>JAGFBZ010000626.1:425000-1025000 GCA_018398805.1 Hirundichthys speculiger | reverse complement strand
AAATTCCTAAAAAAAAAAAAATAATGAAGATGGAAACTTGATTTTTGGTCCACCCATTCCTGAGATATTTGAGACTTCCCCTGGTGAAACTTCCCTTTGCTGCAATAAAATAAATACTTAGTTACAAACTACTTGTTGCATGATTTGGGATCACCTTAGTGTAACTTTAATGCACTTTAATTTAATAATCAGAACATTATCAGAGGCTTTCTATATTGTATATATGTGTGTGACCCAGGCTTTGCCTTGTCCGGCAGATCGCAAGTTCGAATCCAGCTGACGGCGGATGACTCGATTAAAATACGCCCGGAAATAGCGATATGGAGTTGCACGGGACATTGTCCGTGTTATTTCACTATTCTATGCATTCCTCGTGCGTTTCGCGCGAATTTCGCGTGCTTTTTGTGTGTTTTAGCGAGCGGAAAAATCAGGCGCCTGCTAACACCGTTTATAGCTGATAAATAGCGCTGCCATTTCCTCATCGGGGGATTAGCTCAGATGGTAGAGCGCTCGCTTAGCATGCGAGAGGTAGCGGGATCGATGCCCGCATCCTCCAATGTCGTTTTTCATTTTTAAGACTTCGTGTAGTTGTTTTGTTCTAGGTCATATTGACAAACGTCTTCTTCAAACCGAAATTAAAAAAGGGTAGCGTTTGCACTCTCGGACTACATCAGTGAGTGAGAACTTCTTGTGCGTAGCAATTAAACGGGTTTTAACAGGACTTTCAAGCGCTTCTCTCGCCTTTTCACTTAGCAACTTACTCCACCGTCTAACTTGCGATATGCGAGGATTTAGTTGAGAATGGGCCTTAAAAACAAAAGTCATGAGATGATACGCAGCAGACCACGATTGAGAGGCAGACAATATCTCCTGCAGACCACCAGGTGGCGACATAACGCCACAAACACGTCAGCAGCACATTTAAGCGGATTTAAACTTTGGGAGGCTGCAGGCGCAAAGCGAGAGGTAGCGGGATCGATGCCCGCATCCTCCAAACATTTCTTGTTTTCCTGAGTGGGCTACGATTACAATACATAAAAGGATAAAATACTATTATAAATGCACATGGAATAAATAAATCTCATATTACATGGAGCATGTAAAATGGTCACCAGCCTGCGCACAGCCGTGGGATGACATCCCATTCTTCAGCCAGCATTCGTTGCAAGTCAGCCAGTGAGACTGTGCAAGTCACACCGGTTCAAACAGCACACCCAAGCCGATTCCCAGACAGTGGGATCAAACACTGGAGGCATCAGAGGCACCTTACTTTTTGTTCTTAGTTGACATAAACATGCATGAATATACAAGACTGAATGGTCCAGAGTTAATTTTATTCACAAATTTGACATATCATACACAGAGACGGAAACACAAGCCAGCTATGCTAAAAATCCTCACTTCCTTATTAATAAAACTTGAAATATCACAATTATCATTTATTTTCAAAAAGGTTAGTAATAGTCATTACATTTAACAAGAACAAGGAAAACAACATCAAGAAAAACTGCAACAACAATAACAATATGAGATTTGTACACATTGATAACCAGTAAAAGATTCACACTCCAGATGAATAATTAGTACTGCCATCAGTATGATCCATCTTATTAATGCATCATCTATTTTTATGAAATATCTAAAACAACAGAAATCATTACTTACACCCTTTGAAAAAGTCAAAACCTCCTTTTGCCTTTATTTTTTTTAAGCTCCCAGCATCTTCTTCACCATGTAGCCGGGCATGTTATAGAGGAAAAGAGCCAGGATGGCCAGCAGCAGGAGCGCGGTGACGATCTTGATGGTCAGCCACCTGTACTGGTCGCACACCAGGTGTTTCGCTGCCTTGAGGGGGATGAGGAACCAGAGGAGTGCAACATCTGGGCGGCTGGAGGAGTAAAGGGACATGAGCAGATGTTTAAAAAAAAAAATAGAAGTCAGTCAACAAAAACGATCCATTCTTTTTTTTTTTTTTTTTTGCTTGTTCATTATATATTTTTTTGAAATAAACAATTTAACGTTTAGCTCATCGCTGGACCTTAAACCATCAATGTGTATGCATACATGTACTTGGATCACGCGTGAATACAGGCGAAGTCAAACAGCAAACCTGACAAAGACAAACTTTGTTCATACTTGGGTTTCTCCAGTGGCTCCGGCTCATTACGTCCCTCACCAGCCGGGCTTTTCTCCGCCTCTTCTCCTGTTAGAAGGTGCAGCTCTGCCTCCACTTTACCCTGGTGAGACAAAAAAAAAAAAAAGAAAAGTTTTGTTGGTTTTCACTGGTGTGTGTAGTCAACATGTCAGAATATGCACAGTTCTTAGGAAATCAATAATATATCAAGAAGAGAAGACAGAATCATAGAGCAGTGATTCTCAACCGGGGGTCCGTGGACCCATAGTGGTCCGTGGTGTAATTGCAGGGGGTCCGTGGGTCAGTGAGGATGAAATATATATATATATATATATATATATATATATATATATATATATATATATATATATATATATATATATATATATATTTTTATTTTTTTTTTGTTTTGTTTTTTTTAAGATCCGCAATTAGTCATGATTTGACTATGTATTTCCTTTAATAAGCCTCTCTGTTTTATCACCGTGTGTTAGTTTTATTTCACGTCTTATTTTGAAAGGGTTCACGTCTTGCATGTCGGTTCCAGATGAGCGTTTCCTGTTCTCCTCTGTCCTGATTGTTAACAGCTGTGTCTCGTCAGCCTCTGTGTCTAGATATTTTCCCGCCCGTCGCTCCGTCTGTCTGCCGTCATTCTGTTGGTTGAGTTTAGCGGCGTTTCTTTCTCTTGTGCTTCTTTAGCCTGGTCAGCTGTCCTAATTATTTTCTCTGCTGACTCAAAGAAGTCGTTTGGTTCTTCTGAATACAGCTTTAATGATGCAGAAAACATTGAAGAACCAATCGGAGAAGCAAGACTGTGAAACGGGCACCGGCTGCCTCCCATTCACCTTAATCTGGGTCAAACTACCGTCTACCGCCCCGACAGTTTAGTCACCGCCATTAGTTTAGTTAGCTCTTTACTGTGACCCACCGTGAGCTCAAACTCATCCTCTTCATTTCTGGCCACAAAGGGCCACCAGCCTTTGATCCTCTTCTGCTTGAAGATGGACACCATGGGCATCTCCGCTTCGTTTGTCACCATTTCGATGGTGCACTGCTTGGGCGTCTTTGCACCGCGCGGGAAACGGTTCAGGTCCAGCTCGATTGCACCTGTGAAGACATTTTTATTCATTTATTTTTCTTTTCTCACTTACTAAAGTGAACACAGAAAACATTTTGGGGCTGGTTCACAAGCTGCCGCTTCACGTCTTGAACGCCAAATCCGTCCACCATACCCAGGAAGTCGTCTGCTGAGAAGTGATCGGCGTCCCACACTTGCAGGTTGAGTCGAGCGGGAATCTTGTACTCGGTCTCGTCCCAGGCAAACATGGACTCCTTTTTGGAGATGACGATTTTCTCCTCAGCCATGAGGTAGTCGAACGGGTAGACGAAGCGCCAGTTGAAGTTGCCCTCTCCGGTGATGGAGTGGTAGTGGACGTCCGTGTCCTGTTTGTCCTCCTGCTGCCCTTTCAACCAGCTGTTACGGGGAAAGAGGAGTTCTCCAACTGAGTGATGACCATTGTCAAACTCAGTTGCTCTTTTTTAACTTTATATGTTCTTACATTGTGAAATTGGTTGCATGCAAGAATAAGCGGCCAGAAAAGAAAATCCATTAAAAGCGTCAAGCCCCTCACCCTCGCACAAATATGTCGCTTGATTTCTCGCCCGTGAAGATGTCGTCATCCTCTAGGACAACTTCGTCTGTGTTCCAAACGATCACCCTCAGTTCGAACCTGCAGAAAATGGTCCAGTTTAGCGCATCACCTCCGGCTTCAACCATGTCTTTGCAGCTCTAGTCAAGCTGGTTTTAGGGGGGTGGACATGTTTGAGATCCGTCACAGAGCGCTGGGCTGCTCGTTTTTGAAGCGCAGCAAACGTAACAAGATCTGAAGCTGGATTATTCTACTCTGACGTGGGACTGTGACATCTCCGAATCCTTCAAACTGCAGCGGCTCACTGATATATTTTCAGACCAAGACAAACCCTAAACCAGCGGTGTCCAAAGTCGGTCCTCGAGGTCCTGCAGGTTTTGCATGTTTCCCTACTTTAACACACCTGATCCTAATCAATGGTGTTTTCATCATCTTGTAAAATCAAGGTCAGCACATGTCTGTTAATCACTGGTATCAGGGTGTGTAGAAGGAGGGAAACATCTAACGCCTGCATGACAGCGGCCCTCGAGGACCGACTTTGGCCACCCCTGGCCTAAACAAAGTGATCTGGTTGTAATTTCTGACATGGTAACATACTAGTGGTAAATGAACTGCACTTTTCTAGACACCATCATGGTGCCCCCAAAGTGCTTTACAATGGCTTCTCATTCACCCATTTGCACACCAGCAGGCAGCCATGCAAGGCGCTGCCAGGCCCACTAGGGGGGAAGTTAGGGTTTAGTGTCTTGCCCAAGGACACTGGCATGCAGAGCTGGGATTGACCCGCCAACCTTACGGTGACTGGACAACCCGCTCTACCAACTGAGCTACAGCCATCCAACTCACCTAGCTCGCCCAACTAAGCTACAGTAAGATCTCATTTAGATTTTTTTTGGTCATGACATGCCCCCTTTTAACTCCTTAGGGCTCTGGTAATATAAGAAGAGAATATAAGAGTATAAGAAGACTTTGGCTCATACTTCTTTGGTTTCCTTGGCGAAATGTCAAGTGCTGGGCCCGGTGCGGTCATGTCCTTGGGGAACATATCCACCCACATCTCGATTCTTCCCTACGCACAGTCGAACACAAGAAAACATTACCTTTTTTCCAGGACGCGAAACAAACCACAAAGACAGTGAGTTAAGATGAGGGCGTCCTGTCCGATCCCGACCGACGTACCTGTTCTATTCCCGGTTTGTCAGGGTGGAGCAGCGGTCTGGTCTCCACATGCTCCGGGACAAGCTTACAGCCAGCTCGTGGGATTTCCTCCCAGTTCTTCAGGACCGTCAGGGCAAGGTGCTCATCTGTCTGCTTCTTCAAACCTGACAAACATTTTTAAGTGTCTGTGATTTGCCCTTTAGAGGTGGTGGTGGGGGGGGGGGGGGGGGGGTTACGCACCAGAATCAACATTATATCATGTGTTAGGAGAACAGACGCAACAGTAATCTTGGGTCCTCGTACTAAGAGGAGCACAACGGTCGTTTCAAGAAAATACCATTTTCATCCTCTATCTCAGTTGGCGCCATGAAGACGCGGTTCTCCAACTTCACTCTTCCCGCCGGACCGTAGTGTGGCCCGTCCAGTTTTGCCATCCTTGCACAGCTTAGCCAGGATTTGTGTGGGTTTCATCGGATCTCGCCACACATTGTAACCGTGGCTGCAGAGGACAGTTAGAGAACAGTTACCGCAAAATTACCAGTACAGACTACTGAAACATACTTAACATCTAAACTATAATTTATACCAGTGTTGGCATCTTTTTAATCAAGTATTCAGCTAAAAGTTTCTAAATATTCCATGCTGCATGATTAACTAGTGTGGGATTCAGTTTTTGCGTCTTACATGGCGTAGTTACACGTAATTCCACACGTGGCTCTGTGTTTGCTGTAGAAGCGGTTCTCCAGGTCCAGTTTGGTTTCTCCAATCAGGTCGTCGGTCCCCACCAGGTCCCAGTCATAAATTGACACTGTGAGCGTGGAATCCATTGGGAATGTGGCCTCCACGTCGAAGGATCTGCCGGAGTGGTGGATAAGACGTACAGAATGCAGCAAAGTCGCCTGTGATTTCTAAATATCCCTGCTGCTTTTGTGCTACTTACTTGCCGAACAAAGGGTTTAGCTGTTTTGAAATGTAGTTTTCCTTGTCTTTGATCTCTGTTTTCCCCAGTTTGATTGCAATGTAGGGGTCAGCTTTTCCGTTTATGTCTGCTGGGTGCAGGTCAGTTGCCTGCCAAAAAAATGAAAAACACTCTAGTATTATGCAAATAATCTAAATGTTTCGTGATCGCTTTTGATTGTAGCTTCTCCCTGCCGAGCCAGCATGTCCACGTGGGACCCATTTGGATTAAAAGTGGGCTGTTTGGGTACAGATTAGTGTTGGGCTTGAATTGGGAAAACGTTAAGCATCCCTTGTGGTTTCAGTAATAATGGGCCGCCAGATGGAAAGCCTTTGTGGGCCGTGCATGTATGGCATGCAAGTAGACTAAGGCCGTGATCGTACACTTCCCCTTACCCATTACCACTAGCCGCTACCCGCAAATTGTGTGTATAGGAACCTCCACTAACTGCTAACCCATTATGCCGACTCACTTTGTAGGTGTGGCAATATTGCCCTTTCATTTGCCCTTTCCGCAAACTCGGTATCTTGCCTTCGCGGGTTGCGGGTAGTGGGTGGTCAGACCACCCACTAACTGCAACCCGCATGTTGGCAAATACAAGAGCGCATCCAAATGGCATCAATGTTCGCCCACCTGGTCACATCTCGACGTGCACAAACGGCTCTACCTCTTGAATTAACTCGTGTATAAAAAGCGTGATTTGGCCTCAGTTGAACCCCTGAGAAAATGGCAGAGATCGTCTTAAATTGGCTTGCTCGCCAGTTAAACAATAGATGGCCAGAGCGTGTTTACTGGGAGCGCACCGACTATCTGGGACTTTCAGGTGGCCGATAGGAATTGTCTGTGTAAAAATATTTTTATGTATATATCAGTGCAGAGGAGAAGGAGGAAGGAAGAGGAGGAAATTCTACAGCAGAGTCCCAGACGAGCTGCAAATGAGAGCTGCTCCAATCTGGATGAAAAGACGCTCCATAGCGGTTTGCACAACCTGCTAGCCTAACCTGCTCTTAAAGGCAATGGCTGCTGAAGCACTTATTGGTTTAACAGGTGGAACGCTCTAACCACTCCCATGCATAATGTAGCTGGTAGCGCAGGTGGGATAGCGGGTTTAGCAAGGGTGGAAGATTGCGTTCTTGTCTGGGGAACGCCCCTCCCGCTACCCACTATCCCTTAATAGTGGCTTTAGCAGATCTGGCAGAAGATCGGGCCCCAAATGTGAATGGGGTAAGAAAGGGGTGAACTGTGTAGCTCCCATTTAGTCTCAATAACATATATCCCACATTAGAAAATAATCCAGTTGAGCCCCTCAGTTAATTTGGAAAAACACATGTAGGGAACCAACACCATGGAACCGACAAACAAACCCAAGTGGGACCCACTTTGTAGCTCCCTTTTAGCTTGTGTGGGACCCACATGTAAATGCTGAGAGGGTGGAAGAGTTTGAAGTCCATGACTTACCCTGATGACATAGATGCGGACAAGGACGTTAATGGGATCATTGTTGGGAATGTTCTGAAACATCCCCATGTTGGAATCATAGTTCATGTCTCTGGGCGTATCATCCGACACTTTGTACATGCACAGCGAGCCCTAAAAGCACACAAGTTGAAGGGGGGAAATAAAGAATTAAGATTCCAAACTCAGACTTCCTCTGGCTGTTCCATATTATCTGAATAAATGGCCAGTGTTCAATTAAATCATATCACGGGATTGTGCTTGCAAACGATTTCTTACTTTGAACTTTCCAACAATCCTGTCCTCATCCGTGACATTTTGGTCGTCGTCGTCACCACCCTTCCCTCTGAACAGGTTGAAGGTATGGAGCCAGTCCTCAAAGTTGTTAAATTCAGTCTCCAGTTCCTTTGGATACACCTTGTTCAAGAAAAAACAAAAAAAAACGGAATTTTCTGAAAGAATGACCTGCTGAAACTCTCACAGGAATCCTCCCTGTGAGTCGCTGTTTTCTGCTTTTATAAGCTAAGTTTTCATCAAGACAGACACAGTCACATCAAAATCTGGATTACTGGCCGACATGTTAAACGGACTAACCACACGTCCCTTTGACGTGCAACACTTTTAAAATTGCGCTACATGGTACGAAAATAAAAACACAAAATTTGAATTCACCTACTCAAGGTTTTCTGTTTCAAGACTATTTTCCAAGATTACACAGATTCAGTTACCTTTGAAATCAACTCGGTAATACTATATAAACCCCTAAAGGGTGGTTGTAATTTTTTGCATGAAAGTAAGTAGGTCATGTTTAAAAGAATCAACATGTCAGGTTAACATTTTGGGAAGGACTGGCCTCCTGCACCAGAATATGTTGCAGTGAGCTAAAGAATCCTTTGACTGAAGATACACAGGTGTTTAACCATTGCGTCGTGTAAAGGATGTGCTTTGTAGCTGATGCAACATCCTTCCTTCACTGACTACTATCCTGTTGCATCAGCAGATGACTGCAGATAAAACATCTCTGTCCACCAAAGACTTTTCATAGAAAATGTGCACGAATTTATCACGTGCAACCAACTCTTGCAGCTGTCCAGTACCTTCAGCTCGTCCAGCTTCGGCCTTTTCTTCTCGAATGAATCGAACATCGATTTCTTCTTTTCCTTCTTCCCCTTTCCTCTCTTGGCGCTCTTTACTGGAGAGTCATCAGGTTTGATATCTGAGTACAGGTTAGCAGCGAGGACGGGGTGGAGAGAGCGGGGAACAGGGGTGGGGGTGAAGGGACAGAGCGCTCGAGACATGAATTCCACATGAAAGTTGCCAAAACCAGCTGTTACTGCTCATACCAAGTATGCCACTGAATCGTATACCAGTGAGATATACACTTCAATGGAGATACTTGTTGGAAAGGATTGGGACAGGGTCCACCAGGCAAACAGTCTCATAGATCTAATTAACAATAAACCAACAATCTGACTGGTTTTTGCCAGTGGTTCTGGAAATCGAGCCATGGATGTGCACATGTGCTCTGTTTTAATGTAGTGCAAACAACATCTGTACACATGACATACAACTACATATCTTCTATTTACAATTTGGACCAAGACTTTTTTGATGTGTCTCAATTTAATATTATATCATTATAATGAACGCTATTTAAACCACTGCATTTGAATTGTCTTGGTGTCTCTTATTCAATACGTCGTGACTGACAACTTTCATGGCCAGCATATATATAATATGCTTATATATCAGAGAAAAGAGCAGTTGTTCCACAAATGGAAATCTGGATTCATGTCAGACTACAAGGTTCACTACTGCACTGCAGAAGAGGATAATGGAGTTATAATAAAAGTTGATAAAAGATGAATATGGAAGAGTTTATTTTGAAATGAATCATGAGTTAAATGGGAACTGGCGGCGTGCTTCGTTTTGAAGGGAAGCCAATAACCGAGAGCTGCACACTTGAATTACAAGAGATGGATTTTTTTTTGATTTGGCAACCTTTTAAATATCAAGATTGTCGACTTGACTACTTGAAAATACTTATTGGTTCAAGAAGTCATGATGTTCAATATAAAGTTCTAAAAGTGGAGCTAAATTTAAAGCCTCTCTGTCCACTTCTGATCACATGGTGTCCCTACGATCGGCCCTGTTGACAGTACTGTGCTAATTTACTGTCCAACACGTCCCAGAACGTCCCGTAACACTGCTTTCTCACACTAGAGGTGCATTTTGTTGTGCCTTACGCCAGGGGCGGGCACACAAAATGTCTTTGTGATATGTTGCCACCATGTTGCCACCATGTGGTGAGAAGTGGTATTGCTACATAGAGTGGCTTTACGATCTCTGATGGTTTTTACCTCCGCCGTCTGCGAGATCCATGTCGTCTTTGTCCTCTGAATCTGAGAGAGCTGCCTCCTGAGCCCTAAGTGTCTAAAAGGGTAAAAGACAAAACATTTCAATCTAAAGTTTGAGCTGATTGTCCAGAAAACAACATTTAGATCTTCCAGGAAGACTCCTGTGTCCTACCTCAGTCAAAGTCTCAATTGAGGCAAAATATTTGGACCACCAGTCCAGCATGCTCTCATCAAGTTCCTCCTCTTCAGGCTCGTCACCCTTCTTCCTCTTCTTTTTTTTCCCCTTTCCATCTTTGTCGTCATCCTTTTTAATTCAACATAGAGCCTCTCAGTGAGGATTTGAGACATCTTGAAGCTACATTAAAGTTATCATCTTGATGTATAAATTGAAAAATGGCTGCTCTGCCTACCTCAACTTTGACCACCGCTTCAGAGCACTGGGAAGGAAGAGTGTGAGAGCGTAAGATTTATTTCCTTCCTCAATAATGTGCAAATAAATGTATAACTTATAGAGGTTATTTGAACTGGTCTGATTCTTTGAGTTATAGTTGAATCGGACTGAAAATTGGAAACTTACAGAGTCTAGTTTGACCACAGTTTCCATCTTCTTAAAATTAGGCTCAGGTTCCATATTGACAACAATAATTTCCTCTGAAACATCAACGGATCATGTTAATCAGTCATCTTTACTTTGATCAGTGCAGTAGAAACCAGATAATCTGCCCTGCATCTTGTTCCTGTGTTGTGCTGTAATCCAACTGCAGGTCTGGACCGTACCGTTGGTGTTCCAGTTGTTGGCCTGCTTGTCTGATCCCCTGTAGATGAACTTCCGCAGGGTGGTGACGGCGTTGGAGCCAACCAAAGTGTAGCGGCCAAAAGCTCTGCAGTCCACCACTCGAATGTTCAGCGGCGGGTGAAGTAACTCGTTCTCGGGCAAATCCTGAAAAAAAAGGAGTATTGAGTTAGTTCGAGTCACATTTTGTACAGTAGATTTTCAGATATTTTCCCTGTTTGGATCAGGGGTTCGCTGTTGGATTCATTTTGAGTGGGAGTTGGACTCCACCTAGGTTGCCTCGAGTCACTGATTCAGTTCGCAACTTTTATAGATGAAATTTCTAGATGCATTCAGTGGGCGGGAGGGGTCTAATTTGCTTGCCTCGGGGTTCCATCTCTGCTTTTTGCAGATGATGTGGTCCTGTTGGCGTCTGCTCTCCTTTGAGCAGTTTGCACCCAGTTGTGAAGTGGCAGGATGAGAACTGACACTTCAAGATCTGAGTGTGTGGTTCTCCCTTGGGATTGGGATACTCTGTAGGGGTTGGGTGTGAGGTGCTGCCTCAGGTTTAAATATTTATGGGTGTTTTTCAGGAGTTGGGTAAAAATGGAGCAGGAAATAGACAGGCGGTTTGGGGTCTTCAGTAATATGGATCCACTACTGGTCTGTTGTGATGACGTTAGAGCAGATCCAAATGTTAAGACCATGTGTTTACTGATCTATCCATGTTCCTGTCCTCACGTATGGTCACAAACTGCGGGTAGTACCCAAAAGAACAATGCTTGCAGATGCAAAATGAGTTTCTTCCGCAGATTGGATGGACTGACCCTTAGAGAGAGAAGAGTGAGAGGTTCAGTCATCCATGAAGGACTCTTGAGTAGAGTATCTGCTCCTCCCCATTGAGACAAGCCAGCTAAGGTGGTTTGGGAATCTGGTTAGGATACCTACTGGACACTTCACTAGTTTTGGGCATGTCCAACAAGGATGAGTCTCCAGGGCAGAGCATAGACATGCTGGAGAGATTGCATCTCTTGGCTGGCAAGGAAGTGCTTTGGTATTATCCTGGAAGAGCTGAGGTAGGGAGAAGGAGGTTTAGGGCCCTCTGGTTATGCTGCTGCTCAACCGGTGGATGGATGGATAGATAGATTTGACTGACTTAAAAATAATCAGTGTTTGATGTTGATCTGGTTCTAGGGTTTTTGCATTCAATCTTGGATTGCCCTCTAATAGTGTAATCAAAAGGAGATGATACACTACCACTTCAAACCACTTGACAAGGGTGCTGAAGTTTGGGTTTTTCTTGTAGTTGGAAATGAGGGCAGACTGGACTCCCTTCCCCGCACACTCAATGTCCACACGAGGCCGATCCACCTGGGCGAGATTCACCCTCTTCAGGTCTCTCAAGCCCCAGAACAAAACCTGAAAGAAGACGGATGTCAGTCGGTTTCACAAATAGGTTTTCCAAGGATTATTGAGTTAACACCAGTCGACGAGAAACCGTCACCTCAATCCTGTACTTGCTGAGCACCGGTCTGATCCCTAGTGGCACAGGAAGGAGTGGGCCGCGGTCCATGTCTGTGGGACCGTCGATGGGAGGAAGGTCGGCTTTTCCATTGGGGCCGATCTAGGGGACCGCAGAAAGCAAAGTCAGAACTCTGCAGCGACTGAAATGCAATGGGTCGGTGGTGACGAACTGACCTGCAGTAGCTCAAAGGCTGCAAGCATTTCCCCAGCAGCACAGTTCCCGCGGTAGATCTGATAGTACTCCAGCTGGGGAGGGAAGCGTGGCGGACCATAGTGCTCATCAGCCATTTTCACCACAGGCTTAGCAAAAGTCCTGCCCATGAAGTCGGCTTTACCCTGGGAGCACAGGATACATAATTACACAAAAAATCTGGACCGAGCATTTCAAAGAATGGTCTTTTTGGCCACCCACATTCCACTACACCAATGTTTTCATCAATATGGCTTTAGGAAAAGGTAATTAAAAGAAGACGATTGTACTGTCAGTAACTTCTTCGATCAAAAGATAGAAAGAAACATGGCTGGAGTTGCACATGTTTCTCATCAGAGCAGATGAAAGACCCACTGAAGATTAAAAAAAGAGACCAAAGCAAAACAAATAAACAAAAGCAAGATCCCTAAAATAACCAGTAAACTGCAAAACAGATGTGCCTGTGCAATGTTAGAAGGTCATTGAGTAACTATGCAACAAAATCTTTCTTGCAGTTAGTGGTTATAAAGAGTCCATTTCTTTTTTGCCACATACAAAAACACAAAATATCTCTAAAAGGAATGCAGCAGGAATAAGAGGCTTGTGTGACGTCCATCTGTCTGTCCTCATGGACGTCTCTTATTCCTCCTGCATGCCTTTCAATACAGTCTACTCTGCACACGTTCATTGCTGCCACCGTACATCAAGGCAATCCACACTCTACTTATCCGAAGCGTCATCCAAAACAAAGGTGTTATTGTCAGGAGCAAATATAAAATTGTCAGTCAGCAAACACAATCTTTCCAGAGTGAATCATGTCATGATTGTCATTGATATTCACACAAACAAACATAAATCTTACAACTAAAGTAACAGATAAAAAAAAAAAAAACCATACAGTGTTACATATTGAGTTAAAAACATAAAAAGATGAAGGAGCATGATGAGATAGTTGCTGTCTGGATATTTGTGTGGATATTTGATATTTGTGATATTTATGCCATGGATATGATGACGCCCCCATGTGGTAGGAAATGGCATTGCTACATGGGAATGTGGTACCAAAGTGTGAAATTATGCCAGTCGGTGTACGGTTAAGATTTGCAGGGTACTGTGACATCACAGACAGATCTGCAGATCTTGCTGCGTTCTCTCTTAGTTCTAAATTGGGTAGCGCAAATCTGTAGGAGTTATTTCAAAAGAGGCACACCCTACAGAAGGGAGGTGCTCCTAACGCTCCTAAATCAGCTGCTGTGAACAGAGGTATACGGACATGGTTGCAAAGGGAGCTTTTGCACTGTATTTTGGCCAAAACATTAAGACCGCAGAAAGTTGTGTGAACTTAAACAAAAAAAATAAATGCAAACAGAGAGTTGTCCCCGTTTGAAAGGAACCCTCACCACTGTGTCTTGATCATAGATTTCAATGACGATAATGGGAGGGTCATCCCTCAGTTCGCAGGCCTCTCCAAACAGCTCCACGTTCTCAAATACCAGCAGCTGATCCCATGTTGGACAGAGAGTCTCAGCCAGCACCTGCGAGAAAGCGGTGTATGTTAGCTGGATCATCTTAGCTATCGTTTAAATACAGTCATGGAAAAAATTATTAGACCACCCTTGTTTTCTTCAGTTTCTTGTTCATTTTAATGCCTGGTACAACTAAAGGTACATTTGTTTGGACAAACATAACGATAACCACAAAGATTGCTCATAAGAGTTTTATTTAAGAGCTGATATCTTACCATTTTCCATGGTTTTCTTGATTATAACCTAAATCACTTAAGTTTTTTACATCAATAGCTATGGCGTTGTACTGCCAAAAACACTGCTTTTATGCATTCAGTGTTTTCTTTTCTGTCTGTTTTAGTCACATGATGACATTTAGTGGTACCAGGTATTAAAATGAACAAGAAAGTGAAGAAAAAATGGAGGTCTAATAATTTTTTCCATGACTGTATATGTATATATTAAAAAAACACCTTTCGGACATGCTCACCTCAGTGACTTGGCTCTGTGTTGAGAAGAAGACTCTCGCAAAGGGATCGGACAGACCCGTGCTGTCAGCGGCAAACAGGCTGCGAGCCTGATACATGTGGACCCTCAGCTGGAAGATCTGTTTCACTGCAGATGAACATTTAAGCCACCATTTTCACAGCTGCTATCAATACGGCCCACTAAAACATCGTCAGTAGTTTA
The DNA here is from genome assembly GCA_018398805.1 of Hirundichthys speculiger. NCBI lineage: Eukaryota > Metazoa > Chordata > Actinopteri > Beloniformes > Exocoetidae > Hirundichthys > Hirundichthys speculiger. Next base: position 1,010,608 of record JAGFBZ010000626.1, on the reverse strand, counting down.
AAATATTGTCATGAACGGTTGGGAACTGATCTTCAGAAAAGCCCCTGTGCTTGACGTTAATGTGTAAGAAACATTGAACTGGACGATGGTATTACTCATGTAGGTGAGGCTGATGGGAGGTGAAGATGGCAGGCCAGGTCCTTTGGACAACTTGTTTTCCTCGAATCCATTTGGCAGGCCGCTCAGGTAGTCTTTACGCTGCCGATTCAGACCCAGCCAAAAGTAGATCTCGATCTTGGACTGTACCGTCCAGCCAGCAGGCCCAAATCCTTTCTTACCAGGGATCTTTAAAAATAATAATAATAAAAAAAAAAAAAAGAAAACAGAATAATTTAATTTTTGCAGAAACATACAAGTACAGGAAGTAAAACGAATTTGTGCATGTCATCTTGCATATTTCCCGAGATCTTGCTATCTGAACTCACCCTGAGGAAGATCGTTTTGACTTTGCCGCAGTCCTTCCCCCTCTCCTCATCTGTGCTGGAGTAAAGGATGTCCTTGGAAGGGACGCGCGCGTAAGCGATGCGCTTCCCATTGCTTATCATCCATATGAAAACATCAGGAACGCTGTGCTGGGGCTGCAGTAGGAAAACAATTCACATATCAAACCCAATACCTGATGTATCACACGCGATCACAGCGATCGAGAGAGGCCGCGGGTCGTACCTCGTCAGCCAGGAAGCGCATCTTCGAGAGGAAGTTCTGAGCCAGCTTGAGTTTATCTCTCACTGTGCTTCTTTTCACCTGAGACCTCATGGCTTTAGCTTGTTGACCGATGGCCTCCTGAAAACAGAACGAAGTGCTGCTGCGCAAAACATTTGAAATGAACAAGGAAGAAGGAAAACGCGTAGAGGCTTTTTAGTCGACCTACCACTTCTGACAAGCACAGCTTCAGTCTCTCCCTGTCGAGTTTGGTCCTTCCAGACTGATTCTGGTCCTTGTTGGCCAGTGAAAGAAACTGACTGAAGAGTGAGAGATTGGTCAGCGAGAACGTTGACGTTCACAAACCAGAACCGGTGTTTTTTGCCATCTGAAGTTTGTATCTACGGACCTGCATCCTTGGCTGAGTTCCTCAAGAACGCCCCTGAGCCTGCGCTCTGGATAGGTCTTCTCTGTTTTTATGATCTCATGCACGTCGTTCAGTCCATCCTCCTGTGAAAACCCAGTTGAGCGTCAGACCTGAGGATGCTACGATATTTGCAATCGACTGAAGTTTACTCAGCCATTTGGGCCGAGCTCAACAAGTGTTTGACTTGCCAGTTTGTCAGCGATGTTGTCAATGATGTTGGCGTTGTACAGCCTCCTTCTCTGATCCTGCCACCAGCTCTTGATGAAGATGCACGGCTTCCTCTCAAAGTAGGGCAGGTGGAAGTAGTTTCTGTGGATTAAAATGAGAACTTCAGCTCGGTGTGGAAGCTGGCTGCTTAAATCTGTCATGGTCAGTGTCTAAATACTGCCTGCGTAGTATCTTTACAAAATTCAATGCTCCGCTAGTACTTAAATACTGCTCTTCAAGCTCAAATCAGGAAGGATGTAGATTAGACCTGAGTGATTTTATCGATTCTGCGATATATATCGATATTTTATTTCCCCAGAGAGTATCGATTTTTCAGCCGTGGGTATCGATATTCTAAGCTCCCTTCAAAACCTCCGTGTCCCGCACAGGTGCTCTTCCTGCATTTTGCAGGAAGAGCACCTGTGTCAGCCATATAATGTGTAATTGATGCTTTCAGTTCAATTAATTCAAACAAAGTCATTGGAACACTCACAAGATGTCACCAAAATCACTTTGTCCTGTTAAAATCGTTCAGAAAATGATGTAAATGTATCTCAAGACGAATATCGCTATGTATCGTGTCGTGAGCTGAATATCGTGTATCGTATCGTATCGTGAGATTAGTGTATCGCTATAACTCTAATTTAGATGGTAAGGAATTTGCTGCTTTGCTCTCTTTGATATATATTTCACCGTAGACACTATAAACCCAAGACAATACTTGTTTACCACATTATAAATGTGGACGGGATTAACAGAAGACTTCTTTTCTGTAGATATTTGTAAATGTAGTAAAGTGTTGCAGAGCTTCACCACGGTTTCCGAGAGTTATCTTTCACGTTTGTGGTTAAATCAGCCATTGTTGAGTGATGGTTCTTCAGCAGCGTCTTATTGTTTTGTTTTTTCACTCTTTTATCACTCTGTGACTGAGTGTTGATACTTTTCTCCTCACCGGTCGGTGATGACAGGTTTCATGGGCGGAGTCGTTGCCACGGAAGTCAGGTCTCCATCATCGTCCATCTCCTCCTCGCTGGAGTTGTGGATCAGTTCAGTCTCCTCCTCGTCGGCGTTGCCTCCTCCCTTCTTCCCCTTTACTTTCGGCTGGACGACTCCATCAATTTCATTTCCGTAGTAGCCTAGTAAAAGCAGCAGGTGTATGCGCGCTGAGTTGGCATTTTTATACGTCGGCAAACTCTGTTCGGACTGAATTTTGATGTTAACGGAGATACCTATGGTGACCTCGAAGCTGATCGGCTTGTCACCGATCTTTCTGTCGATCATTGTGGCCTCCAGGAAAGACCCGAAGAGGAAAAACTCCTCCACTTTTCCAGTAGCAGACTGTTGAAAAACGTACAAGAGCAATCACTTTTTTTTTATCCTTTTAAAAAGCAGTTGAATTATATAATGTGTCAAGGGGGCAAACGTAGCTTTGACAACATGTCAAGGGGTGTGGGGGTGGGGGGTGCTCACTGAGCTCATCTGAACTTGCACAAAAAGAAGCCACATTAACACTAGCAGTTATCAATAATGTACCAGACTGGCTAACTAAAAACTGTTAATAATTCAGAAGAATCCCAACACAATGGCCCAGTGTCAGCAGAGCAAACAATTGCCCCCTTGTGCACGGCTGCCCATCCAGGCAGGGACCCACCTCTGAGATGTTGGGCACTCCCTCCAACTGCACCTCCGTGGAGCTGGTGATGTCAGGTGAGGAGGGGTCCAGGATCTCCACGCCCAGGCTGATGAGGAGACGGGCCCTGAAGGACACCCCCTCCCCGAGCCCCTCGTTTAGCTCCTGGTACTCGTCCATCAGAGTGTAGGTTCTTGTGGAGCCGTACATGTTCACCCAGGCCGGTCCCAGCGTGGGAAGAAAGCCTGAGGAAGAAACGGTTTGGGTCTGGTAATTTTGGAAATTGCGGATAAACTGATGCATTTTAAGTGACTGGGCCAGTAAGGGATATTAAAGAACTCATGTTTTAAAGGACCTATAAGTAGTAATACCACTTTTGCCCACATGGGGGCATGCAAATCTGCTATCTGAGAAGACACGCTGACAATCCTGCGCTAATGAGTGGGGATGGCCCATCACTTTTTGCAATGCCACCAGAGCTAGACTGGAGGTGTCTCACACCAGACGCTGACGCATTAACTTTCTTGTGATATGCTGACATGCTTTTTTGTGTTGTTGCAACACAGAGTGGCTTTAAGCTGTCATAAACAGTTCGAAGAAACTGTTCACCGCAACTACGGAGACATTTTCCCAAAGGCTGCAATAATCACCTTTGTCCCCATCGTTGGAAATCGTCTTGAGGTCCAAAAAGTGCGTTCCCATCGCGACATCGTTCACTTTATCCGAGTCGCGGATCTGGATCTTCATGCGTTTGCACAGTGGTGGAAACATCTCGGTGAAGACAATCTGCTCATTCCAGATTGGCTCGTAGCAGCTCTTTTGGACCGAGGTTTTCCCCTTTAGTCAGAACATTACAATGACGCGTGTGAGCATCTTTAACGCTTTGTTACCAGCTGAGAAGGAACAGAAGCAGATGTGTGATATCTGTCAGCACTTGCCTTCTGCCCAGCGAACTGAACTTGTACGTAAGGATCAACCAGGTCCTTGTTTTCTCCTATAAAAGCCTTTTTGACGTTGGCCATGATGCTGGTGTTCATCCTGGGGAGTCCCTCTGCTCTGTAGATCTTCAGGTAATAACGAGCCCACTGTCGCTCTGCAGGCACCCCCTCTGGTAGCAACAGATTCCTGGCACAGAAATGTTCATTCAACATAAATAAAAATTCCACAGAATAAGCAAAAGTGGTCAAGAAAAGTTTTTTTTTCTTACCCCTCTATGTCATCTTCATCAGATTCATTGGCCTTGTGTGGAGTTTTCATCGTGTCTCCTTTAGCCACAACCGCAACGTCACATTTAACGTAGCCTTTACACCCCGCCGTGATGTCATCAGGGTCTGACAGCAGAGCCCACTTGTGGTAAAACTGGTGCTCTGCAAGACAATCGGAGAAATTATCTGATATCTGAGTGCTTGACCAAGACCGATGACGACAAAGCTGGATGTTCATTGCTCTGGTCGTTCATTGCTCTGGTCACCTGGCTGGGAGTAGATCGTTGCCCACGTCCAGTTTAAAGGATCCAACCAGCGTTCCACTGCGCAGAAGGTTTTTGGAGTGAATCACCTAAACATGGGTTCAGCAGATGAAGCACTTCAGCATTAAATACGTTCACCTGGTGGCGACTGAGCATTTGATATTAATGCTGTCACACACACTTACGGACACTTTCAGGATTTTGTCGAACATAACATCTGGAGGGACGTGGAAGTCAAACACAAAGTACTGGAGGAGGGAAAATGTGGTGAGATCTTTTCTTTTTTTTGTTGTGAAACTTACATCTAGTATAAAGGAATTTTGCGATACGACACCAAGCTCACCTCGTTGTAGTAAGGGCAGTTGGTCGATTCCTTCATCGAGGTGTACTTTTTATCTTCTCCGATCTCCACGCAGACCATTGGATCCATGTTCAGGCCCACCAGCTGTCTGGCTTCGATCACGGTCACACTAACCTAGAGTCAAACCATCGATTGATGACACCTCCCAATCGAGCGCGGTGCCATTGATCCACTCTACAGTGACTTTGCTTTACCTGGTAATCGACTGGTCGTCCAGAACTGGGTTCCATCTTGATGTCTGGCTTTGATCTGTGCAACAAGGAGTCAGTTGGACAGGTGTAGACGCTAAACCGAATATGTCAAAGGCAGCCAAATGTACAGGAGAGCCGCGCTTGCCTCTTATTGGATACGTTGGTGGTGACGGCTGTGACTGAGGCCAGGGAGATGGTGTCGGGGTCTGGGCCTCCCTCCATGAACATGCCTTGATCCAGATTCTCTGTCTCTAAAACAGCTGGTTCATCTGGAGATCGTATATAAGACAAACTATAAGGAAAATTTGAAAACGGAACGATTAAGCCTTAGCACATACTAGAACCCTAACGGTTGGTGTTTTATGAACTTCTCATGACTTTTTCTCTTTTAGGGATCACCACAGCAGATTGTTGTGTTCTTCATGTTGACTTGGCACGACTCGTGTTCCATTTATCCAGGCATGAGATAAACACTTAGAAAACTCTGGCTTGTGACTTTAGCAAGTGGGACAACGGAGAGATCAGTGTCCTGCCCAAGGACATTTCACCCTCTTGTGTCCCTCTTTATAAATAGGCCCTGCAGCTTTGCGCCCCTCCATTTCTGAGCTTCAACAGATGCATCATGGCGTGAGAGTGGACGGAAATAAAGATGGAGAAGCAGCGTGCGTCTACACTTATCCTGCAAATCTGAATACAGCTAGATAGAGGTGCATCCAAACAGTTGTCGGTAACTTCAAAGTATGTTCTCTCAGCCATAGAAAATGTTACTTTTTGTTTTTTAACAGTATGTCTCATCTACGTTGTCTCTCTCAGCGTTTACCTCCACCTGTGTGTCTAGATGTGTTCGGGGTGCCGGCTGGCATAACCATCTAACCATCTCACCTCAGTGCTGCTACCTGCATCTGTTTATAGTCATTTCATTCAGTCATTTGTGTGCTCTCCTCTCTCTGTCCTCCATCCTCTCTCTGTCCTGTCTCTCCTCTCTTTTTCTTTCATATGATCCAGGTCCTGCTCAAGTTTTCTTCCTCAAAGTGTAGTTTTTCTTTGCCACTGTTTGGCTTAAAGATTTTTTTTTTCTCCTGCTGTGGGAGTTTTTTTTTGTTTGTTTGTTTTAACCTGCCTTTATCCTTGATTAGGATTTAATATTATAATTTTAGTATGATATTTGCTTGGAGACATTTGGCATTGTAACAGACGCTATACAAATAAAACTGAATTGAATTGAATCTCAAAGAAGAGGCAATGAGAAAATGTTTTAGCTGGTAGGTAATAGATTGAATACTCTCCAGGTGGAGAGAGGCCTGCTGAACTGGAAAGTTAGTCAGCAGGGATGATGTAATGTCAGCCCGGGTTTTCTTTCTCTTCTTCTTTGACCTCGGCCCAATGATCCATCGAAGGTGATACCTGCGTTCCTGTCCTCCTTGTGTCCGCGGTGCTTATTGCGCTTCATGGCTCAGAGTCGTTCTTCCTGTTTGCTGTGAAAGACATTTAGAGTGATTTACAAATTCACGGTGACGAAACCACAGACCATCATCTATCAAATAGAGGACGTCCTGATTCTTTTTAATTTTCTACGATTGTACGACAACAAGGGGGCCTCTCTTATATCTGTAGAAATACAACACCTGTAGCTTAAAAGCAGAACAAACTGGTCTGGGGAAAAATCCGGGAGCCAACCAGAGGAGATTAAAATTATTTAAAAAGAATCAAAAATGTAATGTGTGCAGGTTCAAATCCAAATCACATGACAAAAAATGTAACAACAGAGCAGAAATGCAACACGTAATACATTATTTTAAGAGACGTGTCGTATGTACTGCCACACCTTTGTGCCTTTAAACAGGCCTTTTTAATTATTTAAATCTGCTGACCTTAATACATCCACTGAAGAGGATACATTTCACATGCATTGTGGAAAAAAACAATCCAATGAGAAGAAGTTAATCTGCAAAAACAGATCAGTGAAGTTCCTCCAACAGGCATATTCTTCCAAAGTTCTGCCCCTTTTTTGTATTTTAACCATGAGCGAGTGAGATAACTAGTTTTTGATCAGTCTTCTTGTATTTTCAGAGCTATTAGAGAAAAAGCACGTCTTTTTAAGGAAGCATGTCTTTGCTTTGCAAACTCAAGAAAAACCTTATGAAATTACCGGCACGAGCTGCACATCGCACACAACAGAAGAACGTTCAGAATCGTTTAGAACAGTCTGTGTGTATTTCTTACAGAAATAAAAACTCAGTCATAAAAAGTCACCACTTTTGAGGCCTAAACTCAGAAGTTTGTAACATCTGACCTTTTGCATCAGCTGATGCTGCTGAGGAATTAACATCATCTGGTGATACTTACCATGCAAAGAGATGCTCCTGCCTCCTTCCTCCAGGTAGCTGTAAAAGCCCAAAAGGAAAAAAAAAATGCTCCCCGAACTTCACTTTTCCACAAAAAATGCGTGAGACACTACGGCAGCATATTTTTTTTTTTTTTTTTTTTTTTTGAGATTAACGCGGAACCAGGAATAGAGGCCGCAAAGTTGAGTTGCACAGAAAAGAGTTGGGTTTGTCCGCGTCTGAAGTTGGGTCAGGGAGTGATGTGATACGTGAATGAATAGTGCATGAGCGTTGAACCAGAGACTGGTAACTATAACTAGGGACTGCTGAGAGACGTCACTGTGAGCAGAGTCTGCCCATCCACACTGACTCCGACTACTGAGGATGTGAATTTTTTTTTTTTTTTTTTGCTCACAAAAAAGGAAGCTGTCAGCTTCCAAACAAATTAATCTCATTATTATCATTGATCACTGTACGTGACAGTGACTCATTTACGCCCCTCAGAAAGCTAACGGATGGAATAGATGGTGTATTCAGGCACTAAAACAGACTTTGACAGGGTATCCAGCAGTAAAGGTCGCATCCAAACACAACTAAAATCCTCAGAGTGTGTTGCAAGCAGAAGTGTGGCGATCGGCACGTTGCCAGGTCACCAGTGGTAGGATTTCATGGAAGTAAAGGAAATGTCAGTCCAGCCCAGAGGGAAGAATGCCGCCTTTTAATCATTAATGGGCTGCGGCTCCAAATTGGGTCTTGGGGGTGAAATTAGATTGGAACGAGCACAAAATGATATCACAACCCTATTTGTGATGCTTTGTGTCATCTTTGAGCCGACCGCGTTCATAAACTGAGTCATGCAAGGGTTGCTGATATTATCAGGGAAAAAAAAAAAAGAAATTTAACTGAAAGGTTAAGTGTCGAATAAGGAGAAGTTGGTTTTTTTTCATCAAGTAATGTTGAGTTGTCTCATATTGGCAGCTTTTTGTTCAACGCAGCTTCTAAGGAGTTCTGGGGAGCAGCTCATCATCTCATCAATTACACATATCTGCCAGTCTGTAAACCATACGTCAAAGTCTAAAGTTGCTGGTATCCGATGAGACAAGGCCGTCAATTATTTATGCGGTCCAGTCATTGTTGCATGTGGCATCCTCATTATCGGAAGGTATCGGTGTTCATAACCAAATAAGCAGTTTTTGCTTGGAAGAATAAATGAGTTGGCACCTAAGGGGAGGAAAAGAAAAACATGCTTGATGTTTTAGGGGGTTGTTAAGGTGATGGATCACATTTAGGGACACGTGCATATAAATACGTAATAAATAAACATTCAAATGAATGTGTGTTTCCTCATTTTTATACCCTGAACTCCAACGGACGCATCCTTTCCGGGCCTGTTTCAGCCACATCACCTGTGGTCACCATGTTAATCACATGATTCAGTAGGGGATGAGGTGATGTCCTACTTCCTCCAGGATAGCTGGTAACCGTGTCAGCGATCGTGCAAAGTTACCCGTCGCCACGCAGCGTTATATACCGGCCCTCATCCTCTGATGGGTCCTGTCATCGTGCTCTGCTATAAACACTGAGATTGACGTCGGCCACCACGCCGGCGTCCCGCGGCTTACCTCTCCCATGTGAAACTCTTTACGTTAGAGTCCCTGATATAATCGTCGAACCATAAACATGATTTATTCAATGTGTCATGGGTGAGGAGATGCATGATGATATTTAGGAAAGACTTGTGAATATGAATGAGCAAGCTGCCAAACCCTTAAACTGACACCTTAGATAATAGCGTCTAAGGTGAACCACAGGATGACTTGATACCAACCATGCAATCTTATCCCATGTAGGTCCAGTGTCCACAGGCTTTTTTTTTTTTGCTGTTGTTTGTAGGCTGGTTATCAACATCTTTATTAGTGCTCCAGTGACTCTGTGGGCACACCACCTGACTGTGGTGTAGTGTATCCTTGAGGCACATTTCAGACCGGGAGTTTGGTAAGGATTCAGCCGGTGAAACGGCAGGCGCAGGGCATTGTTGGCACCGGTGTGGGAGGATGAGGGGGGCAGAATCTGGCCTGAGGTGACCCCAGACACTTAGAAACAACCGTAACACGTGCCGCAGCGCCACGTAGAGCCAACGGGCCGCAGCGCCTCTCCTATTATCAAGCTGTTTTGAGAATAACACTTTTTTTTTTTCCATCCTTGGTTTTCAGCGGCTCCACAGTTAAGAGCTTTCTTTGTCCTGCTCTTCATTTCATAATGGAACAAGTGTTTTCATTTGGTGACGAGTCCATGTTGCTGGTAGAAACTCTGCACAAGTACAACATAATTTGGCATTGCCTTGCTGAAAAAATACACTGCCTGAATGGCAGCATACGATCGAGGGAAAAACAAAATGTATGCTCTTTTATACCACCTGATCCTTAGATACACGTCAAGTGGAAAATATTTAAGATCTTCCAAGGGGTGGACATCTTGGGAAATTCATTCCAACGGTAACACTGTGCTTTTCTTATTCAAAAAAGACAAAAACAAAAGCTACGTCTTGAACCATAGTTTTCTGTGCTGTCTTGCTGGATGCAGTTCCTCCTCAGGATCTTCACTGGCCTTTGTTTGGTCTCCTCTACGAGATAACAGACGGATGGCGTAGGAAGTAAAATAAGTTGGAACTTAAATCCACGTGTCTTAAAAAGATGCCTGCGTTCCCAAAAGATGTTAAAATTGTTAATAAAATACAGTAATTGATCAGCACATGCAGATAAAAGCCACTTATTCAGGGCCAGCAGCCTTCAGAAGTTGACCTCTCTGCATTCAGACAGCTCACTGTGTTCAATAATCCAGTAAAGTCTTGTTTCAGGACCTCAGACTGTTGTTTGGAGACGTCATTTGTCCCTGTATGCAGAACAATGTTTCGCGCTGTTGGATATTCAGCCAGGATATCCTGACTGTAAATCCTTTACAGCAGAATCACCCAGTATAACAGTTTCAGGCCCAGCCTTTAGCTTTCTCTCTGGCCGTTTACTTTTTGACTGGTGTTCGGTCCTGACCCTGCTTGCTTTGAGATGGATTGTTGTCCGAAAGAGATCCAGGGTTCTCCGACAGTGGAGTAAATCTGTTCTGCAGCTTAACACTCAGCTGTTTTGGAGGTTTGCCGCTAACCTTCCCACTCACAGTGGTCCGTCCAGTCCTGTTTCCTCTCACGTACAGGGGTAGAAGCTGATGTGCCCGTCCTGTGCTACATCCTCCCGAACTTTTGCTGTAAAATCACAAATACTGCATATTTTTGTTGTTAAAATCTCAGTTAGGTCAGAAAATTGTGACTTTTTTTTTCACTGAAAATGGCAACTTTATGTTGCAGAATTGTTCATGTTATTAAACTGCATTTTTATGCTCTATAATTACAACATTTTGTTGTGAAAATAATACATTTTGTAAAATCATGACTTTTTATCTAAACATAACAAATCTTTCTCGTAAAATATCGACTTTCACACAGTCGCAAGGTTTTGACGTAAACAACGACTTTATGACCTGAAATCACAAATTTTGGTTGTAAAATCAAAAACTTAAAAAAAAAAAAATCCACAGCATTGTAATCAAAAACAAATTTCTGTGGTCAAACAGAAGTTTTTAACGTCCAGCAGCAGAGCTGAGATGTGGGATGGATGGACGTCTGGGAAGGATGGAGAACAAACACAACGTGACACACAGGAGCATCTTCACCTGCCTTTACGCTCTACTTTACGTTGTGAATGTTGAGCGGATGTGTTCAATGAAGACATGAGAGATTTATGACTGATTCATGCGCTGAGGGATGCTGAGTTTGACTCTTGCTGCAGCTCAGATGAAGATCTGACTGAGGGAAGGGAGATGAATGGAGGAGATCCAAGCAGTGACCAAAGCTCCTGCGGTCAGCTGTTAAAATTAACAGCTGGACAGATGAGCCGAATAAAAGTTGCAGCTAATTACTAGGAGACGCTTCGTGAATACCATTTATAGCTCATTTTGATTAATTGTGGCAAAAAAAAAGACATGTAACCTTTATCAGATGATGGAGGGAGAAGTTTTCAAGTTCAGACCTGTGACTTTCAAACATTTTCCTCGTCTTGGTCTCTGGATGCTGCGCGGTTGTTTTTCAAACGGATTCTCTCAACTGTAACCCTTTGAACCAGTGGGGTTCCATGGAAACCAGCTCTGTATCTGTTCAACCACTCTTACTGTGACCTGCAGAAAAACGTTGAGCAAAACTGAACCTCGTCTGCAACATAAACGGTAAGGACGCACCCCGAGACATCATTTGTAGCTGAAGCTGCTTTTTAAAACTGGGCAGATTAAAGTGGAGGGAGATTTAATTGTTCAATGTTCTCTGTGTAGCTGGAGGATCTGCTTCTTCATGCAGTCATAAGATCAAACTTCTTCTAGTTGCCATTAGAGAAGTTCTTGGGGTTTTCTACCGACTTAATTTCTTTATCTGATTATCTCAGAGTTGATTGGTGGACGGAGGAGAGAAGGAAATCAACACCAGCGCAACATGACATCAGAGGAAGAAGTAAGTCCTTTAAACTTGTCGCCATTGTGTCTGTTATCCACATTTTGAACCTGGAAGTTACTGAAGTACTCCACTTCGTAGCATGCTGGACCAGTCTAAACGAAGCATCAACTTAGAGTCTGAAAATGAGAAGTTATAAATGTACATTTTCATGGTTTTTACAAAAAAAAATCTTCTGTTTCTTTTTGAATTTCTTGCTATTTTTCCTGCTCAGACAAAAAAAAAACTAGACATCAATAGACAAGAAACCAGGTATTTATTCAGATCCAGGACCCCCTGAAGATCTCTGATTGTTGTAATGGCACTGACACACCACTAGGTGGAACTATAATGAGAGCATTTACATTTAGGCTCATGTCTCAAAACCGTTAACGAGAACATCAAATCTGTTTTTCTCTGATTTATTCAGGACTGAAGAATCAAACTCGGCCATTTCTGCCATAAACGTTTGTTTTCAAAAAGTTAGCAGTTAACTCACCAGAGACCAGTTAACTAGTTTTAAAACCAACTTAAGGATGATTTCTTTTGAACTGAATGGTGTCTAAGGGGGGCGGGGCTTAGCCTGGACAGGGATAGATTGATGGGCTGGGTTCATCTTGATTGTTTATAGATATATGTGGTATAAATACATGGAAAATGCTGGCATTAAAGGAGCCGTTTGTAAGATTATGGCCAAAACTGGTACTGCAGTCTCTTTCAAATTACTGTTGAGCGGCGTGTACCCTCCCCCTCCTCCCCGACCAGAGGTTGCCAGGTCGGCTGCAGAATGCAGCAGGAACGTAGGCTGCCAAGGCAAGCGACAAGTCCTACACAATAAGTTTATTTTCTGTTAATTATATTTAATGCTTTATGAAAGATCTTTTCTTTCTTTGATCTTTCGTAACTAGAGGAAATATTTTCCCGTTGAGGTGTTTCGTAACCTGAAAGTTTCGTATGTAGAAGCGTTCGTAAGTAGAGGTACCACTGTTACCTTGTCCAAGTAAATTAGCGTTAGCCAAACATTTAGCTATGAATCTTACCTGTCCAGGAGAAAATCAGCAACGTTGGCGTCTGTCTTCAAATTCTTCTCCGCTTTCAGCCGTCTCCATCTATCAAAAGCATCTCCTATACAAATCCTTGTTTTATCTCGGACCTTGTCACGACGTAACTCGAGGTCTTTTAGGTTTTGGAAAGCTAGATAGACATTTTTTCATCCAACACGTTCGTAGCGGCTGCTGCTGCAAAAAATTAGAGCCGAGCTGGCAACCCGGATGCAGAAACACTACTGACTTCGTGATTGGGAGATAGGTGGAGGGTGGCGCTTCAGGCCAAAACAAGAAATGACAACATCAACATCAGTTGAGGGCTGCAACTCCTCTTTTTAAACGGGAATATCCTGGCTTGAGTGCTGTTGTCAGTGACATAAGTATTTGAAATGAACATGATTTTTAAATGTCTGTTGACATATCGGGGTCATTTTATGATTCGTTTTATTAGATCTCTTACATACGGCTCCTTTAAATGTGTTATTACACCTTTGATTGGAGCTTCCTCTCTCATCTGTTCTCTCTTCACAGAAGATCTGCGAAAACCAGGACGGTCATCATCATGACCTAAAAGATGATTTCGGGGACGGACAGCTGGATCAGCCCGCCAGCGCTGAGAGGGACCATCATCGGTTAGACTGGGCTGGACCAAGCTTCAGAAACACCACGGGGGTCCAATGTCGCCATCCTGTAGAAAAGTGTCACACCTGTGACCAATGTGGGAGGAGCTTCAGTCAGCTCAGTAATTTGAAAGACCACAAACTTATCCACACAGGAGAAAAGCCTCACACCTGTGACCAATGTGGGAGGAGCTTCAGATATCTCAGTAATTTGAAAGACCACAAACTTATCCACACAGGAGAAAAGCCTCACACCTGTGACCAATGTGGGAGGAGCTTCAGTCAGCTCAGTAATTTGAAACGCCACAAACTTATCCACACAGGAGAAAAGCCTCACACCTGTGACCAGTGTGGGAGGAGTTTCAGCCAACTCAAGTAATTTAAAGCAACATCAGTATATTCACACAGGAGAGAAGCCTTTTGCCTGTGACCAATGTGGGAGGAGTTTCAGACATTCCAGTGCCCTAAGCAGACATATGAAGGTCCACATCACTGAAGATCTCTACATTTGTGACCAGTGTTGGAGGAGCTTCAACCACTCCTCAAATTTAAAACGTCACATGAAGAAGATCCACAAAGGAGAAAACCCTCAGGATATCACCACAGGATGAAAGGCCTCAATCATCAACCCATCGGCTGTGCAATAAACACTTCAGGGCTCTAGAAATGTTTAAATGTCAACAGAACATAGAAACTGAAGGTCCTGCCACACGTTGACATCAGCGGTGATCGTTTTCCGATGTATGTCAATTGTCTGAAAACTGTTGTGTAAAATTATATTCATTTGCATTCAACTAAGATTGTCAAGTTTTCTTTCACCTACACTATAAGACATTTTAAGTCTGTTAAACTTAGAAACGAAAGTTCACCTGCTGCCTTATAAATGTGAGTAAAGTCAACTTGAAAGTAACCATTGTTTTAACTCAAACTCTTAGGTCGTACAGTTAAATGATAGTTTTTAATTTCAACTTAAGTCTCAAAATTAAGTCAACTGATTATGTTAAACTGTCCATTCATGAAAACTCACCTTGACTTATCTTATTAAGTTCGAATTCCCTGTCATTTCAACTTGAACATTTAAGTTAAGATGACTCTATATTTCATATTACTTCCTATTTTAAGTTAAAAGGGCTAATATTTTTAAATTGTTTCAAATGTTCAACTTTAATCCTCATTTTGACTAATTGTAACTTTATAATGAATCACTTTGGTGCTTATTTGTTCATAAACAAATTTTATTTTAACAATGTTCGTGCCTTAACATTTGCAATGCTCGTCCTCATATTACAAGGAGTTAGACGCAGCAGTTGCCAAGGTGTGCAGAAACATTTAACATTACAATCTACAGCAAGAAAACTGCCCCAACATCTGTCAAAAATACATTCTGGTTTTGTCTGTTTAGATGAATTTTTGACCTAAGTTTGCTGTTAACACATAAATGGCTGTTTCAACAAGTTCTGTGGAAAAGCAATTATGGACAGTTATGAACAGAGAGTATGAACAATAACTTCAATTACATTCCTCCACATTAAGACCTTGCAATGTAATTTTTGAAAGAAAAAAAAATATATCATGCTCAATATCTCAAACTGAACAGGTTGATCCAACACTATGACATTTGGTTTACATATCCCTAAGGTCAATGCTATAACAATATTGTATTAAGTTGTTGTGGCACATGTCATGGGTTACACAAAGAGCACATGGCAGTTTGAGACAAAGGACCACTGAAATGACTGCAACCCCCAACATGCTTTGCAGTGTTTTCAAATTCAAATTCAAATTCAAATATACTTTATTGATCCCCCAAGGGAGAAATTCAGGTTTCAGTACAGTCCAGTCTGGTGTACTTGAGGAGCTGCCAGCGTCCAGTGCTCCTTTTCATGTCCCGGTCCTGTGGTCCGAGTGCTAACTCCAGTTAACAGCCGTTCAAACCAGTTAACAGCCATTAAAACCAGTATATCTCCATAATGATGAGATAATTATACCTGTTTTACGACAAGGTGATAGTGATGTCACACCCTCTGACTGGCCAAGGATCCCCACTTCCCAGCAGGGGTTCCTGGCAAAGGCGGCTCATGTCACCGTCACATAAATACCGGCTCCCTCCCTCTGCTCTCTCTTTCTCTGACCTCCTCTACCCGAAGCAAAAGGTGCACTCTTTCTCTGGCCTGCTCCAGCAAGGTAAAAAGCTGAAGGCCTGCATTTCCCTGGCAACCTGTCTGCAGGAGATCCCTCTGGTTGTACGACGACAATCACACACCCTGTCCGATCGTGACGCGCCTACGGAGTGATCCGTAGAACGACCCGTGGGAATCACCCTCGGATGCGTGACCGGCCTCAGACAAACCGGGAAGGATGACAGCCTGGCTGCCATTGCTGCGCACAGCCGTATCTCTATGTTGACCACAAAGAGAGAGAAAGAGGAGGAGAGTCGCTCCTGGATACCAGCGGAGCGTATGTTCAAAACTGCCTTATACTACCGATCCTGGATCATCAATACAGTTCCACAGACTTCACAAATGCCATCGATCGCTTCCGGAGCGATGCACGTAACAGGCTTTTGTGTTTGGGCAGAGCTTACTTTAGTGTTGTTTGCAAATTCCACTTTTTTTGTGTGTCACATGTTTAGAACTTGACCGTCGGTCCCGCCGTAACTGAATTTTGTTCATGTGTTTTTATTGCGAAAAGCAACTCCTCTCTCCGTTTCCCAGTTCAAAATCAGAGCAACTCGGTTAAGTGGCTTCACATCGCTGCATCTGTGGGAAATGACAGGGTTGCTGTTGCTAGCTGCTACGAAACATCCTAGCTTGTTGATTTTATTCTGTCCTTTCCTTTTGTTTCTTTTACTAACAACCTTCCATAAGTCAGACGCCATCTTGGTAAGGGGCGAGAGCCTCACGTGATCTCATCTGCCATCTTGCAATGCCCTATCGCATGAGTCATCGGCCATCTTGGTGAGGAACGAAGTCACCTTGTGACCTCATCTGCCATCTTGAAATCCTCCTCACATTAGAAGCAAACTTAGTTTATCTCTCACACACACACAGCATACATGTATATACATATTGTAACCTTTTCCATCTAAAGTTTCATTTGCTTATGTTAGTCTAGTTGTCTTTAGTTATTAGATATCAGCATCTTGATTCAAGTGTTGTTCATTTAATGCATGTGTTAATAGATTCTGATACATTTTAATGAGAGAAGTTGTTTGTGGTTATTTTACACTGTTCTGTAGCATTTGCTGGTTGAAGAAGTCTGTGCTCGAACTCACACCTTCTCTGTGGCTCTATAGCGCCACACCTGGTCACAGGCTGGCACGCATAGACCAACAGCCATTTTGAGACTGATTGTGCTATTTAGTCTTTGTTTCCTGATTTATCAGGTGGTGCCCCGTTTTCAATTTATTAACTTGTCAAAACCTTTCTGGTTATTAGCAGTTTTCCCTTGACAGTTGGTAATAACCCCCTCTTTTGACTAAACGAGCTCCTTATGCACAACAAAGTTTTTCTGTTTAAGCAAGCAGAGTTATCAACAATGCAGAACATTAACCTCACTAACATGTCTAAGACTTGACAATATAAAATTTTCCAACAACATGAAATGGACATCAAGAAATAAGTCTGGACACTTATTGGCCTGTGTTTGAAATGTTTTTAAACAGTCTTCACGAATACAGACGAGGCCTGAACTCCTTTGATGATGCCCGTGTTGTTCTTTGTAGTGCTGCAGTATTTTCCCTTGGCTATTTGTGGAAAATGCACAAAACTTACATTTCCGCTTCATGAGAGAGATATGCTTGAAGAAATCTGTCGAGAGAAAAAAGAAAAATTAAATGAGCTGCATGTTTTCAAAATGATAATGTGAATCCATTTTTTATCCTATCGGCATCATCTTACATAATCACACTAAGAATGTGAGAGAGAGTTTGTGTCCTATTTGAGACAGCATTTATTTCTACAGGGAACAAAAAAAATCTAATACAGCATTAAAAAAAAAATAGGGATTTCACTAACAATTTTTTTCATTAGATAACTCATTTAGAAAACAGATGCAAGTATCCAAATTAATACAAATAATTTTTAATCATAAGCAAAAGCCACACACAATTCAAACAGTGCTGCAAACTGGCGAGGAAACTTAATCCACAAGACAGCTGTGGTAAAGACGGAGTGCTCGGTTTTGACAGTGAGCAAGAAAATATGTCCAAAGTGAGAGCGGCAGTAGATAAACGGCAAATACGCCGGCAATTACTTAACCTAATGCAGGGGTTCCCAAACTTTTTTAGCCGCGCACCCCCTTCTATGTCTCAACCGGGTTGACGCACCCCCGATCCCCCACCCCTTAAAAAAAACGCAACAAGCTTTATTATAGCCATATTAAAGTCGCCATGTTTATTCATGCTAAAATGACCAGAACACACATATAACATAATAATCACAATCACAACAATGCGCTCTCGCATTTAAATATAACTGAAACACTGTAACACAGTTCCAATATAATGAAACAAAGTTTTGCGCAGGCTTCCACTTTTAAGAGCAAAGAGGATGGATGACATGCTCAGACTCAGTGGCAGAAAGCAGATAAGTTGAGGAAAATGTTAGAATACTTTGAACATTGAACAAAAATTGCGGCAAGTTTAAATGACCGTGGAACTAACACAACCTGTCATCATAACACAGCATTGAGCATATTTGCGAGAATGAATAAAGTAGAGGCCACAAGCTAGGTGCAAATGCAGTGGTAGAAGAATATAACTTCTTCTTCTACGCTTCACTTTAAGATGACGTGCATTTTGAATAGCCTGCATTTATTTATTCAGAGGCAGCTTGCGCACCCCTGGGGGTGCGCGCACCCCACTTTGGGAATCCCTGACCTAATGTGTCGAAACTGGCTAGCTAGCAGGTGTGTCTGACCATTGCTGTGAGGTCAGACACACCTGGATTAATCAGTTTGTCAATTAATGGCACACAGGAAACAAAAGAGCTGGCTGAAGTTCAGGAAGTAGTGCAGCTGTGCATAAAGCCACATTGACATAATGTGAACATTCATTATAGCCTAAATGAAAACACTAAAGGGGCATATATGAAGAGTATGTATTTAAAAGGATTTGCATATTTTTTGTTCATTTAACATTGCTTGTATTTACATTTGCATTTGATTTTCGTTCCACACCTTGTTTTCATTTCATATTGCTCTTCTTTTACAGTTTTCATCTCATTTCACTTGACTTTTCTTTACTCTTTTAATGACTTGTTGTACTCATTTGTTGCAGACTTTGAATTTTTATGACTGTTTTGGAAGGAGTGTATTTGTGGACTGGTCCAGAGTAGTTTATTTTACATGAGAGAAGAGCGCAAACAGTTCTGTTGTCTAACGACATCCTATTCTCTGCAACAATCTTTTTTTTTCTTCGCACGCTGTCACTCATCAGATGTCACACACTAACCTCGCGATATCTTCCACCTACAGTACCTGTAGTAGCTAATGCTGTGGCAGTTATCGCGAGGCAAGTGACAGATCTCAGATTGGGAACGTTTGTTTTTTTTTCCTCCGCCCGATGCGGTATTATTATTTTTTAATGACGCAGGTTAAAATACGGGAAATTTACGGGAAAAAATACTAATATGGGAGAACGGCGGGAGAGAAGAAAACGGGATACTTGACAGGTATGACTTAAAATACAGCTTACCTCCTTGTCGCGTTTTTTCTCCCAGAACAACGTCTGATGTCTTCTCCCTTCTCTACTTTGCAGACTGCGTTAAGCCTGCGTTAAATTGCAGATAGCTTGAAAAGTTTTTCCTACGCAGTTAGAAGTAGTCCACTGGGGTTTCCTCTATTGCTGCGTCAATTAGCTACTCACGCAGCCTGCGTGAGTAGCTAATTGCTATTGAAATACTATGGTTTATCCAATTCAGAGAACTAGTGGTCACCTTACCATTTAGGCACCATGGCTTTACAGGTAGTTTTTTTTATTGACGAACCTCAAAACTGGTAGTTCTTCCGCAGCTCCCCTCCTCACCATGTTTTTTTTTTTCAAGGTATAACTTACGGAAATAAGTTACATCAACACTGACAATCCTGACAAAACTTGCTAATAATCAAATCAATTAATAACTTTAAATTCAAAATTGTAACATTTATAAACTTGAGTTAAATATTAAAAACGTACCATGACAATCTGAGTAAAACAAAACAAAACAAAAAAGTTCACATAACTTAATGGGGCTCTCATGCTTGACAGTGTACATATACACACCTCCCTCAAACCAAGAGGGAGACACCACCATGTCCTCATTCATCAGGAGGCCATGAAGGTGCAGCATTCCAGCCAGATGGAAGGTCTCATTGGTTCTGATGTGACTGTGGCTCCAACACAGTTGGGTTAAAGTTGAAGGGAATTGACAGCTGTCTTCAATGTTTCCAGTTGAGAGTAGTCTCTCTCGCTGTACAACGTTAAACTCCAGTTTGTAAATGGTTTTATATTCCCTACTAGTATCAAATCAAATCAAACTTTATTTATATAGCACTTTGCATACATTAAAAATGCAATGTTAGGAATCTTTTTTTAAAAGAATCTAACTGCGTGTTCTTTGCTGGAAAGGAGAGTCCCGGTCGGTGGTACAAGTACAACACAGATGTTTAATCGCAATAAACGTGATATCACAGCTCCCTGGTAGAGGCAGTCTCTAACACAGGAGAACAAATTAACAATACCACAACAATTTACACAGAAATGTGCGTCACTAGATGGGGAGCAGCCGCGGTTTAGACTTGGCTCTCCCATTGGCCGGTCCTGGTCTTGGTGTCCAATCCACTGCTGGTGTTTTCCAACAAAGGAAGGTGATCACCTTTTCCCACAATGCTTTTCTGTTCTACCTGGCTAGGTCCTTTGTTCAGTGCAGCACATGGTTCTACTGGCTACAGCTAGGCTAGTTTGCTACATTTCTGATATAAAGTGAAGACAAAACATACTCTAAGAATGATCAATATTAGAATATTAATAATACTATTGATAACAGTACTATTTCCAATATTTAAATAATGTGTATTCGTGTACAATTGTGACCCTCTAGCTGCACTGGTTCTGGGCCTAAAAAGTAAGAAAATTCTCACCTAACAATAATAAAAGCCCCCCCCCCCCCCCCCCCCCCCCCCCCCCCCCCCCCCCCACACACCCACACACACACAGACACACACACACACACACAAACACACACAGCATACTCACAGCACAAAGTAAAAATTGTTCAGTAACATGGCAGGACAGAAGGACGCGGCACAACAATTTCTAATAGTGCTCATGTCTTTCCCTTTTGGCATTGTGTTAAAGCAACACAAGGGAACTTGAAAGTCTAAAAAGAGAGAATTAAAAGGTTTTTAAAATTATGTTGGCGATCCTGGACCCTGGACAACATGCTTTTTGTTTTTTTTGTTTTTTTGCTGTACTGTAGTAAAGTGTAATTGCATATACACTCCAGTAAGTGGCAGTGGCGCTCTCATTGTCACAGTCTGCAGCAGGGAGCATCAGCTATATTGTGTTGGGTTTTTGTACACGGACATGTGCGCACACAGCACAGAGCAGGAGATGTGAAGAGAACAAACCCTCAAGAGACACCAGGAAGAAATATTTAACAGGGATGAAAAGTAAAGTGGAGATAATGAGACTGAAAAACTATTTTCATAAAGTTTCTTTCTTTTTTGTTTCCCTTAATGTTGATAAGGATGCAGTGTTATGCAGAGGTGTACTTATAACATTTTTATGGACTAATGATACTATTTATAGTGGCGGTGGGGGTGGTGTGGTGGGGGGGGGGGGGGTCTTCTTTCTGGGGGGGGGCACTGGATCAGTTTGTGCTAAAAACTAACATCTGCTGCCAGATTAAGTTGCATCTTTGTCTGACTTTAAAAAAAAAAAACATGAAGAGCCCATGAATATATATTCAGGCAGTTAAATCCAAACAAAAACAAATGCTGTTCACGACTAAACGCCTTAAACTTGGAGTTTTGGGGAGCAGAGGGAATATTACAACTTGAAATCAGCGATTACTTTGAACCATCAAACATGAACTGTGTTTGGAGTTAACCGATTTCAAGCTTTTCGGTGAACTGCCAAGGAGCGAGAGAAAAGTCGACTTGTCAACAAGGTCAAAGGTCAACTTGTGTGAATGCAGCTGAAGCCCTTCAGGGGAAAAAGACTGATTTAAAGTCTCTCTGTGTAAAGAAAGACTTCCATCCAGCGGTACGTCCATTTCACTAATTTAATAAAAGAAAGAAAGAGGGATCAGGTTTAAAACAAATTAGCTGCCTGTGAATTGGCCCTTAAATGGCAGCGAGTTAAAGTCCAAGCAGAGTATGTGACTGCACATTACACCACCGTTGTCATGGTGACAATTCACGTAGACGGGCTCTGGGCTCTCCATCCTTTTTTTTTTTTTTCCTTTTTCTTTTCCTGCATCGAGGAAATGCTGGATCCTCCTGCCTGCTCCCATCCAGCCAGCAGGCAGCGTGGTGGGGGAATTAAAGTGACACAGCTATATTATGGTGAAAGTAAAGCAGAGCAGCTCACAAGGGTGAGATCTGAAAAAAGAGGGGGAGGGAGTCTCCTTTTTATAGATGACACTCGCCGAGGCTCAGAGTCTCTCCAGACTTTTCTAACCCTGAAGGAGGCAGAGGAAATTTCTTATGTAGACGCCCTCATCTACAGAAAACAACAACATCTCCGAACCATCGGGGGTGGGACTGGATGCTGGAGTCTCTGTGAGCCACAGATGGACAAGCGGCCGATGCGGGAGGCAGCATCCTCCACTGCGCGCTCGAGCGAGGACCCGCAGGCATCTTGAAATAGAAATTCAGAAGAGGAGGAGGAGGAGGAGAGAGGAGGAAGGAGGTGGGGTGGTGGTGGTGGGGGTTTTTAGAGAGAGAGCATCGGCACGCCAGCCTCAATATCCAGCATGGCCGTGCAGAAGAAGCAGAGCGTCACCCCTCCATCGCAGGGACCGCTCTCTGCGCGGACCGTCGAGAGCCACAGGGCTGGAAACAGACCCGAGAGAGCCGGAGGTGAGCAGCTTTTATTCACGCTTTCTTCTCCGGGAGGGGGGGGGGGGAAGCATCTGATCAGCTGATCACAAATTCAGGATTACCTGATCACGCCGAAGGCATGAATTGATCATGTAAGGGGTAACTTCCCTTTCACAGCTGCGTGTGGCTGAGATAAACACACGAGGAATCACGGGGCATCTGACGCAGATTACATAACGCAGTTATATCTATTATTCACAGCCCGACCAGAACACGTCCATGTGATGTTTTCTTGAGCGCTGCTAACCCGTGTTGCTCTTCGTAACTTTTTCCTCTGCTCGCCTCAGTCATAAACACGGGGGACTCGTCAGGTGCTTGGCTTTTATACGCATCCAGTTCACAATGGCTCTTTCACTGAGCGGCAGCCCCTCGGGCCAACCGAGGTCTTGGGACAGCCCGTCCAGGCTGATTTGTTTCACTTCTCTCCCTATAAAGGTTCACTGAGATGAGGAAATAATTCAAAGTATCAGCTGCTGTTTTTCACTGTATATTCCATTTTTTTTTTTGTCCTCACTCATAGGAAATGGCTCTTACGTTAAATCTAATTCACAAACAAAGAAACCGGCCTGTCTGCCCAAAGCTGCCCCTCGGCTAGTCCACAGGCCCCTGCGGGTGTTTGACAGCGCTGTGTTTTTTTGTCTCTTTTTGCCGTCACATATTGAGGATCTCAAACTGAGTTTTTTTTTTTTTTTTTTTTTTTCCTTTTTCTGCATACAAAACTTTAAACTCATCTGTTGTGCATTCTCATCAAAGCAGGAAACGGACAGAACGTCGACGAGAGGCTGAAAGCGGCGCGAGAAAGAAGAGAAGAGCAGCAGAAGCTGCGAGGTACGTGGTGGCACAGCTGGCGCATCACTGCAAGGACGCTGCCCCCCCCTTTCCTATTTCTAACAGTTTTGACTTACATCCCCAGCCTCTCGGGAGCTGAGCAGGTTGGAGCGGGAGCAGCGCGCCAAGCGGTACTATGAGCAACAACTGCGGGAGCGCAGGAGGAAACTCCTGGATCAGAGGCTCAAGGAGGAGCGGCGGCGCGCAGCCGTGGAGGAGAAGCGCAAGCAGAAGCTGAGAGAGGAGAGGGTGAGTTTTTGACGGTGCGTCGGTTGGTTTGTTTTTCCAGCTCCTCTGGCAGATTGTTCAACTTCTGCTGTTCTTCAAAAATTAAGGAGCGACACGAATCTGCAGTGCGCAGGACTCTGGAGAAGAGCCAAAAGGCCCAACAGCACCTCAGTCAGAGCTCAAGGGGAAGGCAGGCAACCAAAAATAGTGAGAGCGTCAAATGTGCTTTCTATTCTATTCTTCTATTTCTGTTTCTATTCCTTTTAACGCGCTCTGTCCTCTCTGTAAAATGTCGTGCAACTCAACATTTCTTGGCATGCCTCTATCTTTTGCTTCTGCTGCACTCTTAAACCCCTGATCGCCAGCTCCACGTCGCTCGCCTCTGACAACGTGGGAGAAGAATCTGGTCAGTCGCCTCCTCACCCCAACATGCTCCTATCTGGCCAGGAGCAAGAGCGCTGCTTGCCAGTCAGGAGCAGAAGGTACTTCTTTCTCTACATGGGAGGATAACGAAAAGCCCCCGCTTACTGTTGAAGTGCTGCAAAAAAAAAGAAACAACCCCAACCCTTCCGGGCTCTCTAACGCTGCTCCTTTTCCTCTCTGTTGTCACGCTGCTTCACATTTCCACATTTTTTTCATCCTCGCCATCATTTGTGTGTGTGCGTTTCCTCGATCACTCTTAAATATAACATTGGCTCAGTTGTCCACATCTGTCGCCGCGCAGTCTCATACCACTCCATGACCACCGCCGCAGCCGCTCAGAAACCCCTGCAGCGCACCGGCTCGGTCCAGCACAGGCCATCTGCCTCTCCCGGCTCCAGCAGCAGCCAGCAGAGAAGCATCTGTCTGCCGCAGGTACATTTTTATGCTAAACAACATCACACTCGTTGCTTCATTAGTCACCGAGCTCCACGTCACTGACACTGGAATGAAAGTGTCTTTTGATTCAGGTCAAAGCGGCAGGACGGATGGGTGCTGATAAGAAGAACTCGAACAGAGACTCAAGCATCAGATCACCTGCAGTCAGCGCCAGAGTGAAAGCAGCTGCGGGCTTTCAAAGCAGAACAGCCTCCCCCTCACCGGAGCGGTGGGTAAAATGCCTCTGCACTACATTCTTGCGATAGCTTTTAACAGCAGTGTGAGCTAAGTGGGACATGCACTTCCTCTCTTGGAAAGGGGACACTTTATAAAAAAAGAGCCCCTTCCCATCCTTAAGAGCACCGCCAGTGAGTCCTAAATCAAAAGCTCTACCGTGACACAACCCCAGCACTCGTTTGGGGCCGCCTGAGTACGAAAACTGGGCCATTCAGGGAGTAGTTGCAGTTTGCGCGACACTGTGACATCACTGACCCGGATGAGAGTGGAATTACGTAGCAGCTACCTCGTCTGTCTGAGTCCACAAGACTCCACGTCATGCTGCAGTTGCTGCACCATGGAAGATGCCATGGCAAAATCCACCTCCACTCTCCAGCTCTGCGTTCACAGCGAACCCAGGGATGTGTACGGTAGCACGGGCCTCGGCAGATGGTGGCTCCACCAGGTGGTCAAGGGAGGCTCTTGGGCATGCTGCCAAGTTGAGCGAAGTTTGTAGTGCAGACGGTCCAGCCAGCCTTTGCTTCTCCATCTGTTGTGCTTGCAAACCTAGTGGTATTTTTAGCTCAGCTTCCACTTGTAGTTCAAATTTTTTTGGGGTAGATGTTCTCTCATTGATTTCATCATCCTCAACGAGTTTGCAGCCATCATCTCACTACTTACACCTTTACTGAATGCCATCTCAAAGAAGACTAATTTTGGCTCTGTTACGCCCCTGTAACACCTTGGAAGGCGGTAACAGGCGTAACATGCTACGCCTGTTACTGCCATCCAAGGTGGAACAGGGGCATAATATCTTTACGCCTCTGTTACCACCTTCCGAGGTGGAACAGGGGCATAATATGTTTACGCCTCTGTTACCACCTTCCAAGGTGGAACAGGAGCGTGACATGTTTACGCCTCTGTTACCGCCTTCCAGTGTGGAACAGGAACATGACATGTTTATGCCTCTGTTACCGCCTTCCAAGGTGGAACGGGAGCGTTACATGTTTACGCCTCTGTTACCGCCTTCCAGTGTGGAACAGGAACATGACATGTTTATGCCTCTGTTACCACCTTCCAAGGTGGAACAAGAGCATAACATGTTTATGCCTCTGTTACCACCTTCCAAGGTGGAACAAGAGCATAACATGTTTATGCCTCTGTTACCACCTTCCAAGGTGGAACAGGAACATGACATGTTTACGCCTCTGTTATCACCTTCCAAGGTGGAACAGAGCAATAAAATGTTTACACCTTTGTTACCACCTCCTAAGGTGGAATAGGAACATAACATGTTTACACCAATGTTACCACCTTCCAAGGTGAAACAGAGGCATAACATCTTTACACCACTGTTACCACCTTCCAATGTGGAACAGTGGTGTAGCATCAGTGGAAAGAACTGTTATGACCTTACACCTCCGTCTGTGAATGGGGACATTGTTCTCAAGAGAAACACACCCTGTAGAGGAGAGGAACGGGGTCAGCTTACAACCTCAGAAAAAAAATATCGGCTTTGACAAAAAAAAAGTTGACATCTGGCTTTGACTGTGGCCCCTCAGGTCGATCAGCAAGCAACCAGTCCCGCTGCTGCTTGAGCTCCCATCCGTTCCCGAGGAAGATGGTGCCGTTTCCAGCTCTATCCACTCCGCCGGAAACACGAGACCTGCCGGGAAATCAGATGGAGGCCAGCTGCAGAAGCTGAAAAAAGAAAATCCACCAGAGACTCCACGTTCAAACCCACCTGTCACCCAGAGAGAGGCTTCAACCGGACCAGCAGCAGATGAAAGTGAGCAGGAGAAACTGATATAACGCAAAACTGTATCACCTCTGTTGGGTGTCGACTAAAGATTCAATTTTTTTCTCATTCCTAATGCATCCTCGTTCAGCCCTCCAGGCTCCTGAGGTCATGCTCCGGCCCTCAGCCGGCACCTCAGACCCGGAGGAGGCTTCACGTCTCCTGGCTGAAAAGAGGAGAGAGGCCCGAATGCAGCGGGAGAAAGAGGAGCAGGAGCGCCTGCGGCGAGAGGAGGCCGAAAGGTAAGAACCGCGTCTGCCTCCGAGCCAGAGACGCTGCGGCAGCAGCCCTGTAACAGCGTCGCATTACAACTCCTGTCCAGGCGCAGCCGCGAGGAGCTGGACCGCAGGAGAGCAGAGGAGCGGGCCCGACAGGAGGCCGAGGCTCGGCGTCTCATAGAGGAGAAGAGGAGGAGGGAGGAGGAGGAGCAGAGGCGAGCTGAAGAGGAGAGAGCTCAGGCTATGAGGGAAGCCGCCCTTCTGCAGAAACAGGTGGGCAGCGGATGGAAGACGCGCCCGCACAGCACAGATTATAATAGAAAACAAACTCAGCTGTCAGAAACCTCTAAATAAATAAATCTCCCGCAGAGAGAGGAAGAAATGGCTAAAGAGAGAGCACGAGCGGAACAAATCAAGCAAGAGCGAGAGATAGCGGCACAGCAAGAGGAGGCGGAGCGCCAAGCAAGAAAGAAGGTTTGTAACTTTGTAGACCAGTGATTCCCAGTGTGGGCTGCGGCCCCCTGGTGGGCTGTCGCGGTACTGCAGGTGGGCCGTGAGAGGTTATTAAAATGAAACAAATGTTTTAAACATTTTGTTTAAAACATTTTGTTTAAAACATTTTAATGTTTTTTAAATATGTTTCTAATTTCTGTAAAATATTAACGACATGATTTAAAAACATTAAGACGTAACAAAACAAACTAGTTAAGTGTTATTCTACCGTCATCTTAACTTAATATGACAAGTGTCACCTTACGTCAGAACAGAGCTTCTAGCCCTGTATGTTGATCACAGTTGTGATTAAAGGTTTCGGTGGGCCACGGAGATTTTTCACATTTCAAATTGGGCCTTGGTATTCTGAAGTTTGGGAATGGCTGACGTAGATCATCACGATTTAAAAAGCTGAACCTGTGCCGGGTCGTTTGTGGCATTTTCAGGGCACCTGCGGGAAGTTCTTTTAAAAATCGTTAAACTCCATCACGATCAGAAAGTATAAGGTTTTTAAGACAATCTGCCTCAACTGTTTAGATGTGTTAAGAGAGCAAAATAAACACAGCAAGTTTGTGATGCAGCATGATGGTGCATCCGGGCCTCAAAAAAAAAAAAAATAGAAAAAATATTTCAAGAAGTAGCTGAAACCTGCATATTTTCAACAAATTTCACAATTCAAAATTTTGAAGAAAAATTTTAAGCCTTGCCTGAAAAATCTGAAATGCTGTACACTGAGGCCGAGCCTGTTGCCGGGGGCCCTCCAGAGTCTGCAGGGGCCCCTTGCATCTGCTTGTAAACAGCAGCGTTCTGACCCGCGATGCCGTCCATCCGCGCACTTTAACAATAACGTCACAAGTAACTTCTGAAGACACTGATGGTTTTCTTCTCTTTCAGCGACTTGAGGAGATCATGCGGAGGACGAGGAGAACAGATTCCCCAGATAAAGTAAGATTTACAACCGCCCGAGGCCTCTCGTGATGCACAAACAGCATCAGCCAACAAATAAACCGCCCTGCTCATCCAGGGCTGACTCATCTTTTTATCCTTTTTAAATGACAGAAACCTGCACTGACGAGGATCCTCCCGAAGGAAAACACAGAACCTGCACTCAACGGGAGGATAGAAGACGTAGAGAAGCCGCCTACGGGGGTTAAACCCGCTCAGCTGGGGCCGA
Source organism: Hirundichthys speculiger (assembly GCA_018398805.1). Taxonomy (NCBI): domain Eukaryota; kingdom Metazoa; phylum Chordata; class Actinopteri; order Beloniformes; family Exocoetidae; genus Hirundichthys; species Hirundichthys speculiger. The sequence continues at coordinate 982,268 of JAGFBZ010000626.1, read as the reverse complement.
ACGACCAGGAGGACGTGGTACCAGTCGTGGCCTTCAAAGAACGCAGGTCTCTCAGAGCGCTGTCTGGTCTGGAGGAGATACAGACGCACCAACGAGCAGGTGAGCAGCAGCCTGCAAAAAGACGTGCATGCGCCGCTTTGCATCGTCAAGCGCTGAAAACACGTCTTGTTGTCTTTTCTGTCTTTGCATCGTCTAGAAGTCATCTGAGCACCCGCGGGGCGGTCAGCCTTTCATCGGTGGATCCGGTAACACGTCGGAGATCTACTGCGGCGCGTTTCAGCCGCGCCGCCACCCTTCAGCACCTTGACAGAGCATGTAAAATTACGACCTCAACGTCTGGTCACTTTTCTGTGCGTGACCAGTGGCACAACGCGAGTTATGTATTAGTCTCCTCGGTACAGCAGGGCTCCGGTCTTATAACGACCAGCGTAGATGTAGTCGGTGCCGATAGTTTGTTGGCAAATGTAGTTAATCGGTTGTGAAGTGTGTTGCCTCTGCTGCCAAATCTGAGAAACGCTGGGACTGTGTGGAACATAGAAGAGCAGTGATTCTTGGACTTTTAACGTTTGTAGATCCATTTTTTGTCTTTTTAACCCTGCAACACTTGCAATATTTTCTACCACTTTTTAATGCTGCTACTCCTTCTCGCAACACTTAAAGGGTTTTCTGAGAGCTTCACTTGTTATTTTGTGCGGTTTATTCAGCAAACATGCTTTAAGCTGTGCAACAACGCAGCCTATTGCAGTCTTCACTGCTGCATTTCTTGTTCCAAAATGCTGCGTGCGCTCTCTGCCGGGGACAGATCAGATAGTCTGGCAGCTGTGCTCTTCTTCTCTTCTTCCTCATGGTGTTGAAAGAAACGTGTGCTCCTTTAAAACCTCACTGTGCTTTCCTCGGAATAATGTGTAAATCACATTTGCCAAGCCCACCGGTACATCCCCGTACCAGCACAGCGCCTGGCTCTCAGACCGGATCTGTGACCGCTTCCATTCCTTCCAGAAGGATTTTAAGAATTCTAATTAACCTGAACACACCACGTATTTCCATCCAAGCTGCCTTCGAGCTCAGACATGGTGATGATGTCTCGTGGTCAAGTATAATTTAGGGCTTCCACTGAGCTTTGTATCGTAGCGCTTGTAGTTTCTAAAAGTCATCCTGATGTGGTTTATATCACTGAGGGTTCTGAAATCACAGGTGTTCAATTTGTGCCAACATCGTCTCCAGATTCCTTAAAGCAGTGATTCCCAAAGTGTGGGCCGCAGCCCCGTGGTGGGCCATCGCGGTACTGCAGGTGGGCCGTGAGAGGTCATTAAAAATAAACAAATGTGTTTTAAATACTCGATTTTTTTAAAATATGTTTTTTATTACTCTAAAATATTTATTACATGATTTGAAAAATATTTAGAAATAATAAAAAACAAACCAATTTAGTGTTATTCTACTGTCATTTTAACTTAATATGACAAGTATCACCTTATTTGTTGACCCCTTATATTAATATTGGAATGTAGCTTTTAGTTTTGTATGTTGATCGAAGTGGTGTTTAGAGGTTTCGGTGGGCCGCAGAGATTTTTCACATTTCAAATTGGGCTTTGATATTGTGAAGTTTGGGAATGGCTGCCTTAAAGCATCACCAGAGGGCGTCTTTTCATGTTAAAGATGCCACATTTGATTTTATCTGAAGGAATATTTGCTTACATTTAGGGAGCGTCGTGTTGCTCGTGAGCTTTCCCGTCCCAACCATCGACAAAAACCCACCGCCGTCTCATTCAGGTCGTCCGTTGCGACGCTAAATCACCCATCAGCGACAACGACACAAGCTGACAAACTAGCGAGAGAAGAGAAGAAGAGACCCGTCTGAAACAACATTTTTCTTCCCTTTCACCTCCTCGTTAACACCAAACTGCCTTCATACCAGCTTTTCCTAAAATGTGTTGCAGGTCTGAAATACAAAAAAAACATTTGATGTCCATTAAAAGGAATGAAGTTGGTGAGAAAAAAAGGTGAAATATTTTGTTTTTATGGTGTCTGAGAAGAAAACGCTGAGAAACGCTGCTTTTCTAATTTTGCATTCTCCACATCGTCCCGGCTTTCTCCGATTTGGCGATTTAGAAACATCACTTCTGAGTCTCACAGCCGGTCTAGTGCTTTTCGCTTAGGCCTGATATTTCTTGCTGTCCACGCACTTTCCCTTCCTCAGTGGGGTCACTGTGGAGTTGGAGCAGGTCAAGAGCAGAACTCGGCGTGTCGGTGAAACGTCACTTGCTGCGTTCCAGTTTTAGTCTTTAGGTTTCATAAACTGAAGCGATCGCATAGTTCCAAGCTGCTACAGGTGTGGGGCTGTCACAGCGGCACGTTGGCGCTTCACCGTTACCGCGGCCAAAAGAACTGACAATGAGATTATTGAGATTCCTGTTTTTATTTGGAGAACTTCGCCTTTTTCGTTTTGGCGACTGAATTACACTCAAAATAGGAAGTGTAATCAGAGTGGCACAAAAGAAAAAAAACTATCTGAAATGAATAATATCGTGATAATTATCGCAATATCGATATTTCTTTTTCTGATATCAAAATCATGCAGGGTAGCGGTGAATCGTTACAAGCCCGGCCAGCTGTACGCGGTCACTTCAAGACTGTTTTCTCTCATGTAAACACTAACACGACCGACACGGGCGCCGTCGCATGCTCGCCGTCTCGTCGGCTTCTTTTGCGTGAGGCCCCTGGAGGTCAAAGTGAAGTCCAGAAGAGCCAGTTCTTTGCATCGAAGAGGACCAGGAACGCGGACAGTTGGCCAGCCTGAACCGCTACAGCCCGACACACCGACATAGGTTTCCCAAAGAGTCGCTTTACATTTTTGTGCGCGTGTGGTTTTAGATGATGCGATGCAAAAATAGTCTCTTGCACAAGCTGTTTGCTTTGACACTGTGCAACCGTTTAATACAGCAAAGCATTTGGCTTATAGGTTAAATGAGTTTATTAAAACCATAAAAAATGAAAAAAAAAAAGTGGCAGATCGTTGATATTTGATCTCTTTGCTTAAGTACTGCCTTTGACTATCACGTTAGCTTGTAAAAAATGTCAAAATGTATGCCATATTTGATTAAAGTTGACACTGTGGCACATCTCCCATCCTCTTTTTCCAATTCCTTTGTCATACTTGGATCTAATCGTATAAAAATTTAAAAAAAGAGAAAAGAATAGAATGTTTAAAAATAAAATACAAAAAAAGCACATTGGCACAAATGCTGCATTAAGGAGTCCACGTGTACGGTACGTGAGTACGTCAAGGGTCGACAGAGGACGGAGAGAGAGGCTGGATCATCTGCAGCAGCTGCCGGGTCTCCTCCGTCTGCGCATGCACCCTCCAGATCTGCTCCTCCAGCTCGCTGCCAGCCAGCAGTGACGAAAAATCCCCATCTAGGAAGCAAAAAGCCAAGTTTACGACTCCTGTACTACAATGTCTGATTATTCAGAACCCGCTGAGGGATATCCAGTGTGATCCGGTGAAAACGAACAGAAACAAACACAGACCTTCCTGGAGCCTGGCGACGGTGCCGATGCCCAGCTGCTGGAATCTGACGTCTTTCTTTCTGAGGAAGAGCAACAAGTACTTGGACATTGTAACGTAGTGAGGCCTCAACAACCGGATGGTCTCTTCTGTGTGGAGCAAAAAAAAAGGACTGAATGCATAAAGCCAATCAAATTTATCCACTTCCACTTGCAATTTTAAGGACAATACCAGTCATTTCAAATTTTCCTACGACAGCCGCGGAGCTGTATGACAGCGGGGGACTTCTGGTTTGTCCGGACAGCTCCACGAGTCTCGAAACCTGTTCTGGTGTCACTGTTGTGGACAGCTGAATCCTAATTGGATCTGAGACGGGGAGAAGTTTTTTTTTTTTTGTCTTTCACAGGAGTGAATAAGGAAAACAGAGAGAAACTGATGGGAGTTGAGCTCGGGTCACTCACCACAGGTCATCAGGCGATGCAGGCACGACGTCACGTGCAGCAGCGTCTCGTCTGACAGGGATGGAGACACCAGAGCCCCGAGGAGTCCCGGACAAGCACTCTCCATCACCACCTTGGATGACATCGAGATGATTCGGTGTAAACACAGAGGCGATATCCAAACACGAATCAGAGATTTGTCAGGAAATGACGCAGGCTGGACCGGACTCACCTGCTCAGCCGCGCAGGTGCCACAGAGGTCCGTGATGATCCGGCAGCTGAGTGTGATCCCAACAGAACTGGATCTACGGAGAAGAAGCAGCTGACCGACTTCTTCCAGAAGTCCTTCGCTCACAAGGATGTCCTAGGATCAAACCTCGGGAATTTATTTCAATGCTGAGATTACGGAGATAAGACACAGCTGAAACCAGAAGTTTAGATACACTGTATACCTTCACTGTCTGACATTAAACCAGACAATGATTTGTTTTAGGTCAGTTAGGATTTCCTAAATGCCAACATCAGAAATGTTTTTTTTCTCCTGACAGAACTGGTCTGACTGAGTCAGGTTTGTAGGTCTTCTTGCTCTCAGATCAGGTCCACTCCAGAACATTGACTCTGCTGTCCTTCATCCACTTCATAACTAATCTGTTGGTGTGTCCACCTGAAGACCCATTTGTGTCCAAGCTTTAACTTCCTGGATGATGTCTGAGATGTTGCCTCAATATTTCTAAAAAATGTTCTTTCCTCGTGATGCCGTCTTAGTGTCCGTTCATCTCTGGGACTCGGAACCGTCTCCTTCCTGAGCGCCATCATGGCTGTACGTTCCCATGGTGGTTATACTGGTGTATAGCTGATTGAACAGATGAACGTGGCTCCTTCAGACATCTGGAAATTATACCCAAGAATGAACCCGACTGGTCGAGGTCCTGCATTTCCCTTCCTGATATTAGAGCTGAGCGATTTTATCGATTTTGCGATATATATCGATATTTTATTCCCCCAAAGAGTATCGATTTTTCAGCCATAGGTATCAATATTCTAAGCTTCTTTCAAAACCCCCGTGTCCCACCTTTGAAAGCTTGCAAGCAACAATTTGCAATGTTTAAATAAATGAAACTATTTTTCTCAACAAATCTTTTATTAATTTTGTCCAGCATTTGCAAGCTGCCTGTTCAGCCATATACCGTATTGGTCCGAATATAGGATGACACTGATTATAAGACGACCCCTATTTTTCAGATATCATTTTGGGAAAATAAAAATACGTGGAAGACAAAAGGTTATTCATCAAACAACTTCTTATTGTACAATCATTGTAGAAAAACTCACACAGAGATAACTTTCTGCTGTATTGTCAAATATTTTAATGATTTCATCTTTTTAGGAAGTATGGTACCATATTTAAAGTACAGGTATGTGTCAGGTTTCCATGTTATTGAAGATCAAGGTATAGTACTATTTAATAAACTGCTGTTTATTACGTTAATAAACATCAGATCAGCTCCGTGTGTTCACTGTGATGCTCCATTCTTACTGATTACATCAGTGTGGCTCCATCTAGTGGCGCAGGTGTGTAACTACAACTGAAAAGTCTAGACCTCGATTATAAGACGACCCCTGTTTTTGAGCATATGATTTCTAGAACAAAATATCGTCCTGTATTCGGGCCAATACGGTAATGTGTAATTGATGCTTTCAGTTCAATTAATTCAAACAAAGTCATTGGAACACTCACAAGATGTCACCAAAATCACTTTGTCCCATTTAAAATCTTTCGGAAAATGATGTAAATGTATTGTAAGATGAATATCGATTTATATCGTATCGTGAGCCGAATATCGTGTATCATATCGTGAGATTAGTGTATTACTACAGCCCTACCTGATATCTTAGCTGATTTCTTTCTATGATGTCACACAAGGAAGCGACGTGTCTGTGGTGTGACTAAAAAAAAAACATCCACACGTGTGTCCCGTGTTAATTCCAACGTCGCCAGTGAACCTATCAGCTACCAGCTCTGTCGTTATGACGGTTTCGCTGCGTACCTTGTTGGGCGGGTGTGCAGACAGAGCAGACAGCAGCGTCAGGGCCGACTCCGTCCCCGCTCGAGTCGAGGTTCTCAGCAGCGCCTTCAGGGGCGACGCACAGTTGAGCTCCATCAGCTGGTCCTGGATCAGAACTGCAACGTAAAAGAGCCAAACAGATCAGATATGCTGCAACATTCTGTTCTTCTGATGTTTCTGGTGATATTACCATTCTTTGAAAGAATTTGCAGACATCTGCATGCTTGGACTGAATTCTGGAAAGAGAATAAGGAAGGACTTTAATAAAAACACACACACACATTTGCAGAATAACCCTCAAATCCACGCATCGACCACTTTAGCGCACAAATACCTTTTGCACAGAAGAGGACATGAGGGTCAAAAGAGACTTCGACAAATAACGAGCCCCGACGCCGAGCAACTTCGGGTGATGCTCCCGGACGGCGGCGATGTTGCACAGAGCCGTGCAGCTGTGAAACTGGACCTCTGAGTCCGAGGACTGCAGCAGGAGAACCAGAACAGGAACGGCCCCCACCTGGCAGAGAATCCTTGTTGACCAGTCTGGAAAGAGAGCGGGGACGTTTACTCAGGGTGACAATGGAAGCAAAGCAAAGCGAAGCTTCTGAATCCGGTGAGGATGAGAAGGAAACTGTCCGACCTGACTGCGTGAGGTGTAACAGAGCCCATGTTGCATTCTGCTGCACCTTTGGATCGTAGGATTTTGCCAAAGCCAACAGTGGTATGATTGCATCCAGCAAGAGGTCATCTCTGTTTGATTCTGGATGAAGAGTTGAAAGCTTTCTGTTCACAAGGCTGCTGTTTTACTTTGCAGTAACCACACAAGGAAAAGAAAAAAACAGACAATACATCTCAGATCCAGTACAGTGCAGCTCAGGAAGCTCATTCAAAGTCACTCCATTAATCCTGCAGCACGTTTCGACACCACCCTGCTAGATGCGCTCCACTCCTGAGAGCCAACGTGCCGTACCAGCTGATAAAAACTGAATGCAAGAAGAGGTTATAAATAAAGTATTTTCATGAAAGTTTTATCGACTTTAAACCTACGAAGCCTCAGATTAAAAGTGCACGCTCTGGTGGGCTGATCCTGAGCAAAGGAACAGTAACGTGTCCTTCACAATGATTTCAAACGCAGGGAGCTGGAGGGACTTTATCAACATTACACAAATAGACACCTCCTTCCTAAAACGATGGACACTGAAACAAACGACTTCTTTGGTTGCAGCCGTGTCACCGACTCCACTAATGTCCCATGAGCCTCCAGCGCTGAGCATACACTCCCCTTTCTCTTTATGATTAATCTTTTGCAAGTTTAAGATCCTGCTTGCCTTGACAGTACATGATATTCATGTACTGCTGTCGTGCAAGCTTGTGAAATCGAGGAAGAATTTATCTGATGGGGAATTAAATGAATAAAATGATAGCATTGACTGGTAAACTCGGCCCATATTTTAATTTAACTGCTGGATGTGTGGCCCTTTGTCTCTGAACTGTGGGAAAATGGCCCTGTGGGGAAAAATATTACCCTCTAGCATTCTGCAATAACAAATTTAGCAGCGTGTGCTGCAAAATATAAAAATATAAAAATATCTCTGTATGGGCGTTTCCTTTTCTTTAAAGATCCTCATTTAACTCTGAAGTTCCTCTCTTTTGGATAGTATTATTACAGCCCGTACAAACCTGCAGACGCCAGCATGGCAACGCATGCACAGGAGTGACACTGAGCAGCAGCATCACCAGACTGGAACAGCTCCAGTATGGGCACCAGCATCCCCATTTCAATCACCAGCTCCCTGCACACTGACATTTCAGGGACAGTAATCAGGACCGTCTCATCCTCAACTCACTGTTCCAGGTAGAAACTGTGTTAAAATTCTGATTAACGGAGGAACAAAAACTAATAGCTGAACAGTCAGATAAATAAATATTACCATTATTCCTTATAAGCAGATTCACCAGGGCGAGAGAGATGGTCTTCTGCACGTCCAGGTCAGTTGATACAAGTAGAGCCATGATTCGACTCCATAAAGGCTTGTGGTAGAAGAGATTTCACTGAAACACACATCACAGAGGGAAAAAGATAGGAGTCAGCTAACTCCATTTATAAAACGGGGATGGGGGGGGGGGGGGCAGCTGGATTTAACAGAGCAAACAGAAAGGGCCAGCTGAGGTGGTACGAGCATCTGGCTGGGACGTCTCAGTGGGGAGGGGTCCACCTGGGAGGAGGACCTGGGGAGGACTCAGGACATCCTGAACAGACTGCATCTCCTGATGGATTCAATGTTCCCCAGAAGGGCTAAAAGAGAGGGAGGGAGACGGAGGTCTGGGCTTCCCTCCTTAGACTGCTGACCCCAACTCTGATAAACAGCAGTTAACGGACGGATGGACGGATGGATGGATGGATGGATCTTTCTCTTCCCTGGAGCCCAAAAATAACAATATTAGGCTTTAAATCAGTGGTTCTTAACCTTGTTGGAGCTACTGAACCCCACCAGTTTCATCTGCACATTCACCAAACCCTTCTTTGTTGAAAAATAAAATATGATTTTTTTTTTTTTTTTTTCAAATTCAAGACACAGGTATATGTTTTACTGGTGCACAAAACGAACCGTGCATTAACATCACTGTGTTCTAAGAACAAAACCAATACAATGTATGAACTGTGTGGAATTCCTACCTTACTTATTATTGACACGCCCAAGCGAGGCGTCTCATCATGAATCATATGAATCAGGTGCGAGTCTTGACCTCCACCGAACCGCTAAGACTGACTCACCGAACCAAACCCAGGTTAAGAACCACTGCTTTAAATGATGAAAGAGCAGTTCAGGGAGCATGAGACATTAACCCCAGCGGTCCAGCTCTCCCATTCATAAATACCCCATCATTGCAAGGGATTATCAAAATGATGCTACGTGGAATTTAATCAAAGCTAAATACAGTCCAACAAAATATTAGAGAGCATGGATCCTTTTTTTTTTTCATGTCAAGCAGTAGTTATTACCAGGAAGGATATCCAACCACAACTCAGCAATCAGAAGAATCTGTTAACCACCTGCTGCAAGAAAATCATGTGGTCAGCATACGTTCACAACACTGCATAACTGGTATAGAGCTTAAAATTATATTTAAAAAAAAAAAAAAAAAAGCTGGGGAGGATCTTGACTCTGTTTTCTTAATATATGCCATAATCTTTTTCATCTATTAGAAGCGAGTGCATTGAGGGACTTCCAAGTAAAACTATCCCATCTTTTTCCTTCATAGTGAAATCATAGTGAAATTTCGGCGGTGGACCCTGGAAAATTTTCAGTTGAAAATTTGCATGAGAGGCCACCGGTTTTACCCGTTATGATAATTACGACTGCAGAAGCGATGCCACAGTCTCACGTTGATGCACCACTCGTCTGAACGTCAGTGGCATCATGTAGATTACCAGATGACACTTGGATCTGTACTCACAGCGATGACTGATGTGTAAGTGATACATGGCTGCAGCCATCTGCAGGTCAGCGTTTTCTGAGGCTGCGAGCCTGTTGAGAGCTTGGAGGCTCCCCAGAGAGAGACGTTGACTTTCATCGTCTGAAATCAGATCACAGGGAAGAATTTCCATTTCAAGAGTTGATCAGCTGTGCATGGATACTTTGCTTTTTCCCTGTTTTATTCTGATTGTGTATATGATTTCTGGTTATGGTGCAAATAAAAATGTTTTTCTTACGCTTGTAAAATGCTGTAACCTATACATTCAACCATTAAAATGATTTATTGATGCAAAACCCTGATCCTACAGAACAACTTTACAACAACAATACGGTCTGCATGTTCCTACCATACATGAGGTGCAATGAGGACAAATCATGATGAGCCGCCCTCCTCTCAGGTGTGTTGGCAAAACAGGTGCAGTGGACAATTTCTCCGAAAATTTCCTTTACTATGAGCTCGAACTCTTCCCAAACTCTCCTCAAACGAGCCGCGAATTCTCTCAACAAACGGCTGCAATTGATCACAAAAGCCCGAAGCCATGACTGCATCTTACACAAGAACGTTATGACACCTGTCTGATTCACGCAACCTGCACGAAGCCACGCCTACTGGTCCGTCAGCTGACTGAAAAGTGAAAATAGAAGATGGGATTTATGACGCGGTTTAATTCTCGTACAAGACTTTTGAAGGGGAAAATGAGGAAAAACTGTATTTATTGACAAAAAACATCAGACTTGAAGTGCATCATGAGTAAAAGTAAATATATATATATCAGATATATAATTGGCCCGACTGATTATATGGAAGCAAGAAGAACAAGATAAAGGTTTTGGCCGTTTAGCAGTCGGATCCCAATAAAAATCTGCCTCCTTCTATTATTATTATTATTATTATTATTATTATTATTATTATTATTATTATTAATAATAATAATAATAATAATAATAATAATAATAATATAAACTGATTAAAAAAACTGTATTTAAACATTTTTTTACAACAACAAAGGAATGCTCGAGGTAATTCAGAAGCAAAAAAGAAAAATGAATAAATTAATTTTAAAAATAACATAAATCACAAGTCAAATTCATAACATAAGCTTCTAGTTTTCACGGTTTAGAATTTCTGTAATATTTCAGTGTTTCCAGAAATATTTTTAATAGTACATGAATACCGATAGCCTTGTTTTAAAACCCCACACTACTTTTTTTTTAATACATTTTTTTTCAGAATTTAAACAATTTAGTATAATATTTATGGCGCAGTGACGTATTTCTACTCGTGTCCTCGACTTTCATTGGTGAAAGCGGTTTGTTTGTCTTCATGTCGGTACAGGAAGATAAACAAACCGGTCTCACCAATGAAATGATACGCTCATTGCGTAATTGCGTCTCTCGTCTCCTCCAATCTCATTGGTAAGTATGTTGTTATTTTGTGTACGTCACTGACGGGGTCGCCACGCTCCGCCCCGATGCTCAGCCCTGTTGACTTGGAAACCGCCGCAGCGTCGTCAGAGAAGTTTTGGGACAGCATGAGCTCTGCCGGGTTCATACACGCAGTAGCCCTCACCTAAGCGTTTCAATATAGAGATTTATTCATTTTAGGCGCCAGAATACCCGCTGAAGAACTAGATTATTATTTTTGATACGCGTGGCACGTTAACAAAGCCAGTTAGCTGCCATTAGCACTTAGCAAACTAGCAGCTAAAGTGGTTTTAAGTCTTGTTTATCTGCTCGCCTTTAATAAATGTTCCTTTTTCTTTCGTTATTTAATCCTCGGATGAGCAAATACCATACCAAGATGTGATACAGCTTCGTTATTTCTTTTTTTCTATTTGCTTAACTGCAGTGAAATATTGTCACAACCAACCGGTGGAGCATTTGTTTGTTGTCCAACGAAAACATTTTTTTTCACGCTTTGTCGCTTTAGAATGATACTCTTTTCCCCTGGATTTTTTCTCTTTTTGTCCTCAGCATGACAAACATTACTCTGTCGGAGAATGCCAACAGGTGAGTTTCCTGCTTCCCCTAACCAGCAATGATGGGACATGTATTAGGGCCTGACAATTAATCTAACCTATAACTGATGCAGTCTTCATATGTCAATCATTTTCAAGTATTTCTCTGCCTACAATAAAAAGAGAGAGACTGACTTATACAGGTTAGTGAAGCAGAGAGATGACGGTCCGAAGGACCTGCAGCCAGGCTAGTGTGTTTAACGCCAGTGATGGAAATGCATTTACAGGTGCCAGAAGTGAGATGTGAAGGTGGAAAGAGAACTTTTAAGAGTTGATGACTGAGAAAAATTAAAGACAATCAAGAGTATAAGATGTGATTGTTGTGGACCAGGAGGGAGCAAAGGTTAGTCAGGCTGAAGTGAGGGATTGAAGAACGATGAGACAGTTGGTCCTGATACCTGTGGAGGTATGGGATTGTGTCGGAGAGGTGGCAGCAGAGATCTTGACAAGGACATTCAACAAGATCTTAAGACAGTGAGAGGATGCCTGAGGAATGGAGGAGAAGAGTGCTGGTGCTGACTTTTAAGAACAAGGGAGACATGCAGAGTTGCCCCTTCTTGTTTGCTATGGTGATAAACACACTGACGGATTAGATTAGACAGGAATCTCCATGGACTGTGATGTTTGCAGATGACATTGTAATCTGAAGTGAGAGCAGGGAGCAGGTGGAGGAACATCTAGAGAGGTGGAGGTATGTCCTGGAAAGGAGAGGAATGAAGGTCAGCTGCAGACAGAATACATGTGTGTGAATGAGAGGAACCCAAGAGGAACGGTGAGGCTACAGGGAGCAGAGAGGAAGAAGGTGGAGGGTTTGAAGTACTTGATATATACGCAGAAAGACCTTGTCAGTAATATAAGAGGGCAAAAAATAAAACGATGGATACTAAAATAATCACTCATTAATCATTGAGGTAACATGTGCAGTTAATCATAATGTTGATTTGAGATCATATCACCCACCTTGGCATGTATTTTCATTTAAAAAATCACACACATTTGTACTGTGATCATTTGAAGTCTAGTCAGTGTTTTAATGTTGTATCTTATCAGACTTGTGTGGACTTGTTTATTGGTACTCTAAGACAAAAAAATAAAAATAAAAAATAAAAACAATTACAACTGTCTCTGAAATAAATTAAGACTGACGAAAACTAATGCCTTCCATCATTATTTGATCTTTGATTCAGTTGATTATGTCACAGGAAAAAAATGGATGAAATTGGCACATTTAACTTATATTTTGTGGCACAAACCTTTCAGTATTTACTGTTAAGGAGTGATCTCTGTTGCTTTGCTGGGTGTTATCAACACTCTCCATCTGAGTTTCATTTTCTCGTCCTGCCAAGTCCAGGGACATTAGCTACAATCCCATGTCTCTCATACTCCCATCATATATTCAGCTGTAGTCACAGAAACGTGTGGAGCCTTTACCTTTAACATACTGATCCAGAATCCAGACAATCCGCATGTTCTTCTTCTGGTCCACGTCTAATGTGGCGCACCGTGAAACCAAACTGCACCGTGGCACATTTTCTCCCATTAAATGAGCTGAATATCTGATTTTTTTTTTTTTTTTTTAAAGGCAAAGCAATTTGTATGAAGCATGACTATAATGCAGTGATTTATTGTCATTTATCAATAAGTCTGTCCAAGTCTGTCCAATAGATCCTTTCTTTTAATACTTTAACACTAAAGGCATCCAGCTTTGTATGAGAAAATTGCTTTTAATGTGGTAACTCTCAACTCTTTTCATATTTGTATTAATCTAATTTTGACTGTTGACTTGCTGTTGTGTAAAAGGTCACAACATATTATAAGATGATCTTAATGTGGTTTACTACCTGCTGATATAGCATTAATTGATGTTAATGTTGCCAGCCCAGATCCACTTTGCCAAGTACTAATAACTGACCCTTTTCCAGGTGAGAGTGAAGATCGGGCAAAGACCCGGGAAAGATTTAACGAGGTGTTCAAGAAATACACTGACTCAGAGAAGAAGAAGTCAAAGAAGACAGGCGAGCCAAAGGAGACTATTGTGGTACGAGCTTTATACACAGTTTCACATCTGACTTCAGAGATCCGATCATTTTGTATATAAATGCTGAAAGGCACACAGCTGCTAGAACATGTAGGTCTTCTGCACGATGTCTCCCATGTCAGACTAATATAAATATATCAGTCAATGCAGAACATTTCTAATAGTACGTAACAACATGCAGCATATATTATAATTTTTGTGCTCCCTTTCTGCTGTTTTAGCTCCAGAACCTGAAGAAGAATCTCAACCTCGAGAAGGACACCGAAGACGATGAGACGATCCTGCAGAACACGTACGACCCCGAGCAGGGCAGCCCTCGCTACACCAAGAACAAAAGGAGGGAGAGGGAAACAGCGGAAAAGATTAACGTCAACAACAGCAGAAACCAAGACGAGACTGAAACATCAAAGGCTAAGAGGAAAGGTAGGAGGGAGCTTCCTTCCCTTGCTGTGCCCAAGGACATCACAGGTCACATCAAGGGGAAGGCGGATGCCCCCAAGTCTGAAAACGCTTTGGACGCTGATGGTGTTGGTGGCAGAAATGAACCAAAACGGAGAAGTAAAAAGGGAAAGAGCAAAGGAAGTGCAGGCGCTCCGGGAGAGAGCCAGGTGGAGGATGCAGAAGATCAGCTGCTCCGTGAATATCAGCAGAAGATAGCTCAGGAGGAGGAGAGGAGTGTGAAGAAAACCAGGGCCAATGAGGAAGAAGAGAGCACGGTCTCGCAAAATATTACCTTGAATAATGATGTGGGGAAGAAGAAAAAGAAAAAGCTGAAGTCTGTGGTCACAGACTCAGATGTGGGGTGTGTATGGACGTTCTGTTTTTTTTAAAAAATAGCAATTTGTCCTTTTTTATAGCAATTTTGAAGTGGAATATTTTTTTTTTAATTCTATTGTTTCTTCCTCCAGGGACCAGGATGAAAACGTAGGTCAGGATGCTGAATTGGAAAATGAAGCAGAGTCCAAGGGAAAGAAGAAAAAGAAGAAGAAGAAGCACGGTAATTAAGCTTTCATGTCAGTGATCACAATTAAAGTTCAAAGACTTTGAGGATTTTTTTTTCTCTCTGATTTTCAGTCATCAAAGATGAGAGTGAGACAGAGCCAGAAGCACCGCAGATGCCTGCGTTTGATGACAGCCTTGTCCTGGGAGTGTTCGTCCACAGAACAGATCGCCTGAAGACGGACTTGCTGATCTCGCACCCCATGGTGAAGATCCACGTCGTGGACGAGGCGACGGGCCAGTACGTGAAGAAAGATGACTGGTGAGAACGACATGCCAGATTTAGTGTTGATATTTAAATCGTGTTGTTGCTGGAGGGATTTACTTTCATGCATAGTTTTATAGGGACACTCAAGAGTTAGCTCTGATCTGTCTTTTTAAAATGATTTTAAGCAGTACGTGCTTTTAACTCAGCGGTGAAGTGAAATGTCTTGCAGCCATCGGCACGTCTCCTCGTTCTATGAAAGCGAGACTGTTGACCACATCCTCCCCATCATGACCCAGCCGTTTGACTTCAAGAAGAACAAATCGATAATCCCTGAGTGGCAGGAGCAGATCATTTTCAACCAGCGTTTCAGTTACTTCGTTCAGCAAGACGACGAAAGCCCCAAAGTCACGCTCTTCTTCGAAGTAAGACGTATTTCAGGAACAAATATTCAGTCACGAGTTAACAGAGCTGTTAGTAACAGCTTCTGCTGAAATGTTTTACGCAGATTTTGGATTTTGTGACCATGGAAGAAGCGAGAGCAAACGTCGACGTCGACAAGCAGGAGCGAGGGTTTAGAAAGATTGCGTGGGCGTTTCTGAAGGTGTCGCGCTTGATCTTGTCATTTTAAAAATAAGCTTGAGTTTGCTTTAATCTGCTGTCGTTAATACTTCACGTTTTCCTCCACCTCTCAGCTTGTTGGCACGAACGGCGTTCTGAATGTTGACAGTAAGCTCCGCCTCCAGCTCTTCTGCCCTCCTCCTCGAGCAAAGAAACTACAGAAAACAATAGAGGTGGTTGAATGGTGGAGGAAGTTCCCAAGAACCAAATACGCCTCCACTCTTTATGTGACAGTGAAAGGGATTAAACTCCCTGAGCACGTGAGTTCGTTGCCATTTTGTTTCTTGTTTTTTTTTTTTTTTTCCAAAAAACATTAATCAGTTTCTGCATTTATGTAGATGAACGCCACATGTGACCCGCTGGATGTTAGTTGTGAGCTCCTCTTTGCTCTGCAGGTGGACCCCAGTATCCGGTCCATGATGGCGCTGCAGGAGGAGAGGGGCAGCACCTCCTACACCGAGCTGCAGGACGAGGCCGCCAAGAGAAGCCTGACGCAGCCTCCCGGCAGCAAGCAGCCGGCCTTGAGATGGAGCCGCCTGCCTGGCCAGGTGTGTCGATGCCAGCCGCCGCCACGAGTCACTGTTTTATGAGCGTAATAAAATTAAAACAGAAAAACTGGATGTAGCTGAAATAAGATCAAATGAAACCCATCCTCAGATACATCCCAGAGACCGTCTAATCCTTTTATTGTGAGGCCCTTAACTCAGAGAGTTCCTCTGTTCCAGATGTGCCGGATTCCAAACAAACACACTCTGGCGTTCCGCGGCGGCCAGATGGGCTGCTTCACCGTGCTGTTCTCTCACACGGGAACGATACTCGCCGCGGCTTGTGCCGACAGAGACGCTTTCCCCGTTGTAGGTAAGCACAACCAGTCAAGCCAGTGAACTGGCTCTTTGTGTCATTGTCTTCAAAACAAAAAGAAAAAAGAGATTATTTTTGCTTTCAGTGTATGAGATTCCCTCTGGAAAGGTGTTGGCGGCCTTCAGTGGTCATCTGAAGATAGTGTATGATCTCTGCTGGTCCAGAGATGATCGCAGCCTGCTGTCGGCCTCCTCCGATGGAACTGTGAGGTACGTTTCTGTCTGGAAGGTGAAAGGATGGCTCGTTTTTAGTTCCACCACTAGGTGGAGCTGTTGTACCACTAGGTGGAGAAGGCGCCTCTCTTATGGGAGGTGGATTTTTATGCATCTGTGATACTTGTGACAGAACATGATTTTGCAAGCGGCACTTGTTTGAGTCACAGATTTTAGCACGTTTTTCTCCACTTTCATTTCTTACCATCTCTGCCTCAGAGAGTGGAACGTCGAGAGGCTCCTGGGAACGGCCCAGAAGGTGCTCCCCCATCCGTCGTTCGTGTACTGCGCCCAGTACCACCCCAGCGCCCAGAACCTGGCGGTGACGGGGAGCTACGACTGCCTGGTGCGCGTGTGGAGGCTCGATGTGAGCGACGTCAACGGCCAGCTGCTGCGGGAGTTCGAGGGCCACGGCAGCTTCGTCAACACAGTGTGTTTTGACTCTGAAGGTACCGCATCTTCAACGCTGCATCCTTCTGTAATCATCCACAAGATGAGTGTGTCTCGGCCTGTCACGAGTTAAAAAATAAATGCAGTAAGATGTGTCTCATTCATGTTGTGGAGAAACTTATGGTGGTTTTTATAACTTTTTGAAATAGGAACAAGAATGTTCTCTGCAGACAACTCAGGCCTCATTAATGTGTGGAAATCATCAGTGAATGAGGGCAGGCAGCGGCAGCAGCCGTGTCGTCACTGGGGTGTAGAAAAGGTACAAGAGCTTTTTTTTTTATTAAATAAGGCAGTATAATTAATTAAAAAAAAAATCATCAGGCTGTGATTTTATTAAATATTTCTATAAGATCTGTAAATCAAAACGCTCTATTTTGTTCTCGGCAGAAAATTCATGAGAGCGACCTCAGCGGCATCCCGATCAACATGCTGCAGCTCCACCCGAACGGACGGTGCCTGCTCATACACGCCAAGGACAGCGTCCTGAGGATGATGGATCTGAGGATGTAAGAGTGACAGGAACAAAATGAGAACTGTTATCTGGAATGAAGGAAGCAAATTCTGCATGACGCCAGCTTGTTCCAACTCTTTCCAGTCTGGCTGTGAAGAAGTACACCGGAGCGATAAACTACAGAGAGAGGATTTACAGCACTTTCACTCCATGTGGGAATTTCATTTTCTCTGGGAGCGAGGACGGGATGGCGTACGTCTGGAACACTGACACAGGTGAGCATCGTCTTGGTTTCCAGTTATAACAAAAGCTCTGTTCTTAATGTTTTTTGTTTTTTAACTCCTGATTGGTTTGATTGTTCTCCCAGGTGACCAGGTGGCGGTCTAC
The DNA here is from genome assembly GCA_018398805.1 of Hirundichthys speculiger. Lineage (NCBI taxonomy): Eukaryota > Metazoa > Chordata > Actinopteri > Beloniformes > Exocoetidae > Hirundichthys > Hirundichthys speculiger. The sequence continues at coordinate 964,533 of JAGFBZ010000626.1, read as the reverse complement.
TCGGAGCTTTGTTACCCCACTGCCCTCCACGGCGTCGCTTTCCACCCTCACGAGAACATGGTGGCCTTCTGTGCCTTCGGTCAGAGCCAGCCCGTGCACGTGTACCTGTACGATCGCAAAGGTTTGTGTCGCTTTAGTCCGTTGACTTCTCCAAAGGGGACATATGGGGAACGTTCTGTCATCAAAACACCACAGAAACACGGGTTTGACTGCTGCACCTGCAGCGGCTGGTTTCAGGGGGCGGAGTCAGACATTTGATACTCTTCTGCTGTGTGTGCCTCTTTCGGAAACGGCGTCAAAGCTTTGTACCACCCATTTCCGGAGGTACAGCAGAATGCAGCGTGGCAGGAAGCTGGGTGGAGATGGAGAAGCAGAAGCTGGATGGTTCTAGGTTTCTCCCCTGATCGGGGTCTGTGATGTCACAGCTCCCTGCAGATCCGAACAGCACCACTGAATGAGAACGTTTCCAGACATACGGCGCCCCAAGCAAAGCGCTGGGGTTTTATATCAGTGATGAGCTGGTGGTGACTCCAAACACCCCCAGTAGAGCCGGTGGTGTCATGTTATTAACCCCTAACCATATATTAATATTCTTTACAGTTTCCCAGTTGGAGATGCAGAATATTAAAGCAGGAAGCAGATCAGCATCCGTAGACACCAGAACGCTCAGAAACACACCTGACTTCGTGACACTTCGGGACTCATCTTCTTCGGCCATGGATCAGTTCGCCCACGCAGCAAGAGTGGCCCTGAAAATGCAGTCCATTAAGGAGCAGTTGGATTCAGTTCTTGTAAATATTCACTCTTAAAAATATAAATTTATATAAATACAATGTTAGATGTAGCTGTAATTATTGCCCGTCAGAAACAAAAGCTCATGTTTTTTCTAGGAACCACGTCGACGGTTGTCTGCTTCTGGATTCCTTTATGAACAGGGTACTGTAAACTCAGCATCACGTTTGGCTTGTCCTGCGTTCGTTGTGCTCATGGTAAATACTTTGTTTTATTATCTTCGTTTGCAGATAAAATGGGCTCCAGTCACACAGGGAGGAGCTTTACATCAGAGGCAGCAGCAGTGAGTTTTTCTCTTTTTCTTTTTTTTTTCTAATCAGTGCTTCTTTGTCACACCTTTGTTGACTTTCTAAAGTTCATGCATGGTAAAGTAACCTCAGTGAGTCATTTTCATTACATTAATTTTGCTCTTAAAGGACGAAATCCCCACACTGATTGATTTAGGGAAGTTTTGGAACAGACTTTTTTAAATTTTTATTTCTTTAAGGATCACCTCAAATCTCTACCCTCATATAAAACAAATATACTTATTTTCTTTAAAACCTTCATGCATCTCCAACTACAGATTTGGTGTTAAACACCTTTTTAATGAGGTCACGTATTAAAACTTGTATTTTAGGCTGATGTTTGCTTTATTTAAAATCACAATGAAAGTTATCCAATTGTATCTGCCTAATACTAAGCCCCAAGACAATCTCAGACGAACAAAACTTTTTTCACTTTATTGTTGTTTATTTAGGAAAAATTGAAGCCAAAAAGGGGAAATTGTGTTCGTAGTTCAGCAGCTTGTAGATTCACCTTCAGCAGCAGTAACTTGGATTTGCCATTTCCTGTTTGACTTTATCAGTCCATCATTGATGTGGAATTTTGACCCGTTCCTCTTTACAAACGTTGCTTAAATCCCTTGAGACACTCAGATTATGCTCAAGTCTCTTAACGTGCCGCCACAGCATTTCAGTCTGGTTGAAGTGTGGACTTCGACTCAATCGTTCCAAAACCTCGATTCTTTTGTTTTTCAGCTGCTCTGATGTAGATCTGCTGATGCACTCGTGCTCATTGTCCTGTTGTACGACCCTCAACGCTTGTTTCTAGAATCCTTTGGTATGCAGAGGGGTTTGTGGTCGACTCGGTGACCCCCGCGTCCAGAGGACATTGCTCTGGAAGTCTTGTTGTTTGTTCAGATCCAGCTGTGTGAACCTCAGTCATGCTTCCATGTTCTTTTTAGACGAACATAGCTTTCTACTTGCCACCTTCACGCACAAACCGAACTGGTTCAGTCTCCTTCATGACATTTTCTATTAAGCCTGCTCACTACGGCCTGTGGGGTCTGACATGCAGTGCATCTTGACCTTGACATGAATTTGCTGGTGACATCTGCCTCTGGGAAGACTGACAGCTGCCTGTAATGTCCTTCCGCTTGTTCATAATCTTTCTCGCTGTAGAAAATCGAGCCCCAGACCGTTTGGAAATGGTTTTATAACCCTTTACGGATTGATGCACAGTGACAGTTGATTCTCTTAAGAACATAGCTCACGTCTTTCCCCGTTAGCGTTATGTTAACACAAATCTGAACGTTCCAGACCAGCGAAAGGACACATCAGCTGATGATCAGTTCATGAAGGGCAGATTGGCTGCAGCTCACCCTCATAGATTCATGGAGGCGTTACGGAAAAATATAGTGTTAATCTATATCACATCTTTACCGCTGAGGATTCGATGATTCCGGATACTGGAATCCAAGTGAATTTAATTTAATTTGTATACAGCTAAACCCATTACCTCACACCACGAGCAGTCGACACAGAAATGACAGCGAGACAAACGCTTTTATACAGTGTCTGAAGTCAAACGACCATAGGATAAAACCTTCACGGTGCCATATTATACTTCACACAAGACTCAGAGGTCATGCTGGAACACATGATAAGAAGGCGACGTTTCGCACATTCTCTAAGCATAATATGCACTCATACATGCAACTTAATTTTTATCACTGTGGGGGGAAAAAAAAAAATCATCATTCGTCTGAGGCTGTATTTATATTGCATTTAAATTTACACACAAAATGCATTTTTCACAGGGATTTAATCCTGTCTCGTCCCTCTCACTATGAATTTTCCTTTAATGTGAAAGTGTAGATTTGGATTTAGTTATGACTGCAATGATTGTCTGCGCCAGAAGCTCTAAGATTAGGAGCTGCATTAAAATGTACAAGTGAAAGAGTTCATAATCACCAACTTTTGTTCCCAGACGGGATTAAACGCCTCGCTGCCGCCTCCGTCCCTCCTGTCGCCACACTCCAGGCTGCAGCTCTCCGGGTCTCTGGCGGAGCAGCTAATCCCCCAAGGCAGCTCTGAACTCTCAAAACCGTGAGTGGCCCGTTCTGCTAATCACATACTTGTTCGCGCTGAACCAATGACTGGCTTCACCGGAGGCGCAGGACACAAGGTCACTGCGTGAAAGAGCGTGGAAGAAATGCCTCCAGCATCGTGGTTTAGAGTCTTTTTAAAGCATTCATTGTCTAATTTTCACCAGTTTCTGTAAACGCACGTCGCTGATTTGTCTGGAAATATGTTGATAGTTCACTCTGTTGTTGTTTCTTTTCCTGTAATTTCAGGTGGGTTCAGTCCGGTCGGCCAGCGTCCAAAAGGGGCTTCAGCTCTTAAACTACAGGCGGTAAAACTTCATGACATTTTTAACTCCGTTTCTCTGTGTGCTGTTGTGCTGTAAGGTTAAATAAATTCTGTTCTCCTGCTCCAGACCCGCTCCGATCACAGCTCTTCAAGGATCCATGTGGAAGCAGAATCCGGTCCCGATCAGCAAGTGGCAAGTATCCGCCGCTACGCCGAGCCCGGTCACGGCTCCCCGCGCGTCCCGTCCTCATGTCCCACCTTTGTGTTCCTTTCCTCAGGTCGTTTCCATGTTTGACTACAAAGCCAATCGTTCTGACGAACTGACCATTCGCCGCGGTGATGTCATCCAAGTACTGTACAAAGACAATGACACTTGGTGGTTTGGGCGCCTGGTCGATGGGCTGCAGGGCTACTTTCTTGCTTCTTATGTAGTAGATCAGAGTAAGTGGATGATGTAATCTCAGAGTAGACATATGCATCTTAGTTTCCTCCTTTCCTTTCCTCTGTTTCCTTCATGGATCGTTACAGCCAATCATCCACCTCCATCTAACCGGGTTTTCTGCATCGTCTTCTCTCACATCAACTAACTTCCTGTTCATGTGCTCTCTGGTCTTCTGTTTAATGTGTAAACTCTCTTCATCTGAGATGTTGTTGTTGTTGTAGGAGATTTCAGGGCAGAGTCTGTAGAAGCACAGGCAGCTTTGTCTGAGGAGGCGGCTGAGAGGTCGACGCCGACCAGGGTAAGAAAACGGACTGAGACAGATGTTTTCATCAGTAATGTTAATGGGTTCAGAGGAAAATAATGATAGACATGTCTTTCACGATTCTAGCACCAAAAACATCAGGATGCTGCTCAGGACTTGATTGTCCTTTTTTTTGTTAACTACTCTTTTCTCTGGTTGGTTCCCTGGTTGTCATTTCTTCTCCTGCTCTCGTCTCCAAGGTGTCAGCTGCCGTTAGTTCTTCCGGGGAGCTCAGGTTTCTCTCTGAGCCGGCTCTTTCAGACACCGACCCTGAGCTGTCCACCACCAGGTGAGAGGCTCGGTTCTCTTAAACCCACCTAACTGCTCCTGGGTCACGGTTACTGAACAGAGCACAAGGCTTAAAGGTCTAACTTGCTTCAGGGCAACAAAGCAAAACATCATGGTGTAAAATTGTTGTCAATTAAGGTTTTTTTTTTTTCCACAGAAGTCGAAGGAAGAAGAAGCTGAAAAAGCCAGGAGACCCCGCGGCCTCATCTCAGGCCACACTCTCAGATGCAGATGCTTCAGGGTCGACCAGAAGCAGCAGGAGAGGCAGATCCAAAGACAGACCCCTCCCCCAGAGGCCCTCAGGCCACTTCAACGGTGCCTTTGAGCCTGACGCCTGAAGTCACAGACAAACACAGCAGAGCGAATCTTTATTTTGTCTTTATTCTCTTCTGCATCGCAGGTTTTTCTTCATTGTTAATATTTTTTTTAGCTGCAGGTCTGTTTATGTTCTCTGTTGTTCATTCGACAGATTTCTCAGGTAATTTAATTAAAGAAAAAAAACAGAAAGTTGCACAACAGTGATTATGAATGTTTTACACAATTTATGTACACAAATATATATTTTGCAGTAAGGGCACAAAATGCAGTTAATGTAGTTCTAATTTTGTAAGATTGTACGTGTCATTTCTAGTATCCACCAAATAAAAAAACAGATTATTCAAGTTGAAATGTTTTATTTCTGCAGAACATTAAGGGGGGCAGCTTTTAACAATAACTTGCAGAAAACTTAAGTGATTATGCAGTTAATCCTGGAAGGAGTCATCTCTGATCATTCTTCCTGAGGAAAAAATGTCCTACTTATTAATCTGACATTTTTATGTTCATTTAACATATTTGTAGTGGAAAACAATTAATTTGACAAAGATGTTGGGAACTTGTGCAACACAGAAGATTGTTGCAGCTCCGCACCTCCAGGGCACACTCAGAAATATTACAGGTAGAGCAAATAAACAGTCGCATCAGTACCTTTTAATCTTTTTTACAACTTAACACTTTAAATGCATGAACGATGTTAGGAAAAAAAAACCTTGAGTGAGAAAGCAACAGACTCTCCAGCACCCGGAGTGACCTCTGGTTCTGTTAAGTTTGTACAAGTAAACAGCTGCATGATGCATCAAAGATATTCTTCAGGTGGGCTGCAGCAGCAGATCCTGACGGGGGTCTCTTCTGTATGACATCCAAGTCATGCTGTCAAAAAACGAAGGTCATTAATGCTGAAGGGTCTCGGGACGAACGGCACACTTCTGTCGTGATCTGAGCATGACTGTTTTGTTCTGAAAGTTCCGGTTCGGACTGCAACTTGTGCACCTTTGAGGTTTGCAAATGTACCATTTTTTTTCTTTTGAAATGATTCACGAAAACGTCACGACACCGCCCGCTGAGTGTTTCCGTGAGTCCCGTGAAATCGCCAACGGTCTTCTCCGCGTGTCGCCGAGGCCTCATCCGTTCAGGAGAGGCGTGCGCTCATCCGTCTGCGTGCTGCAATTCAAACAGAAGCATTACTGACAGCATCTACACGTGTCTGGGCTTAGTTTCAAATCTTTTGACATCGATAGTAAAACCAATACAGAGTCTCCAATACCTGAACAGGATTTATACCGATGCAAAAAGATCTCAACATAAAGGAGCAGGGTCAGCAGGGTCGTGCACAGATGTTTTAGGGGCACGCTCGGTTAAATGACACTTATTTATAATCTAATCTAATACTGCTGCAGTTTTACATTCATAGGGATAATCATCAGGTTTCTTTTTAGTAAGAAAGCAGTATTTTGTCATCAAATCAAGGCTCTGATCATATAATCCCAACATTACACAGCTTCATCATCGCTATGCTGCTATAGGCCTACGCTGCAGGGGGACGCCAACATCCAGGTTGACTGGATGTTGATCCAGGTCCTGCTCAGGGTTTCTTTCTCTTAAAGTGGAGTTTTTCCTTACCACTGTTTGGCTTAAAGGTTTTTTTTCTCCCTCTGTGGGAGTTTTTTTTTACTTGCCATTATCCTTGATTAGGATTTAATATTATAATTTTAGTTGATGATATTTGCTCTGGGGTCATGCTCTGGGACTCTGTAAAGCCCCTAGAGACAATTGACATTGTAACAGACGCTATACAAATAAAATTGAATTGACATTTTACTGTGAAATCACAACCTTCACAAAATCACAACTTTTTGAAATAAAGCTGCAACTATGTCGTAAAATTGTGAGTTTCGTATATTTTCAGCTTTCTGCCCCCAAAACCAGGAACGTTTGCTGTAAAATGTCTCCACTTTTGGTGTAAATTTAAAAGCTGCACAAAATCTGAATGTTTCTGACGAAGTTCCAACTTTATGTTCTGAAGATCAGAACTGTTTAACAGCAACGTGACTGTGAGATATCCAACGAGAGTTTCTTTGGTTTCTACCCAGCTCTGCCATGTGTCATCTGAAGGTCTGAGAAATAAAGCTTCATTCCAGGTTCATGACTTATTTCAGATGTATATTTACCTTTGTAGTCTCCGCTGACAGAGAGAGTAGACCATGAGGAGAAGAGTCTGTGGACAGAGTCGTCATTGACATTAATGTGTGAAACGCTTCTCTTCAGTCTTCAGGGCATTTATTCCGTTGACTTTACTAAAAGACTTTCTTTTTTCTTTTTATGGGCTTGAGAAGTCAGTCAGGACACTGCTGTTCCCAGCAGGACCCTCGGCCCGCAGGAAGCCAATCGTTCACTCTCTGTCACGTGACACGGAAAACCAAAACCTCCCAAAATTACTGCCGACTTACCGCCAAAAAGCACAGGCCTCCCTGAATTGTTGAGGCCCACTCGAAGCTCAGATACTGCGTGATTAGGCCGCCCACAGTCGGGCCGTAAAACATCCTTCAAGATAAATGTCCTCATCAAAATCCAAGTCAAAACAGATTAAAAAACAATCAACAGCACGGCGTTCAACTCACCCCGTGGACCAGAATGCGCCGAACAGCCCGGACACCATTCCCAGAGTGCTGAGGCCCTCTTCAAATCCCATTTCTCTATGAGGAAGAAAAGAAAATTTGGAGAAATCACCTCGCAGTCTATATGTGAAACTGCACTCAGCGAGCGTGAAGAAACAGGAAGCCTACTCACTGTGCACAGACGATGATCTCAGGGAACGTGGGGATGGCGGTCATGCCCAGAGAAAACCCGATCAGGCCGAGCATGAAGACCAGCAACCACAGCTGACTTCACATGCAAAAAAAAAAAAAAAAAAAAAGACAGCGCAAAGATGAATGCAGATTAATGAAAAAGCTTGGAGGACTTCCTTCCATAAAGACAGATGACGCGCTCTCAGGCATCTGAAATGAGCGCTGTCGGAGCTGCAGTGTTGCCCAGACCGCTTTGTAATAACAAATGTGCAGCGATGCATGCTCATCATCATTATCTTTTTTTTTTTTTTTTCTGAGGAGTGACAGTGAGGAAGAGTGGAGCCCAGGTCTGAGGGACAGTTAGGAGACCAGGGTTCAGTCCAGGGTTCAGTCGGCAATTTCCCTGCAATTCTCACGTTTTCCCACTAGATGGCGCACTCTATATATTACTATTACGTATTACTCCGCGTTTGCGCTGTAGTCTTTGACCCCTCCGCCTTTCTCTAAAGATGAGCGGACCTAAGAAAAGGAAAGTGGATAGAGAATGTCGAGTGTTTAATAAAGCGTGGACAACTAAATTTTTTTTTTTTTACACCTAATACCGATCGACTGCTGTGAGCCTGATATGCCAAGAGACTGCTGCGGTTTTTGCTACATGACATGCTAACTTGCTAGCAAGCGGTCAACGGAAGAACGGGCTAAAAAGGAAGACCAACAACACTGTTCCCACTAACAACGTAAGTTTTTCCGTTGTGTTACGTAAAAAAAATGCACGTGTTCAATAAGATTTACATGTTACACATCATTTCTGTTCAGAGGTCCTTATAAGTGATAGGTATAAGGCGCTCCACATCCTGGCACGCCGTCACTGTTCCGTCCTTGCACCGTTTGTCTGGGGACGCACATTGAATAGAAGAAGGACAAGTGCATCTACGTCTCTGACTATTTTTGAAATAAAAACCGTTGGGAGAGTGATGATGATGATGATATCCTGACAGATAACTTTTCTCATTTTCTCTGCTTTTAAATAGTAACTGTTAGTAATAATAATGCTGTATTTCATTCAGTTAATTTTCAGTCAAGAGCTAAGTATCGTGGGGCTTCAAAGTTAGATATTTTCTTGTAATTCTATGTTTATTTTCAGTTGATATTAAAGCAAGTGTTTTCTACATGCGGCATGATATATCTTTTCCTTATATGAAGTGGGTCACCAACACACTGCATCCATCTGCTCCTGATCTGGCCCTTCTGTCAAACTTTATAACCCACTGTGGCCCACTAGTCAAAAAGTTTGCCCACCCCTGGTATAGGTCGTTGATTGATGAATCTGCTGGACTTCCAGTTCACTTGAAAGCCTTTTTTTTTTTAATTCATGAAGCTAATTATTTGCAGGCTTTTTTTCAGGGAAATTTCATAAGAATGAAATTCTTAAACTGTTATATAAATGAGCACCTATGAGCATCATCATCACTTTTACTCCTAGTGACTATAAATTAATTATCCCACGAACACAAGGGCTTTATTTGAGCCTAAACGCCTCATCGGTGATTGTAATGTTCGGGTCCGTTAAAGCTCGCTCACTCACACAGACGACTTCATTACCACAGTTGTTCTCACCAGCTCCTCTTGTAAATAAACGATCTTGTGAACTATTAATAAAGTCAGATTATGAGGCCACTCAAAGCTGACTAATATATGCTAATGCATCACTATGGAAACAGTGGCTGCCTCAGAAACAAGCCAGAGCTTGACTGTGCCAGTGGCACCAGTTTACTTAACCCACTCAGAGCCTGGTGCCAACACGAGCAAGCCTTTACGTTTAACCATCACTGACACACGTCAGGACCGGCTGATTCCCCTGACAGAAGGTTTGATCTCTTAATGAGTTTTATTTTATGGTTTCAGTTTGACTGTAGGTTTTGTTAGACATTTATAGGTTTTCTAGGAAGCTCCTGGGCTTTTAAAACGGCCTTTTGAAACAAAGTCGGAGATCATAATGGCTTAAAGAAACAGGACTGACTCCTATAGAAAGTCATTTTTTGTTTTTCCCCAAATACAGCGACAAAATTATGGTTCTCACTGTAAAAACACTGTGGTGTCCCTTTATCTCCAAGTTAGGAAAGACATTCGGCCCTTGAATTTCTTTTAGATGTCAAGTTAAGGTATGGAGACCAAAAACTCTTTCTTTTTTTTTTTAACTGTAGGCAGTTGAAGGCTGCTATAAAGTTTTTAACAGCGAGTTTGACTCACTTTTTCCTAGTGGTCAGCTGAGGAACTGCCCCCCCCCGAACTCCTGGGTTGGCGTCACATTTGAAAACCAGATGTCGCCCAACGACTTGAACTGACTCATGATATTTTTAGTAGGACTGGGCAAGTTAATGTGTTATTATCGCGTTAACTCATTCATTTATTGATGCCGACATTTATTTTAATCGCGCATTAATGCATCTTGCTCACATGCTTTTGTTTTGAAAAGTGTTTCTGGCTGCTGCGGAAAGAGAAGAGAATTGGCAGGAAACATGCGAAAAAAAAAGCTAAAACAGACATGGAGAACCGTAAAAATTTGTGTACTTTACAGTTCAGGTAGCAACTCAGGTAGCAATATTAACAATTCTGTCTGGAAAAGAAAATTCTGGACTGCAACAAAACATTCGCGTCATTCCTCCATGTTCCATCAGATCTGCTCCATGTGTTCACTGTCCTGCTGTTCTCTAGCTGGTTACTGCAGTGCGGCTCCATCTAGTGGCACAGATGTGTAATGACAACAGAAAGTCCAGTCCTTGATTATAAAACAAATTCAGTCCTGTGGACCGTTTTTTTAAATTTTCGTATTTTTGATCCAAGTCTAAAATTGAAATATTAAAAAAACAGGCACTTTTTTCATTTTTTTTTGTACGAAAAACGTAATAAAATATAACTTTTTAATTTTTTTTTTTTTTGATTGATACACGGATTGGTAAAGTTACAGAACTTTAACATGGGACATTTTCATTTTAAAGTTCTCCCAGACGGAGGATTAGACAGAAACAAGGTTATTTGTAACAACTGACAAGTTGAACTCCCCGTTAAAACTTTCTGCTGTTACCTCAGAAATTACCTGTTTTAATGTTCTGATTGTGCTGAGCCACAATCATTTTGTTGGATTTTGTTTGTAGCCTTTTTTTTATATATATATAAAAACAGGATGATATTAATGCCCTGGCTGTGGCAATAAGCTTTATTTTATTTTACATTTTTTAAGATGAGATTTACACTAAATATGTGTTACTGACAAGTGCTGATGTTAAAAGTGTTTGAACAACAAATGTTATGGCACTTTAGCTCATATGGCAGCAGAGCATTTAAATAAAAGTGCATTTTACACTACTTTTGAATTCATTATTTGATCTTGCGTATACAATGCGATTAATCGTGATTATTCAGAGAAATCATGCGATTAATCGCGATTAAAAATTTTAATCATTGCCCAGCCCTAATAAAAAGACTTATAAGCTGATTCCGACTCCGTTCACTGAAGTCGTGTATATCTGTGGACCGTTCAGGTCTCCTGCACATTATTTACCGCTTCAACAGACGTTTGGGTCACATGAACCAACCTGCCCATGGCGATAAAGTGTCACTCAGACACTCCTTCAAGTATCTCCTTCATTCACAGCGCACGCTCACCTAGGGACTTGGAGGAAAGGGGCGGGGCCGACCAGGCAGAAACCAGCAGCTGTGATGACACCTCCCGACACCATGAAGGCAATCCTAGAGCCCTGGTGAGCATCAACATTTAGTGTCAGCGCAAAGCGACGCGGGAAAACGAGCGCACGTGATCACTTTTGGTCGCACTGACACTCACGGGATACTTATCTGTGAAATAACCGATCAGCGGCGACGCCAGGCAGTACGGTAAGGACAGACCGATCATGATGAGTCCCACGTAGCCAGAGGAGAGATTAAACTGCAGAAGAAAAAAAAAATTCTTTCATGCAATGCACTGGAATTAAAAAAAAAAAACTGGCTTTATCATAAATTACGACCTTACCGTCTTGATCGCAAACAGCGACAGCGTGGCGTCGAAGAAGCCGAGACCCGAGCTTAGCGTGAAGATCACGAAGCAAATCAGGAGGATTTTTACGTGGGTGAGAAGTCGAAAGAACGAATCCTTGGATGGGACCGCCTCTGAGAGGAGGGAACAAAACAAAAATGACAGCTCATGGTTGAAAGAGCTCAAAACTAACGCGATGACCGAAAACAAAAAAGAAAGACGTGCGAGCCTGCTACCGATGGACGGCAAGATGTAAATGTTGAGCGGGACCATGAACAGCAGCAGACATCCCAGGAGCAAGAAAGGAACTTCGTATCCAAAGGAGTGGTAGAACCAGCCTCCCACCGGGGGGCCCAGAATGAGCCCGAGCCCCGTGAAAATCTCCAGACTACCCTGCAGAGCACAGGAGAATGCACAGGATTAACACATACATGTTTTCTGTCAGTTTAAAGGGAACACGCTGCATCTCAAAGGCAGAATATTTTCCCAAAGAGCGGGAAGCATGTATGCAGCAGCTACCGCTATGAGTGCTCTTCCTGTGTTTCTCGTGACTCTTAATGGCTCGACGGCATGCCACTGAGACAAACGGCGTCTGCTCTCACCAAGACAGTCGCCACATTGTTGGGGAATATTTTTGCTGTCATGGCAAAAGTGGAGGTCATGGCAGCGGCGAAGCCCACAGCGTCCACGGACCTCACGATGAAGCACAGGGCGATGAACGGGGCCCCTGCAGGGACCCGGTCCAGCAGCCTGCAGGGGACAGAGAGAGAGAGAGAGAGGAGAGGAACGAGCTGCTGGCACACGGCAAGGTGGCGAAACACGCCACCCGACAACGCCATCTTAACAATGGCATCCTTTCATTCTAAAGTAGTCGGGCGTATTAGATTAAACACTCACCCAAACATAATGGTGCAGCCCGACGACACAAAAAGTCCTGCAATGAGCATGAACTTCGCACCAATTTGGACGATCTGATGCAAAAGGAGTGAGTTAGTTGCACCCGTGCGACAGCCAAGAGGGACAAAACAGTGGCGCATACTTACATATTTTCCCATTATTAAAGCACCGATCAAGTTGCAGATGGCGTAGGACCCGAATATGAGACCAACGACGGTCTGAGTGGCTCCCTTCTTTACTGCCTGTGGAGGAATACGGTGAGACAGACGATGAGTAGATGGAAAACATTCGAGACAGTCGCCGGTCTTCCCAGAGGTGGTTAGTTCACCCTGAAGAGAAAAAAGATCCCAAAGCTACACCTCAGACTCTAAAGCAGTGAGTCCCAAAGTGTGGGCCGCGGCCCCCTGGTGGGCCGTCGCGGTGCTGCAGGTGGGCCGTGAGAGGTCGTTAAAATTAAACAAATATGTTTTAAATCCTCGATCTTTTGTTTTTATGTTTTTAATTACTGTAAAATATTAACGACATGATTTAAAAACAAACCAGTTAAGTGTTATTCTACCATCATCTAAACTTAATATGACAAGTGTCACCTTATTTGTTGACCCCTTACATTAGCTTCTAGTCCTGTATGTTGATCACAGTTTTATCAAAGGTTTCGGTGGGTTGCGGAGATTTTTCACGTTTCAGATTGGGCCTTGGTATTCTGAAGTTTGAGAATGGCTGCTCTAAAGGCCTCGGCTATAAAGCCTCTTCCCTCTAAAAGCCAAATGCAGCATCTCAGCGCAGGTGCCTCATACCAGCTGTCAGGCACGGTGGTGGCGCGCTGATGATGTGGGCTTGTTGTCTGCAGGACAAGACATTTGTGATCAAAGCATCTCAGAGTCGGATCAAGAGACACTGTGTAACGTGTATTACACATAGAGGTTGTATATTAGATGATAAATCAGTGACAGATGGTAAAATACTGCAGCAATAAAAGATCTGCTTCCATGACTAAAAGCTTCAAAGGTCTGACGAATATCTCGTCACGCTCGTCCCAACCCCCGTCTTCAGGGGACGACATTCGTCCAAGCAAACTGGATGATACCAGTCTAAAGTCGGCGCGTGATTATTTGCCCGCTGCAGCTGGATGAGACCCTCCGTGAGGTTTTGAAATGGAAGTGATGTACATCAGCGCGTTAATGAGCCTCACAAACCGCGGTCTCCATCTGCGCTTTCCACTTCTTTCCACAAGCTGCAAACTGTTTTTCAGACCGTAACGAATGCTTAAATACCCATTATAACCTCATACGACTGACAGTTTGTGTCCTTTTTACCTCTCAAGCCTTTCAACAGGTCACGTTGATGTTTTTAAAGAGCTTTTTAAAACAGATTCTTAGGTCCTGCTGGGTTCATGGAAGCTGATTTGTCCCTACTTTTAATATAATAAATGAGCAGGATGCACGCAGTTTTCAAAGCATGATATGGCATGAAATGATTGTCTCATAAGGATTTCAATCCGAATCCAATCACTGTCACTGCTTCTCATGAGCTGCCACGAGATGGTCTGTTTATAAAGGATTATTCTAGTTTAATGTGAAAATCAAAATGACAGATGGAGTAGTGTAACGCTAAATGTGACAAATGTGTTTTAATATTCATGGATGGAGCTTTGAATTAACAAGAGGAACCTGGTTTAAAAAAGAAGAAGAAAAAAAAAGTCTGATTTCTACAACATAATGCCTTCTTTGACGTACCTCGTTGGGGAAAAACGGTCCCAGGATGGAGTAGCAGATCATTGAACTGAAGTTGACGGATGCCATTGAGATCAACGTGAGAGTCTGGATTCTCGTCATCCTCGGAGCTCGTTCACTTGACTCGGCTGAAGTGTTGTTTTCTGACAGAAAACGGAACAGAAACAGACAAAGTGAGACTCACGGCCGTTTTAAATTCCTTCATTTTTCTTTTCTGTTTCTTACTACCAGAGTTACGGCTTTGGAATCTTCATTGACAGAGTTTTTATTACGCGGGTAGACTTTTAATTACAGCTTCACCAACCTGTCTGCTGGGCTTCATCTTCACGGTCCATGGTCACTTTTTTAAAGTTCACGCAGACAGAGAGGCAGGCGGCCACAAAAACACACGCGGAGGAGGAGAAGAGTCCTATAAAACTACACGAGGGGACGGTCCAACTGCTTCTGTCCCGGCTGACAGCTGAACGAGGCAGGTCCTGTCTCTTAAATAGAAGCGCAAAGTGCGACTATTTCCTGAACAAGGCTCAACTTCACAGAGAAAAAAAGGGAAAAGTTCGGGATTTCAAAATAAGAGCGCAGCAGCATAACTTCCGGTAGATTCGCCGAGAAAAAAATAAAATAAAATAATAATAAATAAATAAATAATAATAATAATAATAATAATATTATTATTATTATTATTATTATTATTATTAATTAATTAATAATAATAATAATAATAATAAATAATAATTAATAATAAGTTGATTATATTATATTATTATATTATTATAGCAGTCTTAACTCCCCTAAATGTTAAAATATAATATTACAAATATTATAAATCGTTTTCATCAATTGTGAGCACCTGTGTAAAAGCAGCAGCTTTGGCAGCTGTCTGGAGCAGTGGTGCGCAAACTGTGGTATGCGGGGGGACGTCAGGACTTTCCACATTTTCCCTTTTTTTTCTTTTTAATTAAATCGAAACATACAATGTAATATAAATTATTTATTTATTTATATCCTTCATTTAACCAGGTAAGAGTCTCATTGAGATTAAAATATCTTTTTCAAGAGAGACCTGGCCAAGAACGGCAACAGTTGGCTAAAAAGACATCAGACCAAACAAATCAACAAACAATCAGCACCATCAGAATAAATCAATTAAACAATTACGCCCATCGAGGGAACTCTTTTCCCTGTCCCCCAGTGCTGACTCAAATTCAAATTCTGGAGGATTCAGTTCAGGTGTATGCTCACACAATGCCAAGGGGGTAAGACATAAGCAAGGAGCAATTGTTATGATGTGTTATTAGGCCATTTCCAAACTAGTTGGAGTCCGTCCTTACACAGTTCAAAAGACTGTTCACCTCAAGACACATTTTCCAGGAGTGGGCATCCCAGCAAGATCAGATCATGGAAGACTCAGAGAAATGGTAAAGGGAAAAAAGAGTGCGAGCATATTTGGGAGAAAGCAAACAGAGCATATAAGCTAAAATAGTTTACAGCATCTGTAAAGCACGGTGGTGGAAGGATGATGATTTGGGCTTGTTTTGCAGTTACAGGACTGTGCAGTCATTGAGTCGACAGTGAGCTCCTCTGTATACCAAAGTGTTCACAAATACGTAGGGATGCATGATAACTGTTTTTTAAAACCAATACCGATAACCGATAACACACACATATACCTAAGATCATTACATCAATACTATGAACAAAATCATAAATAGTTTGGGCTCTTTAAATGAACAGATATTTATTTTTTCCATTCAAAAACTACTTGCAAGCCTCTCAAACATTTTCATAAAGCTATCAAACAAACCTATTTGATATCTCGCATCAACTTAAATAAGGTGCATTATTGACTGATATAAAAAAATAAAGGCTCGAACTGATGGAAATGCATGCATCAGAATTACTAACTGAAAAGGATTAACATTTAAAGGATTTTGACTTGTGGTTCCATTTAAATTAATACCTTTAATTAAGGTAGATGAGGTTCAGTGATTTTTTTTTGTTTGTTTTTTATCTCATGGAAGCTTTAGATGAGAGAGATGAGGGAGAGGAAAGGGGGGGAAGGAGACTGCTGCTGGCTTGCACACGTTAGCATTAGCTCACGTTAGCGCGATATCAAAACTCCATGGAAGCGATTGTTATATTGTAGGTGGCTGATCAGGTTTGATATATTAAAGCTCATGCTTGTGCTTCCCTCCTCATAGAATCCGCTTGGAGCATTTGTCACAAATAGCCACCAAACTATTTTCTTCTGAAACTTTAATGAAGTTCCATGCCCTCGCCGCCATGTTTGTTGTAATCAGCACAATGCAGGCTGCATTCAAGGTGTAACGTAAATTTCGATGTTCCCTCGTTTTCTAGTCTTTCAGCCTTTTCTAATTTTTTTTCATCTTTATGTGTAACGTGAGGGGAAATACTGCGAATATCGATTCAAGTTAGCAACTACTAAAATCATGACCGACTTAACAAGTTGTTTTCTGGCATGAGGGGGTATTCTTGATTTTTCTTAATGAGAAATCGTTTTTCTGAATATGCCGGCGTTACTTGAACATAACATTCACTGCCGGTCATTTAAGACTCAGAGGGAGCGAGGCACTGCTGCGTTCACAAAAATATATGTGTTATCGGGGCTATTCGTCGTGATATCGGACTTATCGGAATGACATCATAATTTCCTGTTATCGGCCCGATAGTTATCGGTCCGATAGTTATCGTGCACCCCTACAAATAAGATTTGAGACCATCTGAGGAAAATGCACTGCACATGTAAAATGACTTAAATAGAAGGTTCCATCCTTCCATCCATCATCTTCCACTTAATCCGTAATCGGGCCGCGGGGGCAGCAGCTTAAACAAAGAGGTCCAGACCTCTCTCCCTACCTGGAGCTGTGTCCACCTGCTGAGGGAACACAGAGGAACTCCCAGGCCACCCAAGAGATGTAGTCTCTCCAGTGTGTCCTGGGTCTGCCTTGTGGTCTTCTTCCAGTTGGACATGCCTGAAACACCTCTCCAGGGAGGCGTCCAGGGGGCATCCTGACTAGATGCCAGAACCACCTCAACTGGCTCCTCTCGATGTGAAGGAGGAAGTAAATTAAGGGTTGTTAATTGGATTCCAAATAGAGATGGCAGATTGAAAGATTTGAAGATTTGAAATAAGCAGTTACAAAAAGCTCCCATGACCTGATCGCAAATGACTGGTAATGGTTGTGCCCGCTACGCCGTATTTGCTCTGCACTCATAACTAATTGCATCAGCAGGCTTTAAGGAAGACGTTTGTCTTGACTGGATGATACCAGTTTTTTACCAGCCTTCAGGGAGGCTTTCCAAAGTTAGCACATGATTCACTGCTTTGAAGTGGAACTTCTGATTGTCTTCACATCTAAGAGCTATCCAGTACCATCAGGATGCCAACGAGCATCAACAACCACAGAAGTCCATCTGCACTTCTGGGGGCTTTCATAAAGCTGCAGCATGAACATGTCTGGACGTTTTTAGCGTAGCAGGAAATCTGTCATTACAACTGGATTGTGAAACACTTTTTAGTGAGAGGGCTTATGATGTAAGCTGCCACTTTCTCGCTGCAAAACGGTGGGCTGACTATACTTCACCCTTCTGTGAAGTACTTTCATCGATCGAACATCTCAAGCCGAAACTGGGTCATGGAGCTTGACACTGATCCCGAGCACATTAGCGAATCTACCGAGAATGGAACTAAAAAAAAGGAAAAGAAAAATCTAGGTGTTGCAATAGTCAGGTCAAAGTCCAATTGATATGTTGTGGCGGGACCTTAAGTAAGCTGGGCCTCATCTGAAGGAAGGTTGAGAAGAACAGTGGGCTGAAATATCCTTTAAGTGACTGCAAAGAACACTAAAGTTATTGTTTATTATATTAAAGAATTCTGTAAACAAATAAATAGAAATAATTCTATCCTTTCCACCACTTTGCTCCATGACGTTGGGCTTTACTTAGACGGGCACAGGTGGAGCGTTTTGTGTTTGAAGGCGTCCTTCTACTCCACTTCTAAAGATATGAACACCGAATAAGGAAAATCATACCTTTGTACTCAGCTCATGTAAAATTTCTGCCAGGCCAACTGCGATCAAATGAAGTGAACTTGTACTCAATATACTCTGACAATGTAAAAACAAACCGTTTAGTCTTGATGTGTCTTGATTCGTACAGCTCTTCGTGTCTTGGACAGCCAATCCAACTGTAGTAACGGAGGTTACTCTGGAAAGAGTTAGCTGTCAATCAACATTGACTGGTGTAAAACTTTAAAGAGATATTTCTCAGTTTCACTGTGGATGCCACAGACTGTATGAGAAGAACTGGACAGTCTGTGACATCACCTGAGGTTTTCTGAAGAGAGCCTCTGAAGCCTCTTTTCCCTTGCACTGCAGGTCGGCGTGTTGCACAGGAGTGGAACGAGCGCGACTGAGGAGCCAGCTGGAATATGGCCACCTTCTGTCAGTCACAGTTAGCTGTTTTACTTTGGCTGGCTTAGTACTTGTTCACCCATTATGCTGGTTGATATTACTTCATGTTCATTCTGATCAATTCTGTCCAAAAACACTAATTTCAAGCATCCACACCGAAATGGCATTCAGAGACGAGGGCTGCCGGAGCTGGAATGAGGACGAGAAGTGTTTGGGGCTGGTTTTGTGTTTCTTCTTGGTTACTTCCTGTTTTATTTTGGCGGTCAGTTCCCCTTCTTGGTTGTATTCCATCGTACATCCTGTGTCTTGTCTCCCGGATTGTTGATGCCTGCGTCTCGTTTGCCCGTCAGTCTTTTTAGGTCTTGTCTTTTCTCCTCTTCCTTGCTGGTTTCTCTTCATGTCCCTCGTCACTTCTGGTTATCTCCTGATGGTTCCTGTCAATCAGCCAACCACTAGCAAGGATAGATACGTCGCAGGCGGGCAACCCTCCCCCCGCTGACACGCACGCCACGGGATTATTGGCTCTGGGGCACAGCAGACTCCCCCTTGGAAAGGCTAAGCTAAGCTAAGCTAAATGGCTGATGCACATTTCACGCAAACTGCATGTTTAGTGAAGTTACCAAGGGTAGGCATCGGTATGTCCCACAATTAACAGCACAACAAAACATATTCTTTTTCAAATAAGATTTTTGAGATTGACTTCGCTTTTGGAGTCAGCTCCTGGTGGTCAGTTGAGGAACTGCAATAAATCCTACTTCCATATTGAATTCAACCCAGAAGTGAGACGGTTGTAGATCCTGTGCGCTGCCGTTGTAGGGCTGTGTTGGTTTCCTTAGAGAGGTTGCTGTTTAAGCCTTTAGATGAGTGCGGTTATAATTAGGGTTGCCACCTTCCAGACACGAAAATAAAGGACAATTTCGTATTTTACGGGACGGGTGGCCACCCTATGGAGTAGACATTTTCAAAATGCGCGGGTAGCAGCGCAGCACCAGCGTCTGTGGTAACTAGGCAACCATGACAGCGTGGGGCAGGGGCAGGCACTGAGAGTGACAAGATGACTGGCACACACATATAAAGATATGGGCACAGAGCGCAGCAGGTTCTGTTGTCCCGCCACAAAGATTTTGCTGGCCTTAATGTTTCCTGTGTTTTATTTTGTTAATTATTGTTAAATTTAGTGTTGATGTGTGTGTGACAGACGTGTGTATGGGGTGTTAATGAAAATACGGGACAAATCGCGTCAAATAAAGGACAATTCCGTATTTTACGGGACGGGTGGCAACCCTAGTTATAATGAACTGGATGATAAATAGCCACTCTGTGTAGCAATGCCCCTTCTGACCAGATCACGTCAAAGTTCATGTCACCCCCCCGGCGTAAGACACAACAAAGTGCACCTCTAGTGGGATAAAAAAGTATTACAAGACTTGCTGGATCGTCTTCACTCATTAGGACAGCATTGTCAACACAGCAGCTCTATGTGCCCCCATGTGTTCAAAGTGGTATTGCCGCTAAGTGGGCTGAACAAATTGTGTCCAATTTAAATAAAACTTTATTAGAATTTGACTGTATCCGATTAGAACTTTATTTAATTCCTGCGTAAAGCGCCGTGAGGTGACATTTGTCGTGAATCGTCCCTAAATAAAAAAATGTATGTATTTATTTATTAAAATGGACAGAACTAACTATGGACTACTATCACAGGTTATATTAGGTGTAAAAAAAAAAAAAAGTAAAATAAAACTGAGTGCAACAGAATTACAATGGACCTTTATATTCACATACAGCTTCAAATTTCATTAATTACATGTTACATTTTAATTTCCTTCTTTTGTTGTTTCGGTCCTACAGCACCATAACGAATTCCTCCATCATCAAAGACTTAAAACAGAAATGAGAGAAATAGCAACAGAAAAAAATGCAGATCAATATATCTATATATATATATGTATATGTTTGTTTTTTATTACATTTTTGGTCAGCCTACAGATCCTTCTAATCCTATGGCCATGTCACTTTTATTTCTGTCACAAAAATCAGAGAAATACATTTCAGCAGTGAAACTATTCATCAGGCAGTATCTCTGACGCTCACTGTTGCTGAAGTTCAATTAGCATGACAAAAGCACTTCTTTCAGAGCTCTTGGCTCCTAGTCACAGTCTCTCAAAATAGCTCCCCATTAAGATTTTCTTCTCAACATTCAGACATGATAACATTTGTCTCTGTATACATTAGCACCAAATCTACGTGAATCTCACTCCGTCTAGAAGTTCGTCTCAGCGGTGAATATGTCGCATACCTTTCGAGGTTTGTGTTCCCATTTTTTTTCCCTCCATGTATGACATCACAATATTCAATGTACCATGTTAAAGCGAAGGTGAAGTATAAAATACTGAAATGAGGAACATATAAGCAGATTTTCTAAGCACATAATGATGCCAGGTCACTTGCTAAATATATACAGTGCAAGCAAGCTTCGCGTTTTCTTTTTTTCGATGCCAGTTCTGTGTAGGTTGCATTATTGCACACAAGCTCTATCTACCTAAAGCAGCACTGATTTTCATATAGGCAAACTACAGGACTTCACATTCAAATGCAGGATTCAAGTAGCGTCATAAACACCCAGTTAAAACAAGACGGAGCTGACCGAGTTCTCAGGCTTTGCCAAATAAAATGGCTCTTTTTACTGATACGCTTTCGGCGGGAAAACATCAGCCTGCATCTGGCGCTCGTCAACATATGGCATTACTGATCGTTTCAACCATCGCGGAGGGGATTTCTGAGTATGCGCGCACACGAATAGAAAGAGGGAGATGACTTTTGACAGGCTGAGTTCAAATTTGCAGACGTGAAACGAAAGCGTCGTTGGATATTTAATGGCTCAGGATATTAATTTACAGTTTCATGGCCTGAAGATTATAATTTACTAAACTCACTGCACCACTTCATAGAAGCAACATGGGCAGAAAACAGACGAACTATGTGATCTCCAACCTTCATGTTGCACTTAAAGACATTCAAAGGACAGAAAAAGATCGAATTTTGACGGGAAAACATCGGTAGTGAGACGTATTTAGAAAATGTTTGTGTCCAAAATCACACTTTAGTGTAGTATCAGTACATTCTCAGTTCTGGATGCCTTTGATAGCCTAATGATTGTTTTTTTCTTTTTTGACACATCACCCCTCTGTGTTGCAATTAATTTGCAGTTTAAGAGCCACACGGCCAAAGTGCTTTCAGAATTTTATGCACCATGAACTTATTTTGCATTTCGCTTGTCAGAGGAAGCGACAAAGGTTTCTTGAATATTACTAAGAAAAAGAATAAGACCTGAACCAAAAAAAAACTAGTAAATTATGCGCCAACTGATATAATCCATCAACACTGATCTAACTGACATTGCCTTCCGAACGCTGGCTGTAAATCATCCGTGCTTGTAGACCACAGCCTGCACTCCAAGCTTCTCTTTTGAGGAAAGGTCAGTTCCTCAGCTGCACCCCGCACGCCCCGGTGCGCACCACCGTGGCACAGCAACATCGTCACTTCAGCCTCTGCGTCACGTTGGCCAAGGCGACAGCGAACGCCTGCACTGCTGAGAAAGGATACTGGAAATCCAAGATGTAAGCATTCCCATCTATTCGGCCAAACTGCATCACCTGAAAGACCAAAGGAGGAGACATTTCAGAACGAAGCACCATCTGAGGACAATGAGTTATCAGAAATGTCGAAAAAAAGCATGCAAAACTGCTGCCAGATATATATACGAACAACAAATCCTCATATTTGCAAAGCAGCTCTCACATAAATTGGTTTTCACATTACCTGTCTACCATCCAGCTCTATCTGAAAGTTCTTTGCAGACTCCTGAGTGACTCGGCCGCCAAAATCAAGCTGGTACACCTGGGTAGCTTCGTTCCACAGCGGCTGCTTATTGGCCATAACGTAGACAAACCCTTGGCTGCCGAGGCTGCGGTCCTCCCTTTCGTTTGCCTTGCGGACACTTTATCTCCTCCAGCTCGCTCGCCATGCGCAGGCTCCGCTTGTTCTTCCAGCTCTTCTTACTGCTCTGGTTCTGGTTCATGAGCTCGTCGCCGTTGATGAACAGCTCCGGTTCGCTCTCCGAGCTATCCTGGAACTCATTTGTGGTCCTGCTCATTTTCTTCGCCTTGTTCAGCTGCTCTCTCTGCCCCTTGGGCTTCTTCTTCTCTCTGTTTCCGAGCCTTGGGCTGGAAATGAGGGTGTTGAAGTCAGAGAGCCCGCGTCCTTCCTTCCTGGATCTACCTTCAGACACTGTGGGCATGTTGGTCTCCTCTGGCCTGCTGTCCAGTCTTTTGCGGCTCTTCTTGTTGAAGCGCTCCGTCTCCTGTGGGACGGGGCTTTCATTCAGGGATGACGGCTCCGCAAAGCCGTTGGAAGACTCTGCTAGACCTTCTGTGGCACTTTTGGACGGCGGCAGCTCAGTGGGTGGAGGAGGAGGCGGCAGAGGAGGCGGTGGCGGTGGAGCGGTAGGAGGAGGCGGGGAGAGTATGGGCTTTTCTAAGACCTGATGGGTTTTGGTCGGCAGGGGAGGTGCCGGAGGATCTTGCATGGGTGGTGGGCAGGGATAAGGGTTCCAGGGATGAAGGCTGACGGGGTGCAGCTGGATTCCGGCACATGAGCTGGCTCCTGGATACAGAGGAGGGAGAGGGCAGCAGGCCAAGTTGGCTAGATTTGGTGGGTAGCCTGGTGGCAAGACCAAATTGGGGTCCTGCTGAGCAAAAGAGACCGGAGAAACCACGTCGTTTGGGGAACACTGAGGTGGAGGGTTCTGTAAGGTCTGAAGCGGAGGTCCGCCGTGAGCCACACTTGGGGGGAAAGGCGAGAGTGCTATCTGGTAGCCTGAAGGGAAGGCAAGAGCGCTTGTGCTCGGACTGGTTGGAGGTTTCGTCGTGAGGACAAAGGGAAGCCGAGTCACGTCCAAGTGCTGAGCTTGACTGATAAGAAGCGGAGGCGGTTTGTGAGGTGGTGGAGCTAACATGGTTGGTTCTGGGCTGAGCCAGAAGTCGTCTGTGGTGGAGGTGTCCCACTGGTAAGGCGGAGGGCGTTTAACTGTCAAACTGACATCGCCCAGAGTCAGCTGGCGCACAGATTTCTCGAGGTGACACTGCTGATTCAAAGTCTCATCCTCTGTGAAGGCAGAGTTCACGTACACCGTTCGGTCCCGGCTGTTATCCACAGCGCCAAGCAGACTGTACGATGACTGAGATGCCAGGGGCGAGGCACTTTTGGAGTGCACTATAATGGTGCTGTGGTGCGCTCCTTTTCCCGGCGGGAAGTCCTGCCTCACCACCGTGCCACCTGCGATGCCACTACTCGTAGGTCCACCTCCACTGACGCTGACGCTGGTGCTGCTGCTGTTGCTGCTGCACTGCGTGCACGTGTACAGTGCAGTGGGCACCCTCTGCTGGTAGGAAAGCGACAATGCGCTGTTCATTTTGGCCTTGGTGGGAAGGGTTCTTGAGTTTTCCATCATCTGTGGCACTTTGAGTCCCACATCTCTGCGGTCTCGACGCATAGTGGCATGGATCAGGCTGCTGTTGATCCTCTGAGGGGCGGGGAGCGTGGCAGTTACTTGATTGGCCGGTTCAGGATAAGGAGGAGGGTCTCCACTTGGTATTGAGTATCGAGAGGGACAGACAGGCGACTCAAAGTTGCCGAGCTATACGGAAGCTGAATTTTTTTATTGTCCGAGGAGGTGACCTTGAGCGTGGCCGAGCCCCCGATGCCATGGACAGCGTATGCATTTTGGTTGCGAATGAGGCGCCTGCGTGGTCGGCAAACCTCCTCCACGTTGCCACTGCTGTCAAAGGTTGTGATCCTTTCATACCCCAGAGGCGTTGGGTATTGTAAAGTGATGGGGTGAAGCAAAAATTCGTCCTTCTTCAGGCAGGGGTCAGGCGCCAGGACACTTGGGCTGTCACAGTTTGTGACGAGCGTCTGAGGAGCAGCAGCTGCTGTAGCCGCTGGAGCCGACACTACGGTCCCTGGGTAGGGAGGAGGAGGATTTACCTTCCTCATCTGGATCTCTAAAGACCCATCAGCGTCACTGAAGGAGGGAGGTAAAGTCCGTGGAAGGCTTGGCTTCAGCATGTGTCCGTGCTCCACTCTGTCAAGCCTCGGCTCAGTTGCGGGGGGAGGAATTTGAGGCAGCAGGTGAAGCTGCTGCAAGGATATGGTTGGATAGCCAGATGGAGGAGGAGGCAGCGACATCTGCATCTTCAGCTGCTGCATTTGTTGGTGCTGCCGCTGCATCTGCTGATGCTGCTGCTGGATCTGGTGATGCTGCTGCTGCAGCTGCTGCTGCTGCTGCCTCATCTCCTGGATCTGTTGCCGGATCTGCTGCTGCTGCTGCTGCATCTGCTGCTGCTGTTGCTGCATCTGCTCGTGCTGCAGCTGCATCTGCTGCTGCTGCTGCTGGATGTGGTGCTGATGCAGCGGCTGGCCATTGGCCACTTGCTGTTGGGCTTGCTGCATTTGTTGGTGTTGCTGCGCCTGGTCTTGTTGATGTTGCTGCTGCTGGTGATGCAGCTGCTGGAGCTGCTGCTGGAGCTGCTGCTGGAGCTGTTGCTGCGACTGCAACTGCGACTGATGGTGGTGTTGCTGCTGTTGCTGCTGCTGCTGCTGCTGCTGTTGATGATGATGATGAGATTTTTGATGCTGCTGCTGCTGTTGTTGTTGCTGCATTTGCAGCGACTGTTTAGATGGCTGCTGGCGAAGCTGCTGTGGATGAGGCCGCTGCGAGTGTGGCTGCGGTGGGAGATGGTGAGGAGGTGGCGGGGGAGGTAGAGTACCAGGCAGAAGGGGGCCCATCTCCATCCCACTGAAAATACCCTGGCTCGGATTTGAGTATCTAGTTGGCACAGGATAGGGTGTCGCGACTGCGTCCTGGCTGCGATCGGCGACGGGGGCAGAGGCTGCCGCCGCTGCAGCGGCTGCTGCGGCTGTGGCTGTCGGGTTGGTCAAAACATCAAGCTGGATATTCTGGTTGGCAAGAAGAGACTGCACCAGGCCGATACTCTGAGTTGGAGACATGGCTTGAGCCGGGCTGTGGATGGGAGCGATGGGAATGTTGACTGTGCAGGGAGGGTTGTCTCCTGCCACTCCAGATGGCCCCATCACTTGAAAAGAGCACAGTGTAATTCTCAGTCATAATGAGCGCAAAATGTGCTCAAACACACTGAAAACTACTGGACACACACTCATATCAATGTTCTCATATTCTCCTAGACTGATAATACAAAATAAGGTGGGATGACGTGCAAAATGTAAATAAAACCAGAATGCAATGGTTTGGCAAATGTCATAAACCCATATTTTAAAAAGTGAGACAGTTTCATGAAAAATATTCGCTTCTGTTGGATTAGATGGCAGCGATGCTCTTCAAAGACGTTAGAAGTGGTCAACAACAAATGCTGGAAAAGGAAGATATCCTAAAAAGAAACACCCTGGGGAACAGATCGCAACTAATTAGGTTGCATGATTGAGTATAAAAAGGGAACTGAGAGAAGAAAAGATGAGAAGAGGCTCCCCAGTTCGTGGAAAACCCGTGGCTATGAATTGTGAATTGGTTTCAGAATTGTGAAGACTCATCATGGGCAGTTGAGAATCTGAAGGAATCTCTGTGTGC
This sequence comes from Hirundichthys speculiger, assembly GCA_018398805.1. Lineage (NCBI taxonomy): Eukaryota > Metazoa > Chordata > Actinopteri > Beloniformes > Exocoetidae > Hirundichthys > Hirundichthys speculiger. The sequence continues at coordinate 938,214 of JAGFBZ010000626.1, read as the reverse complement.
ATGTGACAAGGCCAAAAAAACAGGCATTAATCTGTAATGGAAATCACTGCATGGACACATTTCCTCACTTTCAACATCTGATCTGCTTCAACTGTGTTCTGTTATGAGTGAAATACGGGTTCATCATATTTGCAGATCATTCCCTTCTGCTTTTATTGACATTTTTACACAGTGACCCAGTTTTCCTGGTAACGGGCTTCGTCCTTCTCTCTCCCGCGTACCTGGTAAGTCATCCTCATCCTCACTGAAGACGTTGGGGTTGAACACCGGCAGGCTCATGAAGTCATGAGAAATCTTCCGCACTTCTGGAAGGTAGATCGTCATCTGTCTCGGTTGCAAGTGAAGCAAACTGGTCTTGTAGATGACTGATGCAAAAGAAATAAAAAAATACATTAACTGTTTAGGGAGGCGCATTTGTGCTGTTTTTGAGGAGGGACTTACCTGCACCAAGATTAGCTGGTAGGAAAGAGGCGAGGCCAACGATTTTGAACTTTGTTCCCCAGATGTTGGATGTGACTTGTGCGAGGTAATTGTGCTGTGAAACAGAGAAAATAGAAAGCGTAAATAAAAGGGCGTTAATCCCCCTGCAGCTGTGGGTGAGGACAGTATTTTATTTTTTTAATTATTAAGTTATTTTAATTGATAAATTTGATGTGCTGGATTGGAGAAAGTCTAGAAACAGGAATTTTCGGCGCGCTGCCACCTCTGTTATTCCATCCATGGTAAACTCCCGGCGCGTCAGGCTGGGCGACCGGACCGGAGGCTTCTTCGCCGGGAGCCGTGGCGACCGTTGGCCTTCCTGGTTGGCGCGTGAAAGTTTGGGAGATTTTCTCGATTCCATGTTTAGCCTTGGAAAAGAAAACATTTAAATGTGACACAGTGTAAAAAACCCATCATTATTTCTGTACATCTGTATATGTAACACAACCTTGGGCCTTATTTTGGACCGTCTCAGGTTTGACGGTAATGTGAGCTGTTCAGATCTGCAGGGTGCTATGACATCACAGACCCAGATCACAGTCGAATGATCCGGCTTCAGCTCAACTTCTCATCCCGCTGCATCTTCTGTACTGCGAAAGCCGGCAGTGAAAAGCTATGACACCGACTGCAAAAGAGGCTCAAGCCTGCACAAGAGTGGGTGGAGTCGACGTTTCTGACTCCGCCCCCTTAAACCAGCTGCTGCGAGCAGAGCTGTAAAGACGTGGCTGTACTGTATCTCTTTATTTAAGACTGCATAATTGTGTCAGCTTTGAAAAATAGGACATAATATGCTTCCTTTAAGGATATTTCATGTTAGAGCTGAAGAATAAATAAAAATGTGAGAAAAGATATGAACAAAAAGCTGTGGTGTTTAAAAAACAAGAGTTTTTAAAAAAGGAACAGTTCATTTATATTGTTTCTGACAAGTGGTGTTTGGGTGACCTGTTTCCTCGGGACAGCTTTGGTGACTTCTTCCCGACCCATTCATCGCTCAAGTCAATGTCACTGGAGTCAGAGCAGTTACAGCTGTCGGCGTACGAGATCATGGGAATTCACGCACACCTCCTCTGAGAAAGCAAAAACGACAAATACGAACAAAGGTGAAACCCACCGACGTGGCAGTTAATCAGCCTTGCGTAAAGAGCGTGGTTTCAGGTCATGGCGCGCGCCCTTCCTGCATCCAGCCCCAGACCGCGTTACATCACTTCTGACCAGAGTCTGTGTTTGACCTTCCTGAAGGTAAATGATGGGCTCACGGCACAAATATTTACAGTCAGAGGACATAAGCAGCATTCTCTTCAGCAGATCTGGGTTTTACAACCTCCTAATGCTTCACGCTTCACTTTCTCTCTGTGGTTTAAACCGGCGGGCCCTGCAAGGAGGCTGCAGTCCTCCTGCAGCAGTCGCAGGTTGCCTGGAGACTTTTTCCCCCTAAATATATTCACTTTGAAAAGGTTCTGGGCAGTTATTGGATGACGTGACCCCTCACGGTGTAAACCCACCTGCCTTGCCGTCGGTTTTTGGGTCCATAATGACAAACTCGGGCCTGAGTTTACTGATGCGCCTTCCTTTGAGGATGGGCACCAGTCCCCCTAAGTACTCGAGGTACAGGGTGTAGCAGGGTCCGCCAGCCTCAGGGCTGTCCTCGGCCCGCTTCATGGTGCAGTGGAGCCGCTCATTCCCAGCCGTGGGATAGCTGACGAAGTCGCGGATGTTGTTGGGGTCGGGAATCGGGGGCTGGAACAAAGAGAGGAAAAAGGTGGCGGGATTGAAAATGACTGCCAACTCATTTAGCGAGGATAAATGGGACGAAAGCGGCCCATCTCTACTACCCCACCATCTGCAGTACAAAAAAAAAAGAAAAAGAAGAAGAAGAAAAAAACAGCCTGAGGAAGCGGTCGCACATGAAACTTTAATACCTTGATGGTGGGTATGAAAGCAGTGGTGACATAAGAGCACAGCAGCGAGGGCATGTTCAGCTTCCCCACGTCTTTCTCCTCACGCAGGGCGCTGGCGATGCCTTGCTGGCACAGGAGTTGGAGGCTGGCCACTCGGTGCTCCACGCGCACCACGTAGAGCGCCGGTCCACATGCAAGGAACAGGCGGGAGTCTCTGTGACCCCAGCAGATGGTGGTGATGGGCCTCTGAAACACAACGGTCAGAAGAATCCCTAACTTTAGGTGAATTCCAATTCCTCCCTTAACCCTCAATCTCAACCCTCGCCCTTAACCCTCAATCTTTGGGCCTCAATCTTAACCCTCTAAAGTAAGTGTCAGGGCTAGCTTGTGACTTAGAAATGGGACACCCCTCGAGTGCAGTTACGTCTTCAGACTGAAATGTATCAGAGCCCTTGTTGTCTCTGTATTCCCTGAAATGACACAGGGATAACATTGAAAAGAGTGCTGTATATTCTCTAAAAATATTAGCAAATAACACAATAGAGGATTCATTATTCAGAAATTATGTATCGTGAGTAAGTAAGTAAGTAAGTAACGTGGAGCCGGCCAGGACCGCCTGGTCCGGCAGCAAACATCGTAAAGTAAAAAAATAAATGTTACGCAACAACGATATTAATCCATGAAAAAAGTCTCAAAGACAATAAGATGGTTTCGTAACATTTATATCTTTAAATACTACAAAGATACTTACATTTGTAGCTAGCTTTTTTTGTCACCATCCGAAGATGTCTTGGCTAAATTACCCAATGCTTTCTGGGTAGCCCTTACTTCCAACGGTGGTGCCAGACAATCTCAATATTAAGGGTGATACCGACCTCAAACTTTTCCCTTAATTTGACGTTCTAATAACCGGGACAGCACTTGCACTTAGCGGGAGCGCGCATTTTTGAGATTGAGGGTTAAGGGAGGAATTGGAATTCACCCACTCTCAGCGCTGGTTCTGGCATTTTAATTTTGCATCTTTCAAGGTAAAACTCAAAACTATAGTCTTTATACATTGTTGCATCTTTTAAATGAGACATATTCAGCTGATGTGCTTAATGAAAGAGAGGTGACGTGATTTAATCAAAATACTGCAAAGATGCATTACAAAAGCTCCCTTTTCGATCAAGTCTGTGCAGCTGTTCCCAGCAGCTGGTTTTAAGGGGCTGGACTGAGATACCTGACTCCACCTCCTCCCCTTTAATGTGAGGTGTGCCTCTTTTGGGATCTGCCACACAGCTTTGTGCTATCCACTTCTGAGGTTCAGTAAAAGCAGCGATGTTGGGTTGAGAGAAGCGCGAAGACGCTGGATAATTACTCTCTGATCTGGGTCTGTGATGTCACAGAACCCTGCGGGCCCGAACAGCTCACTCAAAGACACCTTTTCAGACTTAAGCAGCCACAGCGTTGCGTTAAGTTGGAGTTTTTGATCTGGTCATTACGTCGGACAATCAAATACACGCTCTCACATTAATAACTTTTACATTTTTTTGTAAAATGTCTCCTTTAAATGGATTTTTTTTTTTACCAAGAAGGTCTGAAAACTTCACCATGTACTGCAGAAACGTCTTAGGCTAACAGGAGGACTAACCTTGTGCAGGTGTTTCCAGGGTGTAGATGTGTTCGCCTTGTACGTTGTAGAACTTAACAAGGGCGTTCCTCATGACGGACGCGCAGGCAGCGTCAGAAGCCACTCCGTGTCTCTCCATGCCGGCCACCGCCAGGAGGTCCCCCTTGGAGCACCACTGGGCCTCCACATCTTTCGGTAGGGAAATGAGGAAAAAAAAACAAAAAGGTGCACATCTTCAATGTTTAACAGGTACTTATTCACAAACATGAGATGATATTTATCGTCTGAGCTCCTGCCTTTAAGCCCTGAGCGAATTATCGCAGGTGAGAGGTCGTCGTAATTGTTCATCAAACTTATATCTCCTGACAAGAAGGTGACCGTCAACAAGGGCTTGACTCTCCGCACTTAGAAGAGGAAAGAAAGAAGAGCACATGTGTGAATATTCTCCAGGCAGCTCGTTGAGCTCGGTCACATGGGCTGTTGCACGAGCAGAGGGGAGGGGATTCGTACCTAAAGGTAGGAATATTGTCGTCCGAGTCCGTGTCGCTCTCCGTGCTGTCCTCGACCAGGAAGACGGGGCAGTTCCACGACATGCTCACGATCCCGTCGGACTCGTGCAGCAGGACGTGGGCGAGCATCCGTCCGTGGCAGTCCATCACTATCACCTGCCCGTCCGCCGTGCCGAACAAGACCTGGGGAGGTATTTTGCGGCATTATAGTTCAGGGGCCGAGGACGCAAACGCATCACAGTGTTCCACGACGGGTACCTGCTGGTCATCGGGGGTCCAGATGCCGCAGGTGATCTGACTCTCCAGGTTGATCTCAGAGGACCAGTGTCTTTGTCCGCTGACCGAGCCGACCAGCACGAAGCCGTCTCTGTACGCGATGAGGAGCCTGGGTGCCGTCGTGTGACCAGGTGAAGTCGCTCACCTGCAAGGAGGAGATTTTCATCCTTCACCAGATTTTTGCCTGCAGTTTCTCAGATACCACCCGTGCACTGCCGCATGCAAATTTGATGCCTCTGCAGCACTTCATTAGTCCGTTTTTAGACGGAAACTGGAAAAAAACAGATAAATAAATGAACAGTGTCTACCTGGGCTCCCCTGTCGTTCACCAGCTCCACAGACCATCTCCCTTCATACTGGATCCACACAAAAATACCTCCTTCCATATCGCAGGTCGCCAGCTTCTGGAAGGGCTCATTCCAGCGCACCAGGACGACCTGCAAGCGCCCCAGAAATACGGTCATCGGCGCATGAATGAATGACTCCAAACATCCATGCAGTTGGAAAGAGATTATTCAAGCAGAAAAACTAAATTAAATAAAACAGAAATAACAGCAATAAATGTGTTCTAATGACGAGGCTTCATTGTGCCGTAATCACTTGGGGTGTGAAAAAAAAATCGATTTGGCAATACATCGTGATTTTCAGCCGCCCAATATAATATCTATTTTTCAGCTCCTAATATCGATTTTTTAGGATTTTTAGATTTTTTTACTTAAATGTGCAAAAACACTAATAATAAACAATAAAGAGGATGTTTTGAAGCAAATAGTTTTGACTCAATTTAGGATTGGACAATACGATAATATCGTATCTTGACCCAAGTATCGTGATACATGTCGTATTGCTAGGTCCTTGCCAATACTCAACCCTAGTAATCACTGATTCACCCTTGTAGCCTTTTATGTTGCAACCAAGGTCATTAAAGCACATTTTTCATCATTACAGACATTCAAGAGGCTTTTATGAGGCTCAACATGTGTCATTTTTGTCAGCATGTGTTGTTAGTGGGTAGATTACTTTAAAGAAATCTAAAAGATAGAAAGCAGAAACCGGCATCAGTCGTGCTACCGCTGAAGCGAAGGCCACACCTCGCTGTTGTGTCCTCGTAAGTTAAAATTGATTCTCTGAGGTGTGCTTCTGTCCCTCCTGCAGTGGCTCGACGTGAACGTGACGCCAACGACTCCCCTCCCGTTCCCCGTGGCGAGCCAGCCCTCCTCGTAGTACCGCCTCCGGCACACCGGCTTGTCCTTCTCGCTCTTGGGCACCCGGCCCTTCCACGAGAGGCAGAGGATGTTGGAGTCGCTACACAGGATGGGACCATGTTCCACGGCGGCCAACATCCCTACTGACTGACCAGGCTGCTGGGCAAAACACAGAGAGTGATGAGAAGAAGTTGCGACCACACCAATCCAGCGTGTGTTTGGTGTGTGACTCTACATTTACTTAAATGGCCTTTTCCGTGAAGCTCAGGATATTTTGGTGTCTGCAGTGTTGCTATTGTTGTGGTCAGCAGGAAGTGGAGCTGCAGTAAAACATGAAATAGTTTGGACTGAAAGTTAATTCTTGACCTGAGTCACAGAACAATCTGAGCACAATATCCAACTCTGATCCTGAGCACATGATGTTCAGATTTCCCTCATTTTAGACAGTTTTGCTTCCTGAGGTAACTGATCTGCAGTCAGATCCATTCAGAACAACCGCCAATGACATTTTTAGCAATCACGGACAACTGGAAAGGGTCTAGATGGGAAATTGGGAAAGCTACATGGAAGAACGGGTTCAGAAATGTGGTGTATTGGTCTTCGTGGTGGGATTCTTCCATCTGAAAATGGAAAGATGGATCTGGTTCCAATCCTGCCGACTAAATGCAAAACAAAAAAAGAAAGCAACGCACTGCACTGATCCACAGATTAAAAAAAAAAAAACTCACTGAAACCAGGAGTTTTTAAGCTCTTTCTTTGAAAAGTTAGACCAGAGTGAGCTTCATCTGAGTGAACAGACCTCGACGAGTCCCGGTGAATCACCGAACGTGCGGCGACACCAGTGGGCTCGCCCTGGCAGCTGCTCATAACGTTCTAGCTGTTTGTCATTATTCACTGTCAGTGGAAGGGCTCCAGGATTTGCCTCTAGATTACATCATCGCAGCAGACTGTAGTGCAGCCATTCCCAAACTTCAGAATACCAAGGCCCAATTTGAAATGTGAAAAATCTCCGCAGCCCACCGAAACCTTTAATCACAACTGTGATCAACATACAGGACAAGGAACCATGATCCGATATTAATGTAAGGTAACACTTGCCATATTAAGCTAAGATGACAGTTGAATAACACTTAACTGGTTTGTTTTATTACTTCTTAATGTTTTTGAATCATGTCATGAATATTTTACAGTAATTAAAAACATATTTAAAAAAGATTGAGGATTTAAAACATTCGTTTAATTTTAATGACCTCTCACTGCCCACTTGCAGTGCCACGACGGCCCACTAGGGGGCCGCGGCCCACACTTTGGGAATCACTGCTGTTGTGTATTTGTGCAAATTCAGAAACTGAAAATGGCTCTTCAGGTTAATTCAGCCCCATTCAGATCTGGGTCATTCCATGTCAAATCAACCAAGAATTTCCCTTGACCTCTCAGATTTTTTTCAAATTTTGGGGAATAATTGAGACCCGTGAATAATGGCCAGAACTGGAAAAAAATTTGCGCTAAGCCTCTTAATTAGTGAGATACACGCTAATGAACTTTTCGCCAATTAACGATACCACACGAATTAAAACATCCATATCTCTGGAAGTATAGCACCTAGAGAGCTGGTTCTGGTGTCATTTTGAAGCCTTTTTCAAGCCCTTTATCCCTGTCTAACAGGTTTTGTTCTCAAATCATTGAGAAAAAAACTGTCACATTTTATAAACTTTAAAGATGAGCCAAAAAAAATTATATTTTTTAATTTTCCTCTAATTCATGTCAGAGGTACCTCATTATGTAAGCAAACTTCCCAGTAAATTTGGTGATGGGCACTCCAACAGTTCCTGATCAACAAGCACTTATAGGTGGCATGTCCTTCGGAGAATAAGTGAAATGTGGCAACACCGTGTTCTGAAGAATTAGTGCATTTCTTCTGTAGCTTTCCTATCTCTGCATAATGATTTTATGTTGTTTCAAGTACAAACCTTGGTCAGATTCACCACTCTTTGATGAAATAATATTATACACCTTACCTGATACAAACTCTGCTCAAATTTATTCTCTGCTACCACAGTTCATAATCTTGATTTTCCTTTCCAATGCAGAACAGCAGCCATTGTTTCTTTGTTTGAGATGGAATATGTTCTTCCTGTTGCTGTTGTTGCTTGAACAGTTGTTAGCAATCATGGTAGTCAATGATGAGAGAGTCTGGTGGGTCTGGAAATATGTATGATGGGGATGGTCCATGTGGGTGGAGGAAGGTAACTTCAAGTTCATTCCTCTCTGGGTTATAATCCTTGACACATGCCACCACCATTGGCTGTTGTAAGCCACTGTCACATAACCACTCAAGGCTGAACCACTGTGGTCACTCGTCTCACTCTCAGCCATCAGACTTCTAAGGCCTACACGTTCCTGTCTTTCCACTGGCGAGGATGAAAAAAATCGAACAGTGACCACTTCCTTAGAGACTGGAATGAAGGAATGCAACTTTTGTGTGCCTGGAATTGTGCGTGCTTCTTCAAATCTGTCTTTCAGTAGGTCAGCTTCTTGTTCGTACTGTTCTGTTGTTGTGAACTGGCAATTCACATTCTTTATCTCTGAATCTGTGAATTCAAAAAGTTGACGAGGAGTGATTATCTGTTGATCATATGGACGTTGTAAACTGGCCCTGGCTGCTCAACGTTTTATTGTACCGCCAATGCCATCAGATGGCCCTTCCCCGTGTGATGTGGCGAAAAAGTGCCATTCAGCTGGGACCCCAAAGTCACTGGATATTGCTGGGAAAAGACTGCAGCACCTATTCCCACGGGAACTCTCACCAAGTTGCATCTCCAAATTCTCGTGGGAATTCTAGGGTGTGAATTTAGCGCCCTATTAAAATCTATGGTCAATCTCTGGGCAAGATGCAAAGGACCCTGAGGGGATTCTATATAAGGTCTAGAAGAAAATATGCAGTCTGATATCACTGTAAAAAATGTATTTTCTGTAGTGCCTATGTGCGAATGGCGCATTTTCGAAAGGACATGCCACCTATAATTGCTTGTTGATCAGGAACTGTTGAAATGCCCATCACCAAATTTTCTGGGAAGTTTGTTTACATCATGAGGTACCTCTGACATGAATTAGAGGAAAATTAAAAAATATAATTTTTTTTGGCTCATCTTTAAAGTTTATAAAATGTGACAGTTTTTTTCTCAATGATTTGAGAACAAAACCTGTTAGACAGGGATAAAGGGCTTGAAAAAGGCTTCAAAATGACACCAGAACCAGCTCTAGGTGCTATACTTCCAGAGATATGGATGTTTTAATTCGTGTGGTATCGTTAATTGGCGAAAAGTTCATTAGCGTGTATCTCACTAATTAAGAGGCTTAGAGCAAAATTTGTTTCAGTTCTGACCATTATTCACGGGTCTCAATTATTCCCCAAAATTTGAAAAACATCTGAGAGGTCAAGGGAAATTCTTGGTTGATTTGACATGGAATGACCCATCTCAGGTTGGGCGCAGCCGTCTCTCTTCTTGGCTGGATGGCTGACCCAAACACGGACCTTATCTGTGCTTTCCCTCAGGCCACGCTGCCACTGACTCATGCTAGACGAGGCTGCTTAATGTTTAAACTCAGCTGCTTTTCCACCAGTCATGGACCAAAATCTGCATTTTTCTTTCCTTTCTTCGAACCACCCTCATAAAACGTGCCAAAAATGCACGTCAGTCCCTCATGCAACACACGCCACCGCACAAGTTCGCCTCCGGGGCACCAGATGTATCTGGGCCTGCTGCTACGTAGGCCAGATGTGGCTCAGGGGTCGTGAGTGGGGCCTGAACGTGGTGGATGACTCTCGCCAAAGAACTCAGAGGCATCGGTCGAGGCCAAATACGGGCCAAAGAACGCTGCAGCTGCTGGCCATGATTGGACCAGGACGTTCTTCATTATTTAGGACCCAACTCATAATCCTGACCGTAAACACTCTGGGACAAATCTGGCTCCTATAATTCTTTTCCAATGCTCTAATTGAGCCTTAAATGCCATAAACAGCCCAGATGAGGCTATCTGGGTTGGATTTACGCTATAAGAGAATACGGCGATCCCTTATTTTTCGCAGTTAATGGGGACCGGCGCCCCCCCCACGAAAATTTAAATCCACAAACTGGAGCCGGAGCCCCCCCGAGCCTCAATAATGTGTTTAAAATATGTTCAAAATCCGCAAAAAAGTAGCGAGGCACTGCAGCGAAACAAGACAAAGACTCAACTGTGGTCTTTCTGTTACCTTCACAGCCTCTGGTCTCCAAACCGTAGTGAAGAAACTGCTCCTTCATCTAACCTCGTTTTCATTCTGCCGTCCCACGACACACATGCACACTACATTACCCATAAGGCCACACCATTACCCATAAGGCCACCTTCTTAAAGGGGCCAGGCTGGCTCACAGCATTTCTTAGCTGTGAGAGAACATGCACAACATCCTGTGATGTTTCCGCAATTTTTTCTTGATTTTTTTTTTTTATATTATATATTTCTGAAAAAATATGTGAATAACTAAAACCGCGAACTTAAGGCACGAATTGGCAAGGGATCACTGTATAGAGAATAAGTGAAAGAACCCACACCAGTTTTCCATCCCTGACATATCAAAGCCTTCAGCGCTGACCTTTAATTTTTTTGTCATAAACTCTAACATAGTTAAAAAAAAAAAAAAAAAAAACTACATGGTGTGTAATGGGCACTTTTTTGGTGTATCAGATTCATGGATCTCCTTTAACATTTAAAACATCTGTGGCTGCAAGGCACGTGTTTATACCTTCATTGATATTCTATTATGTAATATTTTATATAACACTGCTAAATCAAGGGTAATAACTCAAAAATACCTCATAGTTCCTGGACATGATGAGTCAAAATGCTTCCACGGAAGGTGTCCATATTTCCACTCGGATGATGCGCTGACGGCTGCGATCCTTTTGGCACTTACAACACAATCCGTGAGCAGGTACAGTTCATCATACAGCCAGGTGTGTTGTCCTGCTCCCCATTCGTCCAGATCAAGCAGTCCTGCGCTCCAGAGTTGGCCGCGAGATGACGGGAGGCTCCTTTTCAATGCCGGTGACCCATCCCATGTCTTCCCGACGAGGCTCTGGAGAGTTGTGCAACCCTGTTGCGGCGCGGGGAAGGGCGTGCAAAACCGCCGCCGCTCAACAAGTAAGGCGACCTGCGAGGGAGGAAGAGACACATATGCATTTCTCGCTTTAAATAGCGACGATGTCATTCGGCGCATCAACGTCGGTGTTCACGGCTTCAGTCTCTATGCAACGGCGGCACCGCATTGGAGAGCAGGAGAGCGGTCTCCATGGGCACCGACACTCTCCTCCACCACCGCAGAAACCACGCACGGATGTGGACGCGAGCCACCCGGTCTCACACGAGCCCCTTGAACATATTCCAGTGTCATCAAATCGCAAAGATGTGAATCTAAAGGCGGTTATTTTATTTTATTTTTTCCCTGTTTGAAGCCTGCAGATTCAAAACACCTGGCTGAGGTTCTGCGCGTGAAAGGCAAATCGTGTCATTTAGAAACATCCACCGCATGAGACATGACATCAAATGATTTTTCTGATTCACGGGCGTCTGTGCGCGACCGCATCCAGCGGTCTGGGTGAGCCACCAATGCTGACGAGGTGGGGAAAAAAAGAAATGAAAGAACAAAAAAGATGAACAAATAAAATAAAATTAAATAAGTGACGTATCAGAGAGGTGAAATGGATAAACTACAGCACATACCTGACTCCGACATCATGAAGCTTCAGTCCAGAGGTGCTGGTCGCTGCTCGGTGCTGTAGTGTTGCCAGGCACTCTCCCTTTGGCGCACTTCGGGTTTGTGGCTTTAAAGCGGGATGCCATGAGGCAGTTGCCACGGAAAATAGACAAGCATCGACGGAGGCAAAGCACCGACAGCCACATCACCTGCCAGCTGACGCAAGTGTGTGCCATGAGATCAGATTTTTATTTATTCCCTTCTCAGACTCTAAAAGCTCCTCAATACAAGATTTGCCTTTGCACCCCAGACGGGGGTTTTCTTCTTAAATGGCAACCTCACACGGCGCACCCAGTGTGTGCAATGTAAGTTAAACTGACCATTTTCAGTGAGACGAGGCTCGTGGTGTGGTGTATTATACCTTCACGGCACATCTAAGAATATCAGACTATTAATTAGGTGATTTATTTCTCTGTATTTATCCCGTTTTCTTTGTTATTTCACACACCAGACGGCTTTCAGACATTTTAATACCCAGAAGATGTAGTTTCATGAAAGTGCTTCAGGATGTCCATGTGGGCCCCATCTGGGTTAAAATGAGCAATCTGAGCGCACAGTGAAATGGGCAAATGTTATGCCAAATATATGGGGCCCAAGCTTGGGACACAAGCGAACTAAATTAGCATGGGTCAAGAAAGAGGGAAATGGGTCCCAATATTGTTTTAAACCAAGGAGGGTCCCACTCAGAATCTATATGGGCAGGCACAGATAGGGGCCACCATGGAACCTGCAGGCAAACCCACGTGGGTCCCGTTTTACAGGTCACTTTTAGTTCATGTGGGGCCCCTCACATCAAAGTTGGCAGGGATTGGCCCCAAATCGGAAGCCTATGTGGACCAGGTACTGTATATGGGGCCAATGAGGGATACAAGTGGACTAAATGGGCATGGACCCGAGAGTCCACCCAGGTACGTACGGGTAGGATCCTCCAGGTTAAACCTTACCTGGGCCTCCACATCTGCAGCCCACTTTACATATAAACACAGCTGTCTAAAGACGACATCGAATGCTTAATGAGATATTTTGTCAATTTTATTTTTAAATAGACAATTATTTTGATTGCAGGTAAACCAGTTGAGCAGATAAAACATTTTTACAAACTTTGGATATGAAAAAAAAAGATAAAAAAACAACACAAATGACAACAAAAAGTTGTCTGAGACCAGAGTCAAGTAAAGACGGCAGCAGTTAGCACCTCTGGAAATGACCGTTTCTCAATGTGAAGTCGCAAAGAATTAGGACATTTGTCTCAGTAATAAAAGAGCCAGAGATCTGAAGAAATCTCTGTATGCAAGGGACACATGAATTCCTACAGGACAGCTGTGAACCACGGGCCCTCAGGTGACGCAGCATTAAAAGTAAACACAAGTCTGTGGTGTGAATCACTTTACGGGCTCAGGAACACTCCTGAAAACCTTTTCATGCTACATAAACACAAAATTCTATGCAAAGACAGAAAGGGGGCATATCTAAAACTGATATCCAGAAATGCTGGGCCCCATCACAGGGTTCAGTAGGTGCTGAAATCTACATGCTGCCATCAAAATTCCTACATTAGAACTTCCAGAATTAGTTGATTGGTTGTCAAAAAAGAAAAAGAAACTGATAGTTTGGATACCTTGAAAGTTTCTCTCTCATTCATATAGAAATTCGTGGAAATTACTCACATTGGCTCCCCCTAGAGGGAAGCTTTGGACACTGAAGCACAAACTTCCCCTGATGTGTTCAATGGTGGGTGGAAAAAAAAAAAGCAACTACAGAGTTTTAATTACTGTTTTTGGTGACTAGTGAGACTGTAAAAGTCCATTTACTGAGGTGAAGCTGATTTTTTTTTTTTTAAATAAATAATAGATACTTTGACCGAACAGGTCAAAAGACCATCAACTTTGTTGTCATTGTGAAAACTTATTTTTCATGGAACGTCCTGCTCAATTCAGCAAGATGATGGAAAACCACACACACACTGTACTTGGTACGGGAGCGTGGCTTTGTGGTGAAAGAGTCTAAACTGGTTTACCTGCAGTTCTGACCCAAAAAAAAAAAAAAAAAAAACATGTGCTGCATTATAAAGATAAAAGTACAACAAAAGAAGCCCTGACCTAAAGGGGACAACGTTTCATAAAAGGGTTCCTTCAGTTTCCAAATGCTTTCATTGTGATTTTAATGCTGCTGCTGTACATCTGCCAATAAGCCATTAACAACATAACTGGTTGCAAAATGTTCCAGATGATCTTTTTAACCTTTGAGTAGAGCCTTGTTGTCCTTGTAAGAGCATTTTTGAAACATGATTTTGCCATCCAACTCTACAAAGCATGTGATCTTTTAAGTATTTGCCATTTCTACGTTATATCTGGTCTATTTCTATACACTTTACATCATTTGCATGCATCACATCATCATCACTGTTGAGATTTTGCACAGCACCACCATGTTGTGAGAGTCTGAGTTGTAATTGTGAATGTAATACTTTCAGTCTGGCGAAGGACAGAGACAACGACAAAAAGGGCTCTAAGAAACTGCGAAGTTATTATGTGACATTTTGTATCAAGAAAACAGCGAAGCAAATTATTGAGAAAAATGAATTCGGAGGAGAAAAAGTCTCCAAGAGCTGAAACGTGCTTCAGTAAGAGGGCTGTGCTGTCCACTGTAATCCCAGAAATGTGACCCGGTTTCGTCCTGACGCCGCCAGTTTCAGGTGCAAGTCTCCTCGAAGGCGTGGAATGACGCTGTCATACGCGGGGGGCGGGGTCTGCGACGGGAGGAATCCCTTGAGCCCGTTGTTGCCCAGCCAGAAGGAGTGTCTCTTGTTCGGCACGAGGGACGCCGAATCAGACGAGTTGGAGGCCGTCGTGTCCTCCGACATGATCACCTGGGTGTCGTCCGGCATGTCCAGGCCGGGCCTGCTCTTCTTGTGCAGCGGGCGAAAGGTGGAGTTCTCGGAGCAGGGCTTGCTGCCCAGCGGGCCCACGGGCTCCAGGGAGGGCTGCCTGTAGACGCTCAGGAACGTACTCTTGTAGAGCCCCATCTGGCTGCCCGCGGGGTCCCGGGCCTCTCGAGGCCCCGGGCTTCTTCCTGGAGCGCCTGGTGATCCTGGCGGTGGCCCGGCGTCTGGACGCCCAGGTCAGCAGCAGGTAGACGAGGGCGCCCAGCAGCAGCCCCACGAGCATGGACAAACAGAAGGCTAGAATCACGTCACCTGGGGGGAGAAGAAGAAGAAGAGTCTCACAGGGGGAAGTTGTATAAAAAAAATAACAATTCCAAGATTTATTCTGGGAAAAAAACAGACTTCTTCTGGTGTATTGATTTATTAACGCCGCAAACTGCCACGCCGGGCGCAGCGTTACATAAAACCTTACATCACCGGAGCCGGTGTGTGGGTTCAGTGTTTCTGTAGTATCACTGTGCTGAAGAGCAAACTGACTGCAGATGAAATAAACCGTGGCTCTTTCTGTTTTACTGGTCATGACAATTCTGAAACAATGACACGATACAAACCGAAATCAGAGGAAACTGAAAAAAAAAAAGTGGGGATCGTCAGGTAAAATGCAAATTAATTTGAGTTTTCTGTCCACGGAGTATGACGACAAGATGTGTCAGTTTTATTTATTTGTTGAGATATGTTCATTTTTGCATGTCTGGCCTGGAACACATTCCTGTAAAAGCTGGTAAAGTAGAGCTTTTACCGCTTTTAAGGCTTTGTAACAAAGCAGTTTCTTTTCACAAAAAAAGAAAAGGCCTTCTGGTGTTTAGGACACCAAGCCAATCCTCTCCGGTGTTACTTTTGTCCCACTCGTCCTGCAAACGCATTCGATGGTTCTGCAACGGACTGACTTCATCCTCTGTGAGGAGTTTAGCATTCATCCTCGTGCCCCCGTCGCATCTTTAAGCCAGTTCACACAGCACTCGCCCCATGTTACTCCTGTGCTCCAGCCTCTAAGGGTGGAATAATGGCGCTACAGAGGCGGAACAAACGGACTGTGTTAACAGGGTCAGAGTGACATGGGGGAACAACAGATGCTGTGTGAAGTGGCATCGTGAGCAGGATGATGATCTGCGCAGCAAACTCCACACAGGAGATGAAATGAGTCTGTCAAGGGCGGTGATGAACGGGCCGTCTGACGGCACCATTCAGGCCCACTTTCTTCAGCAAGCTGAAGATGCAGCCAAGAAAAAGAAAAAGCACACACAAACAAATAAATAAGCAACAAAAACATCCGGTCAGAGAGACAAAAAAACAGCTAAACTGGCTGTTTTACAGACTTAGTGCCCGATCTTCTGCCAAATCTCCTAAAGCCGCTATTTAGGGATAGCAGGTAGCGGGAGGGGCATTCCCCTGCAAAGAACGCAATCTTCCACCTTGCTAAACCCGCTATCCCACCTACGCTACCCACTACATTATCCATAGGAGTGGTTAGGGCGTTCCACCTGTTAAACCAATCAGTGCGTCAGTAGCCATTGCCTTTAAGAGCGGGTTGCGCTACCCGCAAACCGCTATGGAGCGTCTTTTCATCCAGATCGGAGCAGCTCTCATGCGCAGCTCGTCTGGGACTCTGCTGTAGAGCTTCCTCCTCTTCCTTCCTCCTCCTCTTCTGCACTGATATATACATTTAAATATTTTTACAGAGACAATTCCTATCGGCTACCTGAAAGTCCCAGATAGTTGGTTCGCTCCCGGTAAACACGCTCAGGCAGAGCCATGGGATCATATTCTCAGCAAGGGGTGCTGGGAGTCTAGGACAGCTGTGCGTCTTGGCGCAGATGATGTGCTTTTTAAAATACTGCAGAACGAATCATTGGTTGAGCAGTTCTGCCTGTCAGGAGTGAAAGAGTTTTGTGACACCATTGAGCCAGAGGAACAGATATGATGACATCTACTTTCTACCACTGAGCGCATCTCAGGTGGTCCGAGCGCAAGTAATGCGTAATCGAGAGGTAGAGCCGTTTGTGCAGGTCCACATGTGACCAGGTGGACACACATTTATGCCATTTGGACGTGCTCTTTTTCGCGCCGACATGAGGGTTGCGTTTTCCACAAATTTGGTATCTTGTGATTTCGGGTTTAGAGTAGCGGGTAGCAGGATCACCCGCTACCCGCTACTCTAAGCCCACGATACAGAGAGATACCGAGTTTGCGGAAAGCGCAAAAGACACGGCCATTGCCACACCTACTATGTCAGTAAGGGAGTCGGCATAGCGGGTAGCAGCTTTAGGGAAGCGGAAGATTGCATTAGCGGTTAGCGGAGGTTCCTAAATCCCGCAATTTGCAGGTAGCGGTTAGCAACTAGCGGCTAGTGGGAGGTGTACGATCGGGGCTTTCGTCACTAATTCTGGGCTCTACGACTGAGCGAACCTGGAGGAGCCTCCAGCAGCTGAAGCTTGGTCGACATCTTCCTCCTGCAGCCAACCACACAGACCTCACTGTGTCGTGTTTGCATTTCTAATTTTGCTCCTAACTCTTTTCCCGATTTTGGGCTGGAAACAAGCACCGATTTTAAACGTGGCTTCTCTGGAGGTCCGGTGTGTTCTGCAGCACATTTCTACACCAAAGCTGCTCAAAGTGACGTTCGTAAACTTGAAGAAACGGATTGCCAGTGTTAAACATTTTAAGGTGTGATTTAAGAAATTAAAAAAAAGGTAAAAGGGATCAACATGAGCTGTTTAACCCCAGCCCAGCGAGGAAACATGTCAAAAATAACTGAATGACCTCAGTGATTCATGATGTACACAATGAACAATCTCCTCATAAGTCTTTCTGCACTGTTTCACTCTCTTGTCAACCTTCCACATGTCCCGTTTCCCCTAATCCATAAATACATCCAGTTTTAACTTAATGTTTTTCTCCTTATCCTTCTATACAAGGTCATCTTTCCCTCTAATCCTGACCGTGGGGCTGAGAGGAAATGTTATTTCTGTGATCTCTTATCTCCTGAACACACAGCAGAACTTACAAGAAAGTTTACTTTCCCGCTTCGTCTGAGTTTAGTTGATGAGACGACGAGTCAAAAACAGCCCTCGAAGATGAAAAAACAAAGATGCACTTACCAGGATTAAGATGAAAAGATTTTAGTATTTCCAAAAATATGGTATTGGTGTCATTCTGTGCCATTTTCCCACCATGAGCTGGTGTTATAGTTTATCCCGCCCTGACTAACACTCACATACATGCACTGAGCTTTTTCCAAGACAGGCTTTTTTTTTTTTTTCCTTTCTCCTTTTCTAGCCCTGCAGTGTTTGCCGTGGCGGAAAACTTGCTGTCAGGCTTCCTTCCCTCTCTGGCTTTAAAATTAGCAAATGCACGGCTTATCTGCGTGGGACATAACACCGGGAAACGGGGTCGTTTCCTTTTGCATCACTTCCTCAGGATCAATACTTTTTAACAAAAGGTCTTATTGGCATCATGTTCGCGAAGCGGTTGCCGTCCCAGGTGTCCACGAGAAACAACTGATGATCATGCTTACGGGAATGCACATGATTTGGTTTTTATTTTTGTTTTTTGGGGGGCCTTCCTTGAGACGTGGAAACTCTTGGAACCCTGACAACGCTCTGAGCGGGCATGCGCATGAAACTCTCACGGTCCAGTACGGAGTCTGCAGGGATTCGAGCTCCAAGTCTCTGCGGGGATTTCCTTCAATTGTTACCATGTTCCCACCTCAGTCCTCCTCTCAGGCTGACCAGCCTCCTACAGCTCAGCAGACTACTGCACAACTTCTCTCTAAATGTGCTCGGCTGGACCATTACTGAGGCAGAGGTCTGGTGAACTGGTCAGAAACTGGGGCTCTTGGAGCTGCCTCCAAAGCACTGATACATGACCTTGATTCAAAATGTCATGAGGTTAAGGAAAGACAGGATAGGATGCCTTCTAAGGGCTTGAGATAAGAGAAAAAGGATGTTATAAATCAGTTTAAGAGTGTTTCCAAAAGGTCTTTGCCAAATCCGTTAAACAGACTATAATCCACAAAAGTGAAAGATGCCCCACACCGCTTAGCCAACCTCACATTTATTTACTTGAATCAGAGTTTGTGCAGCTGCATGAAAATAAAGGGCCGCTGCTCTGAATGCTGCTGCTGGTGTTGCAGCGAGGAATTGTGGGACAGAATGAGCTCATTTCCTCTCGTCGAGGATGCTGCAGTGCTTCCTACGCTGAGGGAGATAATGAAGGAAGTACGTGCTGAAGCGCCTCGCCTTCAGAGGCCGCCTCGTACCGTGCCTGATGCTCAAATACTTCCAGGTCATTTCACACCGCTGAGAAATAAGTAAAAAGACAGTTCAGCTGGTCTCAGTGAGGGACAGTACATCACACATGTCAGCAGTATCCCAGAGGAGCCAGCAGGTGGCGATAAAGTACTTAAAGTGAAACAGCAGCTCTTCCCAGCCTCAGTGAGCTGCTCTAAATGTGGCCTCTGTAGAAATAATGCAAGACAAATAATTCAGCACATCGTAAAAGAGCATAGTTAACATTTAAAAGGAATTTTCCAAAAATTATGACTTTAAACGCATTCAACACGACCTCAGATGAATGACGACGCACTAAATACAACACGGTGCTATTATTTATTGAACAAAAACCGAACCAAAATGAAGAAGCAGCGTGTGAAAAGCCAAGTAAACCCCCATGATTCAAGAACTCGTAGATCCAAGTTTAGCAATAACAGCTTGAAGTAACTGTGACATCGTCAGTCTCTTGCATCATTGTGGGGATTTTTTGGCCCGTTCTTTATCTCTCCAAAGCTGTTGTTTGCGCTGATATGCGTTTGTATTCTCTCTGGTGCTGTGCAGTTATGACTAAACATCTCCACTTTGGTCTGATCTCTTCAGGATGTTCCAGAAGCTGCGTGGTTAGTTCAAACGAAACTTGGCAAACATGCAAACCGTGTTTCTTTTCAGAGACAAGAGGGTTTCACCTGGCAACCCTTCCAAACAAACCAAACTTATGCAGTTATTTTTAATATTACCGTTATGAACTTTGACATTTAACTTGAACTGGAGTTTTTCCAGTTTCTCTGAGCATGATCTGGTTTCACTTTGATTAATTTGCTGGAACATGCAATCCCGGTAAGACTGGCAGCTATTTCAAATGTTTTCTACTTTTGAATAAACCTTCTCACTGCAGCATAAATGGCTCTATGTTCTTTAGAAATTGATTTATCAGACTGATGTGCTGCAACAATTGCTCCTTTAAGTTTGTTGCTGATGTCTTTCCTCAAGCTGCCAGAACTTTTGCTTTCATGTCGGTGCTTTCACCGGCAGATAGTTAGTTAATCAAGTGCATTTTAAAGCAGCACCTGTTCTGTAATTTGGCTTTTCTATGTTGCTTTTGGAGTAATACTTTCATACTATGTTGTCTATTAACCTATCTGAAACTCCCAGAGGCCTGACATCACCTTTTAGGCTTTCCTAAATAATTTAAAGGCAGAGTTGTCTTTAAAAAGTAATAGAAACGTCTCCGTCTCATTATTCTGGCATTTAGTAAACAGAAATGGCTGGCTGAACGGTGATCTAGTCCTCTGACCATCTCACCTCAGTGCTGCTACCTGCATCTGTTTATGTAGTCATTTTATTCAGCCATTTGTGTGCTCTCCTCTCTCTGTCCTCCATCTTCTCTCTGTCCTTCATCCTCTCTTTTTCTTTCTTTACCTGGCTGGTCTTCAGCAGGAAGGTCCCCCCATATGATCCAGGTCCTGCTCAAGGTTTCTTCCTCTTAAAGAGTTTTTCCCTGCCACTGTTTGGCTTAAAGGTTTTTTTTTCTCCTGCTGTGGGAATTTTCTTTACTTGCCATTATCCTTGTTTACGATTTAATACTATGACTTTATTTAATGTTATTTGCTTGAGGGTGTCTCTGTAAAGCTCCTGGAGACAACTGACATCGTAACAGACGCTATACAAATAAAACTGAATTGAATAGAAACACTTTTGGTGATACTAAACTAAAACAGGAAACGTTTAGTTTGATTTAATGTCTGAAAACAAAAAGGTTATGCTTTTGTATACAGTTTATGTAAACTTCTGGTTTCAAGTGTGTGTTAAACCTTAATTGCCCTTTTTCTGTGCTTTTCTTCACATGAATGTATCTGCTTCACCATTCCTCTGCACTCGGGCCCAGCTCCAGTTGAACAATGATACATTTAAAAAAGTGGGGACTAAAGTGGCTAATTTAACAAAGATACTCCGGATTCCTCCGGAGAATGGGCCCTTTTGTCCCCTCACATGAACACAGATGGGACCGGTCCCCTCCATCTCTCCCTCCCTCCCGCGCACCGCCGCCTCTCGTGGTTGCAAATTTTGTGTTTCAGTTTCTGCGTTGCCCCTGGCAACCGGGCAACAGACACAGGGTCGCGCGCGCAGATACTTCCTCTGTGAGGCTCTCGTGCCAGTTGGTAAGATGTCAACGCAGCAGTGAAACTTTTACCTGCGTCCACCGGTTTGACTGCTGTGTCGATCCGTGGCGGCGTCCTGCGCGTTTCAGGTGAGACTTTACTCTCCGAGACCGGACGGTTCCGAGACCGGACGGTTCCGAGACAGTTGCCGGTGCTTCTGTAGTATTTTACTAACTTCCTCTCATTTTTTTTTACAGGCTTTGGTAACAGGTTCCACCGTTCAAACGAGTGTGCACGTGCCCAACCTTGTTTAAAAAGCGATACTTGAGCATAAAATAACTTAATAATGTGTAATTAACTGAAAATGAGCGCTGAAGCCGTCGTCTCGTTTTAAATTAGCCATTTTTAGTTCCTTTTTTTTGTTTCCCTTGAGGTACAAATTAAATTGTCTCAAATAGTTTCTCTCTTCAACTATAAAATAACCATTTTTCTTAAATAGACTGTTGATTGTTACTTCTTTGTGAATATGAGTGCGTGATGTGCTTGCTTATTTTTTAACTTGATTATCTTTCTGTAGGTCTAAGTCTATATTTATATGTGTGACTTCCTGTTCATTTGAATTTGCTTTGAAAATTCAGTCAAAACTCAAGCTGACTTGACCAATTAAGGTGATCTGTGACCATCAGTGTCACACATTTCCTGCCTTTTTTATTTTATTATTTTTCTGGTGGGGGTGTCAGGATTGGTTATAAAAGAGCATCACTGAAGGCTTCGGCTCAACCACAGACTGCACGTATGACAGCATTAATAATGCCTGACATCACCCAGAGGTTTTCTACAGAAGCCTTTTTTTCCTCGTGTCGCACGACACAGCCCTCCTGCCCCCGGTGGGGGGTAACCAGGGGTTATCTGTCATCTCATGTGGACAGAAAGTTAAGCGAACACGTGTCCTTGCGGTCAGATGAGAAGTTCCAGCTTCTGGGCAGAAAAACGAGACATTAAGTTCTACCTGACAGACATGAAAAAGTGAGGGTCCCAGTTAGTGCTGGGCGATATGGAAAAAAATCATATATCACGATATGGACTATTTTATATCGCGATAACGATATATATCACGATATACCATAATAAAGTATGTTTTCAGTTATTCTCTGAAAAGTGACAAAAATTTCATTGCTTACTTTTCAACTTTATTTTGAAAGGACATTTAGCTGAACTGTCACAAACATACATTTTAGTGCAGCAAAAACAGGTAGGTACAGAGGTACAGTAGCTTTCACATTTATTTTTTAAAGTGCACAACAGTTTCTGAGAGGAAAAACACATTTTTGCACTGAAGTTCAGCTATAAAAAATAAACACAAATTATTTTTCAACTTTCTGAAATCTGTAACCTTGTAGTGCAAAGTTTGCAAACCAATATAAAGTGTCTAAAGTAAACATCAGGGTTGAAGAGAACTCTGTTTAAGGCATTAACCATGAATAAAAGTGCAAACATAAAAGGCTACTTTGTAGAAGTAGATATGATTCTATCAAATTTATCGTTGCAGGTTATTTAATTACATATTTGCTGTAATAATTGATAAAATTAGGTTAGAAATGATAGAAACGATAGAAGAGAAATGACACGATACACACTTTTATATCGTCCCCACGATATGTATCGTCATATTGCCCAGCACTAATCCCAGTGATGCAGAGGTGTATACTGGAACTTTGGACCTCATCATGGACAACTCCCTCCCAGTAAACAAAACAATATAAACAATGACAATTAGGATAAAGTTATTAGAATTTAGTTTTAAAACCAAGGTTTTTTTTTTTTTTTTACTTTGCCATGTTGAAGAGCATCTTCAGTTCATCTATTTCTAAAAGAAAAAATCAAGAAAAGTGATGAAAAGCTCAGTTTGGTCAGATATTTTTTAACTTTAAGATTGTAAATAAATAAACTGTAAAGCAAACTGTAAGGTGGTTCAGAGCAGTTCCAAACATGTGCAGCACCGTCTGAAGTCCTCCTTCTCCTCTGCAGGCTGTGAGTGGAACAAGTGCCTCCATTGGACGGTAAACCGGCTTGTACCTGCATGAAACCTGAGATTCAATTGGACCTGCCCCTGCAGTGAAATTAGAAGAGGCAGGGGGGGGAGGGAGAGGCAGAGGGGATGTCCCACTCGGGCCGGTTGTGAAGGATCTCTCTTCTCTCGGCGTCGGTGACCCGCCTTGTGAGACGGCTGCGGCGGGACGACATGGCTTCGCCCCGGCAGTTTGGCCGCTCGTCTGTGGACATCGCTAACGTGATGCAGAGACTGCAGGGTGAGTCCCGGTTTGCAGGTTTATGGGCTGAACATCCTCTCCTCCTGTGCTGCTCCGTGGTCAGATTCTGCTGATTCAAGCCTCGGCAGCGCGCTCGTCTGAGGACTGCTGAGCATTTGCATGACAGGATGCTTTTACGCGCATGCATATGTAGAAGTGTATGAAACAGTCTCGCTACATTCTCTTTTATCAGACGCTTTAATAGTTATAAAAGCCTTAAAACAGCTCTCATGCAATGTGTAATTAATAACGGTCTGTTCTCAAACTATTTTAGCCACATAAAGCATTAAAGAATCACATAGTTCAGTGATTCGATTTAATGTCCACATGTGTCCTTTGTATCCAGGTCTCCTTTTGAATATAGCACATAATCTTATTTAAAATAATGAGAAAATCCATCCTCATTCCTTTGAGGTCTTGTGACCAAACCGCAAAAATAAAAGAGACACCACATTGTTTGGAGGGCCAGACTGGATAATTGAGAGGTTGCTGCTGTTCGGTGAACATCGGCATGCTTCAGGACCAACAAAAAAAAAACAACAAAACATGCATTTTCACAACACCAAACTTTGATCTCTAGTACTTTAAATTAATTTCCCCCTTTGAGCGTCAGGAATGTTCAATCCGCGCAGAGTCTTGACACAAAAGAGTCACAAGTGCAGCTTCATGGATGCACAGACTGCAAACCCGACACCGTTCCTGCCCTTGGAAGGAGAAAAGATCAATTGTAGGACACCTTTTTGTTTGTGCATCCCCTTTTATTACAAGAGCATCGGGCCACAGCCGTCGCCCTCCCCATCACTTAAATGTAGTTTTGGACGGTCAAAGTAACTGGAAGTGTCACTGTCAGTGGCATGTTAGCATAGATACCGTTATGAAAGCTCTGTGGTTGTGCCAGTTCTGTCTAGTTCCTGCTGCTGAGACGAGTGTTTCCTGTGCAGCGCAGAGCCAAAGTGATTCTTTTGATATTAATATACAAAGTTGACACGAAGAGTTTGAGGTTTGTTGCGGCTGACGCCGGCTGGTTAGGGGATCTTACATTTTGACACGAGCTACTTTCTTTTCCCTCTGAGGAGTGTCAGGTTTTGCGTTTCACGTCCTGGACTGGACTTTTGTTCCAGGTCACATCTAGAGAACATTGTAGACGGCAAACGGAGAGGCAGCTGGAGCTTTTTCTCTAATAACCGAACACAACTTCCTGCCATTAACAGCGAGGCGCACTGCGGTCTCACTTTGACTTGAGGAGCATTCAATATGCGGGAGGAAATAAATTATTGACGACAGCAAACTGTAGTGTTGTAAATAAGAATTGATCCGTCGTCTTTATATGTGAAGAGGAACCGTGATGCTCAGGAGCATTTCTCAGTTGGACTTCAGTGTAGCACCAGCTCACGTGACCTTGAATGGCCCCAGGTTACAGCTGATGTCTTTCTGCTGCCGACACGTTACGGGCGTGTTCCTCCTGCTGTAGGCCGGGTTTCTCTTCAGGTGAAAGTCTTTCCAGGTACTGGGTCTATAGTTATGGAGGAAGTTACCAGAATAACTTCCGTGGTAGTTTGAGGAGGTGCTGTGGAGACACCGGACTGCTGGCATCTCAAGGGTTGACCTGGACCTGCAGCTTTGTTCCAGTTTAGTCTCAGGGCGACGCTGGACCCGGACACATCCGACCCAATCCTCTGCTGCAGCTTTTCTCGCTCGCTTTTTCAGGAACTCTTCTTTGCTTTCTTTTCATCTCTCCGAAACTGCCTTTTCTCCCTCCCTGAAGGCCCTTTTCTCCTTATTCAGCAGCTCCTTCTGATCGCTGCCGATCCGGGGCTGGGTATTAATTAAACTTTAGTTGTTTTTCTCTCTTTCGTGCTTCGTTCTTTGGAATAACACTCAGTAAAAACAGCAGCAATAAGGCTTAGCATCAACTTTTGAAAATAAGTGAGCCCCAAATAAATCTCTGTTAGCTTTGAGTTTGGTCCATAATGTCTCACAGTTTTATGTCTCAGGACATTTCTTTTTTGTTGAAGCAGCTAAAGGGAACTTTTGTCAGTTTTTTCACAGGGGGTCTTCCTTAGGGATGGGAATTGATAAGATTTTTCCGATTCCGATTCCATTATAGATACTGTTTAACGATTCGATTCTTTATCGATTCTCTTATTGATTCTAATTTGGGCAAAAAGGAGAACTAACAGTTTTATTAGCATCATTTTTTTTTTTTACTTAGAAGTCACGACCTTACAAACTCAACAGCGAGGTCAAAAGAGGCCCAAAGATAACTTGTTAACTGTTGTAATATGTAACTGTGCAAATACACAAGAATGTGTAACATTTTTACTAACAGATTTTTCCTAATAGGAATAAAAAAAATCTCCTTTTTAAAAGGATATATGAGGTCACTAAGCACTCAAAAATAATAATAAAGAAATATAAATACTATCAAATACAACAAAACAGTGCATAGTGAAAATCTGTAAATACTATGAAGAATTAACGATTCTTTTGCAGAAAAATAATCATGTCTTCCAGCCTCTGAACCAGCCAGACTCTCTCGTCACGGTCATCTTCTAAATGTAATGCAGAAGGCATTCGTTTAGTAGCATAGCGTTAATGTTATAGCGTGTTTTACAAAGAAGGGTTAGTCAGTTAGTTACCAGAGGTGATCTTAGCTTGGCTACTGCCGCTGGGTTGAGATCCATCAGTTCGAAGCGCGTCAAAAACACAACACTCGTTTATCGTTATCGCATGTTGTTTGCGCAAATGTTTCTGCATGTTAGCCGTGTTCCCTCCCGACACTGTTATCTCCACTTTACAATGACTGCAAGTTGCCTTGTTGCCATCTTTCTTTGGTGAAGTGAAGCCAAACTTTGGAGCGTTTGAACCTGGTGGGCGCCACCGTTGTTTACAACTCCAGTGCGCGTGCTAACTGACGTAACTTAATGACGTAAGTGCTTTCTGGAATTGACTGTGCGTAACTTGCGTAAATTACTTGAGATTCGTGCTGGTTGGAATCAATGAGAGAATCGCTGGATAAACTGCCAAACGATTCAATGAAATTGAAACACACTGAACCGGTTCTCTACAGGAACCGGTTCTTGATTCTCAACTCTAGTCTTCCTGTAGTATTTTTTCTCACACTGCCCAAGATTCAGTCTTGTTTGTTCGGTCCTTATCGGTTTCTCTCCAGTTATTACCTTGGTCACCTGCCTCAATTAAATTAAATTCACTTTACTTTTATAGCATCAGTTAACAGCAGTCATCTCAAGGTGCTTCACTCGGAAAGTGTTCAAAGTGAAATAAAATCCAATTAACTTTAAATAATTCAAGTTCATGATCTAAATCATTTCAAATTTACTGAGTTCAAAATGTATGTAATGCCAGTTCGTAAAAATAGCCTTGCTAAGGAACCTAACAGATTGCATCAGGTCTTCACTTTGGTGCAATCACTGCGGCCTGAGCCAGCGCGAGGCCCCGGTGGAGACGTAAACATCTAGGTAACGGGGCTTAAAAAGCCTCCAGTAGAACCAGGGCATCAGCCTGATGTTGGTGGTCTGAGATGATGGGAAGGAGAGACAATCATAACGACGTGAATGATGCTGTTAACTGGCTTTATCATAAAGAAAAGTTTTAAACCTAACCTTGAAGGTTGAGAGGAGGTCCGGTTCTCTGGAGGTCTGGAGGCTGATAACCGAAGGCCCTGCCTCCCGCTCTACTTTTGACACCCTCTTTAGTTCTGCGAGCCGGCTGGCGTGTGACATTGGCGCCATAAAGTGATACGCAGCTGTTGCAAGAGGTGTTCTTGCTCGTGGCAGGGGTGGGAGACCGCAACACTTCCTCAAAGTAATCAAATATTCCTTCAAAGGAAATTGAAACTGATATTTTGACACGAAAAACTCGTGGGTGTTGCTTTAAACAACCGCTGTGATCCCTCACCAGAAATCTGCCAGAGTCAGGAACATGTTCTTGGAGTCATGTCAGGTAACACAGTATTTACCTTCTCCCTGCTGTGTCCTTATCACGGTTTGGTTTCAGGCTCATACGTTTGATTTGCCACATTCCTCATGATGATCAGGGGAAGAAATGGGTTTAAACCTCCTCCTCCCTTCCCCTGGTGTTGCCTCTGCCCTACACCTGCAATGTCTCCTCTTTCCTTTGGGGTATTTGGACTCGTGCTAAGCATTAATCGGGGGTTTAGGAAGCTCAATTAACTCCTCTTGCAGGTAAATAACGCTCCTGTTGGCCTTGCTGACTCATCATAATGGGTGTTAAAAAGGGCCGTTTGAAATCCTCTAGGCAGCAGAGTATCCCAGCCAGCATGGAAAATGAGATGATTTTCCTCTGCAGTGTCACTAACAGCTGAAGGAGACAAACAGGCATCACACTGATGTGATGAGCAGGGAGCATTGTTTCCAATAAGCCATTTAAAAAAAGGAAACTAATCATAGCTGTTGAAAAGAATCCATGTCTTCTTTGTTTTTTTGGGATCAATTGGTTGTTTTATGTCTCTGTTTTTAATATTAGGTTACCGTGTTGTGCTGTTCGAGCAGCAGGTGATAAACGCTCAGGCTCCGGCCTCTCAGAGCAGATTATTTCTCCTCCTGCTTGATCGTTACTGACCTGTCAGAGCTAAACCGTGTCTGCTCTTGAATAAATGGAACAACAGAGTGAGTGGGCTTTTACAGTTTCTCCCAGGTGACCATCCCAGGCCAGTGAACGCATGCACCTTCATTACAGATATCATCTGTCCTAAGATCACCCTGAGTACCTCATAACTTAAGTGAATTGTAGATGCTTCGGTGGTTTGATGTGCTATGTGATGTTTGTTGCTGGGGTTATCCAGTTCTAATTGCTACTTAGCTACCAGCACCGCATTGTACTACATCAGGCTTAATCAAATTATTTGACTGAAAACATAATGACTCTGTAACAGGAAGTAGTTTTACATAAGGGTGTTATGCATGTCAAAGCAATTATATCTAGTCAGTGTATTCTGACCTATATATCTGCATCTTGTTATATTAAATTAGCCATTTAACTGAGTTCAGGACTCTGGACAGCTCCTTCATAACAAGCTGAGCAGCTTAAACTCCAGGTATAAGAATAAAGTAGCTTTTTTTAGTTATTGCATGATATATTGTTTTTTTTTTTCTTAGTTTTGGCTCTCAAAGTGTCTTAACATCAGTACTTATCTGAGCTGGTACTGACTGATCTCTGAGATTTCTAATCTTGTTTACTTATTTTTGAATTACAGCCGTCTGAGGTAAAATAATTGCAGATTTTTATAGTTTGCCAAAAGGAAAAAAAACACTCTGACTTACTTTCGGTCAGTGAAGCCGGCATACTTACTAATAAAAGAGTGTCTTAGAATCAAGTTGAATTGATTTTTAAGATCAGAACATTTGTTTTATGTACAGGGAGAGATTCATTTTCAATGGCTAGTTTTTTGGCCTCTTGTGTTTTTAGAAAAAAAAGCTCTTTTGATTAAAACAAACAAAAAAGTATATCTTTCAATCTTTCATTGTTGAGTTACAAAAAGAAAGTTTTGAGTTGCTCTTGGCACCAAAACTCATGTGTCAGCACCGAGTTCATGCCCCAGCTTCCTCTGATGGAAACAAAATCACATCACCGCCTTTGCATCTGTGGATTTTTCCGGGGTTGGATTTATCAGGAGTAGAGGGTTTAAAATTAGAGACACTGTATGAAGCACTTTATGAGTTCCTATGTGGATGAGAAACATGCTGCAAAGTACTTTAGAGAACATAGACAAGGTTTTTTTTTTTTTTTTTTTTTTTTTTTAAAGCAATATAAGCGCAGACCATTAGTTGGTTGCCAAATACATTTCAGCTGTCATAAATATAACTGAGCGGCCTGAAAATGTTTAAACATTGTGTGTTGGCTGGAGGATGTGTTGTGTTTGTTTTTACCCTGGAAGCTTTCGCCGTGCTCCTTTATTCAAGTGTGGCACCCAGTGGACAGAAGGTGCTGATGCATCATTTAAATGACTCCCCTCACTCATTGCCAGCACGTACAACATGATAATGTTGACTCTGGATCTGCAGCAAGACCTCAGTGGATGCCTTTGGAATAGGCATGTTGCTATTGTTGGAGAAATTGATTTAAATTGATTTTTTAAAATACAATTCGAATCGATTTAATTAAGCCATGAATCGTGACGTAGCCTCCAGCCCAGCAGAGAGCGCAGTCGAGTTAAACTACGTTCTTGTTCAACGTCACTACATGCGGCGTTACGTAGCGCTGCTCCAGCTAAGGAAGGTGGGATGCGCAGCGTCCGATGCAGATTAAAAACAAACAGTGCAGCAGCCAGCAAGTGCAAGAACAGAAAAGCGTGAATCACGGCAGGAGTCGAACTCCAATTTTTGTTCAGACAAAAATAAATATGCCTTCGTTTGTGCCTGGCTTATTTACCACAAGAATAAAAAAAAAAACATTCTCTGATGCAGTATTGATTTGAAAAGAGTGTAAGGAAAGACCAGTTTTGTTATGTTTGTATAATGCCTTAGTTTAGGCTTAAAGTAGAGTTGACTGGCGTGTACTAAAGGAAAAAATCTTTAGACTGTACTGATTTATTGAAAAAAGGGCAGTAGGCCTATTGAAACCCTCCCCCCCAAAAACAAAAACAGGATTTGACAGATTTGAGAGTTGATAAAACAGTTTTCACTTTCCAGTCATCTGCTATGCAAGAAAAAAAAACAGTATTATAAAAAAAAGAAGAAGAGAACTGATAAATTTTTTTTGTCATTTGCTGCTACTGTGATCCCTCACCAATTCGTGCTTTAAGTTCTGCGGTTTTAGTTATTCGCAGATTTTTCAGAAATATATAATATCATTAAAAAAAAAAATCAAGAAAAATTGCGGAAACATTACAGGATGTTGTGCGCGTTCTCTCACAGCAAAGAAATGTTGTGAGCCAGCCTGGCCTCTTTAGGAAGGTGGCCTTATGGGTAATGGAGTGTGTGTGTCGTGGGACGGCAGAACGAAAACAAGGTTAGATGAAAAGTGTAGTGATCATCAACAGCAACCCAGCGTGTATAGATTTACATTCTCTGTTAACTGACAGGAGCCCAACAATACAACCTGTGTGATGTTACAAGTTCCTGCAGTGCCAGAATAAAGTTCCCATTCCATGCAGAGAAAACCGGACTGTTTCTTTTGTTGTTGTTAGCATGTTAGCTGCTAATTACGAGCCAAAAATAGCACAACACCAGTGGTTTCTTTATTACGGTTCAGAGACCAGAGGCTGTGAAGGTAACAGAAAGACCACAGTTGAGTCTTTGTCTTGTTTCACTGCAGTGTCTCGCTACTTTTTTGTGGTTTTAAACATATTTTAAACACATTATTTAGGCTCGAGAGGCTCCGGCTCCAGTTCGCTGATTTTGATTTTCGCGGGGGGGCGCCGGTCTCCAAATAAGGGATCACTGTAGTTCTAATCTACTGTATTGAAAAGAGGGTAAGAGAAAACACTACAGTATTGTTAAAAAGGAAAAGGCTGGATTTGTGTAAAAGAAATAAAAATAAAAAAAAAAAAAAATTGCCTGTAAATGAATTTTGTGTTGTACATGATTTGAATCGTGATTCAAATTGTATTGTGAAGCCTGAATCATGATTATAATTATATCGTGAGTTTTATTGCTATTCTAACTTGCTGCTGTAACAATGTAAATTTCCCCATTGTGGGACAAATAAAGGAATATCTTATCTTATCTCTTATCTTATCTTAGTTGAGTAAATCGTGGCATCCCTACTTCTGAATGTAGAATTGTGCCGTCGACTGATTCTTGGTCCGTTTTCCAGGAGACGTGCAGTGATGTAATTACAATTTTAGGGTTCAGTTTTGTTGGTTAAAACTCAGTTAAGCTCGTGTTTACACCCATGTTAGTGGACGAACCTCGGGTCCGGCCTGTTATATTTGATCAAACAGAGGAGTTGAGGCTGTTGTAGTTATTCTTCCAGCACATGAGTGCACATGTGTGTCAGAGGAGCACTTCATGCTCAGGGATTTAAACGCTGTCGTTGACTGGTGTACAAGATCCTGAAAGACAAAGGTTAAGAGTAAAAAACAGCCCCCAAAAAAACCCCCACTTTTTTTTTTATGTTATACAGATTTGATTATGAGCTTAATTTTTCAAATATTTGTCTCTATCGACAGACCTCTTTGAAGAAATCTTTCATAGTGGCTTAACTACTATCAGATGACTGAAAGTTTCATTTATTGTATTTAAAACGAATAATGCTCATTGTTCTTACTGTTTGCGGCTGCCATTGTCATCTGAAAGGGACCACTTAAATTCAGATGTTTTCATGTGAAAGGAAAAAAAAACATACACACACATCCAACCAAATAGCTTTTCTGGGCCAGTTCTGCCAGCCGTCTATAGAGGAGTAATAATAGAAAGTCAACCTCAGGCTTATTTTTAGCACATCAGACAGGCTTTTAGTGCGCTGGTGGTCTTGAAAGAATAAACGTCTCTTTCTGCAGGAGATGATAAGACATTAGGGTCTGCGCTTGCTGTTGTCCGTGTGTTTTATTCAGAACAGCAGGGCGATTCTGCTCAGAGCCGTTTGGTTTTATTGAACAGATGTGCGCATGGTGTAGAGGTTGTTGTTGTTGTTGCTTTTTAAAAGAAGTTTCTTTTAAAGTGATCTTGTGCTTACAAAGGGAATCCCAGTGTGGGTGTGTCTGCGTGGCGTCACAATGGCATTGACTTAGAGGGGGAGCAGGTGGTGGATGTCACTCAGC
The DNA here is from genome assembly GCA_018398805.1 of Hirundichthys speculiger. NCBI lineage: Eukaryota > Metazoa > Chordata > Actinopteri > Beloniformes > Exocoetidae > Hirundichthys > Hirundichthys speculiger. The sequence goes on along the minus strand of JAGFBZ010000626.1, from coordinate 906,071 downwards.
AGCCTCCGAATTAATTATTAAAATGAGCTGCTCTGGAGTGAGCTTTGTGTTGCAGTACTTGGATTTTGTGCTGGTCCGCCTAATCAATAGGCCTGTCGAGACTTCATTTAATTTTACCATGAGCCCCCCTGATCTCCCTCCTCATCCCCATCCCCCCCTCGCCTGTCCTGTTTAGGAAGTGATTTTAAGTTGAATTTATTTTTCCTCCTTATCTTGGATCTGTTTAAATGTCTCAATCTCAGAGGATTAGAGAAATTTTACAAGCAAACATAGATCAACACACACACACTGAGCTTAAATCGGGATAATGCAACTGAGGCTGTGACATCACTGCTTCCCACACCACTGATTGGTTGAGCCGCGCTCCTGGCTGAGCTCTCCCCAGCCTCGGAGGGTGTGATGATGCAGTGAGGCAGCGCAGCGGGGGCTGTGCACATCCACATCGGCATGGCTCCTCGGCACTGGAAAAACACAGGAAGACGGAAAGATGGGACTGGAAATCAGCCTCTGAGTTAGAGTTCTCCGCTCCGCCGTCCTCGCGCGCCCGTGAGCGTGCGCGTCGTGTGTGCGTGCGCTGCTGTGTGTGTGAGCGTCGGGGAAGGGGGGGGACATTTTCATCACAGCCTCCAGCAGCTCTTTTGCTTTCACCGGGGAAACGAGGCTCCCAGATCTGCTCTGCTTCCTGCCAGCGGGGAGGAAAATAGGAAAAAAAAAAAAAAAAAAGGGTGACAGCACAGCCGTGTGATTTTATTTTTTTTTAATGTCTCAGTTTTTTCCACTGTGGATCTTATTTTCGCGCACACCTATGTAACTCATGACATGCAAATGGAGAGAGCCGGAGAGTGGAGCACAGAATGGCTCACTATAAGGACGTGGCTGTCAGGAAGACTTCAATAAATCTGGTGACTGGATTTTTTCAGTATTTGCGTGGTAAGTAGGACAGCAGCAATCTCTCGTCTGTGCAGTTATTAAGGTACATGACATGCGCTCGTGCTCTGCAGCTGAATCCCTGCCTTGCAAACTACTTATTATTCCGTGCAGTTGAAGTTGCATGTGTGCTGCGTGTGTGTTTTTCTGCGTATGTACATGCTACGCTACAGCGGGCATCCCCCCGTGCTCAGTGATGAAGGATTTCGCCTGTGGGTTACCGATGCCTTCGCCTGCTGTATAGTGTTTGCATCGCTCCCTGAAACACGTGACCGCTGCCCATATTCCTGAAGGTGATGCTTGAAAAATGGCCAGCCCGTGCGGCGTGCAGGACGAGGTGCTGGAAATCACTCCCCGGCAGCACGGCAGCGCCGCTTAAGCAAAGAAATGTGTTGCTTTGTTATACGTGTTGCATAATGCATGAGCCATTGTGGGATGAAAGTATTAATAGACCGCAAGGAGGCCGGGGGGGTGATCCAAACAATCACGCATGTCATTACTGAGCACAGAGGGGGGGTTTGTGAGATGTGTTGGCAGAAAATTTCTGTCCACTCACTCTCTAATCCCTTTTTGTGACCTTTTCTTCTGAGCAAAGCAGGGAGTGTGTGTAGTACCAGCCGTTAATGGTGCTGAACACACCACTGCCGCGGTCGTACGCTGAACATGTAGCAGCTGTCATGTAACATGTGAGTTTTAATAAGGAAGTATTCTGGTTTATAACTAACAAAACCTGCCGTTAGGGACTTCTTTTAAACGTACCATCCATCCATGACTAGAAGAAATTACAAGCCATTTCTGTGACAGAACGATTCCGATCATCAAGTCCTATAATATCAGTTTCCTCCATCTGATTGCACGTTCTTTATGAAAATCACAAGTTCGTTCTTAGCGTGGGACTCAGGCCCCGCCATCAACTGTCGTTGTCATGTGACGTGGCCGACGAGTGTTCACATGTTCACATATGCATTTTTTTTTCTTTCTCTCTCTTTGCTTTGATTTGCAGATGAGCAAGAAGCAGTGCAAAAGAGAACCTTCACGAAATGGATCAATTCTCATTTAGCGAAGGTAAGTGCGAGACGACACCACCTGAGCTTTCCACGGGGTCGTCAGCTGACCGGACCGGGAGGCTGTGGGGTTTCCATGGGATCATCAGGCACAAAGTAGCAGGCGCCAACTGACGTGGGCTCTGCTATGGCTGATTTCTTTCCTGTCTAAGGAATTATATATATGGGGCTTTGAAAGATTAGAATTTAAAGGTAGGGTAAGCAGTTTCTGAATGACGTCGTGTCTGGTGAAATCTGAAGCAAAACATCAACAAAGCACGTCTCATCATGAACCACCCCCACCCCCTCTCAATGATTAGCTGTAGCAGTGTTTGCTATGGTTTGGGGCTGCCCCCGCTTACAACCTTACACTGCCAGGGTTATGTTTGAAGATTATTTAAGACATTCCTCTTGTTCTTCCAGAAGTTGTGGAAACTCACTGGAATCCACCAGAGCAGAGGAAACACTCAGGGAACAGGGTCATGTGATTAACAGCGCAGGGCGGTCCACAAACGTCCCTGCCTTTTTAACTGGCTAGACATCCTCAAGCGCTGGCCGATACACATTATCAAAAGAAATATCAGTTTTTAGTCGTGATTAATGGCCGACTAGTCAGTCTGCCTCTGAACAAAAGTGTGTAAAAATCCCGTCTCAAGTACGGTGGAATGAAACGCATCTGGTGACTATTTTTTCTGCGTTAATTTGCCATAAAATATCATCTGATCCTCATCTAAATCACAACAATAAACAGACTATTTAAGCTGATAACGCTTTAACTGTGATAGTTTGTTGTGTTTTTCTCGAAGACAGTAGCATTACATGACCAGAGAGCCTCGTTGATGTTTCATTCCTCATTAAACTCACGAGTCTCCTCTTTTGATCAGTGGCGCGTCCGTAGATGCAGAGATGTGCCTGCAACAGTAACGACACTGATATTGTAACCGAATTTATCCAGTTAACTGTGAATAATGACATCATTTACCCCCGGTTCGTCGTGCTTCATAACAAGATCATCCTTAATGGAGAACGGTTTGTCTGTAATGAGAGTTCACGATCGCGATGGGACGTTTTCTTCTGTCGCGCTCCTGCAGTTTGTCTGGTTTTATTTTTCTGTGACGAGAACCGTCAAAGACAGACGTCTGTTCAGATTTCAGCAACACTCTTAAGAGCTCGTGCACCTCCAGTTGAGTGTGTTTGTGGTGGCATTTAACACGTGCATTTGTTTCGCTTTTTTTTATTTTTGCTGCGTATGACTAAGTAGGCATGTGCGTTGGTGTTTGGGTATTCTTGCACAGTTGGTGCGTGTGTCCGAGCGTGTGTGTTTGTGGACAGGATGGGCGGGGACAGTGATGCAGTGTGCAGATGGAGAGCACGAGGGTGAGGACAGATCCCTGCAGGCTGTCGTCTGCTTGTGAATTTCATGCGTCTAAATTACAAGGCGGTGAGGGCGCAACAATAACTTATGCTCTCGTGCTGTTTGCTATCACACAGTCACCTTAACAAGAGCTAAATTGTATTACCTGACAGATTAATGCTCTGCAGTAAACCTTCTACAAGCTACAAATAACAGGGAGCCTTAGGGGAATTGTTAAAAATTCAGAATGATTAGCTGGTAATCTCAATATTGCGGATGTCACAGCAGAGTTTACAGCTCGTGGGCTGGAACCGGGTCTCGGATCTGGCAAAGAGTCTTTCGTTGAGCCCGGTCTGCCCACAATGGTTCAGAGCTTGGAGTCTGAAACTTCGGAAGAATCCGAGTTATGTGGTGGGCCGACGTTGGGATGCTCTGCTGGCCTAGTTCTCATTATTCGTGCACTGTGCTCAAGCTTACTCACTGTGCATGAAAGTAGAGCGGCCCAGTCTCTCAAGAAGACCTGTGAAAAGGTGTGTTGGTCCACTTGTGAGTGCAAGTTTCAGCATCATCATGAGAATTCACTACGCTGAGATCCATGAATATTGTCTTCCTAAACCCTGATCACCTGCTGCGTAGCACTTAATCCAAGCTCTGTATTGTATCTCTGAACCCAGTCCATTCATGACTGAGAGACAGTCATGAATCTGCATAATCATGTGCAGAACATGCTCTTCGTAAACCGCCTGTGGTTAAAATTGAGTAGAGACTCGATATGGGCTTTGTGGCGTCGGTTCTGTCTTTGTGACCAGGTCTCCTGGTTCATTTCTGTCACATATCAGAGGAACAAAGGCATCAAAATTGCAGTGACTGATGAATCGAAGCTCATACCAGGACAAACCTCAGTAAGTTACTGCTCTGTCTCCTGGCTGGCTTGGTCGTCCTATCCAGCTGGGAATTTACTGTTTGGATGAGTTGAAGTTGGTGGGCTCCAGTTAATTTGTTATATTGTAAAACCTTTAAGGCACTTTTCTCAGTTTCATTGTTTGCGTAGATGCTAAACTCTTCCCTTGCTGAGCAGTACAAAGTCTCAGACGGCTCATCAGATTGTACAAACGTCCTGAAGCTTTTTATGCGCGCTTCATCACATGAGGTGTGTCTTCACATTCAAAGACTGAAGTTTGTCCCCAGGACTAGTAAAACTGTAAAGCTGCAGCCGTTTTCTCCTGGGGACCAGTGAAACTCTTACTTCTTATTTTCTAAGACTGGGTTGTACAGTGCCAATGTGGCTAAAAAGCAAAAACGAGCTCTGGTGAGAGAGAAAAGGCTGAAAGGAGGCTGTGGCTACGTGAGAGCATCGGGTTCAGAGAACAAATTGATTAATTCTGATTTTTTGATGAGCTCAATTTCCGTCGTCTGCTTTTGGTCATTCTGGAACGTCCGTCGCAGCGCAAATCACGCCTAGTTTGGCTGCGGTGGCAACGATGAATCCTCACGGCACCAAACATGCCGCTTTCAGCACGAAAGGGCCTCAACTCACCACAAGAAAGCTTTACGGAGTCGCATTATCTGTGCAAGCAACTCCCGACGGACCACCTTACGTGACGACAGAGTTTAAAACCGTGACTTTTTTCTGCAGACACAAATGTCACCTGCAGCGCTGGTAAAAGTTTTGCAGAGAATTGTTGAGGTGTGTTTAATAAATTAATTTTTTTCACGGGTGAAAGTGTCTGTTATCTAATCGGGAACTTTCCCTCAGCTGTTTCCTTTCAGCCTCTGTGTCCATTTCCTGTGATGTCCTCCTGCTCGGCACATTTGCTGTGGATTTCAGCGTTTCCACTTACAGGAGTCCTCATGTCATTCGGTTAATACATTTTCCAGGGTGGACGCTACCTCCCGACCGACAAAGGCTCGACTGTGCAAATATTAGCCTTCGGAAAACAGAAAAAGCTGTGGAAAAAGGAGATAATAGAACGAAGCATCGCGCATATCTTCTTTGTCACGAGGAGAAAGCGGAGACACACGCAGGCCACTTCACACATTTTGTCCCGTTAAAAGGCTGCAGCGCTGCGAGGGAGCGCGCTGAGCTATGACGAGGCCTGCACGCAGTCTTGACTTGTGGATGAACGTTCCCGCTGCAGAATGACGGAGTCCAGAGTCTTTGGACATTTCGAGGCCGTTGCTGATGTCTGTCCTCGTTGGCATTGTGTTAACACACAAGCGAATGCTTCATACCAGCAAACCACCTGGTCCTTCTGATTTCATGGAGATGCTCACACCTGCTGAGGGTCAGTTAATCAAGTGGATTATAGCGAGCAGCGTCTAGTAAACGTCCGCTTTTCCAGGTGCTGCACGCTTCACTGCTGCTGCTGCACTTTGGTTTCCTTTCTGTTGAATAAATAATGACACGGTGTGGTGTATAATTTTCTGCTGATGATCCCAGGCTGTTTATTTTTAATCTGAAGTCCTAGTGGATGTGTGGATATGTTACCAGCAGTGCCCTGTTAGGGTTAACCGAGTGGCATCGCCTCAGGACTGGGCACGCTGCCACCGCTGAGGAAGAGCCTCCATCTTTTCAGCTGCAGGGAGGCTCTGCGGTCGTCGCTAACAGGCCTGTTTGTCACGACCGCCGTTCAGTCTCTCCTCTTTCCCGGTAACGAGCGGCGGCGCCGGCGTTCCCTCCCAGCGTCCCATCTCCTCGACGCATTTCGCGCCGCGGATTCTCGGTGCTTCGTTCTCTGCGTTCTGAACTTTGTGTTCTCTCCCGCAGCACAAACCGCCCCTGGAGGTCAATGACCTTTTTGAAGACATCAAAGATGGGGTGAAGCTCCTGGCCCTGCTGGAGGTCCTGTCTGGCCAAAGACTCGTGAGTGACCTCCATTTACTCAGACGTATCCGTCAGTGTTCGTTCATGACCACGTATGTGACGTCCACTTGCATTGATGAATGTGAATGTTGAATCATGCTGCACACGTGATACTTTACATGCGTTTACGAGCCTTTCCACTGACACAGCTTTGAGTCATACTCGGTTCATTTATTGATCGGGCTGACGGGCAGTCTTGTTTTATTTATTCTTTTATTTATTCATTACCGAGCAGATCTAAGATGCAGCTCGAGCCACAGACAGATACAGAGATGAAACCCTACTGTCGATTAGCAACGTCTAAATATTTATGTGTTGCTAAACAACAGGAAGTTACAGATTTTTTTGTGGTTATTTCCTAGTGTGCATGTGAACTGAACAGAAAAAGTAAGTACATTTGTACATTTCTTTGTCGCAGCGATGCTTTAATCTTATTTCATTGGAAAGCGTGATTATTCTCTAGGGGTGTGAAAAAAAATCAATTTGGCAATATATCGCCATTTTTGGCCGCCCAATATAATATCGATTTTTCAGCTCCTAATACCGATTTTTTAGGAAAATTCACTTATTCATTTATTAGACGCATTGTGAATACTTAAATGTGCAAAAACGTAAATAATAAACAATAAATAGGTTGTTTTGAAGCAAATAGTTTTGACTCAATTTGTCCTCTGAATGATCAATATCATCTGATGAACATATACAGCAACTTGATTTTTCATCTCTTCTTTTAATTTTGATATTAACTGGGTAGAATACGCAATATATCGTGATATCGTGATAATATCGTATCATGACCCAAATATCATGATACATATCATATTGCGAGGTCCTTGCCAATACTCACCCCTGTTATTCCCCTTTTTAAATGGCGCCACGCGTCAGGAAACATGCATCTGTGGGACGAGAGCTGAGGACGCTGGTTGCTCCCATGAAAGATCTGCCGGATCTGCGCTCACATGAACCCGACAGATAGTTGAAAGCAGTAAAACTGTGAAATCTGTGAGCGACGTGTCACCGTCTAGTCAGTTTTGAATACAAATTAATTATTTCAGAGTCGTCCACAGTGTGGAAACATCCAGATCTTTTCCCTTTTTGTCTTTGTGTAACTTTTGTGTCACTCTTTCATAGATTTGCATTTGTTTCACTCATTTACTGCATTTGAAAACTTGAATTATTGACTCTAATTTGAGACTTCCCGCAAAGAGTTTCAGGTGATGGTTGAACAAAGATGTCCTTAATTAATTAATTAGCTTCATTTTTATTTCCCGAAGCCCTGTGAGCAGGGGCGCCAGCTGAAGAGGATCCACTGGGTCTCCAACATCGGCACCGCACTCAAGTTTCTGGAAGGCAGGAAGGTAGGCGCTCTGATCACACGGTCACGTTTTTATATTTATTTTTGCAGCTTTTTCAGTTCAACTCCTGCTCAACTTTATTTGTGTAGCGTCTGTTACAGCACAGATCGTCTCCACCGTCACTCAGTCATTCAGAAATATTCAATAAATGGCTGTTCATCCTTTTGTTAGAAAAATATCAGTGTTGAGTTTGACAGAAGAAAAACCTCGTCACTGATCTATGAGGGATTGAAGTTAAAGCTAAGATAATCACTCATTAATCGTAATGGAGGTAAAATGTTCTGATGTATTAAAGTGAGGTCATTTCCAGAATATACTGATTAAAAAGTAAAGTCCCAGTTGGAAAGCAGGAAATGTTCCACTGAGCATCATATTATTGGTGTGTCTCGTATCACATTATGTGAATTTCTGTCCATATTTCCCTGCGGTCCGCCAGGTTATTAAACCACTTCCCTCCAACGTCTGCCAGCAGATGAATTATTGTTTGATTTCCACACGAGCTGATTCACGACTAACTCAATATCTATGAAATCTCTTGATCCGCAGAGATCTCTTTCACTCGTCAGCCTTTCGGGTTAGGGTTTTTTGAATCGTTTTTCCCGGCGCCGACGGGGACTTCTCACCCTTGATCGACAGCTTTCCCGTTCAGCCGTGGGTTCATGCATTGATAGAATACGAGTATGAGTTTGATGCCTGTCCAGGCTTTATGCTCCATGAACAAATGCTATTTTATTTTTTTTATTTTTTAACTGAGCGTAGAGTAACACAACCTGTTGTTGATTCACTCCTCCGGTCTCACGAACACTTAAAGGCGAGCAGAGCAGACTGACATTTACCAGCTGCTAAACGCCGCTGAGCCGAAGTGAGACCGTCTCTCTGCCTGTCAAACACTCGCTTTGTCCCGACGGGCGGCAGACAGGAATTTTTGATGACACGGTTACGTAGCCCGTTTCTAAATCCTTCGGCTCTGTGAGGCCTGTGACCTACTTTCACGTGGGATCGCTGTGAACCTGGACTTACGCTGCTGTGATCTCTCTCCCATCATGTGCGCCTTCAGTCTGTGTATCGAGGATCTCCGGTCAGTCGCCATCAAACGCCCTGTGTGATCGTCCGCCGTTTGCAGTCCTTTTGTTTCCTGCACGTTTGATGTCAACTCTGCAACGCTTGGACACTGCCATTTCTGTTTGTGCTCTTTTTTCTTTCTTTTTTTTAATTCTCTGCTGAACCACATTTCTATGCATTTCCAGTAGATTTGCTGGGTACCGGTGTGTCTGATTCACTATTCAGCATCAGACGTGGCCGTGTGTTCACAGCGATGTTGCAGCTCTGCAGTGGATTGTTTGCAAACGCTTTAGTGATCCTGCTCTTCCTTCAGGGTTTACTTTACCACTCATTTATTTTTCTTTCTCGTTGACTTTTCTCCATGGCTGCTTCTGCCTTCCACCGATTTTAAATACTTAAATGCATCAAAGATTTGACTTTGATGACTTTGGAGGACAAAAAAAAAAAATAGCTTGCACTATGTTTTTTTTTTTCTTTTTTTTTGGGACTGTGTGAAACTTTCATCTGCATGTGGATTGTTTTCCTGAATAATAACTTTCCTGGCTTTTCTTTCAGATCAAACTTGTGAACATTCACGCCACTGACATCGCAGACGGACGACCATCAATTGTCCTCGGGTTGATGTGGACCATCATCCTCTACTTCCAGGTAACACTTCATCTGATGTCCCTAAATCCTGCACATTTAATCATTCTGAGGGAAGCTGCTGCCCTAAATTATTTTCTTTTAAACCGGTGTCGATCTCGATTGTGTGTCAACTAGATCGAGGAGTTAACCAGCAACCTACCAGCCCTCCAGGCGCTTTCCAACAGCAACTCTTCAGTCGAGAGTCTCGCCAGCTCTGAAACAGGAAGCCCCCCCATGAAGAGGAAGGTCGTTAAGAAATTTCAGGGCAACGCCAAGAAGGCTCTGCTCAGATGGGTGCAGTTCACCGCCGCCAAGTACGCCGCTTCCTGCCGTGACGCGTTTCTGAACGTCTGTAGAATTTAAAAGGCCCCGTGGAGCAGAAGCGCTAAGCCGTATGTTCCTCAGGTACCATGGGATTGAGGTGAAGGACTTCGGCCCCAGCTGGCGCGACGGCGTCGCGTTCCAGTCGGTGGTGCACGCCATCCGGCCAGACCTGGTGGACATGGACAAGGTGCGGAAGAGAAGCAACAGGGAGAACCTAGAGGAGGCCTTCACACTGGCTGAAAACGAGCTGGGCATTCCCCGTCTGCTGGATCCGGAAGGTGCCGTCCTCTTTTATCTGTGTTGTTATTGACTATTTGGATGTGTTGCAAACATAAGAACATAAGCTTTTATAATATTATCAAAGCAGAGCTGCTGTGGAAGACCTTTTTACGTAGCTGTCGCTGAGAAAGCATGTGCTGAAAATCCCGATGCCACCTCCTGGACGACTGCAAGTCTGTGTTTTCGCGATAGCTCGGTAGAAGCGAAGCAGCCTGCAGTGGCTCTGCAGTCCTGTCTCCACCAGCAGAGTCGTGATGCTTTATTACACGAAGGGCTGCGCCGAAACAACTCTGCTTCTGCAGGAGCCTGACCCTGATTTCCAGAACCACCAGGCCACAGATAAAAGCAGACACGTGTAATTAGCTGTCAGCCTCAACAGATTTATATTCTCCAGGACAGTGTAGTGGCTCGGTTTCCACAGGCAAGAATGCATGTTTTGAGTCTTATGTTGACATGATCATGCTTTAAATGCATGCGATGGTTTTGTTGCACCGACCTGTCCGCCGCCTTACGGTGTTTTTGTCGCTCTGCAGACGTGGATGTTGACAAGCCAGATGAAAAATCCATCATGACCTACGTGGCTCAGTTTCTCAAGCATTACCCAAACCCCCACCACTCTGAGGCCGACGGACAGCAGGATGAGGTACGCTGTGTCTCTTTTTTTGATGCTGGCACTGAGCACCAAATCAGAATGACCATTGAGGGGTGGCTGTAGCTCAGTTGGTAGAGCAGGTCGTCCAGTCACTGGAAGGTTGGCGGTTCGATCCGGGCTCCAACTGTCCACATGCCAAAGTGTCCTTGGGCAAGACACCGAACCCTAACTTGCCCCCAGTGGGTCTGGCAGCACCTTGCATGGCAGCTGCCGCCCACTGGTGTGTGAATGTGTGTGTGAATGGGTGAATGAGAGGCCAGTGTAAACCGCTTTGAGGGCACCTTGGTGTAGAAAAGCGGTATATAAGTGCAGTCCATTTACGATTTACCATGAATCGCTGTGATTCATGGTAAATCGTGAATCACATCTCAGCGCATGCAGAGATCATTCAAACAGTGCGCGATTCACGAAACCTGCCGAGCTGCAGTGCTGCGAGAGCGTGCGTGCCAAAATCTGCGCGACCGTCACTTTGTCATATAAAGCTCCGGTGATTTCATTTGTTGCCGTTTCTGTAATCATCCACGTTTTGCTTTATATCATCACACACTCATTTGATTGCTTTTTTTTTTCCTCCCCATCTGCTTATTTCTCGTGCACGTTAAGCTTCTACTCGGCTCTATTCCAACCTTTGCGTTGTCAGTGCCGGTGCTTCAGGTGAGAGAGTTCAGGTCACGGTGCTGCATGCTTTGTTTCTGGAGTGCGTACCTCTGCCTCATCTCGTTTCCTTTCACTTCTCTTACTTTTTTCCCCACCTGCTCTTCTAATGCTCGAATGATGTCTTTGCATTTCTGTGTGCCTCACTGCTTTCTTTGGATAGTTCGGTCCCCAAGACATAGAGCAAATGCTCGAGGTATGTTCAACTGAGAATTAGCGTTTCCTACCTTCTTTTCTTCTACCCCAACATCTAAAACTAATGAGTTTTAAAATCCAAACATCTAGTTTGTCTAAAAATCTAATCTTTAACTGGTTCTTTTTTTTTTTTTTTTTTTTTTTCGCATGAAGTTCCTATTTGCATGCTAATTAGGAATAAATGTCATTTAGGATTAGGCTTGCTTCTAAACTAAGCTGCACGTTCCCCTGATTGTGACAGAGAGAGGAGCGGAAGATGCTGAGAGAGCTCAAGGTCTTTTTAGATCAGCTGGAGAGAGATGTGCTGCGTGCCCAGGGAGCCGAAGGAAACCTCTCAGACAAATACCAGGTGAGATCGACTTTGAGAGGCTAAAAAAAAAAGAAGGAAAGAGAGAAAGCTCTCTTGTCGAGGCCTTTTGTAACATCGTGTCTCCTTTTGCGCTGCAGGCGTTCAAAAGCTTCCACGTGCAGTATGAAATGAAGAAAAAGCAGACAGACCCGCTGCTGCAGCCAGTCCACAAGGATGGCAAGCTGTCGGTGGATCAGGCTCTGGTCAAGCAGGCCTGGGACCACGTGTCTGCCAGGGTAAGAGACGATTTCGCAATTTCTTTAAAAACGTGAAAGAAATTCAAATCGGGGCTCTTCTATTTACTCACTGCCAGCGAAGCTGTTGAATCGTGTTGTTCAGAGGGGGAAGAGGTGCAACAGAAGCCGTTTTGTTCAGCGGACAGTCTCCTCTTCTGGGACGTCCACAGCTCCTCCAGACGGACATAAAGCTCTTTTTGTGGCCCGGCCGCTTGAGAACATGTGGAAATGTTTTGATCACCATAGTGCTCCTAAGTGGCAGGGTCTTCCTTTGGTGGAGTGTTTTTCTTTTTTCTTTATTTTATTTTTAAGTGGGTGTCGTTTGCAGCTGCTGGACTGGCACATCCATCTGGACAAGTCTCTGCCCGGTCCCCTCGGAGTGATTGGAGCCTGGCTCCACAGAGCAGAGATGGCTCTGAGGGAGGACATCCCCTTCCAGCACGCTCATGAAGAGACAGCCAACGTCCTTCACAGGAAGCTGCAGCAGCATAAGGTACGGTGGCAGGACCTCCGGTGGCCGTGCGCGTGACTCGTGTCACGACTGTTCCTTTATGAACCGTGATCGCAGCGCCAGTTGGCAGCTGATGATGAGCAGCAGTTCTGTGTTTGTTTGCACGTTGCAGGAGATTTTGAAAAACCTGGAGTCGCACAGGCAGACCTTCCAGCAGATCCACAAGGACAGATCAGTGAACGGGGTGCCCGTGCCGCCAGAGCAGCTCCAGGACATGGCAGAGCGGTGAGACGTTTAATCCAGCAGTCCAGAGGACGTTTTCTCGAACATCCGTGGGTTTGGATGGGCGCATCGCAGGGTTAAATGCAGAATAAAATGCATTTGAAAGGGGAAAAATGCACCTGAGCTCATCATCATTAATATGTGAAAAGACCACAGAAGCGTGCACAATTAATAAGGTGCTCAAAAATATGAATAAGAAAAAAAATGGATCTATGAAATAAACATCGCTTTGCATGTCCTTAAAAGTAGAGATGTCCCGATACCATTTTTTTCCAATCCTGATACCGATACCAATACTGATACCGATTCTTGAGCTGTGGGTATCTGCCAATACCGACTATTGATCCGGGTATGATATATAAAAAAAAAAAAATGCACCATACCTGACTGTTATATAATTATCATTGTTGTAAAACATGAATAAATTCACCAAATCCAAGCCAGTTCATGTCTATATTTATTTCTAAATATTACAGGACAAAACAGTGTTGCAAAATGCAAATGCAATTGAACTAAAATAAATATTGGAACAATTATTTTTAAATAAAACTGTATTTTAAATTGAACAGTGTAAAACAATAGTGCAGCAGCAACTTCGTGGAAATTCGCAGAGCGGAAATTGGTTGAACGATAATTCGAAGCGATAACTTCCATAATGGCATCGAAGAATGCAGCGAAATTTTGAGAGCTAAGAATTAATTAATTTTCGACAAAAATTCGAGGGCAGCAATTTTTTTTTTTTACAAATTTTCGCTGAAATTTGATGGAATTCGCCAGAATTTTTTCCCAGTTTCTTTTTGCTGGTACAGTAATGGAAGTAATCAGTAAATAAATCATTAAATATAAATTACTTGGTACCGGTTGGTGCCTGGACTCCCGTACTCACCGATACGGATACCGATACCGATACCGATACCGGCATTTTTCGCAGTATCAGAGCAATTTCCAATACTGGTATCGGAATCGGACACTGCTTAAAAGTAAATACCTGTTTGGAAAAAAAAAACTACATTACTTTTTTTTTTTTTAAATAACAGATTCATAAATGTGTCATATGTACCAGTAGTGCTGGGCGATATGGAAAAAATCACATATAACGATATGGACTATTTTATATCACGATAACGATATATATCACGATATACCATAATAAAGTATGTTTTCAGTTATTCTCTGAAAAGTTTGAAAAAAATTTCATTGCTTACTTTTCAACTTTATTTTGAAAGGACATTTAGCTGAACTGTCACAAACATACATTTTAGTGCAGCAAAAACAGGTAGGTACAGAGGTACAGTAGCTTTCACATTTTTTTTTTAAGTGCACAACAGTTTCTGAGAGGAAAACACATTTTTGCACTGAAGTTCAGCTATAAAAAATAAACACAATTTTTTTTTTTTACTTTCTGAAATCTGTAACCTTGTAGTGCAAAGTTTGCAAACCAATATAAAGTGTCTAAAGTAAACATCAGGGTTGAAGAGAACTCTGTTTAAGGCATTAACCATGAATAAAAGTGCAAACATAAAAGGCTACTTTGTAGAAGTAGATATGATTCTATCAAATTTATCGTTGCAGGTTATTTAATTACATATTTGCTTAATAATTGATAAAATTAGGTTAGAAACGATAGAAGAGAAATGGCACGATATACACTTTTATATTGTCCCCACAATATATATCGTCAAATTTGCCCAGCACTATGTACCAGTATATTTATCATATCATTAAGACATTTTTATGTTCACCTTCTCAAACATAAGTTAAGTCTAGCATCATCCTGATTTGTTTCTGTGTTAATCTGCATGTTTTGTTTTCTGTTTCCAGCAAAAAAAACATAGTTTTTTTTTAATCTTTCAGGTTCAACTTTGTGTCTACGTCGTCGTACGGTCACTTGATAAAACTGGAATTCTGGGAAATGAAGTATCGTCTGATGGCGTTCCTTGTCTTGGCCGAGTCGAAGCTGAAGTCCTGGATCATAAAATACGGCCGACGGGACTCAGTTGAGCTCCTGCTGCAGAGCTACATCGTACGTTCCCGTCGTCTGCACACGTCAACAGTTACAACAGCGAGACGCTGTCTGTCAAACTGCTTCCTGTTTGTTTCTCTGTTGCAGACGTTCATCGAAGGCCACAGGTTTTTTGAGCAGTATGAGATGATATTCACAGCCCTCAAGCAGGCTGCAGAGGTTTATCTTAAGTCTGACAGCTCAAGTAAGACTCTTTAAAATGCGTTTATACTTTTATGATCACTGTTTTGGTCCTTCAGTAAACACTCTTACTATTGATTTCATGTTACAGGGTCTCAGACCTGTAACAAAGGTAAGTCCAAAAACAGTCTGGCGATCTTGCAAACTTGAACCGTTCCTGTTTCCGTACATCCTGGCCTGCATTTGTCTTTTCTAACATTCTTTTGAGCTCTTTAAACCAAAAGATCACGCTGCACCGTTGCATGAAGGAGTGACATTTTAGCATGAGCTTTACGGATCTAACGCAAACCCACAGTAACTCGATCGGACTCCGTCCTCATGCCTCTGCGCTTTGCTTTCAGTCGACGAGGCCGAGGGGGTGAGCAAGTTCCTCGGCGACACCACGGCTCAGTGGAAGAACCTGGCCCTGGAGGTTCGGAGCGTCCGCAGCATGCTGGAGGAGGTGATCTGTAACTGGGAGAAGTACAGCGGCACCGTGGCCGCTCTGCAGGCCTGGCTCGAAGACGCCGAGCAGATGCTCAACCAGTCGGAGGGCGCCAAACGTGTAAGCACGTATCAGAAGCGTGTCATTGGCGTCTCGGACACGTTGCTTTCATTTGGGCCGATAGACGCCGGACCGGTCAGCTCCTTTCGTCTTTTGTTTCAGGACTTCTTCCGGAACCTGTCCCACTGGATCCAGCAGCACATGGACATGAACGATGCCGGGAATTTCCTCATTGAGACGTGCGACGAGACTGTCTCGCGAGACCTGAAGCAGCAGCTGCTGCTGCTGAACGGGAGGTGGAGGGAGCTGTTCGTCAAAGTCAAGCACGTAAGCTGGCTGCGCTTCGGAAAATAGACAAACCACAGACAGAAGCCTCAAAAACTCAGTCGTAGATTTCCTCCCTCTGTTTTACTGGCAGTATGCGAGAGCAGATGAGGTGGATAAGTTGAGGCAAGACTACCAAGATGGGATCAACACCTTGAAAGTGTTCATGGATGCAACTAATGAGAAGATGACCGTTCCTGTCCAAGTGTCCTTCCTCAACGTCAGAGCCTTCGTTCAAGACGTGGAGGTGAAGAGTCTTCCTCCCGTCTCCTGACTTTAAAAACCATCTTTGGTGCGTCCGTGTCTGTTCTGTGTCATATCTTTTTTTAATTTTTGTTCTTCAAACTTCCCGTAGGAAATCAAGCACAAGGTGCCGGCGATGGAAGCGGCCAGCAAGGCAGCGAGCCGCACAGCTCAGCTGCTGTCCAAAGACACTCCACAAGAGGAGATATCACAGATGATGGCTGTGATGGCGTCCATCAAGGAGCAGCTGAGTAAGGTGAGCCCATGTCGGCGTAATAACGGAATAAATGGCCTGATTCCCTCTATTTTTACCGCCGCCAAGGAGGTCATGTTTTCACTGGCGTTTATCTGTCTGTCTGTCTGTGTACAAGATAGCTCAAAAAGTTATGGATGGATTTTGATGAAATTTTCAGAAGTTGTCAGAAATGTGAAAAGGAAGACCTGATTTTGTTTTGAGAAACATTTCGGATTTCGGAAGAAATCCTGGATTCTGGATCACTTTCAAATTTTTGATAGCATTGCGGTCAATGGGGCCGAAAATTTGTTTTCTCAGTATCTCTCTTAATTATAGCCCAAAACTCATGAAATTTGACTCAGGTATTGACAATGGGAACCTCTATCAAATTTCAAAGGCTGATCCGGATCTGATCCGGATCTGATCCAGAACGTGGATTTTAACTCAATCTGTAAATCACTACATGGCAGAACTGTTGTGCTTGGCGGAGGTCTGCTTTCTCTGCGTTTTTCTAGTTGTATTTCTATTAGCCACGGATTTAAAAAGAAAAAAAAAAAGGTGCCCTTTACTTCTCTAGAAATACTCCCTTTAAATCGTATCACGTGTTGATGATGCAGAGTTAATGTCAAATATGGTCACTGAGTTCTTCTTTAAGGGATGTCTATCCATTCCTCCTGCAAAAGACTTCATCAGGGAGGTTGTTGTGCTCTTTAGAGATTATTTCATATTACAGATTTTTAGCATATAATACTTTTCTTCCCAGGAACTGCAACCACCTGCTTACAGTAACATAGTCAGCCAGATGAAGATAGCAGGCGCTGCAGGCCGTGAGCTCTGCTAGGTTGATTTTTCAGCATTTTAGTCGTTGAGATTTTATCTCAAGGGGACTTCTCAGTAAAATAAAGTTAAATAAGAAATGAATGAAGCTCGAGCTTGTTGAGGCACTTCTCTGGTGAACTTTAAAGGTGCGTTAAGGATTTTTAACCTCGTGCAGTTACCAAATTCTTTTCATAATCTTGTGCTTAAAAAAAAGTGTGATCTGTGTTTTACAGAATTTGCTGTTTGATAGCAAGCATTATTTCTCCAGTTAGTGAAAATGTTCCCATTACTGCTGGCTAAAACAGTAACTGGTCTCATGATCCAGTCTCTTAACTCTTAAAGGTGTTCTTTTTCTGGAAATTCCTTCGTCAAACACTCAACCACTCATTGTTTTCAAAATATTCCACTTTAATTGCCACCGAAAAAAAAAAAAAAAAGCAGAGAAATGTCCTCTATGTCTTATATGATCTCTGCACGATGTGATTGGGTGTGTGAGGCTGACGTTGACCCACGTACTGTTGTCCAAGCAGGTGAGAGAGAGATGTTTGCCTCTGCTCAGGGAGTCCCAGTCCCTCTTACCTCCGCTGGAGGAAATGGAGAAGAATATCACAGGTTTCTACCAAGCTCTGGAGAAGGCCAGCCACATCACCGGCTCCGCCGACTCCGAGGGACCGACGGACTTTAAACAGAAATGCCAGGTAGCCAGCATGAAACCAGTAAGAGAAAAAATGCTCCTAAAACATGACAGTGAATGACACCCTGCCTGTTGGTGAACGCTGCAGGAGCTGGCGACCTTCACACACAGCTGTAAGAAGTGCCTGACGGTGATAGAGAGAAACCACCAGGCCATCCAGAAGATAATGAACACCAGTAAAACCCTCCAGCACATGGACATGGGCCTCCTGCAGAAGAGGGTGGCGGACCTGCAGACGTCCTCGCAGGTGACCCAACGTGACACGCTGCAGCTCTGCGCGTCAGCCAGGAGACGCGTGGCATTTAAAGATCGGTCTGTTTCTGCCTTCAGAGCATGATTAAGGAATCCACGGAGTGGCGGAAGCACGTGGAGGCGAACAGCAGTCTCATGAAGAGGTTCGACGAGTCACGGGTGGAGCTGGAGAGGGTCCTGAAAATGGCACAGAGCTGTCTGACGGAAAGAGGCAACCCAGAGGAGCTGCTTAAGAAGCACACGGTGGGAGTTTTCTGCAAGATTCAGTGGTTGTTTCTTGTTCTCAAATGTTTGCACAACACGTACTCCTGCAGCTCCGAAAGAATGCTTGTTACACGATCATATAAACTTGCTTCTTTAAGATAAAATCCACGCAAAGTGTCCCCCCCCCCCAGACATCACAGGGTTTAACACTGAACAAATGTACAAACGGAGAAAGGGATGGATATCCGACTGAGAGAGTAAATGCACAAGGCTGCATGCTGATAAGACATGGCCTCTGTAACATGTCATTTCTTTGCAGGAATTCTTTGGACAGCACGACCAGAGGGTCCTGAATACATTCCTGAAGGCCTGCGACGAGCTGACAGACATTTTGCCCGAGCAGGAGCAGCAGTCGCTGCAGGAAACAGTCAGGAAGCTGCATAAACACTGGAAGGTTGGCAGGATGAATCTGTTTCTAATGCATTTATACGGCGTCAAAAAAGAAGCTGGAGACGGTAGAGTTCATTCCAAAAAAAAACATCTCATCCTTCTTGACCTGTAATTTATAGTTTACACCTGCAGCTTCTCTCTTTCACCAGGACATACAGACAGATGCCCCCTTTCACCTCCAGCACCTGAAGGTGGAGGTGGAGAAGAGCAGGCTGATGGCGTTGCTGCAGGAGGTCCAGGCCGAGCTGACCAGGGAAAACCGCCACCTGGCCAGCATCGGCAGCGAGAGACTGGTCAAAGAGCACAGGGTGAGCACTGACGTTCTCGCCCGAGTTGCGTGTGAAGCTTTCGGTTCGGTGCAGACCGAGTCCAAAGAGACCGGCGTCCCGTACGTCGTCTTCACTCCTGTGTTGTGTTTTTAAATGCTCCCCAGGCCTTCTTCAGAGAAAAGGGCCTCCAGTCCCTGTGTGAGAAAAGGCTGCAGTTGATCGAGGAGCACTGCCAGAAGCTCCCCGAGGGCGACCCAGCTCTTCGGATCTTGGACACAGCCAGGAAGGAGTTTGCGGAGGTCCAGGAGGAAATCGAGGACACGCACCAGAAGCTGATGCAGCACCCAGACAAGTGGAAGGAGTACAACAAAAGGTGCAGAAAATTTAAGAGATAATTTTCGCTGCATTTTCGTCCCCCTGCATTTAATCTACTTGCACTCTCAAAAGAGAGTTGATGGTAGACTAATAACCGATGCAAAAGTTAAAACTGACTCTGTATTTTTCCTGGCAATGCCGCAAATTCTTTACATAAGATAAGATATTCCTTTATTTGTCCCACAATGGGGGAATTTACAACACCAAATTTACATCCCCAAAGTTGTTAAGTTTAAATTTCTCCTGGGCTTGAAACAGAGTTGCTGTGGCAAGGAGCAGTTTTGCTCTAAAGGCTCCTGGTATCCTTGTGAATTTGGATTGATTTTATTTCTCCTTTATCGTATGAAACAGGTACGCTGAACTCTCCTGTTGGCTTATATCCAAAGAAAGCCAACTGAGGCTGCTCAGAAACCGGGCCAACGACCCCAGGAAGTACGGTCAGGTGAAGTCTACCATCACGGTGAGCCGCGGCTTCTCTACTCATGTGTCACCAGCGATGCATCCTGACTCTTCAGCCCGCAATGATTCGAATCGCGTCTCGTTTTTGTTCGCAGGAGCTGAGGAACGACGCGGAGCTGCAGGAGGGGAACCTCGGCTGGCTGAAAGCCCGCATGGCCGCCCTGATTGAAATCTGCTCCGACACCGACGCCCAACGGCAGGGAAGTGCACTGAGCAAGCTCTCCTCTGACTTCAAAGGCCTCCTTGCTTCTCTCTCGGAGGTTGGTCTCGTTTTCCACGCATTAATGTACGATGCCGCGCAGAATCAACAGAACTTACAGAACCACGTATCAGTGAGCGTAATTGGGAATAAAGGCATCAGTTTGTAAAATATACCTCGGTAAATACTGTTTGTGTCATTGCATCAGGCTGAGAAGATGGTCCTGGCTGTGGGAGACTGTGTCCAATTCAGGGAAGAGGTACAATCCACCTTGGACGACCTGGTTCAGGGGCAGAAAGAGGCCCAGGCTGAGGTGACAAAGATACTGGACTGTTCAACTCCCAGAGAAGCCCAGCAGCTGCTGCTTGTTCACCAGGTACCCTGCAGCAAATAAGGAGTCTTCCGACTTACCTCTCTGCTCGGACATCGACAGACAAAGCACCTTTGAGTGTATTTGAATGAACGGGATTTTGCTGTGCCCGTCTTGTCCACAGCAACATCTAAAAAGGCTGAAGCTGAAGAGGAAGGACGTCCAGCAGCTGATCACCAGAGGTCAGCAGCTGCAGGCGGAGGAGGGACTTGGAGAGACTCTGCAGCAGGACCTGCAGAGTTTGGAGAACACACTCAGCAAAATGGAGCAGAGTATGGACTCCCAGGAGCAAAGCCTCGAGGTGAGTGGCGTTAATAAGACAGCTGATAATTCTGCAGCGGTGGGGGGGGGGTCGAGAGGGAGAACCAGCAAACCCACAAGACGGCGGTAATGTCAGAAACTCATGTTGACATGATCGTGACGGTGAGAAATCTAAATCTGAGAACAAACATTACGTAAGCATTTGGAAGAAGCCTGAGTGGAGGAGAGGGAGTCAAACAGAAACAGGAAATTCATACAAAGACTGCAGATTTGCATTCATGAAACGAAACAGAGCAGATTTGCACACGAGCAGGGACTTTTCCAGTTTCAGGGAAGGGCAGAAAATGTCCGAGCATGTAAGCAAAAGGGTACGCTCGTGATCAAACATAAAAATATACCCCTGTAGATGATTATTAGCCTGTATTTTCCCTACAATAATACATCGTCCCCTGAATAATTACTATGAAATGAGCATGTGATGTCTAGGTCACTGTCAGGATTTAGTTATTAGATTATGGAAAAACCAGTTTTCTCATTTTCATTCATCTCAGCTTCTTTCCTCTTTATGAAAAAATGTTTTTTTTTTTTAATGTTTTTAGTAAAAGCTTTAATTGTAGCTGCTGCTGATCTCTGTCTGCAGATTTGCTCTCTGTTGTCTTTACCCGAAGAAAAGGGTTTGAACACGTGAAGGACTCGTGTTAACTGCGTAATCTTTGCAGGGCGTTCGGAAGGGAGCGGCTGCCATCACATGTATTACAGCTCCTCCAGAAATTAAGATGCAGTTGTTCAAAGGTTGAGGATCTAGATAGATGCTCCATATCTTTAATGCCAATACCGAAGCCAAACACTGCAGCTCAGTGGCAGAATTAGTCTTTCTGCTGGACTGGACTGGAGCAGATTAACAGAAACATGCCTCCTGTTTCCAAAAGCTTTATATGCTCTCTATGCTCTGAATCCATTGCTCTCCTTTAGGTTTACGTAGAGCAAACTTAGCTTCGATTGCACCCTAAATTGAATCGGCGGTGCTAAGAAGTCCATGTTAAACCTCCTCGGTGAAGTGTACGGTGACTCAGTAGCGCAGGATGCCAGTTTGCTGACTCACGGCTCTGGCTGATAAGACAACAGTGACTGTGCAGCCTGCACTTCACCCACAATGGCGTGATCTCAGTTTGACAGTGTCATCATGTGCTACTGTATTCTCTGACGCCAATCACCATCTGTAACATCTGCCATTAGACGCCGATGACTTTCCCGCCGCAACGTATACGCTCTATTGATTGCGGGGAGGTCAAGATCAGCGATGAGTGTGTCGCCAGCTTGACGCGGAAGCTCGGGGTCTTCTTAGCGTCCGCTGTTCAGAAATAAAACTGATTTGGTGTGTGGTCATCTCCAGGTCACCCTGGCAGCCTGGCAGGAGTATGACAGCCAGCAGGAGGCAGTGCACGAGTTTGTCCACAAAGCACGCTCCACCATGGAGAGGGACCTGAACTTCAGCAGTCCAGAGAGTCTGGCAGTCGAACTGGACCAGGCAAGGGTGAGTACAGCTGAAGAAAGAAGATGAATATTAGAAAAAATAGTGTGCTTGACTTTTAGCATTTAGACTGACAAATGCTTATTAAACACCATTTTATTGTCAGGTGCTGTTGAAGCAGTGCGAGGCGGAGGCTTTGCACATGAACACCTTATTAAAGAGGGCAACGGAAATCCAGCTTGGCCCGAAAAACAAGACTCTGCTCTCGCAACAAGCTCGTTCCCTCAGCGAGGGAGTGGACCAAGTGGAGGCCGGACTAAAGCAAGAGTAAGATGATAAACTTGATTCAGTTTACTGATAAGATAAGCTTGAGTGAAATTTCAAAATATTTTTCTGTTATTGATGGCCCAATGCAATCACAGAGGCTCTTATAAATCCATCTATCTGGCACTCCGGGTTTTACAGTACAGGACACTGGGGTTTATTTGCACCCATTGCTTTAGGTAGTTTATTACATTTAAATCTATGTCCCAGTGTCAAGACTTTGGAAGAGATGAAAGACCAGTGGGATCGATTTGGAGCCGGATTCGAAGCATTTTCCTTGTGGATATCAGAAAAGGAAAAGCAGCTGGATGCAATGAAATGCTCCACCTCGCCTCTTGAGGACCAGATAAAAAACGTCAAGGTACAGGACCGACAAAACAATACTTGTATAAGACATGAAAGCACATCCGTTGTGAGATATTTCTTAAAAGTTGCAGCAGAAGTATTTCAGCCAAAGTACCACAAGGGGGCGGTACACCATGTTAGCTACTGCCTTCGTTTTAATTTCTATTTTTTCATTCTCACGCGTGCCCAGGCCGTCGGGTCAGAAGTTCAGGACCGAGCTGAGGTTCTTTCTCAGCTGGAGGCGGACTCCCAGGCGCTGGCCCAGTTCGTGTCTTCGGGGGAAGCGGCGCGCATAAAGGCCCGTCTGACCCAGATCGGCAGGTACTGGGAGGAGCTGAAGGAGAGCGTTCAGCAGCTGGATGGCCAGTTGGAGGAGAGCTCCTCCCATCAGCAGAGGTTCAGGACGAGCCTGGAGGAGGTAACGTGCACCGACTGATGCTGCTGCAGGGGATTATTACAGGGTGGGTTTAACCTGATTTTCTTTCAGGTACAAGCATCTCTGAGTGAGCTTCGGACAAAACTGGATCATCCTATCAAATCCTGCACTTCTTCATCAGAGACCTATAAGGCTCTTCAAAGCCACTCGGTAATCACTTCTGTTTTTTCTTTTTATTCTATGCATAATAAAAATCATATAATCTGTTGTGTCTCTGAGAGTCAGTCAGTTTGCTGGTAGTGCTTGTAGCTCACTGGTGTGTCACTGCTGCCCAGGACGTCTGTCAGAGTCTGGAGCAGCTGAGGGGAACGTTGCTGTCGCTGTCGGCCAGCGCACGGCGACTCAGCGACAGAGAGCAAGCAGTGAGGACCGTGACGGAGCTCAACGCCAGCTATGAACAGACCACACAGGAAGCGAAGGACAAGCAGGGAAACCTGGAGAACCTGCTGTCTCTGTGGCAAAAGTACGAGTCGCGTCAGCGCGATTGACACGCGTCATTTTGATCGCATGCGAAATGAATAAATGCTTGACACACCAGTGTTTTTTGTGTTTTTTAAATGTGCGTCAGGTATGAAAAGCAGCTGTCAAACTTTGTGTCCTGCCTGGAGAGGAGCGAATCTGCATCCAGACCAGAAACCCAGTGCCTCTCAGCTGACAAAGCCAAGCTACGCGCCGAGATGCAGGATCTGCAGGTATGCTGTCCATACGCACGCACGCACGCGGAGAGCTGCATCCAGAGTCCAAAAGAAACGCGTCGTGAGCGCATTCTTCGTTTTTGTTTCTAGGCCCTGCAGCCTGAAGTCGATTCCCTTGAGAAGGCTCATCGTGACCTGGCGTCTCTGGGGTCATTGTTGTGTCCCGCTGCACCTGAGGACAGAGTTGTTCAGCTGAAGGAGGAGCTCGACACTCTTCACCAGAGACTCTCTGTCCAGCTCGAAGCCCTCCCTCAAAGGTACAGAACCATAGAATAAAAAGTCGATTAATCTGTGGCTTTATTCCCTAAATGCACCCACAAGAAAGTTTCATGGACTCTCAGGAACAAGGGAGCTGTTGTTCTGTGTCTCTGGGATATATTTTTATCAAACCATGTCACAGATATTTCTCGTAGACGCCTCAGGAGGTTGTGCCGACTCTAAAAGGAGAGAAACAACAGCTGGACTGATTGAATTGTGGCATCATCCTTCTTCCCAGAATCGCAGAGCTTCAAAACCACCTTTCGCTCGTGGAGCAGTTTGACCAGGCCCTTCTCAAGTTTTCCCAGTGGAGCGAGGGCATGCTTGCAAATATGCACTCGGCTTCCCAAATCCACATCAGTGACCTGCAGCCCACTGCGGCGCAAGTGAAGGTGAGAACTGAGTCGAGGTTTTACATTTTTGCACATGTGATTCAGCATTTTTCCCCCACACAGTCGTTTAAAGTCCGTCGGCTCGCGGTGCTTCGCTTCACAGCAGCTGCAGCAACTCTGTACCCTCTGCCTTTGACAGGAGACCCAGGTGGCCCTGCAGAAGCAGTCCAGCGTGAAGCAGAGCTTGGAGCAGCAGACGGAGAAGCTCTGCCGGTTCTGCGAGCCCGCCGATGTGCAGCTCCTCCGCAGCAGGGCGGACAGCTGCCTGCAGCCGTACGCGGAGGCCCAGCGCGTGGCCGAGCTTCAGCTGGAGTGCCTGGAGAGGCTCGAGGCCTTCCTGCAAACCCACGGCGCGGCGGCGGGCGTGCTGCGGGGTCTGAGGCAGACCGTGGAGAGCGCCGGGAGCTGGGACCGCGGAAAGGTGGAGGAGCTGCAGCAAGAGCTGGCCACTATTGTCCCGGACATAAATCAGCTTGAAAGCTTAGCCGTCAATCTGGACGGCAGTCTCTGCAAGGGCCACCTCCACATCGGCGCTGAGGAGGGTTCTTTTAAGTCGTGCCGCATGCTGGCCGATTCACTTAGCGCAGAGTTAGATGCGGTCAGGAACCTGCTTGGCACGAAGCAGAGCGAAGCAGAGGCCCTGGGAGCCCTGTGGACTTCGTTTCGACAGCGGAAAGAGCAGTTGCTCAAAGCAGTAGAGGACATTGAGGAAAAGGCCGATCACCAGGCCTTGAAACAGCCCAGCCTGCACGCTCTACAGCTGCGGTAAAGTTAACTAAAATTTACTGGAAAGTTACTGGGAACGCTACCATTAAGATCTCGTGGCACGGGGCTGAGCTTGTAGACGCCTGCAGCAGCAACAGTTTTCTCCCTGTGTCCGTC
Source organism: Hirundichthys speculiger (assembly GCA_018398805.1). Lineage (NCBI taxonomy): Eukaryota > Metazoa > Chordata > Actinopteri > Beloniformes > Exocoetidae > Hirundichthys > Hirundichthys speculiger. The sequence continues at coordinate 880,774 of JAGFBZ010000626.1, read as the reverse complement.
AGGCTTCGGTTCTTCAATCAGCTGGAGGATGAGCTGCAGTCACACCAGCACGAGGAGCAGTGGCTGCGGGACAAGGGGAAGCAGCTAGCCCACAGAGACGCCGAGTTAGCCGGGGAGGTACTGCGGGAGATCAGCCTGCTGGAGACAACATGGGAGGACACCAAGAAGCTCATTACCGAGAGGTAACTGAACTGATCCCCTTCTGCTGCGGACTGGGTTGTGTTTGAAACTGATGTTAAGTAGGGATGTTCCTGGCGACTAATTTCCCTGTCGACTAAACGAAAATTTTAATTAAGACTAGTCGACTAGTCTTAAAAAAAGGAAAACACTCAGAAAACAGTGTAAATTTAGCACAATTTATTGAAACATCGAAACAGAATGTGAAACATTGTCCCAAAAAATATTGTGTGTAACAAGAGTTCTTTAGGCCTTTAATCACAATGTTCAACAACCATGTCGGTTTTAAATGCCGCTGAAGTACATGACACTTTGCACCGTGCAGTATGAATGAATGTGAACATGAAGGCAACTCAGTCAAAAGTTAACCACCAAAATAAATAAATTGCCTCTGACACATTGAATCTTGCAGATTATCCGACAAAAATTATAGCTTTAATTAACTTTCAAGTTAATAAAACATCTAAATTATAATTAAATTTCAACTGAAACGAGCAGCATTTTGCACCGTGCAGTATGAATATAAATACTGCACATCCGAAAAAAACTCACTTAAAGTTAACAAATAATGTAACATCTAAAAAAGATAAATTGCTGCTGAATTATTAAGCTCTATGCGCAGTTCGATATGAGTGTAAAATTAAACAAACATCTAAAATCTCTAAGACCGGACGGGAGAACACCGTCTCCGGGTAAACAATGTCAAATTGGCCTGAGTGTGGCTAGCACCGCTAGCATCAGCAGCCGTCGTCTCGTGCAGATTAACATCCAAATGCTTGAGTCGAATGTGGTTGAGTCCAGTTGAGTGATTGTATGCCAGTTGTTTCTGACACAGTCTACATACTACCTTATTTTCATTTTCTAGATTAAAGTACCGCCAAACCGCGCTGGTTTTGCGAGACTATCTTCCCACCGTGCCGTTTTAAAACTCCAGTCTACTCGAGCATTGCTGTGGAGAGGGGGGCTGCTGTCTGACGGCTCTGTAGCCCCGACTAGTGGCGGGCGGCTGTATGACAGTTAAGCGGCCTTGTACATGAATAAAACACAAATTGGTTTAAACGACTAATATTTCTGGTGCCGACTAGAAAGTGGGCGGACGTTTAATTGGTTAGACGACTAATGTTAAGTTGAGGTATGCGTGGCTTAGGGCTGTAGCGATACACTAATCTTGCGATACGCTGCGATATTCATCTTGCAATACATTTACATAATTTTCCGAAAGATTTTAAAGGGACAGAGTAATTTTGGTGACGTTTTGTGAGTGTTCTGATGACTTTGTTTGAATTAATTGAACTGAAAGCATCATGAATAAAAGATTTGTTGAGAAAAAAAGTTAAATTTTTTTAAACAGTGCAAATTGTTGCTTGCAAGCTTTTAAAGGTGGGACTCGGGGAAAGAAGCTAGAATATCGATACTCGTGGCTGAAAAATTGATACTCTCTGGGGAAATAAAATATCTATATATATCGCAGAATCGATAAAATCGCTCAGCTCTAGCGTGGCTCTTGTTTTCTGTATCAGACAGGAACAGTGTAATGGCCTTGTTGAGCTGATGAAGGAGTACCAGATCCTAAAAACTGCCATCAGCGGTGTCACTGAGAGCGCTGAACCTCTGGTGGACATAAGCTCTGTTCTCAAGGATCATGAGGAAACCAAGAAGTCGCTAACCAAGGTCTGAAAAAAGTTACTGCTTTGTTCTTCAGGCTTATGCTGTCGCTTACTTTATATTTGGTCTTGTGAAAACTGGAAGCGATCTGCCGTCTCATTGCAGCATGAATCGGTGAAGGCGGAGATGACCGGCAAGCAGCGTGAACTGGATCAGTTTTCTAGCAAAGGAAAGCAGCTCGTGGTCGAACTGAAGAAGATCCCAGAGTGTGACAGTCAGCTGGTGAAAAAGGATATGGAGAGCATCGTCGATCAGTGGCTGGATGTGAGTTTGGCTCGAGGAGTCGGTGCAAGCATGAGTCAGCGGAGTGACATGCTGTTTGGAGAACGGTGTAGGAGTTTGTTAAATGAAGCAGCGATCAACTGACATTTTTTACTGAGATGGTTTCTGTATCAGTTTTTCATTTGATGTCAACACCGTAGTGACCTTGTATGAAACATTTTGAAAAAAATGTATCCATGATTTAAGATGCCAAAGCGATTCACCTGGTTGCATCCCCAGATGTCCGAGCGGATAGATGGCAACATCGATCGCCTGGGCCAAGAGCTTGGGACTGTGGGAGGATGTGCGTAAAATAAACGAGGACATGGAGAGCTGGACGAGCAGCTGCGTGATCGAACTGAATGAAAGGCTGAGCAACTTCAACGACAGTCAGAAGGTGTCAGCGAGGCTGTCGGTGTTACAGGTACTGAAAGACCTCCACAGTTTGGAAAATCAGGTGGTTTTTTTCACCTCCATCTCTGTTAAGACTAAAAGGTCGTGCCGTAAAAGCTGAATAATCAAATAAGATACATGGCCGTGCTTAGACACACGCACGCGCTGCAATCACAGCCATGCTAGTCACAAGACTGGAGGATTAAAAAAGCACAATAGGAAGGATTTGACGCACACTTTTCTGATTTGACGTTTCACAGGAAGAAATGAGTGAGAAGGAGGAGAAACTCGAAACCCTGCAGAGCAAAGTGTCAGAGCTGAAGAAGTGCAGTGAAAGTCAAGAGACTCCAGCGAAATTACAGGTAGTTAATGTTCTGATCACAGTGTTTCCCACAGGTTATATGTGGTGGTGTGGTCCGGGGATGGGGTGGGCGGAGTCAAAACCGACACATCTACAAAGCTTAAATTGAAAACTCTATATACAGATAGGGAGCCTACCTCCTCTTCAAGACGAGGTATTTTCTTCTTCAGAACATTATTTTTCTATACTCATCTGTGTAAAGGGGCGAACATAAGCAGAGCCAATGAATGTAGGTGACATTACGGCAGCAGCTCAACATAGTGCTGGGCAATATGACGATATATATCGTGGGGACAATATAAAAGTGTATATCGTGCCATTTCTCTTCTATCGTTTCTAACCTAATTTTATCAATTATTACAGCAAATATGTAATTAAATAACCTGCAATGATAAATTTGATAGAATCATATCTACTTCTACAAAGTAGCCTTTTATGTTTGCACTTTTATTCATGGTTAATGCCTTAAACAGAGTTCTCTTCAACCCTGATGTTAACTTTAGACACTTTATATTGGTTTGCAAACTTTTCACTACAAGGTTACAGATTTCAGAAAGTTGAAAAATAATATGTTTATTTTTTATAGCTAAACTTCCTCCCAGAAACAGAAACTAAAAAAAATGTGAAAGCTACTGTACCTCTGTACCTACCTGTTTTTGCTGCACTAAAATGTATGTTTGTGACAGTTCAGCTAAATGTCCTTTCAAAATAAAGTTTGAAAAGTAAGCAATGAAATTTTTTCAAACTTTTCAGAGAATAACTGAAAACATACTTTATTATGGTATATCGTGATATATATCGTTATCGTGATATAAAATAGTCCATATCGTGATATATGATTTTTTCCATATCGCCAAGGTGCCTGTCAGCTAACGTACATTAACAGCAGGATAACTTGTCTCTGCACACGTTGAGCATCTAGATTTGATACAGACACGGGCTGTTATAACATGATGAGTTGTTTTCGGACCACCTTTGGGGCTTATTTTACCACTTTGTAATGGCACGTCTTACCTTCTCATAGGTCTTCAACACTTGGATCACGCCTCTTCCACCACGACTTCTTCTGCGTTTTCTTGATTTATATGCATGTCTATTAACATGATCGATTGTGCTGCGCTCGACTCTACTGCCTTGCCTGGGTTGTGATGTGTGCGTGACTTGGAGCTCGATTGGCTAAACCTGTGCGTTCAATCTGTTCGTGCATTCTGGTTGTAAAAGTAAAAGTGAAGTTGCTGTGTGAAATGGTTTCGTGCCTCGTCATTCTTGGACATAATCATAGGCCTTATGCAACTTATAAATTTAATAGGCGCACCGCCACCCAACGCCCACGAATAAATGAACGTGTGGGAAACACTGAATCAGGTCTTCTGATCTTCTCTACTGCCGCTCTGAATTTAGCAGAGAAAGCGTTAACGTTTTACTTGCATCAGGTGTTGGAGAATGACCTACGGAAGAAGATCGGCACCGTGAAGAAGCTGCACGAGCAGGCCAGAGGAAACCTCGTGGACTTCAGTTCTCAGCGAAAACAGCTGGAGGACTACATCTCGCAGATGTCGGCGTGGTTGAAAAGCATGGAGGATTCTTTGGTTTCTTCTCCAACGGGATCAAATCCCTGAGGACATCTGCAGAGTGAAGGTGCGGCTTCAGTGAGCCACGCTGTGGCGGTTGTTCATGGCAGTGATTGGTTGATGAGCGGCTGGTGTGAGTCCTTTGCTGACAGGAGAAGGAGATGACCTTGTACGTTAATAATCTAAAATGCGTTTTCTTTTGTGCATGTTTGGTAGGATCTTCAAAAAGAGCTGCAAAATCAGCAGGGGAGTATCGACTCCACCAGGGAGAGGCTCAACAACCTGTGTAGAAAATACCCCTCCGAAGAGCTGGCTGGTCTGGGCTCATCTCTCACTGACCTCATCAAGACTTACGAGTCCGTGAACCAGTTTTCCGCCAGGACGCTGAGCTCCCTGCAGAACGGCCTCCAGCAGCAGTTCAACGGTACGATTTCTCTGTTAACAGGAATGGAGTTACATTTCTTTTAAAGTTAGAACCCATCCATCCAGGACCAGCAGTTTGAGCAGAGATCCCAGAGTTTCCTCTCCCCAGACACCCCCTCTGGTTCCTCTGAGCAGTCTCCAGTCAGTCAGGAGGTATAGTCTCCTCAGTGGGTCCTGGGTCTGCTACAAGAGCTTCTTACATTGGGATATTCCAAAACACTTCCTGGCAGACAGCTTGACCTGATGTCCAAACCACCTCAACTGGTTTAATTCAGTCTGGAGAAGATACTCTATTTAAAGCCCTTCCTGGAGGATGGAGTCCCTGTAACTTATCCACAAGGGTTAGTCCAGCCACCCTTCAAAGAGAGCCAGTTTTAACAGCTTATACCCACAGCTCATGAGCACAGTTGAGGGTTGAAACGTAGATCCCTCTTTAACCTCTCTTAGATCTGCCTGTTGGCCCCCCATTTCCTCCCACCCCTTATCAGATTCTTGTAGAATCATTCTGCAGGCGGTTGGTGCACGGCATGCTGGTCCCATGTAGCTCCTGTAGGTTGTGCCCAGCTGGACCTCCGTGAGTCCGCAACCATGAAAAAGTGGAGATTTATGAATCCAAGAAGAAAAGAAATTGTTCTGTCAAATCTGCTTTGGTCTCAATTTAGTCACTTATTTTACTTATTTTTTTTATTCTCCCACGTCGTCAGCCCTTGTGCAGGAATTCCACCTGTGGCTCTCGGAGCAAAGGGAGATTGTAAAAGAATGCTCTGACCGATCAGGAGACAGTCAGATTGTGGAGCGTAAACTACAGAAAATAAAGGTAAAGACAGCTGCATAAACGCTTGTTTGGAAATGCTGAAGCTCAGAACATCTTTTGACGGGAAAGTATCCTCTGTGATTGGGTTTTACCTCTATAATCGGTCGAATGTCGTGTCGGTCACCTGCTAGGGCGCCATGGACCGCGTGGAGGAGGGCGAGCTTCGTCTCACTCAGGCCTGTGAGGAAGGGGAGAAGCTCCTGCTCCATCTGCCCAAGGCCAGCGCCGGGCAGGTCCAGCAGCACCTCTCTGCCATCCAGCAGGACTGGGACAGCTTTGTGGAGCAGTGCCGGCAGAACCAGCAGATCCTGGAGGACAGCGCGGCGCTCGTGAAAGGGTAAGAAATGCGCATGAAATCGCACCGAATCGCTTCTTCCTCCGACCGACATCCATTACGAAGGTGTTTTTTTTTTTTTAAATCCCTTGCAGGTTTGAGGGTCGTCTCAAGAAGCTCAGGTGGTGGTTGGAACATATGGAAAAGAGAATGACCACAGATCTGCTTGAAGGCAAACAGCATGGCCCTGAAAAAGCTGTGCTCGAGCAAGTGGAGGAATACCAGCAGGAAGTTCTCAAAGAAGGGTGATTAATATTCTGTTTTGTTTTTTGTTTTTATTCTCTGAATGCTCCTGTAATGCTTTTGCTTTAAACTGGTTCAGGTCCTATCTTAGAGACAGGAGATACTTTGTTGAAATTGCTAACTGTGTCTCAGACCAAATGGACATGACCTGTGGAGTTCCCCAGGGGTCAATCCTGGGACCCCTATTGTTTAATCTGTACATGCTTCCATTGGTCAGCTAATATGCAGCTACAGTCATGGAAAAAATTATTAGACCACCCTTGTTTTCTTCAGTTTCTTGTTCATTTTAATGCCTGGTACAACTAAAGGTACATTTGTTTGGACAAACATAACGATAACCACAAAGATTGCTCATAAGAGTTTTATTTAAGAGCTGATATCTTACCATTTTCCATGGTTTTCTTGATTATAACCTAAATCACTTAAGTTTTTACATCAATTGCTATGGCGTTGTACTGCCAAAAACACTGCTTTTATGCATTCAGTGTTTTCTTTTCTGTCTGTTTTAGTCACATGATGACGTTTAGTGGTACCAAGTATTAAAATGAACAAGAAAGTGAAGAAAAAATGGTGGTCTAATAATTTTTTCCATGACTCTATAATGTGTCCTACCACGACTATGCAGATGATACTCAGATCTATGTGTTACTGACAGCAGGAGAACATGGACCTGTAGATTCATTGTGTCACTGCATCTAACAGATCAGTGTGTGGATGCAAAACAACTTTCTCCAGCTAAACTCAGACAAAACTAAAATCATTGTCTGTGCCCCACAGAAACAAAGAGAAAGTGTTATCAGTCACCTTGAGACTCTCTCTTAAACCTAAAAATCAGGTCAGAAATTTAAGGGTAATATTGGATTCAGACTTGAACTTTAACAGCCACATTAAAGCAATAACATCAGCAGCTTTTTACCGTCTAAAAAACATTGCCAGAATCAAAGGAATAGTGTTTAAACCAGATTTAGAAAGACTAATCCATGCGTTGGTCTCCACCAGGTTAGACTACTGTAACAGCCTGCTCACTGGGCTCTAAACCAGCTAAGACAGCTGCAATACATCCAGAACGCTGCTGCTGGAGTCCTGACTAACCCTAACCCTAACCCCTAAGGAGATACGGCTATATTAGTCCAGTCCTGAGGTCTTTGCACTGGCTTCCTGTCACTCAGAGAATAGACTTTAAAACAGCTCTACTTGTGTTCAAGTCTCTTCGTGGCCCCAAAGTCCATCTCTGACATGTTAGAGCCATATGAACCAAGCTGGACTCTGAGAACCTCAGGTAGTGGTCTCCTGCTGGTGCCCAGAGTCAGGACTAAACAAGGTGAAGCTGCATTTCAGTCTTATGCTCCTAAAATCTGGAACAGTCTTCCAGAAGATGTGAGACAGGCCTCAAGTCTGACAATGTTCAGATCCAGGACTGAAAACAGTTCTGTGAATGATTTTATCAGCACTCTTAATTTTTAATTTCAATTTATTTTTCTTTTAAATTAATTTTCAATTTAATTTATTCATGATTATTTTTATGCCTTGTATGGAATGATTCAATTTGCCTTCTTGTGATTTTATGCATCTGTAAAGCATTTTAAATTGCCTTGTGTATGAATTGTGCTTACAAATAAACTTGCCTTGCCTAATGCTCCTAATAATTAATGATCCCTAATAACAGGTCTCAGTTATCAAGCTCAAATGTCGTTTTTTTTGTTTTATTGCACGCAGGGATTCGTTCGAGCGCCTCTGTCAGGAGGGCCAGCTGCTGAATGAGGGCGGGCGAGGCGATGGAAGCGAGACGCGGGTTTCGGCCCAGCTGCAGTCGCAGCACCAGGCCCTGCTGAGGCACGTGAAAGAGAGGCTGCGCAGTTGCCAGCTCACTTTACAGGAGCAACAAGCCTTCGAAGAGACCCTGCAGGCCACCTGGGCTTGGCTTAATGGCGTCCAGGAGCGCTTGGCTTCGCTCAACAGCACAGTTGGCAATAAAGAAACTCTGGAAAAAAGACTGGGTCTTGTACAGGTTAGTAAGTAATGGCCCTGCTGGACGGTTTCTGGGCTTACGCTGCCTTCTGGCTGCAGCTTGAGTCTCGTAAACGATTGCAGCCCTTGTGCTGGCGGGTCATCGCAGTCTCTTCGTGTTTCCTAAAGGAAATCCTGCTAATGAAGGGTGAGGGCGAGGTGAAGCTCAACATGACGGTGGGAAAGGGAGAACAGGTCCTGAAGCACAACAGAATGGAGGGACAGGAGGCCATTTGTTCACAGCTTCAGGGCCTCAAGGACGCATGGGCCAATATGTTGATGACTGCTATGAGCTGCCACAGGTAGGAAACGTGTTCTTCTTCTACACTGTGGGAAAGCCAGCCAGGCAGAGAAGGCTTTTAACACCTAGACCAGAAAAGCATTCATGTGTTGGATCATCAGCAAAGCCGCATTATTTATTAACGCCATCTCACTGTCTGCAGTCGTCTGGAGTGGACGGTGTCCCAGTGGAACGGCTTCCAGGAAAACAAGAGCCAGCTGCAGCAGTGGATGGAGTCGGTGGAGCAGGAGCTGGGGATGACTCTGCCTCAGCAGCCAGGCCTCAAAGAAAAGTCCGCCTTGCTTGAGCGCGTGAGGGCCATCCAGGCCGACGTGGACGCCCACGCGGCAGCTCTGTCGCGTCTCACGGACAAAGCGGTGGAGATGCACGAAAAAACCGGCGACCAGACGTTCGGGCCGGAGTCGAGGGCGGAGCTCAATGCACATTTTGCTGATATCTCGGCTGTTGTGAAGGTGATTTAAGTTCAGGCGCGTCAAAAGGTGGTCGCGAATCATAAAATTAGACGCGATAACAATGAGGTTGATGATGCTTTACATACTATCTGCCACATTTGTGTCTGATTTAATGAATTTGCTTTGTCTCTCTTCCTGAAAGGGTAAAGTGCAGTCCATGCAGAACATCGTGTCTGAGCACGAGCAGTACCTTGACGCTGTCAGAGACTTCAACGACTGGCTGATTTCAGCCAAAGAGGAGCTCCAGCGCTGGTCTGACCTCTCAGGAGACTCACTGAACATCAAAAGAAAGCTCTCCAAAGTGCAGGTAAGAGAACGTTCAAGACGCGACGCCTCATGGAAAGTTGCCTGCGGCTTACTGGTGAAAGAAGTTCATTAGTTTGCTTTTGTAAAGACTTGAAGACACACCAGAAGTCTGTCGCTTGATATTGCAATTTAACAAAGAGGCCAAGAGTTATAAATAAAATGCAATTACTAGGTGAAAAATTTACATCAGCAAAGGTTATGTGGGTGCATGTGTGTGCGTGCATTTCTGCAGCATGTGATGAATGATTAAATGATACGCTATAACTGGTTTAGAAGTAACACCCCACACGATTCTAAATGAGGCGACCTATCAACACGATTGGAGTGCAGGAGGAGATGCACGTCTCCTTGTATTAAAGAAATTACTGAGACTGTTGTTGAAACCTGTGACTTTCTTACGTCATATCGGGGTTAAAGACCAGGATGTGGGTTTAATAAAATCGAAAACCTCAGCTATGATAGCATGAGCGCTGCTGTCAACCAGCAGGATCCTTCTGGTACCTGCACACTTACGTATATAAAGAGAAGGACTAATTACAGATTTACTGCAGCTGTGGTAACAAGTCCTGCTGGTCCTGAAACACTGGCCCACCTCTCCCACTCCACAGTTTTGTAACGAGCTCCGTGGGGGACTTTCAATTTTGGCTACAGCCTGGATGTTTCCACAATGGCCACGGTTACATAATGTTTTTTAATTTGGAATTAATAATTCGGAATTAAATATTTCAGAATTAAACTATTTTCCTTCAAGTTTACATGGAAATAGTAATTCCAAATTCCAAATCCAAAAACACGTTTGATCGGCTTTATCCAATTCTGCTTAAGGTCTGGGGGTTGGTAAGGGTTCTGATTGGATAGGGGGGGCGGATGTTTTTACGTATTTAAGTCTACTGGAAAAAAACAAACTTACTCGATTAGCAACAACATGGAGGACTACATTATTAGCATCCTTTTTACATTTGTTTTGATTTTATTTTGAAGCAGCAGCACGACAACATCATGTCGATGTTGTTTTGTTTTCGAGAACAAGCCCAGCGCGGAATATAAGCATCATCGAGACAAACGGGCAAGGGAACGAGCATGCGCAGAAAGACCGGAATTAATTTAAAGCGGAATGAGTGTATACATGACTGCGAAATTATTCTATTCGGATTTAAAATCAGAATAAACCAGCCACTTACTTTAGAATTAAGTTTAAATCGGAATGGACATTTTCATTCGGAATTAGGTGTTTACATGGTAATTTTTAATCATTTTAAATCGGATTTAATTTTAATTCAGAATTAAAGAGGAATTAAACTTCCCATGTAAACATACTAAATGTGTTAAAGCAGAACAAAGGACTCCGTGTTGACGTTAAAATGATCGGCGCCAGTTTCATTTGAAGAAGTGTTTTCTAACTTTTACGAAGCGTCGTCCACCTGCAGCGATCATCCATGTCTGCTGTTGGACAAAAAGACTTAGTAAGTCCCTGATCATGTCCCAGTCGGACAACTGCGTATCGCTCACGGCGCTGTGTCGCACAGCAGCAACAATAAAGCTAACTCGCAGAGCTACGGCGGACATCACGACGAAGGTGACTGAGATGCTCAAGGAAGTCATGGCAGGAGAAAATGAGAGCGTGAGAGAGGAGGAAGAAATTTCAGTTGATCTTTGTTTCATTATCGTTTCTGTTCTTTACAGGAGCTGCTTAATTCTAAGCAGCGAGGCAGAGAGAGGCTGAGCCGCGTTCAGAGATGCGGGGCGGTGGCGAGAGATTACACCGGCTCGGGGGGCTACGAGGCTTTGGAGCGGGAGGAGGCCGGCCTCATGTCATCGTACGAGCAGTGGGAGCGTGGGGCGCTGCAGACCCGCGCCAGTTTGGAGACGGCGCTCTCGCAGATATCCAACTCTGAGCAGGAGTTCAACAGCCTGTCGACGCAGCTGGAGCAGGACTTGCAGGACTTCGGCCGTCAGCTGCAGGAGTGTCGGCTTCAGTTGAGCCAAGCCGAGGGACAAAACGACGGAGAGGAAGCTGTCAAAGGCTGGCAGACAGCAAAGGCAGGCGCTGACCGAGTTTTATTCCCAAAAATAAGTTTAATTGGTAGCAGCAGATCAAAGCGTACTGACTGTGGTCGTCATCACTTCACATTTGTTTCACACGCAGGACACTTTGGAGGAACTTGTAAAAGCTGAAGCGACATCTGATAGGCTGAAGACTCAACTCAACGATCTGTGTCGGTTCTCCAGAGACATGGGCACACAGTCTGAGAGGGTCTCTGCTCTCATTAAAGACTACAACGGGTGAGAAAAATGAAACTTTCATTTTTTTTTTTTTTAACTTCCTTTCCGACAAAAATGTGGTTTCATTTGGAAAAAAATGCACCTTGCTAAAGCTGCTGTATAGATGAGAACAACACTTTGCCTTTGTGTAATGTCTCCGCCCCTTTTTTTGGGAAAAAAAAAAAAAACACCTGTTGAATTTGACTGACTTCTTCCTGACCTGTTCCTAGTCTGAGTCTCCAAGCCTCCAGGGAGTGTCAGAGCAAAGAGAAGCTTCTGGAACAAGGGTTCCGCTCGGCCTTCAGGGAGTTCCAGCAGTGGTTGGTCAATGCCAAGATCAACACAGCCAAGTGCTTCGACGAGCCGCAAAATCTCAGCGAGGCCTCCTCCAGTTTGCAGAAGGTTCAGGTGCGTCGCTTCGGCACTTATATCGGCGGAGGAACTAGTTTCATAGCAAGAGGGATTTTGTTCCTCAGCACAGTTTATTTACGCAGAAATGAAGAGTTTCCTTGCTTCAGGTAACCTCGTCGCTTTTCTCTCACCTGCTCAGGAATTTCTTGGCGACAAAGAGCAGGGTCAGTCAAAGGTGAATGCCGTGGTTGTGAACGGCGAGCGCATCTGTAGCGTCGCAGCCAAAGACAAAACCGACGCCGTGCGGACGAAGATGAACACGGCCAGAGAAGACTGGAAAAATATTATGACTAATCTGCACAACAGAGAGACAAGCCTGCAAGTAAGCATTTAGACCTTCCTTCTCGTTTGATTCTCTGAGAACCAGAGAATAGTTAAAGGTAGGGTAAGCGATTCTATGCGATTTCTAACCGAGAACACTTTTTGTCAGATTCAGTGAATATTTCTCTAATAAGACCCGGTCCTGGCTCTGTGAACTGGGAACAGAGTGGGGGCAGCCTGCCCCCCAGAAAAACATAACGGTGTTGCAGCCAGTCACCAAAAGGGGCGGGGTTTGTGTCCGTGCACATGAAGCAGGGGCGAAGGGAGAATTGATGATGGAGTAGGTTTTCTAGGGGAGCACTGGAAGGAAGTGCACCGAGGACCTCCCTCTCTGTCATTAATTGATGTTTGGATCAAATATCAACGGACGTGACGTCATACAGAACTCACTTATCCCGCCTTTAATGAGCTTTACATCCAACAGGTGTGTCAACATGTCGTCTTCTCATTTCAGAACCTTCTGTCCCAGATGAAGGATTTTGAGGCGAGCGCAGAGCCCCTTCAGGAGTGCTTGAATGCCACAGAGCTGGCCGTGCAGGAGAGCAGCACAAGACTTCACGACCTCACAGCCAAGAAGCTTGAGCTTCACAAGCTGCAGGTACCGTTGTCGCAAAATCCATGAAGCCCAAAGCACCAAAGTAATCGTGTTCGAGCGCAGCAACCACTCTGTCTGAGCGTGAACCAGACTGCTTCTCTCATTTGCATTATCTTTCCATCCCAGTTTGGCCGGCCTCACACCGACAGCATGCTGTGGGCGAAATCTGATTATTTTTATTTCAGCTCCCATGTTATCGGATTAGAGCATCCACGCCAGGTGTTCTGCTCCCACATCTCTGCAGCGGTCTAGAACTTCAGTGGAGCTGCGCTGCTTTTAAGTGGTCAAATTATGAGGACAAAAAACTCACTTTTGACTTTGAGATAATTTATTTGGGTGTCCGAAGTCACTACCAGCTCAAAAACCGGTCTATAAAATCTTTCCTCCAGCGATCCCAGATCTGCGGGGAACTGTGACATCACAGACCCAAACTTACCGTCATCCCTTATTTGCTGTGTTTCAAAGGAGGGGAACAGAAAGTTTTTACTCCTAGATCAAAAAGCACAGAGGAGGACGGGGGAAGTAACTCCGCCTCTTACAAACACCTGCAGTAAAGATGAAAGACGCGCTTGTAACCACGTCACGCTGCCGGTGTGAGGCCAACTTTAGGAGATTTCACATTGCCAAGGTTTCACTTAGGATCTGCTTTGCGCTTTTGCTAACTGCAAGTACCTTTTGTTGCTCTTTGCTTCATAGAAGTTTAACAGTGTAGGCAATACGAATTATTCATTGTAGTTATTGAGATAGAAATATGCTTTGAGAACACATGCATTTTAAACACAAGTAGCTTCACCGCATGTCATGACGAACAGCTGTCCTGAAAGTAACACCGTTCTGATGTCTCACGCCTAACGCCGCTGCTCCGTGTTTCAGTTTTAACTGTCTTATGTATCTGTGTGTCGGCTCGCATGCCTCTTTGATGAACTGCTTGTGCTCTTCCAGTCTGTGCTTGAGGATTTAGCCTCTCGCGAGGTTCAGCTGAACAGGCTGAAAGAGAAGGCCCAGCTGTTGTGGGACCAACACTCAGCCGGCAAGGGTTTTGTGCACCGCGTTTCGCAGCTCTCTGCTCAGTACCTAGCTCTAACCAACCTGACGAAGGTAAAGTAACGGCCGAAGCAAATGCTGTGTGCACTGGGTGTTTTTGTGGGGATGGGGCTGGGGAGGAGACGGAGGCACTAGACTGGATGGAGCTCTGACTTAACACTGTTTTACAGATCAAATATGATGACACTAACTCATGCTAATTAGACACTAATTGTTTGTCTTTTGTAATTTTGCAACCTAATTACCTAATTGTCTTTTCTATGCAGTTCAATAGACATCTCAGACAGCATATTGCATGCACAGATCAGGTTGTAGTGTGGATTTCATCACTTGCGCCTGTAATTGGTAATTACCTGAATGGATTGTGCTTCATAATTCTGCAGGAGAAGGCGTCCCGGATTGACCGGATCGTCACAGAGCACCAGCTTTTTTCCCAAGGCTTAAAGGAGCTGCAGAACTGGGTGGTCGACACCAGCCACATGCTGCAGAGCTACTGCGCACCCACCGCCGACAAAAACGTTCTCGATAGCAGGATGATCAAGCTGGAGGTACGGGAAGCCGCTTTTACGTTGTCAAAAATCTGCCGCGGTGAGTAGCGAATGTCAGGTTGTAGTAAACGCGTCTGGGTGGTTGTTGCACCAGGCTTTGCTGACTGCTCGTCAGGAGAAAGAGATCCAGCTGAAGATGCTGATCACAAGAGGGGAGTCGGTTCAGAGAAACACCTCGGCCGAGGGAGTGCCGGCCATCCAGAAACAAATACAGGAGCTGAAAGACTCCTGGGACGCCCTGCACTCCGCTTCTATTCTCTGCAAAAGGTTTGCTCCTCTCAACAATGTCCAGCATCTTCTTACTTCAGTCGCTTCATAGCAGAGCGTAGTTTTTCTGTAAAGACTGGAAAGTGCAGCCGCTCCGCCTTTTGCTTCCTTCCTATACGTCAGATATTGACTGACAGTGTTGTAACCTCTAAAATTACCAGTCAGCTGGAAGGTTCCCTGTCTCAGTGGACCAGCTACCAGGAGGACGTTCGCCAGTTCGTGGCCTGGATCGAGCGCATCGAGGAGAGCCTGGAGTCTTCTGATAAACAGTGTCCAGAGATGAGAGATAAAACTGCCAATCTGAGCAAAGCAAAGGTACTTCTGTTGTGCTGTGAACTATTCTGTTCTTCTG
This sequence comes from Hirundichthys speculiger, assembly GCA_018398805.1. Classification (NCBI taxonomy): domain Eukaryota; kingdom Metazoa; phylum Chordata; class Actinopteri; order Beloniformes; family Exocoetidae; genus Hirundichthys; species Hirundichthys speculiger. The sequence goes on along the minus strand of JAGFBZ010000626.1, from coordinate 865,666 downwards.
TTCTCTCTACATCCCACCTGTACAGGTAACGCAGCCATCCTGACTGAGAAAACAGGCTTGCATGAGTCATCATGGTTATTATTGTAACTAACAAAGTCATACCACAGTTATACTGGAAAATGATGGAGACTTGATAGAGGCGGAGCTTTTTGTGTCTCCCGTTAGGATGTCACTAAAAGAGTAGGAAAGAAAAGTCTGTAGACATAAAACCTCAAACTGAAAGAAAAAATATAGTTGAATTATCACGTTATTTTCATTTTGAAAACAGTTTTCTTGTTTTTCGTAGTTCAAGATCAAAGCTTGACTTTATGGTTGTATGTATGTACATTTTCTTTAAAATAAAAACAAAAACATTATGGGCCCGACTTTGCTCCACACCTGCTGTTCATTTACACGTTAAGACACACCGTCATCGTGGTGATGCTTCTGCAAACACTGACAAAACTAGCAGCTTTGAAGTATGAGAAGCTCTGATTGACACTGCACAGAAACACTGTGTTTTATATTGTATTCGGTGATGTAATTTTGAACCTTTTTTGTTTCTAGCTGCTGTATGAGGAAGTGGTCAGCCACAGCAGCCTGCTGGACACCATCACTGCGAAGAGTGCAGGAATCACCGAGAACTACGTGACTCAGCTGGAGCTCCAGGAGCTGCAGGAGCACTACAACACCGTCAAAGACAACGCTCTGGTAGGGAGCAGCAGAGCGACGCCTCTCATTTTTAGGGTTTCAGCTGTTCCCAGAATACGTTGTGGAGTTCATGGCTTCATTTTAAATATCTTTTAACATACACTGAGACCAGTAAAGAGCAAACTGAAGGGAGGGGGGACTCAAGTTGCTTTAAACCAGTCCTTCTCAAATAGTGGGTCGCGACCCCTTGGGGGAGGGGGGTTGGCAATGCCGGGGGGCACGTGTGACCCCAGGAACATACTTTTTTTTTTTTTAAGTACTGGAATAAAGTGTAATTGCACACATACTCCAGTAGGGGGCAGTGGCATTCTCATTGTCGCACTGTGTGCAGGGAGTATTAGCTATATTGTGTCGGGTTTTGGTGCACGAACATGGACGCACAGAGCAGGAGATATGAAGAGAACAAACCTTCAAATGACACCATGGAAAAATCTTTAACATGGATGGTAAGAAAGGAGGAGAGAGACGGAGATAATGAGACAAACAAAAGTTAGCAGAAAGTTGAGACAAGGAAATCTGACGATGCTGATGTGGCGCTTGGGCGGGATTGATGCTCTTTAAATCTTTACAGACTGAAAAACAATTTTAATAAAGTTATTCTTTGTTATATGGTGATCTATAGTTCTTTTTTTTTGTTTCCCTTAATTTTAATAAGGATACAGTGTTATGCAGAGGTGCACAAATGATACTATTTATAGTCGCGGTGGGGGGCACAAAATGTTTTCCTCTTCCTGGGGGGGGGGGCAGCAGAAAATAATTGAGAAGCACTGCTTTAAACAGAGCTGGCGTGTGCAAACGTATCTATTTAGTGGTTGCACATCAGCTCAGCACATTTAGATCAGCACATCAGATGTTATGGTTGACAAGCGACTCCGTGACCTCACTGTGCACTTCCTCAGAGGGCAGTCGGCAAAGCAGAGGAGTTGGTAAAATCCCACCAAGAGTATCAGCGGGGCCTTCGTGCGTTCGAAGATTGGCTGGAGCAGGAACAGGAGAAGCTTGGCTGCTACACACAGCTGGAGGGCGACGTCGACATGCTGGAGGAGACTCTCCAAAAGCTGCAGGTGTGAGGATAAACGATGCTGTCGTCACTGGGGTCACGTTCTGTCGTGCTCCTGATTTTAATGCATGGAGAGGGTACAGTCACGTCTGGGTCATTTCAGGAACTGCAGCTGCACTGCACAGAGGGCCAGGCTCTACTCAACACCGTGCTGGTGGCCCGGGAGCTGGTCGTCCCCTCAGGCCCGCCTCAGATAGAGGACAGAGCGCTGGAGACGCTTCAGCAGGAGTGGAGGCTCTACCAGGCCCGGCTGGCCGACACCCGCGCGCAGCTCAACAGCGCGCTGGCCAAACTCCGGCAGATGGAGCAGAAGTTCCAGCGTCTGGACAGCTGGCTGAAAGGCATGGAGACCAAGGCGCAGCTGCGCGGTCATCGGCGGTCCGACCGAGCCACTAAAGACGCACAGCTGCAGATGATAAAGGTGAGCTCCTGTGATTTTTGAAACGGATCACTCCTGTAATCTAAGCAGATTATAATAATAATCCTTTTTTTTTTTCTTCCTTTTTTAGAGCTGGCAGGAGGAGGTGCTCGTTTACCAAGAAGAAATGGAGGGGCTCACTCTCTTGGCTCAGCAGGTTCTGGACGAGACTCACATCAGCAGCCGCATCAGCACCAGAGCCACCCGGATCACGGCCCGCTACCACGCCCTGCTCCTGCACTTACTGGTAACGCCATCTGAACGGGAACGTTTTGGCTGTGCCGCGCCTTCAACCGCTCACGTCCCTCTGCTTTGTCCTCGTCTCTTGTGTCCCAGGAGACGATCAAACAGCTCCAGGAGGAGGTGTCTTGCATTGAGGAAGCCCAGTCGGTCTTCACGTCCTTCTCAGACTGGCTCAGCGCGGCTCAGAACAGCTTCAGCACCGTGGCGATAAGCGTGGACATCGTGGACCGCTTTGCCATGGAGAGAAAGATGAAGAAGCTGGAGGTGGATTTCAGAATAAGCTGAATGCACAGGTCTGCTGTTAGTTGAGCGTCTGCTGATAACCGGTGTTGATTCAGGCTCTTCAGGCTGACATGGAGCAGGGCCACACTCACCTGAAGACGGTGAGGGAGAAGACGGAGCGAGCCATGGCGTTTCTGGAGGAGCCCGAAGCGGATCAGTTGAAGGAAGAGGTGGACACTCGACTCTCCCGCCTGGAGGCGTTGATGGCAGCTCTGCGGACGGAGCACAGCTCCCTCGAGAAATGCATCTCGCTCTCCAAAGACTTCATGGATAAATACAAGGCCCAGGCCCAGTGGGCGTTGGAGACCAAGAACCTTCTAGCATCGAGTGTGGAGCCTAAGGCTGAGCTCTATCAGAAGAAGGCTCAGCTGGCGAAATACAAGGTAGTTTAACATTTATCAGTTAATCTGATTGGCAGTGGGCACCGGAGCGAGACGGCTGTTTGTTTTCATCAGTGTCATTTCCCTTGTCCTCCACGCAGACCATCCAACAAACCGTACAGTCCCACGAGTCGACAGTGAAATCTGTCATCGAGAAAGGAGAGGCATTACTCGACGTAATTAACGACCCCACGATCAGCGACAACATGAAAAGGTTACAAGCTGACTACCAGGACCTCTGCCTGGCTGCGAAGGTGAGTCGGCTGCTTCTGCTGTGACGTAACAGAGACTCAGACCAAAAGTCCAAAAGCAATCCAAAGGCATTGAGTCGATTAATTTTTTTTTGTCTGCATTTACATTCACGGTTAGTGCCATCATCTTACAAAACCATCTAGTGAGTATATGCAATTTAATCTTGTAGCAGATTTTTTTTTTTTTTTGCAATAATGTGAAGGGTGAACGTGTCCTTCACCAGTCCTCTCTGCCAGTAAAGTCTAACATCTTAATTAACATCTTAAATCCTGATTTTGTCAGAGAGGACTAAAAAACACCAGCAGTGAAACATTTAAAGACAAGACAATTAAAGAGACGCGACAGTGAGGGTGTGGTGTGTGCAGAGTTGTGAAGTGTGAGGTGTTGTGTAGTAGATTGTGTTGTGACAGCGAACAAACTTAAAAGGATAATATGTAGAAACTAGAGAAAACTACTAACAAAAACCTGGATGAACACCCTCTGGACCCTCTGAACACCCGCAGTGACCCTGGATGTGTCCATGCCCATATAAACTCACCCGTACTTACACATGCAAACACATATAATTACCCATGTGTACATTTTCCAACTTTGTCATCTATACAAAGCAACATGTACTATATATTATAAAAGATGGAGATTTTTTTTATTCTTAGCAGTGTTTATGTATGAATACAAATATGCTTTTATATGCCTAAACACAGAAGTTTACGAAAATGCACATATGTATTCGCAATTCCATGCATGCCACGTCTATATATACAAGCACACACATATTTAGAAAAAAACACTCCTGTTATGATTATTAGACTATCAGTGTTGGTAAAGAAAGGTGTTTTTGATTGATTGATAGAGTGATTGTGTCAATAATACAGATTACTACTGCTATTGAAGGTGGAGATTTGGCCCTTTTGGAGCCAAGCAGATATTTTTGAAAGTGATGTTCAGGTGTGTTATATAGAGGTGTGTATATCTGTAACATGGCATGAAGCAGAGCAGGCTGGTGCATTCATGTGTGTGTTGAGACAAAGCCAAGAAGGAAAGACATCAGCAATTATCTTGCTGCTCCCCATCACTCTGGGAGGGGTTATAAGATGATTACAGAAAATTTAGAGAGCATCATTGTAGACCGAGGAATACCATTCAGAAGCAGGAAAACGTTCAAAGCAGCTGCCGGCTTTCCCAGGAGATTTTTCCCTGCCTCAGTTAGCAGGTTGAATGTTAAAGTTCATTAGAGTATAGTGAGAGAAAAAAATTAAGGATGACTTGTTTGAAACATTTCTCTCTGTCCTTCCTTCTTTCCTTCCTTCCTTCCTTCCTTCCAGACGCATGTCCAGAACTTGGTGGAGTGGGTGAAGGAGCACGAGGACTACAACAGTGAACTGCAGGAAGTTGAAAAATGGCTGCTGCAGATGTCCAGCAGGCTGGTGACCTCGGACTCCATGCAGACCAGCAGCATGGAGTCGGCGACTCAGCAGCTCGCCCGACACAAGGTGACCAACTCCATGGTGTCACGTGGAAACTGAGTAGTCATGAGCCTTGTGAAGCGTTCTGCACCCTGTAGGCAAAACAGAGGTCAAAGGAACTGGCCTGCCGTTTTGTTTCACACATTTCAAGCCGACGATACGTGCTCAACTCTTCTGTTTTTGTCATTATTTTTCAGGCCATTATGGAAGAAATAGCCAGTTTTGAAGAGCGTCTCACCAGCTTGAAGCAAAAAGGAGAAGGTCTTGTTGCCAGCTGTACAGATCAGGTTCAAGCGAAGATCAGCCAGCAGGTCCAGGCTCACCAGCAGGGAACCAGAGATAGCTACTCGACTATCTGCAGCACTGCCCAGCGTGTGAGTTACAGAAGACAGCGACCGTAGTCCTTCCTGTCTGTTTGTGGAGGACTTTGTTTGTTTTCTTTTCTTTCATTAGTTTGTTATGGTTCAATTCCTCTTGCTCAACAGGTGTACCAGAGTCTGGACCGGGAGCTGCAGAAACACGTTAACCATCAGGACACTCTCCAGCAGTGCCAAACCTGGCTCTCCACTGTACAGGAGGAGCTGCAGCTCAATGATCAGGGTCCATCCGGTCTGCAGGAAGCACTGAAGCAGGTACTCAGCCCTGCACAGCTCCCCCTGGCTTTGAAATTCACCTCCACTTGTTTTCCTCTTAATCTGTTTTTGATGGATGACTCTGGCGCACACAGGTGAAGCACTACAGAGCCCTTCAGGAGCAGGCCAGCACCTACCTGGACCTGGTCTGCTCTGTGTGTGACCTGTCCGACGATGCTGTCAGAGTGGCAGCTGCCCAGGTCCAGCAGATCAAACTCACAGTCAGTACTGCTTCACTAGTTTTATGCTTAAATTCCTACAGAGCGCATCCAGTAACGTTAACACCGACGTGTTTGATCGAAAACCTTTGCTTTGTCGTGTGCTCGTGCAGATAGAAGAAAGGATGTCCAGTGCACAGGAGCTTTCAGAGGGATGGAGAGAGATCAAGGAGCAGAAACAAGATCTCACGAGTTTGTTCCAGGACATGGAGCAACAGCTCCTCAGCCTCTCCAGACGACCGGCAGAGCTGGAGACTAAGATCGCTCAGAACATGCTGTTACAAGCCAAAGTGGGTGCCGCCATCATTACGGTCTTTGCAGTTGACCACAAACCTTCTCCTTGAGCTCTCATGTAGTTTGACGCGAGTGATTACGATGATTACCTCATTGTTTAGGAGGAATTAGTTTTCAAGCATAGAATATTTTTAGGGGTGCACGATAACTATCGGGCCGATAACAGGAAATTATGACGTAATTCCGAGATCATGACGAATAGCCCCGATAACATTTATTTTTGTCAACACAGCAGTGGCTCGCTCCCTCTGAGTCTTAAATGACCGGCAGTGAATGTTATGTTCAGGTAACATTGGCATAATCAGAAAAACGATTTCTCAATCAGGAAAATCAAGAATATCCCCTCATGCCAGAAAACAACTTGTTAAGTCGGTCATGATTTTGGTAGTTGCTAACTTGAATCAATATTCGCAGTATTTCCCCTCATGTTACACATAAAAAAGAAAAGAAATAGAAAAGGCTGAAAGAACAACTAGCAAACAAGGGAACGTAGGAATTTACGTTACACCTTGAATGCAGCCTGCAGTACGCAGTACAGTGTGCTGATCACAACAAACATGGCGGCATGGAACTTCATTTAGTTTCAGAAGAAGATAGTTTGGTGGTTATTTGTGACGAATGCTCCTAGCGAATTCTACAAGTAGATTCTACGAGTTTTGAAATCATGCTAACGTGAGCTAATGCTAACATGCGCAAGCCAGCAGCAGTCTCCTTCCCTCCCCTCTCCTCTCCCTCATCTCTCTTATCTAAAGCTTCCATGAGATAAAAAAAAAAAAAAAAATTACTCAACCTCATTTACTTTAATTAAAGGTATTAATTTAAATGGAACCACAAGTCAAAATCCTTTAAATGTAAATCCTTTTCAGTTTGTAATTTTAATGCATGTATTCCCATCAGTTCAAGGAGCCTTTATTTTTTTTTATATCAGCAAGTAATGTTGATGTGAGATATCAAATAGGTTTGTTTGATAGCTTTACGAAAATATTTGAGAGACTTGACAGTAGTTTTTCAATAGAAAAAAATAAATATCTGTTCATTTAAAGAGTCCAAACTATTTTTGATTTTGTTCATAGTATTGATGTAATGATCTTGGGTATATGTGTGTGTTATCGGTTATCGGTATCGGCCTTTAGGAGCTGAAAGTTATCGGTTATCAGTATCGGTTTTAAAAAACAGTTATCGTGCATCCCTAAATATTTTGCTTGTCGCGCAGGAATGCTGCCAGCAGCTGCAGTCTAAACAAAGCATCCTCACCAAGATGACGGAGACCGTGAACAGGCTGACCGGAGGCCAGGACTCTCCAGAGCATGCAGATCTCCAGCGTCTAAACCAGTCCTGGCTTGAGCTCTGTCAGCAGGCTGACAAGCTGCAGAGCCAGCGGGAAGGGGACCTGCAGAGGTCTAAAGAGTACCACGACTGCATCGCTGCAGTGGAGGCGCTGTTCGAGCAGGTGTCCAAAGTGTGGGACAATCTAGCCAGGTGTGTCAAGATCAGTGGAAATGTAAAGATCACAAATCAACTGATCTGTGTACTGTAAAACGTACTCTCGCTAAACGTAATTCCTTTTTTTTGTGCCACAGAACGGATGCCGAAAGTTCATCTCAGCATCTGGAGGCGTTGCGGAAACTGGCGGTAACCCTGGAAGAGCAAAAAGGTGCCCTCGAAGACCTCAAGGAGCAGAAGCAGAAGGTCATCCAGCATTTGAACTTGGACGACAAGGAGCTGGTGAAAGAGCAGATCAGCCACTTTGAGCAGCGGTGGTCGCAGATGCAAAGCTTGGTTGAAAGGAAAATCCAGGACTCTGTGGTGACCCTGGAGGAAATGAGCCAGGTGGAGGCCCGTCTGAGGGAGGCCCGGGACTGGGCAGAGGAGCAGCAGCCCGCTCTCTCCGAGGCTATGAAGATGAGCCCTCCCCCCGAGCTGGCCCAGAGCTTCCTGTTTGATCATCTCAGCATCTGCAGCGAGTTGGAGGCGAAGCAGCTCCTCCTGGCCCAGGCCATGGCCGACGCCGACAGGGTGCTGGCGCGGCTGGGTCTCAGCGAGCGGCAGCACCTGCAGCAGCTGATTTCCGACACGCAGTCGGAGGTGGAGACTCTGAGCGTGAAGGTGGTGCAGCGGAGGAAGCACCTCAGCAAGGCCTTCACGGAGAGAACGCAGTTCCTGATGGCCGTGAATCAGTCCATTTCCTGGGTTCAGCAGAACGAGAAGAAGGCCCAGGCGGAGTACATCGCTTTGCTGCCAGACGACCTAGCCAAGCAGGTGCGGACGTGCAGAAACATCCAAAGCAGCCTGAAGGCCTATCAGAGCGAGTTGACCTCCCTGTGGTCTCAGGGGAGGGACCTGATGAGGGACGCCAGCGAGGAAGAAAGGAACGAGATTCTCACAAAGCTGCAGGAGCTGCAAAATATCTTTGACAGGACGCTGCACAGATGTGGCCAGAAGCTCCAGGAGCTGGAAAAGGTACTCGTTTCAAGGAAGTATTTTAAGGCTGACTTGGAGAAAATCTGCCAGTGGTTAAAACAAGCAGATATCGTCACCTTTCCGGAAATAAATCTGATGGTGGGAGACGCCGAGCTGGAGGCGCAGCTGCTGAAGTATCAGCAGATAATCGAGCAGGCGATCGAGTATGAAAATCTCCTTCTGATCGTGCAGAGAGCCGGCCAGGAAGTGCTGCCCACCCTGAACGAGGTGGACCACTGCTACTTAGACGAAAAACTCAACACCCTTCCTCAGCAGTACAACAGCATATTGGCGCTCGCCAAGGAGAAGCGGGAGAAAATCCAGCAGGCGATCCTCACGAGGAACGAGTACACGTCCTTCATAGACGTCACTCACAAAGCGCTGAAAGAGCTTGAGGAACAGTTCAACAACCTGGAGACCCAGCCTGTAGGCTTGCAAACGGAGGAGGTCATCAGTCTGCAGGGCGATTATAAGACGATTCAGGCCGATCTCAGCAACCTGGGTCTGGCCGTGAGCGAACTGAACCAGAAGAAGGAAGGATTTCGCAGCACCGGACAGCCGTGGCGCCCGGAGGAAATGACCCAGCTGGTGAGCCTGTACAACGGACTGAAGAGGTTGGTCGAACAGAAAGTAGAGCACCTGGACGAAACCTTAGAGTCTTTTGAGGACCACAAGGCGATGGCGATGCAGATGGACTCTGAGCTCAAAGCCACGAAAGAGCAGCTGGTTAAAGTGAACGCCGAGACCCAGTCGGCCGAGGAGAGGCTGAAGAACTACCACGCTCTGGCCGGGAGTCTCCAGAGCGCCAACTCTCACCTGTCCAGGCTCATGGAGCAGATGGACACCCTCGCCCCGCGCGTTGACCGGGCGGCCCACGATGCCTCAAAGGAGCAGGTGGTTCTGTGGCAGGAGGAGCTTCGCTCCCTGCAGGCGGCGGTCGGGGAGCTGATCGAAGAGTGCGAGAACAGGTTCGTCCAGAGCAAAGACTTTGAGACGGAGATGGAGAAGACCCTGGACTGGTTGCAGCAGGTCAGGGACGAGCTGGACTGTGCTGTGATCGTGGACGTCAGGGTGGAGAAGGTGCAGGAGGAGATCAGGAAGCAGCAGATCATGCAAGAGGAAGTGCAGTCCAGATTAAGGATTGTGGCGGCGCTGAGCAGCCGGGAAAAGGAGGAGTACATCAGTGCCAATGAGCTTGTCCCTGCACACCTGGATACAAGACTGGAAGAAATGGCGAAGCTGCAGGCTGATGTTCAGAAAGCACTAACTGCCAAACAGGTAGGAGCATCTCCATCTCACCTCATGTCTTAATTCGGGCCGGGCAAGTTAACGCGTTATTATCGCATTAGCTCATTAATTTATTAACGCGGACATTTATTTTATCGCGCGTTAACGCATGTTGCTCACATGCTTTTGTTTTGAAAATTCTGTTTCTGGCTTCTGCGGAACCTGAAGAGAATTGGCAGGTAAAAATACAGAAAAGCTAAAACGGACATGGAGAGCCATAAAAATTTGTGTACTTTACAGTTTCGGTAGCAACTCAGGTAGCAATATTAACAATTCTGTCTGAAAAAGAAAATTCTTGACTGTAACAAAACTTTTGAATCCCTTTGTTCAAGACGATTGCGTCATTCCTCCATTTATCATCACATCTGCTCCATGTGTTCACTGTCCTGCTGTTCTCTAGCTGGTTACTTCAGTGCGGCTCCATCTAGTGGCACAGATGTGTAATGACAACAGAAAGTCTTGTCCTCGATTATAAAACAACCCCCATTTTTGAGAATATGACTTCTAGATTAAAATATCGTCCTATATTCGGGCCAGTACGGTAGTTTGATCAAGGATTTATTCAACAGCAGATGGGTGTCCTGCAATGCTGGAAATGAGCGTCAGGAGATTCTGTGCTCGTCATGATCTGAGGAGAAAAAAACTTCTGTCAGATGCAGAGTTCATCTATATTTAAGCTGAGTTTTCATTCAGATTTCCACAATATTTCAAATACAGTAATCCCTCACACATGGCGGTCTCAGCAATCGCGGTTTCAGTACATCGCAGAGTTTTCAAAAATATTCATCGAAAAAAAGATTTTTTAAAATTCAAACAAAGTGCTGAAGCGAACACATCACATCAAGAACGAGTCACAGGAAGCAACAAGAGCTGACAGGGGAGGCCCCATAAACGAAAATCGAGACCTGTGATTGGCTGCTACGACGGGCATTACTGTACCGTCGGTGGTCTGTACGCTCTGTACGTCACAGCCCCCATTAACCGCGAAGTGTGGGAGATTACTGAATTATAGTATGTGATTTCAGCACCGCCATGCTACCTGAACTGCCGCGGACAAAGTTATTTTTGGGTCACGTAAACTGAACAATTAAATATGAAAAACAAATTCAGTCCTGTGGCCCGATTTTTCATTTTGTATTTTTGATCTAAGTCTTACATTGAAATATGAAAAACAGGCATTTTTTTGTTTTTTGTGTTAGATTAAAAAATGAAAAACTAAATAAAATGCCACTTTCTAATTTTTTTGATTTTTGATTGACAATTGAAAATGGAAATAACGAATGGCACACAGATTGATAAAGTTACAGAACTTTCACGTGGACATTTTCATTGTAAAGTTCTCCCAGACGTTCTCCCCGTTAAGTTTCTGCTGTTGCCTAATTATTTATTAGAAATTATTTTATTTTTTATTTTTTAAGATGAGAATTACACTAAATGTGTGTTACTGACAAGTGCTGATGTTAAAAGTGTTGGAATAACAAATGTTATGGAACTTTAGTTCATATGGCAGCAGAACATTTCAATAAAAGTGCACTTTACACCACTTTTGAATTCATTATTTGATTTTGCCTATAGAATGCGATTAATCGTGATTAATCAGGGAAAAAGTGCGATTAATTGCAATTAAAAATTTTAATCGTTGCCCAGCCCTAGTCTTAATTTAATCTGTGAACACACAGTCCTAAAAGGCTTCCGACTGTTCTTTCGTCTTTTTCTCTGCTGATTTCGTGTGAAGATTACTCTGGAGGAAGCGCTGGTGTTGTGTCAGAAGTACCACTTCAGGATGCAGTCCGCCTGTGAATGGCTGGAGGACGCCGTGTCGTTCCTCCAACAGGCCAGCCTGGGGGTCGACGTCGAGAACTACGAGGAGTGTCTCCGGCAGCAGGCGAGCATCATGGCCACGGAGCAGGAGTTCCTCATCCACCTGGAGGAGCTGCAGGCCCTGCTCCCTCAGCTGGAGACGCTGGTCAACCCGACGGCGAGGGAGCAGCTGCGCGTGAGCGTGGAGTCGGCGAAGCACAGAGGCGTGGAGGTGCGCAACCAGCTGCAGTGTCACCAGGACGTCCTGCAGAGGTAAGAGGAGCGAGGGGCCGGACGCCGTCGCTCTCATTTCTGTCTGCAGTCTTCTGAAATGTCCTCCTTTCCTCAGCTGCGTGGCCCAGTGGAAGCAGTTCCAGGAGACGAGGCAGACTGTCATCGAGCTCATGAACGAGGCTGAAAAGAAGCTCACCGAATTTTCTACAGCAAAGGCGGCCACGAGCCAAGAGGCCGAAGAAAAGCTGTGCAGCCACCGGGTACAGGGAGCCGAAACATCAACGTGCACTCATGTAGCTGATCTACAAATGCTTATTAATGATCTCTCTTTTTTTTTTTCTTCAGTCCCTTGTATCTCTTGTGAACGGCTTCCAAGAGAAGCTGAGCGGTTTAGAGGAGCAAGCGGCCCAGCTGGAAGCTGGTGGGGAGCGACGCCAGCAAGGCCACCATCAGCCGCTCCATGACCACCGTGTGGCAGCGGTGGACACGACTCCGCAGCGTGGCGCGAGGGCGGGAGAGAGTGCTGGAGGACACGGCACAGGAGTGGAGGACCTTCAGAGAGAAGGTACGCAGACGGCTGATGGGTCGATTAAAAGCTGCAGCTTTGCAGTGAAAACCTTTCATAAGTTCTGCTCTTGTTTTGTTTTGTTTTTTTTTTAGATGGTGAAAGTCAGAGGCGTCTCCGATGAACTCCAAAGTCGTTTCCCTGACAGCGCGGTGGAAAAGGCCTCCAAAGCCACCTTGCAGTCTCTCTTAGACCAGCACGACCTGCTGAGCCAAGACCTGGAGCGGGAACTGTCGTCCCTTGCGCTGTTGCGCCAGTACGCCCTCAGCCTGCTGCACGACGTGGAAGTGCCTTCGCCGACGCACGACCAAGAGGAGCTGCCCAGCTTAAAGGAGATAAGAGCTGTCCAAGAACAAATGGAGAGGTAGCGCGACCTTATTCTCAATCTGCTACGATCTCTCTTAAACTGCTGCGCTGTCGTGATCAAAACACACTGCATGCTGTTTGTCGGTGGAGGAGAAATGTCAGGTTTTTTTTTTTTCTTTCCCTCCAGCCTCTTGACACAATCCAGGACCAAGCGGGCTCAGACAGCTCAGGAGCTGAGGGAAAGAGAGGAGGTGGAGAAGGAGCTGAGTGTGGTGAAAGCCTGGATCCAGGAGACCAGGGAGCTGCTTCTCAACCCCACGCCTGACATCGACTCTCTGCTGCAGGAGCTTGAGGTGTGTCTTTCGTTAAAAAAAGAACGGCGTCACCCGCGGGTACACCTGAGACCACCTGTGGCACGCGTGCGAGCTCACGCCGAATGCCTCTCGCTGTCTTTCAGATCGTACACGGGGATGTGATCACTTATCGTCAGAACGTGGATAAATTAGCTGAGCAGCAGCAGAGCAAGTACCTGGACCTCTACACCATCCTCCCCTCTGAGATCTCCATGCAGCTCGCTGAGGTCTCTCTTGCGCTGGGTGCTATTGAAGATCAGGTACGTCAGGCTTTTTTTAATATATATTTTTATTAGGGCTGGGCAAGTTTACACGTTATTATCGCGTTAACGCTAGTGCTGGGCAATTTGACGATACATATCGTGGGGACGATATAAAAGTGTGTATCGTGCCATTTCTCTTCTATCGTTTCTATCGTTTCTATCGTTTCTAACCTAATTTTATCAATTATTACAGCAAATATGTAATTAAATAAGCTGCAACAATAAATTTGATAGAATCATATCTACTTCTACAAAGTAGCCTTTTATGTTTGCACTTTTATTCATGGTTAATGCCTTAAACAGAGTTCTCTTCAACCCTGATGTTTACTTTAGACACTTTATATTGGTTTGCAAACTTTGCACTACAAGGTTACAGATTTCAGAAAGTTGAAAAATAATTTGTGTTTATTTTTTATAGCTGAACTTCAGTGCAAAAATGTGTTTTTCCTCTCAGAAACTGTTGTGCACTTTAAAAAAAATGTGAAAGCTACTGTACCTCTGTACCTTCCTGTTTTGCTGCACTAAAATATATGTTTGTGACAGTTCAGCTAACTGTCCTTTCAAAATAAAGTTGAAAAGTAAGCAATGAAATTTTTGTCAAACTTTTCAGAGAATAACTGAAAACATACTTTATTATGGTATATCGTGATATATATCATTATCGTGATTTAAAATAGTCCATATCGTGATATATGATTTTTTCCATATCGCCCAGCACTAGTTAACGCATTAATTTATTAACGCCGACATTTATTTTATCGCGCGTTAACGCATGTTGCTCACATGCTTTTGTTTTGAAAAGTCTGTTACTGGCTGCTGCGGAAACAGAAAACAATTGGCAGGTAAACAAGGAAAAATAAAACAGACATGGAGAGCGGTAAAAATTCATGAACTTTACAGTTCGGGTAGCAACTCAGATAGCAATATTAACAATTCTGTCTTAAAAAAAATGTAGCCCCACGAAAACCTGGGTCACATTGGTTTATGGCCTCCATAGTATCATGTTTATGTAGAACTTCTAAGTCAGGTAGATTCTTTTTAACAAAATCATCTAATCTGTCGGTGCCCATACTTGACTTGTAGTTGTGTGAATGAAGAAAAATTCCTCCCAATGTATAGATTATCTACATTTTTAATGTCTTTCTGTCAGGCTTTTTTTTTTTTTAATCTTCATCAGCTACCTTTTTGTCATTTTTCTCATTGATGCTCCAGGTTCTCTCAAAGGAGAGAGAAAATCAGAAAACTAGAGAAATAAAAGAGGACTTCAGCTCCAGAATCCACGACATGTCAGAGAAACTGAAAGCAATCTCAAATAAATTTAGGGAGAAATCTCCTGATGTTGATCACGCCAAAGAAGAGGTGAAGGTAGGTCTCCCTGCTCTCTGGACTTCCTACTTTTGGTGCAAACTATATTCTTCTATGGCCTGTTGAGGTAAATCTACTCATTGCATCTCTTTTCTCAGAGTCTTCTGGAAGATCTGGACTCTTGCGGTCGCACTCTGTCAGAGCTGGATGTTGCTGTGCAGGAGTTTGGTCGCAGGAACCCCCTGCTGGCCAAACAGCTCAGTGACGCCATAAGCAAGCTCTCAGAGATGCATCACCACACGACTCGACTGGCTGACTGTCGGAACAACTGGCTCAAAAAGGTTTGCTTCCTCAGCCCTCCTTCACTCAGCGAAATCTGTCAGGCTCACGCGAGAAAGGCTACTTACAATGTCTGTTGTCTCGGCTCTTCAGGCTGTCTGCTACTTGGACGAGTATAATGAGATGCTGGACTTTATCGTGAGGTGGTCAGAAAAAGCCAAAAGCCTGGTGAGGGCGAACATCATCTGGAACTCCACCGTTCATCTGCAGGAGCAGATTCGGATGTATCAGGTGAGAGGGGGGTGTTTTCATGTTCTGGAGTGTCTCCGAAGGTCTTGAAATTACGCAAATAAAACCTCCAGTGAGCAGCAGCGCGTGACATGTTGCAGTGTAGGATTACTCTGTGGAGAAAAAGATCCATCTTTAATGTTTCCGTGGGACTTAAGGGAGGAAGCAGCAGCCACGTGCTGCTAATTACGGTAAAAGTGCTTTATTAATTAATCTTTAGTAAGTTTGAGCACCTCCAAAGAGTCAGAAGTTGTGGCCGTTTGCTGGTCTGGAGCAATAAATGTGTGTTAACCCAATGCCAAGGAGGGAAACCATCAGCACTGGTCTCAGAGAAGCAGTCGCTCCTGCCCAAATGGTTATAAGATCAAGGGCCAATTCCTCCCTTAACCCTCAATCTCAACCCTCGCCTTTAACCTCCGTCCTGGGATGTCCCCTCGACCCGGTGGAAGTGGTGGGAGAGAGGAGAATGAGGACTAAGCTGTCCTCTCTGATGGACAGTGTCTCCCATCCTCTGAAGGACACCCTTACAGCTAGAGGCTCCTTCAGCGATAGACTCCTTCACCCCAGGTGTGTGAAGGAGAGATATCGCAGGTCCTTCCTCCCTGCTGCTGTAAGGCTGTACAATCAGCACCGCTCTCAGCAACCCCCCCCCTCCTAATGGACAATATGACTCAGTACTATTGTGTGCAATATACATACATTCATCGACATGTGCAATATATACAGTATATACATACTCATTGACGTGCAATAACTACTCAGGTGTAATAATCACTACCAACATATCTTTGTAAATACAGTCAGATTTATTATTTATTATTTATTATATATTCTCTATTGTAGTTATTGTTGTTTTTATTATTGTTTTATCCTATTTTTATTGTTGTCCTTTTTCTCTTTTCTATTGCTATTCTCACTGCTGCTGTAACGATGTAAATTTTCCCATTGTGGGACAAATAAAGGATTATCTTATCTTATCTTAACCCTTAATTTTTGGCCCTCAATCTTAGCCCTCGAAAGTAAGTGTAAGGGCTAGCTTGTGACTTAGAAATGGGACACCCCTCAAGTGCAGTTACGTCTTCAGACTGAAATGTATCAGAGCCCGTGTTGTCTCTGTATTCCCTGAAATGACACAGGGATAACATTAAAAGAGCGCTGTATATTCTCTAGATAATATTAGCAAATAACACAATATAGGATACATTATTCAGTCCTCCGTCGCTACAGAACAAGGTATACAAGTAACGTGAAGCCGACCCGGACCCGCCGGCCGCCAGCGTACCGGGACCCACTGGCCGCCAGGACCCGCCAACGGCAAACATCGTAAAGTAAAAAAATAAATGTTACGCAACAACGATGTTAATCCATGAAAAAAGTCTCAAACAAAGACAATAAGATGGTTTCATAACATTTATATCTTTAAGATATACGAAGATACTTACATTTGTAGCTAGCTTTTTGGTCACCATCCTTTTACGAAGGATGTCTTGGCTAAATTACCCAGTGCATTCTGGGTAGCCTTTACTACCAAGGGTGGTGTCGGAAAATCTCAATTTTGAGGGCGATACAGCCAGGGGCGAAAATCGCCATTTCATTTGGGGGGGGACAATAAACACCTAAAATTTCAGAGGTAATTCCTGCGGGGGGGACATGAAAAAAAATGCTCGGTCTCTCCAGGGCTCCTTTGGTGCTCCTTGCAGGTTTTAGATGTTTCCACAGCCTTGAATGTTCATACCCTAATACAGTAGTTGTAGTACTGTTGTGTATCAGTGCATATTAACCTGTATACAGGTTTTTCAATGTTCAAAATGAAAAATCAACATGGTATTGATGGTATTATATATGTATGTTGATTTTTTGACAAACCATTAATTACAATCATATGCAACTTAAAAATCAAAAAAAACAATGCAAAAACCGCAGAAATGACACACTCGGCACCTCGAGGACCGCCCATTAGACTCTGGCCTAACACCACTTTGAGATAGATGGAGGGTTGTTTCAACAATTAAAAAAAAAGGGTGCTTTACGTTTCTGGAATTGGTTGTCTTTATTGAACATGACTCCATTATTCAATTGTTTGTTGTGTGCTTACAATTTTTTTGGGGGGATTAAAAAATAGGGCGACACTTTTCGGTCCTCTGGTATCCCTCTATTTATTTGGACAAACTGTTATTTACCAGTGAAAAGGCACAGCTGACAGTCTTCCTAGAAGAAGAAATTTAGCAGATCTTTGAGTCAGTCATGAATTCCTCTGCCTCTGAAAGTATTAGTGAGTCAAATGAGACGCCAAAGCTTGGCTGAAATCTGGTTTCTTTTGTTTTTAACTTTACATTGTTTGAGCTTGTGCTAATGTCACCGTAGTTCATGCATACTTGAGGACATTTGCACATTTAAGCTTTTAACGAAGGGGGTCACAAAAGGAAAATGAAAGGATGCCTGGGTTCTTTAGTTCCCCAGCACCAGGAGACGGTTTCAAACATTCCTTTCATTCATCCTCGTTTCCCCGCGCTCAGGCCGTCCTCCGCGAGTCCCGGGAGCTCCACGGAGACCTGGAATCTATGGCAGAGAAAGTAGAGCTTCTGTCCGAGGTGCTGCAGGTCGAGTCGATGAGCCAGCAGGTCTGCGAGCTCAGTCGGCACACGGATGAGCTTCAGCAAAGCATCAAGACTCAACTGCAGAGCCTGCAAGATGCAGATAAGGTAAAGGGTAAATAAGCTTGAGTTCATGGACTTTTCATCACCTCTCGCTTGCCATTCATGCTTTGGAGTTTTCTTTAGAGTATGGAAGCCTTGGAGTACGAAGTGAAGGCCCTGCACGTCGCTCTGGAGCAAGTCCAAGCCATGCTGACCTCACCAGAACTGGCCACGCCAGAGCCTCAAAGAGCAGCTGGCTCAGAGACAGGTAACCAGGCAACTCTCAAACAGCACACAGCGTTGTGTTTATTTTCTTCAAAAAAAACACCTCGAATGCTTATTTTGCTTGTGAAGAATTTGGCACAATGCAAACCCTCCCCCCTCGTTTTTTTTTTTGTTTTTTTTTTTTCTTTTGTTTTTTTCAGCGTCTGTTGGCAGATATGGAGAGCTTCAAGCAGCAGGTGCAGGCGGTGCAGATGTGTCAAAGTGCTCTGCGCGTTCCAGAGGAGGTGATGCCCAACCTTGCCATCTGTCGCACGGCCCTTCGTCTGCAGCAGGAGGCGAGCCAGCTGCAGCATGTGGCGATACAGCAGTGCAACATCCTGCAGGTGCAGTGGGGTGGCGCTGTTCTACAGCGCAGACTCGTAGTGATTCAGACAGCATTCAGGGACGTTATGCTGCAGTGTTTGGTATTGATGGAGATGCAGACGAACGACGTGACTCACATTTGCTTCGCTTTATATATGTACATTTTCAAGCTGTGGGAAAAAAGCACGCAAATATCAGTCGTAACAGTCTTTTATTAGGGAAAAAATTCGAAGGAAAATAACTACAACAAAGTGACCTCCCTTTTTTTTTTTCCCAGGAAGCAGTGGTTCAGTACGAGCAGTATGAAGCAGGAAGTGAGAGACCTGCAGAAGCTGATAGAGGAAGCACACCGGGTCATTCAGGACAGGCCCATCCCCACCAATAACATCCAGGAGCTGCAAACCCAGATCCTCCACCACGAAGTAAAACACCCTTTAACCCTTCTGTGTCACGCAGAAGTGACGAGTAATCCTGGACATGTCGTTCGCTCAGTAAAAATGCTTCCACGTCTTTGTGAATGTCAAGTTCAATTCAATTCAATTCAATTTTATTTGTATAGCGTCTGTTACAATGTCAATTGTCTCTAGGCGCTTTACAGAGACCCAGATCATGACCCCCGAGCAAATATCATTAACTAAAAAATAACATTGAATCCTAAACAAGGATAATGGCAGGTAAAAAAACCTTTCAGCCAAACAATGGCAAGTAAAAACTCCTTGAGGAGAGAGGAGGGCACACAAATGATTGAATATAATGACCATATTAACAAAAACATAAACACATGGAGGTAGCAGCACTGAGATGAGATGGCCAGAGGACCAGGTCACAGATCACCATGCCAGTCGGCACCCCAAAACACATCTACACACACAAGTGGAGGTAAAACCCGGGATGGCTAAAGGATGGAACTGCAAGTCAGCATGCAACTCAGGAAACTCTGGCCTGCAAATACACAGAAAAAAAAGCACAACAAACCACAGGAAAGTAAAGAATATGGAGCATAGTTACAGTAACAAGGTGCTCCCAATTAATTATAAATGAGCTGGAGGAGGAGGAAGGGAGGAGGAAAGGGAAGGAAAGGGGGAAGAGCAGTGGAGACACCACTCAGCATTTCATGTTGGCGTCCCCCTGCAGCGTAGGCCTATAGCAGCATAGCTATGACGAAGCTGTGATTAAGACGAGCCTACTCTAGTCTTAGCTCCCACAACTGTGGCTATAACTATTAGCCCCTACACACTATAGTTTAGACTAACTGTAGGCTAAAAAGAAATGTTTTCAATTTAGTTTTAATGATGGAGGTGGTATCAGCCTCCTTAACCCAAAATGGTAGCTAGTTCCATAAAAAAGGTGCCTTGTAGCAGAAGAATTTTAAACATAATTTAAAATTTCACGGGAAGCCAATGGAGGGATGCTAACACGGGAGAGACGTAATCTCGCTTACGGATTCCTGTCAGCACCCTCGCTGCTGCATTCTGGATCAATTGGAGGCCATTCAGCGAGCTTTCTCGGACATTCTGCTAACAACGCATTGCAATAATCCAGTCTAGAGCTGACAAACGCGTGGATTAATTCACCCAGGGAGAGGATGCTCCTGATCTTGGCAATATTTCAGAGATGAAAAAAGGCAGTCTTGCAAACCTGATTAATATGCTGCTTAAATGACATATCCTGATCAAAAATTACTCCAAGGTTTTTCACAGTTGTCCTGGAAGCCAGCGTAAACTCAGTTTTGGGACCAAAGACAATAACCTCTGTTTTATCCGAGTTTAGAAGCAAAAAGTTAGAGGACATCCAGGACTTAATGTCATCAAGACACCCTTGAAGTTTAGCCAAAGGTTTTGTTTCCTCTGGTTTCATAGATAAGTACATCTGCGTATCATCAGCGTAGTAATGAAAGTATATGTCATGGCTCTGGATAATTTTTCCCAAGGGCAGCATGTATAAAGTGAAAAGGATTGGTCCCTGAACTAAAATCAATATAAATCAATATGAAGGTGAATCAATGTAAATCAATATAAAGGTGAAGCCGGTATGAGAATGGAGTTAACTGGAAATTTGATAAGAGACCAGTTCTGATTCAGCATCTGTTCTCAGGTTTTGATTTGCTCGTGGCTTCATCACATGTTTCATGTGTGTCATTTTTTGTTGTTGTTGTTGTCATTTTTACCAGGAGCTTGCCCAGAAATAAAAGGTTACCAGGAGCAAATTGCATCACTGAATTCGAAATGCAAGATGCTGGCTGTAAAGGCGAAACATGCCACCATGCTGCTGACGGTGAGCGATGCGGAGGGACTCCCCGAGGGGCTGCAGGAGATCAACGGGGACGCGTCCAAGAAATCCTCAGAGAAGGCCGTCATCGTAAGAGAGCACAGTCCGCCGCGTAGCATGTGTAATGAGGCTGCTGCTTATCGACAAACCTCTTTAACCCTTCTATTTCTGGCATTTGCTAAAAACGGTTTTATGCCACTAATTCTCTGAGCGAAACACCTTGCGTATGATCGATCGTTCCCCCCTTCTCCTCGCATGTCTGCTCTCCTGTCGCTGTTTCCGGCGTGGCGCGTCAGATGACGGCCGGTCGCTGTCACACGCTGTTGTCGCCCGTCACCGAGGAGTCGGGTGAGGAGGGCACAAACAGTGAGGTTTCCTCTCCCCCTGTGTGCCGCTCTCCTTCTCCTGTCACTCACACTGAGGCCACGATCGCCAAGGTATCCGTCCTCCACCCTTCTTCACTGACTAGTGCAGCCGTTGCAGTCTGCCTTAAAGCAGCACAAGGGACCTGTTAGAGTTAAAACATCAGTTTCAATCATATTTGAAGGAGTATTTTGGGAAGCCCTGCTAATCTGCCTGAGCTGGTCTCCAGTGATCGTTTGTTTGTCTGTGATATTTAAGGTCTTTGACCTTTTTAAAGTACTGATTTGGAAATATTCTTGTCTGTTAATGTGCTGTGAATCTCACGCTGCTAATCTGTGCTAATGCCTCGCTTGAAAAGTACGTTTTAATTGCAATTTATAAATGGATGCAATTTATATTTCTTCAGATGGGACGTGGAAGACTCACTCGAGCTCCGATCCAAGAACTGTACGATCCGACGTTTGAGTCCGTGGCCAACCTGGACGATCTGCAGCGCTCGTGGGAGACTTTAAAGAACGTGGTACGTGGGATTAAACGAATGAAGTCTGATCAGCCGTCATTGAAATGTGTCAAATACGAGCCCTGTGCTTCCTGGTTGGTTGACTTGCAGATCAGTGAGAAGCAGAGATCTTTGTACGAAGCTCTGGAAAAGCAGCAGCACTACCAGGGTTCTCTCCAGTCGATCTCATCGAAAATGGAGACTTTGGAGGCCAAACTCGGCAAGCCTCTAGAGGCTGATAAAAGTCCGGACAGCCACATGAAGGCACATGAGGTGAGTCCTCACTTGTTGAAGCTGCGAGATCACACATACACGAGGCCGAACTATGATCCCCAAACTTCACAGTGCTCCCAAACAGACGAAGAGATGGAGCTTCAGTGTAGATGTGACGTACTAAGAGGTTCTTTACGTGCATTAGAATAATTCATCGCTTGTATCGTGGCTGTGGTGTGCAGGGCCTGCTGGGGGACATTCAGAGCGTGCAGGAAGAGATCGACAGGCTGCAGACAAACTTCACAGAGGACATGGCTGCCAATTGCTGTGGACTCGGACATGGCTGACAGGCTGGCGATGCAGTCCTCCCTGGCGGTGCTGGCTGAGAGGATGGCCACCATCCACATGAAGGCGTTGGGGAAACAACAGCTACTGGAGGTAGCTATAGCAACTCTATTTCTGCATTTCAGACTTAACAACAATACAGGTCAATACCCACAAGATATCCACCTCCAGATCGGGCCATGCCACAGCTCTGATAACAAACTGAGCCAACCGCACAACGCTCTTTGCAGAGGTGATGAAAATATGAATTGATGTAATTAGTAAAGAATGATCTGCCCGACTGCAGGAGCACGCTACCGACCGTCTGGAGGGTCAGCGTCAGGAACAGGCCATACAGATCTATCGAGCCCAGGCGGACGAACTGGAACGCTGGTTGGCCAGAACGCGCAACTCAGCGACCGTCATCCTTGAACCTGAAGCTGCAGACGAGACTGACATGGAAGATCAGCTCGCTGGATGTCAGGTAAGCACTCCCCCTGCTGTCCACCCTGAGAAATGCGTGTGATCGCCTTTTTGAATCGCTGTCTTGTGTAAACGTAAATAGACGATCACCATGAGGCGACTCTGCCGTACCAGATTGCCAGGAAAACTCTGCAGTGCTGCAGAACTGTTTACTGGGCGTTCACTCATTGTTTCAGTTAAGCACACTGATGCACGCAAAAGAGGATTATTCACATGCATCTTATCTCTCAGTGTTTTCTTGCTCATATTACATATGGATCATCACAGGGGCCAGAGAGTAAACAGGGGAATTAGTGGAGTTAGAGGGGCATTCAGATGGCTGGGCTGCTAAGCGACTGCAGCACTAGTCTTAAGCAGATTATGCAGAGGTCTCCGTGGGACAGGGGCGTGTTAGCATCGCAGGGCGGAGTAGTTTCAGATGATTAATAGAGATCAGTGCAGGATTGGTGCTGGCAACAAAGCTGCTGGAATATCCAAGTAGGGGAATTGTGGAGTCCAGGAAGGGAAAGGCGGGAGGGTGGGACAGTTACTCGCCGTTAGATTAACCCGCTGAAGCTGTGCGTGCAGTGGAGCGGGAATGCTGTCGGACAGCTAATGTCTTCTCAAACACCAGAACATTCACTGATGGGTGTTGACAGGTTGATCGGACTCACAATGGTGTTCAAAGCAGGAGATTCCGTTTTGAATTTGAGTGAGAAGATGTACGCCGGAGAGCATGGAGCGTGAAGGATTAGCGGTAATATGTTGCACGGGAGGCGAGGAGGGAAAGATGGGCCAAGGATGAGAGTCATCTCTGTCCTGCGGCCAGGAAAAGCTGCTAGAGCTGGAGGCTCAGACAGACCCGGAGTGCCCACTGAACAGAGGGGGACGCCCCGGTAGGTGGTGAGACAGCATGTTTGAGCTGGCCTCTCTCCTCCTGCTGATGCAGAACATGCTGCTGGAGATTGAGGAGAAGGTGCTGGCCCTCTCGGAGCTGACGCTGCGCAGCGAGAACCTCCTCCTGGAGGGCCGGACGGACACCAGAGAGGAAGCCGAACACTTAGCCCAAAGGTTGCGCACACTGAAGGGCGGTTTGCTGGACCTGCAGCGGATGCTACAAGACAAACAGAACAGCATCCAGGTGAGAAGGTCGCCAGGTTTAACTTGAGCACAGAATACACAACAGTGGAGATGTCGTGTTTACAGGCCTGCCGCAACAAAAGCACATCTTTGCAGCACGCTGTTGATTGAGGCACGAGGTTGAGCCAAGTACAAAAGATTGAAGCTCCTGTAAAGTTCTGCGGTCTTTCTTACCTTGCTTCAACTGTTTGCTCCTAAAGGGTTCTCTGCAGGAGCCAGAAGACAGCGAGTCGGACTCCAGTCTCTCTCAGAGTCCCAGTGTGCAGGACTGGCTGGCCCAGGCCCGAACCACGCGAACCCAGCAGCACCAAGACAGTCTTCAGAGGCAGAGGGTGAGGTTCAGAGCATCAGCTCTGGGGTCAGCGCTGATGTAGAGGAATCTTAAATGTGTGTCGTGTTGCTTGTCTTCCTGAAGGAACTGGAGGAGCAGCTTGCAGAGCAGAAAAAGCTGCTTCAGTCAGTAGCCAGCAGAGGAGAAGAGATCCTCATCCAGCAGGCGTCACCCAGCAGTGGCAGGTAACTGCATCATGCATGTATGCAAACCAAATTCAAACCCTGTACTGTTCGCGATAAGCTGAATTCGTGGAGGTTTTTGTGTCTCTGCAGTATGACAGAGCCGTTTTCTCCAGCGGCTCTGGCTGAGGCCGGTCGGGAACAGATGAGGCACCGATGGGAGAGTCTGAGACGAGAACTGAGAACTAAGCTGCAGCTCCTGCAGAAGACCCTGGAGCAGGACCAGAAACAGCCGGTACAGT
Organism: Hirundichthys speculiger; assembly: GCA_018398805.1. NCBI lineage: Eukaryota > Metazoa > Chordata > Actinopteri > Beloniformes > Exocoetidae > Hirundichthys > Hirundichthys speculiger. Next base: position 841,343 of record JAGFBZ010000626.1, on the reverse strand, counting down.
GTGGCGAACGGTGTCAGCGGTGGCAGAAACGTCCCACCAACCCATTCTCAACTGCTTTCCTTTTCTTTTTTTTTTTTCTTTTACCTCAAATTTTCCAGGTTTTTTCCAGAGTTTCTCGAGTGACCACAGCTGGATCACCGTTCAAAGGGGAGACTCAGGCTGATAAATCCTCGCTTAAGACTCTGTACAACAGCTTCAGGCAGACCATTGAAGATATGACCATTCAGGTTTTGGCGTCACTTCCTGTCAAATTAGACATTTTAATGCAACCTTTTGTTGTTGTTGTTTTTTTTTTTTGTATAACGGTGCATGTTTGTGTTCGCAGCCCGGCGCCGGCGGTGAGACGCAGGTGGCGCAGATGGAGCAGCAGCTCTACACAGCCGTGTCGTCCACCTCCTCCTGGCTGGACGGCGTCGAGAACAACGTCTTCTCTGGCTCCGTGCTCCTGGCTGAAAACGCAGAGACCCAGCTCCAAAATCAGGAGGTACGGACCGCGCAGATTTGTGCATGCTTTATTCATCGCTACAGGTCTGCACTGACAGATATTCAGGACCGCCGATCTGCACGAGGTCCTGCTCGGGGCTGGTTGAGAAGAAATGCGAACGAAGAAATCCCTGATGCTCACTGGAATTTGCAAATGACAGCCAGGACCTGACCGATGGCGATCTTTCCCCGCAGATCGTGGAGAGCGACGTGAGGCACGTGACCGAGGAGGTGAAGTTCTGCCAGGCTCTGCTGGCCGGGTCCTCGGGGTTGACCCATGAAGACCGGGCACTGCTGGAGGACAACCTGCACTGCCTGGAGGAGAGATTAGGAGCTCTTCGGCGGTGCCCTGGGACAACGCTGCGACCACATGAGGACCAGGACACACGAACTTACAGCCTACCAGGTCCGCCTCTTCTTTCTTTGATTACCTTCGTTTATTTCCAGTCACCTCTATGTGACACCAGAAACCAAGCAGTGGCCAAGATGTGTGTTTCGTTTTATTTCCTTGAGAGCTTTTCCTTTAAAATGCTGCATGTGACATCATTAGCTCAGGTGTAGCAACTCGCTTTTTTTTAACCAGTTTCATAACGACTCAATGAGCTTTCATCCTCCTGTACAACGTAGATGCTGTTAGCTGTGGACGACTGTAGGTTGCACTCTGCAACACAGTGATCCCTTATTTTTCGCGATTAATGGGGAAAAAATAAGCCGCAGCCGTAGCCCCCCGAGCCTCAATAATGTGTTTAAAATATGTTTAAAAACCCCAAAAAAGTAGCGAGGCACTGCAACGAAACAAGACAAAGGCTCAACTGTGGTCTTTCTGTTACCTTCACAGCCTCTGGTCTCTGAACCGTAGTAAAGAAACTGCTGGTATTGTGCTATTTTTGGCTCGTAATTAGCGGCTAACACGCTAACAACAACAAAACAAAAAGTCCGGTTTTCTCTGCATGGAACGGGCACTTTATTCTGGCACTGCAGGAACTTGTAACATCACGCAGGTTGTATTGTTCGGCTGAGAACAGAGAATGTAAATCTATACATGCTGGGCTGCTGTTTATGCTCACTCCACTTTTCATCTAACCTCGTTTTCTTCTGCCGTCCCACGATACACACACTCCATTACCCAGAAGGCCACACCATTACCCATAAGGCTACCTTCTTAAAGGGGCCAGGCTGGCTCACAGCATTTCTTCACTGTAAGAGAACGCGCACAACATCCTGTGATGTTTCCGCGATTTTTAAAATTATATTATATATTTCTGAAAAAAATCTGCGAAGCACTAAAACCGCGGTACTCAAACCGCAAAGTGGCAAGGGATCACTTTATACAATATCAATTATTTTCTTTCTCACTCAGACCGAGCTGCAGCTACTCCAAACCGCTTTAATAGAGACCAAATGCCAGATCCTTCAAGCCTTGGCCGGAGCGATGGACAGACCGGCCGCGAAACAACTGGAGGTAACGCAGGCCGCCGTCCTACGTGAGCGCATGCGCACACGGCGTCGTGAGCGCGAATGTGACCCGTGGATGTGATGTTTGCTCGACTCAGGTCATCGTCAGCGCAGAGGAGAGCCTGAGAGACTTCGAGCAGAGAATCACGGAGCTGAAGAGCAGAGGAGCAGCGCTGCAGGTGGACCAGATATCGACGGACAAACTGCTCAAACTCCAGGTGGCGCACATCACAGAGGACTCGCGCACGCATCGCCTGTCAAATGCAGTTCGTTTTTAGCCAGTTCGTTTTTCTTGCTTCCTCGTGTTTCCAGGACTCGTACGAGTCCCTGGTGATGACGGTGGGTTCGAGGCGCAGCGGGCTGAACCAGAGCATCGCTCTGAAGGAGCAGTACGAGCGCGCTCTGCAGGACCTGACCGACCTGGTGGACACGGCCAAAGACAAAATCGCCGCCGACCAGAGGATCGTGGCCAGCTCTGTGGAGGAAGTTCAGAGTCACCTCGACAAGCACAAGGTAGCAGAGCGGACGTTTGCCGCCGCTGGCGCCAGACGGACGTAGGTTTGGTCATGTTTTTACTTGTCGTTTCCTTCCAGGAGTTTTTCCAGGGTCTGGAGTCTCATATGATTCTGACGGAGACGTACTTTCAGGAAGATCAGCGGTCTGATGCTCCCCAGAGAGAGCAGCGTTTTGGAGGAGACTCTGGCCGAGGCTCAGAGGGTCCTGAAGGAGGCCCACAGCAGAGGGGTGGAGCTGGAGTGCATCCTGGAGGTGGGGGGGGGGCGTTAACAGCTGTTTCAGTTTGGGAGAAAAAAAAAAAAGATGAATTCACAGACAATCTGGAAGAATCCTTATCGAATCCTTATCGGTTCCTGGTGTTGATAATATGTAGAGCATGTTAAAGCTTTAAAATGTAGATATTTATTCAGTCAGATGCTCATTCAAGTCAATAGGGAACTTAAAGAACATGTAGACATCACTATGTTTTTATATAGAACCAGATCGCAGCACTAAGTGTTGATAGACTGTAGACAAATATAAAAAAACAAAGACATTAGTGGTTTATTCATCCTGCTTTGAGAAGAAAATGTGCTCGGTGCTCGTCACCAGAAATGAAAGTTTCCTTGATAAATGTTTGAATATCAAATATCCAGTTTAATCCAGTTTTTTATCTCCCTCAGACTTGGTGCCGTTTGGCACAGGACTACCAGAGTCTGAACCGGCAGCTGGAGGCCGTCGAAGGAAGCGTCCCGTCTGTAGCCCTCGTGGAAGAAACCGAAGATCGGCTCAAGGACAGAATCTCTCTGTATCAGGTGTGCAGTGATGTCATAGGGGTTTCAACAGGTTATTTATACGCCCAATGGCTGAGGAACGAGAGAACCTGATGTGTGATCAAGATGTCCTCCTCTTCAGTTCTTATAAACTTAGAAAATGCAGTTAAGGTGTAAACACTTTTTTAAAACTTCCCCAAAGCTCACTTCTCCTTCCCTCTCTCGCACCGTTGCACTCAAAGGGCCTTAAAGGGAGACTGACGGAGCACCAGCACAAGCTGCACCAGGTGCTGGAGGAGGGCAAGCACCTGCTCCTCTCCGTGTGCTGTCCCAGTCTGGAGAACCAGCTGGCGCTGCTGGGGGAACACTGGCTGAACAACACGGCCAAAGGTCAACAAGGAGCTGCAGCGGCTGGAGGCCGTCTTAAAGCACTGGACCAGGTCAGGAACGCAGGCAGCAATAAATAGCTGTTGCTCACTGCACAGGATGAATTTGAAGTGCTTTTGTGTTTTTTGTTGTTTTTTTTATCTGCAGGTATCAAAGAGAATATGCAGAGATCAGTGAGTGGCTGCAGTCGGCTCTGGAGCGGCTGGAGTTCTGGAACACACAGGCGGTGTTGGTCCCCCAAGAGCTGGAAACCGTCAGAGATCATCTTTCTGCTTTCCTTGTAAGACCACAGACCTTTTTTTAAAATCCGTACTGATCTGAAGTTCATGACTCCTCCTAGGACTGTTGAGGCCGCTATTGTAGTCAGAAACTGTGTATTCGGACCATGCTGCCCCCTCCGCTGTGAGATAACTTACCTATAAGACCGAGGTGAGCGTCGGGAATGATGCTGAGTGGAGGACCCAGACGGAAACTCACTGATGTTTAAAAGACGATTAATAAGAGTAAAAACATCTGGTGCTTCTGAAGCAGGTTAAAAAAAATCATGAACGGATACAGATGGAGACGCAGAACTGGTGCTCAACAAAGGAAACCACATCTGTCTCAGTGCAGTATGCATACTGCAGCTTTAGTTAGTTAGTATGTAGTATGACACTGTGAAGGCAATATAAGCTGGCTGAGGTTGTGATTAACAGAACATTTCACCTTTTTTTTTCAGCTTTCTTTTTTTTACATAAAAGGTTTTCAATGATTAATGGGCAGTTATTTAAGTTTTATTTGATTTTTTTTTTTTTTTTTTTTTTACCCTTGTAGATCAATGATAAGGTTCTGCCTGCTGATGTGCTCAACTGATATTTTTCTTTTTTAAATAAGAGAGTACAGATCTGTGCTTTTAAAATAAGTGAAGGGAAGCACAGAGGAATCATTTGTGTTCACTTATTGAATGTTTCAAACAGCTGAAATAATTTAAATTAGGTTTCGATTAGTTATCCAGCTCTAATTAGTATTTGGAGCGAGTTTTCACTCTCAAAGGGGAAGCAAACAGCAGCATGGAGTGCTGCTATTTCTGTCCTCAGTTTCCAAACAGGTGATGCTGTATATGAAGTAGATCACCATCCAATTATTTACGTTAATGCAGATTCTTCACTGTGTTTTTATTAAATCTATCAGCAAAGCATCCGGTCTGAAAAACGTCCCAGGAGTGTAAATAAAGGGGGGGGGGGACATCATGAAAAACGCGACGCTTTAAAGAAGATACACGGCTTTCAAAATAATAAAAACATAAAGAGATTATACTTTGGAAAGCCAAAGGAAAAGATTCACACTACAATAAATAACAGATAAACGCACCTGCACCAGTTTTCCTGTCTGTCTGACCCTTCCACTATATAAAAGCATTTTGGTCAGGTTTGTTTGAGAAAGTGCAACATGAGGCAGATGTCTGTCATCAGTCGGAAAATAACCCCATCCCTGATCACGACAGTGTCGTTACACACAGAACAACCGAAGCAGCATAAGACTAAATTAAAATGCAGCTCCTCATGAAATAAAATATTGTTTACCCATCTTTTTCAATGCCCATCTTGCTCAGGAGTTTTCAAAAGAAGTGGAGGGCAAGACGAGCCTGAAGAGCTCCGCGGTGTCTGAGGGGAACCAGCTGCTGCGCCTGAAGAAGGTGGACACCGTGGCGCTGCGCTCCGACCTGGCGCGCGTCGACTCCCAGTGGGCCGAGCTGCTCACACGCATCCCAGTGGTCCAGGAGAAGCTGCATCAGGTACCGTCACATGCTGAACAGGCTTAGCTGCGTCAGGCCAAAGAGGATTAGCTCTTTCTGCTGCTTCGCTTATATCCAGAAGTTTCAAGTGGCCTTAAATTAGCAACACCCTTTCTGTTTTTTTTTTTTCCTGCCTTATGTAAAATATGCTGGTCCTTCAATAATCCAGATCCAGATGGAAAAGCTGGCCTCCCGTCACGCCATCTCTGAGCTGTTTAACTGGATATCGCTGATGGAGAACGTGATTGAGGAGGATGAAGAAAACTTCAAGAGCGCCGTGGGATCAAATGTCATTCAAGACTACTTGCAAAAATACAAGGTATTCATTTGGTTTCTGCTTTGCTATTTTTATCTTTGTTTAAATAGTATACCTTTAATGTGAAATGTGTCATTTCGAACACTGATTTGTGTAAATGACTGACATCTATGATTGTGAATCCTCATCTCAGGGATTCAGAGTCGATCTGAGCTGCAAGCAGCTGACTGTGGACTTCGTGAACCAGTCGGTCCTGCAGATCGGCGGTCAGGACCTGGAGAGCAAGCGCAGCGACAAGACGGACTTCGCCGAGCGCCTGGGAGCCATGAACCGACGCTGGCAGATCCTGCAGGGCCGCATCAACGAGAGGGTGAGGGCGCCGTCGTGGCGAAGCTGCGCGCGACGCGAGGCAGCGAAACGCAGAGCGTTAACAGGATTGGTTTGGTTTCTTCGACAGATCCAGTTCCTCGAGAGCCTGCTGGAGATGTGGCTGGAGTACGAGAGCAGCGTTCAGGCCCTGAAGTCCTGGATGGCGGCTCAAGAAGAAAGGCTGAAGAGGAAACACCGGATCGAGGATCTGACGTCCGTGCAGAACGCCCTCAGAGACTGTCAGGTGAACATCTCGTCTGACAGTCGTCTCGGCTTCGTGGTCCTCTACTTATCCAGGGAAAAAAAATAAATGTTTTTGTTCTTTAGGAAATGGAAGAGTTGGTGAAAGAGAAGGAAAAAGAGCTGGAGCGGGTGGAGGAGCAGGGCTGCGCCCTCGTTCAGAACAAAACCGACGAGGCCTGCGCCATCGTGATGGAGACACTCCAAGTCGTCAATCACTCCTGGGCCAACCTGGACCACTTGGTAACCGCCGTGCTGTCGTCTCGCTTCTCCTCTTCAAATTGAACCACTACATTTCTGTCCCGGCCTGATCTTCAGAGTTTCTCCCTCAACAGATCGGACAGCTGAAGATCAGCCTGACGTCGGTGCTGGATCAGTGGAGTCTGTACAAACGGGCCACAGAAGAGATCAATGGCTACCTGATGGAGGGAAGATACTCAGTGTCACGTTTCCGCCTCCTGACGGGCTCGCTGGAAGCTGCCCAGCTGCAAGTGCAGAGTCTGCAGGTATCTTCCGGCGTGGAGGCGTCTGATCTCCCGTCTTAGTTCGACTCTGCTCCTGCTGATTGTGTTTCTAAACTTGATCACGTCTCTGCTGGCTGACGGAACCACACATATGTGTTTCTCCTGTGAAGGACCTGCGGGAGGAACTGGAAAAGCAGGAAAGCGGTCTGAGAAAGTTCGGCGCCGTAACTCACCAGCTTTTGAAAGAGTGTCACCCTTCGGTGTCGGATTCTCTGAACAACGCCCTCAAGGACGTCAACGCGAGGTGTCGAAAACTGATGTTTTTTGTCGCACGCCAGAAAACTTTTTTTTTTTTTGTGTGTGTGTGTTGAAACTGCAGTTATGTTTTGTTTGCGCCCAGGTGGACCGGCCTGCTGGAGGAGATTGCAGAGCGCCTGCGGAGCAGCAAAGCCCTGCTCCAGCTGTGGCAGCGCTACAAAGAGCTCTGCGAGCAGAGCTGCAGCAGCATCCAGCTGCAGGAAGAGAAGGCCGACCTGCTCCTGAAGAGCGCCTGCAGCAAGGACATCGCTGATGAGGAAGTTTCCAGATGGATCCAAGAATGCAGCGTGAGTTTGCCCGCCCCCCCCCCCCCCCCCCCCCCCGTCGCTGCATGCCGACACGGTGGTGTCTTCTAGGGATTTAACATGAAAGGCGCTCTCTCCCCGCTTCGCCTCAGGAGTTGCTGCGGTCCCAAGCGCCGGTGCAGGCCTCGCTTCAGATTCTACAGGAAGTGGGCGAGCAGCTGAAACAGCAGGTGGACACGTCGGCCGCGTCCGCCATCCAGTCGGACCACCTCTCCCTCACCCAGAGGCTGGCCGCGGTGGAGCAGGCGCTCACCCGACAGCTGACCACCCTGCAGGTAAAAGGACAAAGAGTTACGACGCCCGCTGTTGTTGCTTAGATGTCGGGTTAACGTCTCTGTCTCCTGCGCGCCAGACTGGAGTCCAAGACTACGAGACCTTCAACGAACAGCTGGAGTCTCTGGGCAGCTGGATCGTCGAGGCCGAGGAAGCTCTGAGGGTGCAAGACCCCAACGGCTGCACCGACCTGACATTCATCCAGGACCGCATGGAGGGGCTCAAGGTTTTTTTTGTCGCTTTTTTCTTTTTTGTCATTTAGTCGAGCCAAACTGTTCCGAAACAAAAGATCTGAACCTTTTTTGTGTGTGTGTGTGCATGTTGTTTTGCAGAAGCTCATGCTGAAATTCAGCAGCATGGCTCCTGAATTAGAGCGTCTGAATGAGCTCGGTTACCGGCTGCCTCTCAACGATTCAGAGATCAAGCGCATGCAGAACCTCAACAGGAGCTGGTCCACGGCTTCGGCGCAGACGACAGAGAGGTTCAGGTGAGACACGCCAGCGTGACACAGCAGAGTTGTGCGGAAAAGCGGCCCCGTCTCACTAGGGGTGTGAAAAAAAATCAATTTGACAATATATCGCGATTTTCGGCCGCCCAATATAATATCAATTTTTCAGCTCCTAATATCAATTTTTTTTACATTTTTAGATTTTGATTAATTAAAAAAAAATAAATTAAACTGACACGATATGAGAAATTATTTTTTCATATTTTTGTGCATTGTCAGTAACTCAGGGTACTTTATCCTTCATGTTCTCACTTTTTAGTGGTTACAATGCTGTCAGTATGTTGTAATGGTTATTTAAATGTGCAAAAGCACTAATAATAAACTATAAATAGGTTGTTTTGAAGCAAATTCTTTTGACTCAATTTGTCCTCTGAATGATCAATATCATCTGATGAAAATATACAGCAACTTGATTTTCTAGAATATCGCAATATATCGCGATATCGCGATATCATGACCCAAGTATCATGATACATATCGTATTGCGAGGTTCTTGCCAATACTCACCCCTACGTCTCACGCGACGCCCGTTTGTGTACTCGCAGCAAGCTTCAGTCGTTCCTGCTGCAACAGCAGACCTTCCTTGAAAAGTGCGAAACGTGGATGGAGTTCTTGGTCCAGACGGAGGAGAATCTGGCGGTGGAGATTTCTGGGAACTACCAGAGTTTGATGGAGCAGCAAAAAGCCCACGAGGTTTGGCTTCATTTGAAGAAAATCACACTAAAACACCCGCTGTGGACCGTCTTTGCTGACGTTCGGTTGTGTCCTGCAGCTGTTCCAGGCGGAGATGTTCAGCCGGCAGCAGATCCTCCACTCCATCATCAGTGACGGACAGAGGATGCTGGAGCAGGGCCAGGTCGACGACAGGTAGAGACTCTGATCAGTCCACGAGCTCTTTTGAATGCATTTTTCTGTCGTTCAGCTTCTAAATAAGTGTACGAATAAATGTTCTGCAGGGATGAGTTCAACATGAAGCTGGCCCTCCTGAGTAACCAGTGGCAGGGCGTCGTGCGGCGCGCTCAGCAGAGGCGGGGCATCATCGACGGCCTGATCCGCCAGTGGCAGCGCTACAGGGAAATGGTGGAGAAGCTGCGCAAATGGCTCGTGGACGTCTCCCATCCCGCGAAGGCGCTGCAGGCGGGCGACACGATCCCTCTGCAGCAGGCTCGCTCCATGCTGGACGCCGTCCAGGTAAATACAGTGACCTGATCAACAGGAGAGAGACCGCTGCAGAGTGAGAAACTGTTTTTTTTTTTAGGGCTGGGCAACAATAAAAATTTTAATCGCGATTAATCGCATTTTTTCCCTGATTAATCAGGATTAAACGCATCGTATACTACAAAATTAGTGTAAAGGTCACTTTTATTTAAATGTTCTGCTGCCAAATGAACTAAAGTGTCATAACATTTGTTGTTCAAACACTTTTAACATCAGCACTTGTCAGTAACACATATTTAGTGTAAATCTCATCTTAAAAAATGTCAAATAAAATAAAGCTTATTGCCACTGCCAGGGCATTAATGTCATGCTGTTTTTATGAAAGATAAATAATGTTTGTCTACAAACAAAATGCAACAAAATGATTGTGGTTCAGCACAATCAAGACATTAAAACAGGAAATTTCTGCGGTAACAGCAGAAACTTTTAACGGGAAGTTCAACTTGTCAGTTGTTACAAATAACCTCGTTTCTGTTGAATCCTCCATCTGGGAGAACTTTAAAATGAAAATGTCCATGTTAAAGTTCAGTAACTTTACCAATCCATTCATTCTTTCCATTTTTTGAATTGTCAATCAAAAATTTAAAAAAATAAATAAAAAGTGACATTTTATGATGTTTTTCATTTTTTAATCTAAACAAAAAAAAATATATATTTTATATTTCAATTTTAGACTTGGATCAAAATACGAAATTAAAAAACAGGCCACAGGACTGAATTTGTTTTATAATCGAGGAATAGACTTTCTGTTGTCATTACACATCTGTGCCACTAGATGGAGCCGCACTGAAGTAACCAGTAAGAGAACAGCAGGACAGTGAACACATGGAGCAGATCTGATGTAACATGGAGGAATGACGTGAAAGTCTTGGTGCAGTCCACATTTCTTTTTTTTTTTTTTTTTTTGGACAGAATTGTTTATATTGCTACCTGAGTTGCTACCCGAACTGTAAAGTTCATGGATTTTTACCGTTCTCCATGTCTGTTTTAGCTTTTCTGCATGTTTTACCTGCCAATTGTCTTCCAGTTCCGCAGCAGCCAGTAACAGACTTTTCAAAACAAAAGCATGTGAGCAACATGCGTTAACGCGCGATAAAATAAATGTTGGCGTTAATAAATAAATGCGTTAACGTGATGATAACGCGTTAACTTGCCCAGCCCTAGTTTTTTTTTTTTTGTTTTTTTTTTTTTCTGGTGTGATGAACCACACGTAGCTGATGCTGCAGCCGCGACCAGAATTTCAGATCGTTGCAACTGTGTCTGCGAGAAATATTGTTTGCTGTGCTTCATAAATTGTTCTTTTTGTTCTTGTTCTTTCCTTCTGGTTAAGCTGAAGGAAAAGGTGCTTCAGCGTCAGCAGGGCAGCTACATCTTGACCGTGGAGGCGGGCAGGCAGCTGCTCCTGTCGGCGGACGGCCGGGCGGAGGCGGCCCTGCAGGCGGAGCTGACCGAGATCCAGGAGCGGTGGAAGCACGCCAGCACCTCCCTGGAGGAACAGAAACAGGAGCTCGCCACGCTGCTGAAGGTAAGCCGAGCACAGATAGAGAGCTAAGTGTTGGTAACCGTCAGCGTTGTGACGCGTGTGCGTTTGTGTCGTGCGCAGGACTGGGAGCGGTGCGAGAGAGGGATCGGCGGGTCTCTGGAAAAACTTCGAGCCTTCAAGCGGCAGCTCTCTCAACCTCTCCCTGATCACCACGAGGATCTGCAAGCTGAGCAGATGCGCTGCAAGGTATCCACCTCGCCGTCGCTTCAGCGTCTCAGAATATTCAGCTCGTTAGTTTACTTCGGTCGCATGGTTTACTAAGAGCCAGATGATGAATGCTTGTGCAACAACAGGACCTGGAGAACACCTTCGAAGGCTGGACCGGAGACCTGGCCCATCTGGCTGTACTGAGGGAGTCGCTGTCCTGTTACATCAGCGCCGAGGACCTCTCCGTTCTGCAGGAGCGCATCGAACTGCTGCATCGACAGTGGGATGAAATCTGCCACCAGGTGCTCTGATGCACACAGCGCCTCGCTACATGCAGACGCTTAAATAGACTTCCTGCAGCTTGTGAGAAGATGCGAACAACTGTTTCATCAGCAGCGTGTGCAGTCACCCAGAGATCATATTATAATGTTGCTACTTTATGCTTTTATTTATTCTCAGCAGTCCTTTGTCCTACCAACACTTTGTTACTGTCAGTCTACACTGTTAGAGAGGAAGAAGACACATGCTTTTACACATCTGAGTTTTTTTTTAAAAAGACGATGGAAGACGGAGACTTCTACGGTTTGGATCGCAGACAGTAAAGTAATGCCGAAACCAAAAGAGTGATTTTTTTTTTTTTTAAAGTTGCATCCTGTTTTAGAGTAGATGAAACACACACAGGAAGCGCAGCGACACACACACACACACTTAGTGCAAGTCAGTCATGGTGCAGTGATCTCTACAACGCGACTTCCTCTTGATGCTGATCTGATTTAGTTTGCGTCCAGCGATGTTTTCAGCACAGATGAAGCTAACTCCGTGCGTGCCGCTGTTCTTCTGCAGCTGTCGCTGCGACGGCAGCAGGTGGGGGAGAAGCTGAACGAGTGGACCGTGTTCAGCGAGAAGTACAAGGAGCTCTGCGAGTGGCTCACCAACATGGAGAGCAAGGTGTCCCAAAACGGAGACGTCAGCATCGAGGAGATGATCGAGAAGCTCCGCAAGGTAATCGGACAGTCGCTCTGCGTGCAAAAGGCTGCCGGCAGCCAGCTGCTCGAGCATGTGAGCAGGTGTGTTTGCAGCTGTGGTCTGAGTTGTTTTTTTTTTTTTACAATATTTTTTATTGAAGTTCAAAATGTATAGCAAAACGTATGCCAGATGTACAAACATTTTCCACATATGTATACATATATATATGTATATATATATATATCCCCTCAAACAATCACATGCACACACAGAAAAAAAAGAATTAAGAATGACTACAAACATCCAACTGATAAGGTGCAGTAAAGTAAAATTAAAAGGCAGGATCAGTACATTCACATCGCCAATGTAAGTCTAGTTATTCAGTTAGTGTTATCCATTTCATTGGTCAAGAAAGACATAAATGAGTCCCAAATGTCCACAAACTCTGTCTGTTTACCTTTGACAATATACAGTCATGGAAAAAATTATTAAACCACCCTTGTTTTCTTCAGTTTCTTGTTCATTTTAATGCCTGGTACAACTAAAGGTACATTTGTTTGGACAAACATAACGATAACCACAAAGATTGCTCATAAGAGTTTTATTTAAGAGCTGATATCTTACCATTTTCCATGGTTTTCTTGATTACAACCTAAATCACTTAAGTCTTCTTAAGTTTTCTTTTCTGTCTGTTTTAGTCACATGATGAGGTTTAGTAGTACCAGGTATTAAAATGAACAAGAAAGTGAAGAAAAAATGGTGGTCTAATAATTTTTTTTTTTCCAATGTAGTGCAATCATTCTTCTTGCACGGAGAAGTCCATAATCAGTCATTTTCGATTGCTTTGTTGTTTTGATAGTGTCTTTGGGGTGTATTCCAAGTATGCAGATTGTTGGCATCAAAGGAATAATTACACTTGGTCATCCATGATAAACATTTGACTACATTTTCCCAAAATAACAGAATCTTAGGGCATTCCCATAAGCAGTGATCAAAGTTCCCTTTTCAGTCAGGAATTTAACACAAACATCTGGAATGTTAGGGGGAAAATGATGAAGTTTAACAGGGGTTATGTAAACCCTTATTAACCATTTATACTGCAGCAATTTAAATCTTGTGTTAATTGAATTCTTTTGGGCCTTTAAACACGCCAAACCCCCAATCCCTCTCACTTATCTCATCCTGTATGTCTGTTCTCCAAGCATTTAATCTATCTGATGCTGATTCTATTGAATATTTTGCAAAAAGGTTATAGAATCTAGATATGTGTTTCTTGCCATCCAAATTATTAAGCACAGTTTTCTCAATAACTGTAGTCTGAGTTGGGTTTTTTTTGGTTTTGTCCTGTGTCTCAGGACTACCAGGAGGAGATTACGGTGGCAGAGGAGAACAAGCAGCAGCTGCATCAGCTGGGAGAGCGTCTGGCCAGGGCCAGCCACCAGAGCAAAGCCACTGAAATCGAACAGAAACTCAACAAAGTCAATGATCGCTGGCAGCATCTCCTGGACCTTGTGGGAGCCCGGTGAGGACACATTAGTCTGCTCTAATGCTTCTATCCCCCCCCTGCCGGTGCATTTTGTGCTTGTAATTACACAAATCTTTCTGACAGGGTCAAGAAGCTGAGAGAAACCCTGGTGGCTGTGCAGCAGCTGGATAAAAACATGAGCAGCCTTCGCTCCTGGCTCGCCCACATCGAGGCGGAGCTGTCCAAACCCATAGCCTACGACTCCTGCGACTTCCAGGAGATCCAGAGGAAGCTCGATCTGCAGCAGGTGACGAGACACGCAGCGCTGCGCTTACACAGCTTAAAGTTGCTGTCTCTTTTGAAGCAGCTAATGCTCAACTGCAGCTGCAGTAAATAAAGCATCCACATGGGGGGGCGTGTCACTTATAGAGTCTGTCTCTCTCTTTCTCCTGCTCTTTCTTGTCATCACGGTTGATCGACACTATCCATTCGTGCTCCGTCGTCGCCGGTCAGGAGCTGCAGCGTGACATCGAGAAGCACAGCACAGGAGTGGCGTCCGTGCTGAACCTGTGCGAGGTGCTCCTGCACGACTGCGACGCCTGCGCCACCGACGCAGAGTGCGACTCCATCCAGCAGGCAACTCGTAGCCTCGACCGCCGCTGGAGGAGCATCTGTGCCTTGTCTATGGAGAGGAGACTGAAGTGAGTCGGTCGGGGGCGATTTATCCCGGTTATTATTCCATGAATGGGAGTTTTTTTTTGCCTCACGTTTGCCGCTTTCAGGATCGAGGAGACGTGGCGTCTGTGGCAGAAGTTTCTAGACGACTTTGCTCGTTTTGAGGAGTGGCTGGCCACCTCGGAGAAGACTGCCGCTCTGCCCAACTCGGCTGGCGTCCTCTACACTTTAGCCAAGGAGGAACTGAAGAAATTTGAGGTATCGCAGAGTGCTGTTGGTCACTATTTACATCCTAACGTTTACATCCTTTGTCCATTAAGACCTCAGAAGTTTCTAAGGTCTTGATGAAATGACAACATTTTGGTTGAAACACCACAGGGATGAAGGAGCAGCTCCGTTGATAGCAGCTCGTCAGTCACTAAGCCCCACCCTTAAATTCTGATGGGTGTGCCTCTTGAAATGTTGTCTTACAGCTTTACAACCCCATGCAAAGGGACAGGGTCGTGTTATGTCAAAGCCTTTGAGTTCAGACACAAAAAACTGTCCCTTCTTTTTTTTTTTTTTTTCCAAATGATCCCTTTAAATTGCTGAATGGATATGTGAAAATGTCAATTTGGAAGCTCGCTTAGCCCGGATAGAGATGTGAACGTAAAAAGAAAGTTAATTAATGCATACGGTTTTTGCCGCTGCAGACCTTCCAGAGGCAAGTCCATGAAAGCCTGACCCAGCTGGAGGTAATCAACAAGCAATATCGCCGCCTGGCCCGAGAAAACCGCACCGACTCCTCCTGCCGCCTGAGGGAGATGGCCAACGGCGCCAATCAGCGATGGGACAACCTGCAGAAAAGGGTGGCGTCCATCCTTCGCAGGCTCAAGGTTTTTTTTTTTTTAACTCGCTTCAGTTTTTCACCCACAGGCTTTTCCTCCCGGGCCTCAGGGCTTTGGAGGACGTAGCGCTGCACCGTGACGGCATGTGATGTCTCTGTTTCAAACACGCAGCACTTTATTAGTCAGAGGGAGGAGTTTGAGACGGCCAGGGACGGCATTTTGGTCTGGCTGACAGAGATGGACCTGCAGCTCACCAACATCGAGCACTTCTCCGAGTGTGACATTCAAGCCAAGATCAAACAGCTCAGGGTAAGCGAGTCACGCTGCGTCTCTCCTGGATAAGACGCCATGTTATCATTTCACATTTGAACAAAAAAAAGGTGTCCAACGGAGTTGGATCAAATCCAGCAGTCGCCACGTGCCAACCTGCGTTCCTTTCATCCCGCAGTCGTTCCAGCAGGAGATTTCTCTGACGACAGCCAAGATCGAGCACATCTTCCGCCAGGGCGAGGCCCTCATAGAGAAGAGCGAGCCGATGGACGCCGCCGTCATAGAGGAGGAGTTGGAGGAGCTGCAGCGCTACTGTCACGAAGTGTTCGGTCGAGTCGATCGCTACTACAAAAAGCTCATCCGTCTTCCAGTAAGGCCGCGAATCAAAAGCGATTTCTGTTTCGTTCGCGACGCGGGTTCAGTTCTAACCTCTCCCCTTGAACTCTCTTCGCCTCCAGCTTGCCTGACGACGACACCGAAGTGTCGCTCTCGGATCGAGAGCTCGAGCTGGACGAGCCGGGGGATTTGTCCAGCATGCCGTGGAGCGAACGTTTGGGCGACGGCTTCCTCTCCCCTCTGCCCTCCTCCGGCCGCTCGGCCTCCCTGGCGGCGCAGCTCCGGACGGAGCGCTCTGGCAGGGACACGCCCGCCAGCGTGGACTCCATCCCCCTGGAGTGGGACCATGACTACGACCTGAGCCGCGGCCTCGAGAGCGCCAGCAGGGCCCTCAGAGAGCAGCAGAGCCAGGAGGGGGACTTCCTCCAGCGCCCCGCTTCAGGCTTGTCAGGTTAGACATCCAAAGCTTTTTTCAACTCATTAACAATAATGGTACGATTACGCACTTTTACACTAGTGATGGATCTCATTGTCCTCCGTCTGATGTAAGGTTTTATCCATCAGAGCACGACGGTCCTCTGGTCCTTAACTGGGCGGTAAAACTGTCAATATGACCTCAGATGAGCGATAATTAACACCGTGTCATACGTGTTATAACAAACGCTGAGCTAAAATGCAGACGCATAGCGTGAACAGCGACGTGCATCCTGTGATTCAGCGGTTTGGAGAACCGTTCATATCTGCAAAAACGAGAAATAACCTTCTATCCTTTATAACATTTCTTCAGTTCATTGACACGAGTAGGGATTCATCGATGCGCAGCTCTCTCCGAGGTTTTTCTGCTGTGCTTGGAGTCATGGTCCCGTTGAACGGCGGCCATGTTTCCAGGTAGCGCAGGTTACTACCCCTCCACCGCCGTGCCTAACAGCTGATGTTTGTCCTGGATAAATTGTCGTTCTGCCGATGCTGATCTCGTGTGTAGAAAGAAGTCCTGCGGTTTGTTCGGATGCAGCCGGCAGCAGTGCTGCCATGTTCGTTTTCGTCTCCAACCCTTCCAAACGAGCAACACTTTGGGAGTCTTTTTCTTACTCCTGCTGTCACATCCATTAATATTTAACTTGCTAATTGAGGTCTATGGAGTTGAGATGTAGCTCTTCTGTCCATTGCACCTTTTTCCGGTCCATCGGCTCCCTGGAGGAGGTGTTTCACTTGTGAATAATCTTTTTCAGAACGATGGAAATGGGTGTATGACAGGTTTAAGGACACCAACAGTTACTGCTGTGAGATCATTGCTGATGTCTTTCCTCTATGGAGTTATGTTCACAGACTCAGCTGCATCTGATTGGCATCACCTGGCTCCCACTTTCCTCCTTAACTCCTATGTAAGTGGTGACAGTGTAATTGGTTCTCATCTGCTCTTTGGCTTCGTTTTTAATTCAGGAGACATCGACTGGGTCTTGATCGTACGCATACAAAGATCTGGTAATACCAGGTTATTTCTGATGTTCTACTGCAGCCATTCCCAAACTTCAGAATACCAAGGCCAAATTTGAAATGTGAAAAATCTCCACAGCCCACCGAAACCTTTTAATCACAACTGTGATCAACATCCAGGACTAGAAGCTACGTTCTGACATTAATGTAAGGGGTCAACAAATAAGGTGACACTTGTCATATTAAGATGACGGTAGTATAACACTTAACTGGTTTGTTGTGTTATTTATTAGTGTTTTGAAATCATGTCGTAAATATTTTACAGTAATTAAAAACATATTTTAAAAGATCGAGGATTTTAATGACCTCTCACGGCCCACCTGCAGTACCGCGACAGCCCACCAGGGGGCCGCGGCCCACACTTTGGGAATCACTGTTCTAATGCATAAAACCTTGCAACTGCCAGAGGGCGTGGAGAGACATGAAAGATGGGAAAGCGAAGCAGAAAATTGCGCCGTTTCTCCAAAATGCAAAACGGAAGCATCGGAGAAAGGCCCGAAAGATTTAGACGCATGAACATCACTGCATCACCGCACCCGCATCACGGCGCTCCGTCAGGGTCAAAGACAGCAGCTGAGTGTCAGTGATAACGTGTAAGTCCTGCTGCTGAATGTGTGTACTGTACGATGTTTCTTCCAGATGTAGTGATCCCAGAGAGCCCTGAGGTCTATGTTAAACTAACTGAACAAACTCTGAGGTCTTCCACCGGTAGGCAACAGCAGACCCCAGCATGTTGTGTGTTTGGGGCCGGAAATAACAACCACACTCTAATGATAACACACCCTAGTCTTTTTGTTTTTGTTTTTACCAGCTTTGTTGATTTGTGTTGATTTCTTGTCCTTTTGCACACTTTGGACGCACCGTAACCAGAACTGTTCTAACCCCGGGGTAGAGGGTCAATTCCATTTTTCTCTTTCATGGGGATCTAATTCGGGCGAACGGAAATGGAATTCAGCCTTACCCTCCTTTCTAACTGGCTTTCTCACTTTTGTTTCACCTGGAGCGTGCTGTGTGGCTAACCTCTTTGGATCCTTTCTGATGTGTGTGTGTGTGTTTTTTTTTTTTTTTAATAAAAGCATGGTTTTGTTCTGTCACAGCTGGCAAGTCCTACATTCTTGCTGTAAGGATTGCAGATTTGTTGTTAAATGCTGAGACAAAAGAGAAAAAAAGCCATTGAATTATCTTGTAATGCAGTTGCTGAAGTGAGCCAGACGGGGGCGCACTGTGACCTCTGACACCGTCACCATGTTGATGACTGGTCAGGAAACCAATCTGCACTCTTTTTTACTTACTCTTTTTTTTTTTTTTTTTTATTTATGTCTTTCTGTCAAAGCAGGGTCACCTTCTACCTTCTCTTGGGTTTTATATTCTGTCCTGTTGTGTCAACAGGGGAAGTTGCCTCTGCAGAGTCCAGCGTTCACCCTCTGGACCTCAGCCGTTTCCACCTGCTGCAAGCCGACAGCAGTCGAAGCCGCACGCCCACGAGCACGGAGCTGGACGGCTCGTACATGGGCTACGTACGTGTTTGTCTCTGAGATTTTGTGCAAATTTTATTTCCCCGCAAGAGTCGTTTCTTATAAGGTCACCAGGTGCCTTTTGATATAATCTGTATAATTTCCTGTTTGTGATTAATCAATGTGCATTCGCGGCACAGATGCGTCTTCTGGGTGAGTGCCGTGGCAGTATTGACACAGTGAAGAGGATGGGAGTTGAGCTGAAAGAGGAAGAGGATACGGTGTCTGGGTTAGCGGATCCCAGCAGCTCAGAGTCCCAGACGTCAGGTAACACGGCACCGAGGTTTTTCTCGTGTTATAATTGATTCCCTTCCTCACGCTGATAGCAGGATTTTTCTTGCTTCCGCAATGATCGTATTTCATCAACAAAGCATACCTATGTGCTTAACATATATATGTATATTAGGGGTGCATGATAACTATCGACCCGATAACTATCGGCCCGATAACAGGAAATTATGACGTCATCCTGATAAGTCCGATATCATGACAAATAGCCCCGATAACATTTTTTTTTTTGTTGTTAACACAGCAGTGCCTTGCTCCCTCTAAGCCTTGAATAACCGGCAGTAAATGTTATGTACAAGTGACGTCAGCATAATCAGAAAAATAATTTCTCAGTAAGGAAAATCAAGAATACCCCCTCATGCCAGAAAACAACTTATAAACTCGGTCATAATTTTGGTAGTTCCTGACTTTAATTGATATTCGCAGTATTTTCCCACATGTTACACACAAAAAATAGAAAAAAAAATAGTTAAGATCGAAAAAAAGCAAATGAGGGAACGGAGTAATTTACGTTAGACCTTGAATGCAGCATTGCGGCACAGTGTGCTGATAAAAAAAAAAAAAAAAAAAACATGGCGCCGATTGTATGGAACTTCGTGAAAGTTTCAGAAGAAGATAGTTCGCTGGTTATTTGTGACAAATGCTCCAAGCGAAGGAGGGAAAAAGCTTTAATACGTCAAACCCGATCAGCCACCTGAAACATAACTGTCGCTTCCATGGAGTTTTGAAATCGAGCAAATGAGCTAACATGAGCTAACTTGAGCAAGCCAGCAGCAAATCTCCCCTCCACTACCCTCCCTCCTCCCTCTCCTCTCCTCTCCTCGCCATCATCTCTCTCATCTAAAGCTCCCATGGGATTAAAAAAAAAAAAAAACTACTGAACCTCATTTACTTTAATTAAAGACATTAATTTAAATGGAACCACAAGCCAAAATCCTTTAAACATATTTTTTACTATGGAGTACACATTTTCAGTTTGTTTACATGGACACGTCAGTACATTATGCACTGTGCATTATTTTTTTTTAATTGTCATTCAGGAATTAATTTTTTCAGTTAGTAATTCTGATGCATGTATTTCCATCAGTTCAAGGAGCCTTTATTTTTTATATCAGTCAGTAATGAACCTTATTTAAGTTAATGTGAGATATCAAATAGGTTTGTTTGATAGCTTTACGAAAATGTTTGAGAGGCTTGACAATAGTTTTTCATTGGAAAAAATAAATATCTGCTCATTTAAAGAGTCAAAACTGTTTTTGATTTTGTTCATAGTATTGATGTAATGATCTTAGGTATATGTGTGTGTTATCGGTATTGGTTTTAAAAAACAGTTATCGTGCATCCCTAATGTTTATACACTCACCGGCCACTTCATCAGGTCCACCTCACTGGGTTACTGGGTTGGACCCCCTTTTGCCTTCAGAACTGCCTTAATCCATTCGTGGTCCATGACATGACATTCACCAGCTGTCCCAAGCTGCTCTACTGAGAGACTGTGGAGGCCATTTGAGTCCAGTCAACTCACTGTCATGTTCAGGAAACATGAGATGCTTTATATATCCTGCAGCAGAAGATGGTCCACTGTGGTTATAAAGGGATGGACATGGTCAGCAACAATACTCAGGTAGGCTGTGGCGTTGACACGATGTTCAGTTGGTACTAATGGTTCCAAATTGTGGCAGGAAAATATCCCCCACACCATTACACAGCCACCAGCAGCCTGAACCGTTGATACCAGGCAGGATGGACCCATGCTTTGATGTTGTTGACCCGATCATCTGAATGTTGCAGCAGAAATCCAAACTCATCAGACCAGACTACGTTTTTCAATCTTCTGTGGTCCAGTTCTGGTGAGTCTGTGTGAATTGTAGCCTCAGTTTCCTGTTCTTAGCTGACAGCAGTGACACCTGCTGTGGTCTTCTGCTGCTGTAGTCCATCCACCTCAAGGTTGGATGTGTTCTCCATTCAGAGATGCTCTTCTGCAGACCTCGGTTGTAACGACTGGTTATTTGAGCTACAGTTGTCTTTCTATCAGCTCCAACCAGTCTGTCCATTCTCCTCTGACCTCTGGCATCAACAAGAACTGCAGCTCACTGGATATCCTCTCTTTCTGGACCATTCTCTGTAAACCCTAGAGATGGTTGTGGTGAAAATCCCAGTAGATCAGCAGTTTCTGAAACACTCAGACCAACAACCATGACACGTTCAAAGTCACTTAAATCACCTTTCTTCCTCATTCTGGTGCTGGTTTGAACTGCAGCAGATCATCTTGATCATGTCTACATGAATAATTGCATTGATTTACTGTCATGTGATTGGCAGCAGTTGGACAGGTGGACCTAATGAAGTGGCTGGTGAGTGTATATAATATATATATTTTAAAGTAAATGCATGAACAAGCGACATACGGATACATGACAAATCCCAAAGAGTCAGTTATTTTTCATTTTTGTGGAAAGGCTTTTACCCAGCGTTTTTTTTTTCTCACCCCTGCAATCTAGGCGTGATTGAGCGCTGGGAGCTCCTTCAGGCTCAGGACCTCAGCAAGGAGATGCGCACAAAGCAGAACCAGCAGCAGTGGGAGCAGCTGAACTCGGACCTGAACAAGATCTGCGCCTGGCTGGGAGAGACGCAGGACGAGCTGGAGCAGCAGCGGAAACTGGACGGCAGCACGGACATCCAGACGATCCAGCTCCGCATCAAAAAGCTCAAGGTAACGTTGTTTTTGTCTCTAGCGTCGGAGCCGCCGTCTCTTCGCTGTCTCTTCGCTGTCTCATTATTTAGACGTTTCTTTCACTGTTTCATGCATTTAATTCAGTACAGTTTTAGAAAGCAGACGAGGCAGCTTCAGATTCCTCCTCCTTCTTCGTTACTCGTTATATTACAGCACAGCAATAACATAACATGAGTCTCTGTCTCTGGTAACTGCCTCTGTACCTATTAAATAAATAACCAAAAAAAAAAAAAAAACTCACGCAGACGAGGCTTGGTACGTGGGACTCACCTGTCGTGATAAATCCATACTTCAGTAGGACTCCTGGTATTGTCTGTTAAAAGCTTTCTTATTCTTTGAAGTCGTAGGCTGTTCTTCTTTCTCTTCACTGTGCATTTTCCCCTTCACAAGGAAACTTTCCAAAGATGTCTGTCTATTGCTCATTTTGCTAGCTGGATTAAATTTTGGTGCCCAAAGTGACCGAGATGTAACCGAGAGAATCCGGTCATTTTTCAAAATAAATTCTGTTTCAAAATAAAAGCTCGTTCAGACTCAGATAAGAAATAAAACTTAAATAACACATTTTTTCTTACGCGGCATGGTACCGGTCTGCGGCCCGGGGGTTGGGGACCACTGTTTCACAGACTTCTTCCTCATCGTGACCCAGCACCTTGGTCGCTCTGATAAGTGCTTTCCGTTGGCCAGCAAATTTGCTGGCTTGCAAATCCAACTCAAAATCGTGTAGTTTGAAAACAGCTTAATAAAACCAACAGTTGACTCCAGACGGCAGAAGGAAGATCTCCCTTTAACCAGGAAGGACACATCTGCCAGTATGTTTCCATTGAAATAAAATGAGCCTGTTTGTTTGCAGGAGCTGCAGAAGGCTTATGACAAGCGCAAGCCCATTGTGCTCTCCATCAACCTGTGCAGCGCTGAGTTCCTGCAGTCGGACACAGAGGAGTCCCGCGGGCTTCAGGCGAAGCTGAAAGACATGAACAACCACTGGGACAAACAAGGCAGCTCGCTGGACGAGTGGAGATCCTCGCTGCAGGAAGCTCTCATGCAGTGTCAGGTGAGTGCTGGCCATTAAGACTGGAGCTGGTTTATTTATGAGTTGGGTTTTTTTTTTTTTTTTTTTCCCGTGCATAAACAGAAGGCGATGTGCTGCGTTTGTGTTCGACAGGATTTTCACGAGATGAGCCACGGTTTACTGCTCTGGCTGGAAAACATCGACCGCAGGAGGAATGAGGTGGTTCCCATTGACCCGATTCAGGACAGCGACACTCTCCATGAGCATCATAAAATTCTAACGGTACCGGACCAGCTTTTTGAACTAGAGGGACATCTGGGTTATCCTTATTCCTATGTTGTGTCTGTATTTACGTCACACATTTTGACTCCCCTGCAGCAAATCCGGCAGGAGCTACTGGACTCTCAGCTGAAAGTGGCCTCGCTCCAGGACATGTCCCTCCAGTTGCTGGTCAACTCTCAGGGCAGCGACTGCCTGGAGGCCAAGGAGAAGGTCCACGTCATCGGGAACCGTCTCAAACTGCTGCTGAAAGAAGTAACCAGAGACCTCAGAGAGCTGGCGAAGATACTGGACATCACGAGCAGTCAGCAGGTAGAGTCTCGCACCCTCGCGCTCCTGCCCAGCGTTAACCTGCAGCCACAGATCACAAAAAGAGATGCTCACATTTACTTTGACTCGTATTCCTTCGCAGACTCTATATACCCAAGATATTTCACTTTTTTTTTTTTTGTCAACTTCATTTCGCTTGTGAATGCGTGTCCATTTTTGAATTTCAGACCTGCTGTGCCTTTAAAACAAGGTGGTACAAGGTGGTAGAGGACAGTAGTTATTTGATGGCAGAGAAAAAAGGCTGCATCTATGAGAGGCTGAGTCTTTAAAGTCCAAAGACAGACGCAGGATCTCCTCTTTAACAGATGTGTGAGGAAAATCATTGATCATGTCCCTCGAAGGAAGACTGAAATCGATTTGCGTGCTTCGTCCAGAGACAGCGCCAGTGGATTATGTGTCGATGTCCATTTCTTTGGGAGAAACTGACATCTTGCTCTAAAAGCTGAAAAAGGAGCATCCGGACAAATGTGTGTAGAATTTCAAAATGAAAAATGTAGACATGTTTGCAGGCACAAGACAACAACTGAAATGCTTCATTGCTTTGGCATCATCCAACCAGAATGCCTTTAAAGTGTAAATCCAACTTTTTTTGATTTCTTTGCAGGCCTTAAATGCAAGAATGTGTCTGTATTAACAACTGAAATCAAGTTGGCAAGAAAAGAAAGAGATCTTTGCTTTCTACTGTCTGCAAATAGATAAAAGTCCAAGTAAATTTAAGAATCACTTTTTTCCCACGTACTCGGCTAACAGTTTCAAATTCAGATCAAACGAGCTGAAGATGCATGTTCAGGTTTGGAGCACGGCCTCTGGTCTCCCTGGTAACCGATGACTCACGCGTCTGTCTCCTGTTCTGCATCTGTGAATGTTCTCGCCACCAGGACCTGTCCTCTTGGTCGTCGGCCGACGAGCTGGACACGTCCGGTTCCCTCAGTCCTGTATCGGGAAGGAGCACGCCAAGCCGGCGGCGATCGGTAATGTCTCACCCCACCCGATCACACGCTCCCTTTTTTAAAGCCGGGAGTTTGGTAGACAAACGGCAGCTTGTGTCCCTGAACGCCTCGTCGAGGGCCAGATTCACCCGTGTCATCCTGAGATCTCACTCCTCTCCTCTCCACACCCCCACATGCACTTTCCCTCATTTGGATTCTAAACTTCTTCTTTTTTTTTCCAGCCTTTTACTCTTCTTGCATGTCGTCTGTCCCCACAGAAGCTGGGGAGTGTTTTCTTTCGTCTTCTGTCCTGTTTTCTCGGCAGATTTCTTCCCTTCTGCCATTTCTCTCTCCTCGTATCTTAAAACCTTTCCTCTCCCGGAGACTTTCCTCCAGTTTTCTTCTCCTGTGATTTTTTTTTTTCCTTAAAAATCCCCGCAGTGTTCTCAGAAGTACTGGCTTTAACGGAAGTGCTAAATGTAGAAAAGGACTGTTGAAAATGTAGCTGCTTTTGTGATTTATCGAATATCATGTCATATTGGTTTACAGCCACAATGCCAAACAAAGTTGGGACGCTGTGTAAAATCCAAATATAAGATGATTTGCAAACCTCATAGAGCTGCATTTTGTTCAGAGTAGAACTAAGAACGCATCAAAGGTTGAAAGTGAGACATTTTACAGTTTCGTTAAAAGTGCAGAGCCCACCTGTAGCTCGACTGAGTGTGGCAACGAGCCTTTTTTCTCATGTTTGACGTGTGCGTGTTCATAAAAACAAGATGTCCAGAGTTTCTTCGTCTTTGGATTCGCCAATCCATTTATTTGCTTATCATCCAAAAGCAAAAATATATTAAACACCAAACAGCACGGCCCAACACAAACCCAAAAACACGTAATCAAGGTCGAAAACGTCTCAGGACCAAACCAGTTTCTGGAGTTCTGGGAGAAACAGTGTTTCTGGATTCGTGTCTGGATTCCAGCTGCTCAACAGTCCCCAGTCGTCTTTGTCTCATTTTTTTTTTCTCTTCATGCACCGAACATGTTCAGTTGTGTAAAAGCCTGGACAGCTGGTCGGTCCAGTCCAGCTGGGCTGCTGCAGAGACCTGACTTTGTCATGGCTGCAGAGCGTTGTTGAGCATCGTCTTCCTGAGACGATACGATGCTCCTGATGGAGGCGCATGTTGCTCTGAAATCCTTACCTGCCCTTTAGCGCCGATGTTTCCAGATGTGCCCGTTTCATAGATGCTAATGCACAGCCGAACTTTCAGAGCCACAGTCTCTTAAACCCCGGCATACAGAGATTTCTCCAGAATCTCTAAATCTTTTAATGATATTATGCCCTGTCAATCAATTTCATGCTGATGAACGTTATTAGCTGCAGGATGTTAAAATGTCTCACTTCCTCCATCTGATGTTTTCCATATTCTACTGTGAATAAATGATGAGCCTATGAGGTGTTCAGACCATCTGGGACAGCGTCCCCAACTTTTCTGGGTTGTAAAGATGGCAGTGTTTTATCATCACTGATCAGAAGATCAGTCCAAATGAGCACATCACGCTTAAATCATGTTTTTGGTTTTTGATTTTAACTGCTAAATGTCACTGTTACAAAGACTTTCATGCATCACAAAGCTTCATACCTGCAGTCAGTCTCTTGTTGAGGCAGTTCAAAGCAGTGATGCGCTTTGAACTGGACTCGTCGTTATCACAGGTTAATCTGTCACCTTCACGTATGATTTTGTTGCTGCTCTTCTCTCATTTGGGTTTTTTTTCTTTTCATCAGTAGTCTTGATTTGCCTGGACTGAAACATACTTTCTTTCTTTTACCCCCCCTCCCCTCCCCTCCCCTGTTCATTGCAAACAGCAACGGGGCAAATGTAGTCGGTCACGGCCCGGGCCGTCTGCGAGCAGTCCACTCCACAGGTACCTTTCTGTTGGTTTCCTGCACACCCAGAAGATAATGGAACTCAGCCCGTGATGCGCTGGGAGACCGGCTCATGCAACTTTTAAAGAAAAAACAAACAAAAAAAAAGTAGTCCCAATTTCAGTTTGTGACCGGTGCCGGTTTAGCAACTCATCGTAGTGAATTCCATCATCTTCTGTCAGTCTAGATGCTCTGTGTAGCCTAGGTGACGAGGTGAGTGGCAGACCACGAGGACTCCTCTCTGTCAGTGTCCTTGGCTGCTTAATCTTGCTAACCAGAGGGCGTCTCTCACGTGTAACACGAGTACCTCTCCTAACAACAACGCCTCGCTGTTGCTGAGCACAAACACACACACGCAAACACGCACGCACACTCCCCTTTTCTCTCAAATTGCCGAGCCAGTAAATGTCTGCAATGAACAATGCACAGGCTGCACTTTCCCTCTCTCTTTTTCTGGCGGTCACTCTGTCTCATGTGTGTGGCATTTCTTCTTCTTCTTCTTCTTCTTCTGCTGCTGCTTTCTCACCGACTTTCCGCCATCCATCCACCCCCCACCACCACCACCACCACCACCACCTCCCCCCAGCTCAGCCAGTCATCTGTGAGTCTCGCCTCTCAGCCCTCCGTTTGTTGGTGGTAAAGGTGGCAGCTCCTGCAACGACACAGGAAATCAGCTTTATCGTGATCATATGTTTCAGGACTGAGACGAGCCATTTCCCCCGAAGCTCTTCTAACTGCAACAACTATGACATTTGTATAAATTGAAATAACTGAATTGCTGCATGTATTTTTTATTTTTATTTTTTGCAAGTATTCAGGCATCCAAAAGAGTTTAAAAATAATTAGTAAAATGTAGGGGAAGTAATTTAAAGCCTTTAATTAACTGAAAATATCACAAAGATGACACATTGAGGGTTGAAACAGATATGTTTCGTTGAGTTTAAAACTGAACTAATGTTATAAAAGTTGGGAGTGACAAAAGACTGGAACATTTATATAAAACTAAAAAAAAAAACAACTGGTGGAGCGACGGCCAGCTAATCATGTTAATTGACATCAGGTTAGCATCATGTCGTCTTCAATCTGGCGCCTTCAGGTTAATCTGCTTTTAAACAGAACGAGTGATTTTTTTTGTTTAAAGGGGACATGCTTCGGAGAAAAGAAAAAATATATATTCTGTGTATGATGCCATTTATTTGGGAGTCTGAGGTCACTACTAAATCAAAAACATTGATGCAACACGTCTGAAAATACGCCGTTCAGTGAGTAGTTCAGACTTGCAGGGCAGTGTGACATCACAGACCCAGACCAGTGGTTTCATCCATTTTATCCAGCCACCCCAGCTTCGTCTCACCCAGCATGGCGGTGACCGTCTCCTGTCCCAACGTCTCTGACATCTGTTCCCAGAATCAACTTTTTGCAAAGACGATGACATTTCTCAGTTTCAACCTGCTACATTCTCTGTGTGCCATTTTCAGTTTCACACAAGTCTTAAATTATCTTATTTAAATTTTACATAGTGCGTAAAGTTTTGGGTGTAAAAAGATTCCCTTCTTAATGACTGTATTTTAGTCCTTGAAGCTATAAGAAGGCAGTTTAAAGTGAGGGTGATTGTGACTTTAAATTACTTTGGGGGGAAGGGGGGGGGGTGCAAGATCTTTTAACTTGAACCTGGTCAGACATACCACTTTACATCACGAATGTTCTCTTACGAAATGGCTTCACTATCCCTCCCATTCACAGCCATTTCCACCAGTACAGATCGTACCGAGCCAATGGAAAATAGATGGGGGCGGGGCTTATCTGATGATTCATGCAGGGGCCTCCAAGGGCCCCAATTCAGAGCAACCAGGGTGGCTCCAGAACTGCTGACAACACTTTGGATGAGCATGTTTTTATTCTGCAGCCATTTTTAGATGTGTCTTGTTGATTCTGGTTGCTGCTCCGCCTCCGTCACACGCCTTTGTTTCTGTGACTGGTTTTATGCCGATCCCATGGTGTCAGTCGATGTTTCCTAGAATTAAGAGCCGAATCCCAGAGAAACCAGACTAATCATTTTTATATTAGAGAAGAGAACAGTTAGGACTGCTGGCCGGGCTAATTTGACGTGATTAGCTGAAAGTAACTCCTCCTCCTGCTTGATCTTGCTGCAGATCAGCCGTCTCCTGCTTCCTGTTTGAATATTTCTGTGTCCAGATCAATTGGCATGTTCTCTAAACGGATTTCCTTAAATAACCTGAAGCTCAGTCACCTTGTCCAGATGCTGTTTCTACCTGCTGCGCTCCTGTTTTTTCCTCAGCATGCTTTCCGTTTTTCTACAGGAGACTTTCAGTCTGTTCACTAAAAACATAAAGATCTAAGTCAGCTGAAACTTGCAGCATGCTTGTTTTGTTTTTTGTTTTTTTTTTTTACCTTTTTACACCTCCTGTAAAGGTTTGCTAGCACAGATGACGTGTCCTTGTGTGGTGCAGCGCTGCAGTATGTGTGTTTCTGTCCCCGTGTATTTTTTATTTTTTTTTATCCAGCCAGCCTCAGTCAGCATGTCAATCACAGCATCAAATGCTGTTTAAAGCGTTAAAAGCGGGTCATTAAAACATCAGCGCGGGTCGTCCCCGCTGCTGGACTGGGAGGGGGGTCTTATTTGGATTGAAAAGGGCCCAAACAATTACGCAGAGAAGGATATTAGATCAGCAGAAACGGGGTCAGACTGATTAAATCCTGCGGCTCTATTTTTTTGTAGCAACGTAAAACAGTCCGCTTCATAGCAGTTTAGGTGCGAAGGGGGGGGGCTTTTTAACTAAACATGGTGCATGGTTAACTAAAGCTCACTCCATGCTTGTGTGTGTGATTTTGCGTGCGTGCGAGCAGGTCTCCCAGCGGCGCTGGATCCGCTTCCTGCCCTTCTGATGCGGCGGCGCCGCAGCCCCGCCGGTCCACGTTCATGCGGCGCGCCCTCTGGGTGGCGCTGCCTCTCTGGCTCCTCCTGCTCCTGCTGGTGGTGTTCGCCTTCCTGCTGCCACTGTCAGAAGAGGACTACTGCGCTCAGAGCAACAACTTCGCCCATTCCTTCTACCCGATGCTCAGCTACACCAACGGGCCTCCGCCCGTGTAGACGCGCTGCACGAAAAGCTCCGTTTCAGTGTTCTGGCATCTGTGCGATTACCTTTATTTTTGTGTGTGTGTGGATGGGAGTCATGTTCGGAGCAAAAATTAATCTTCATCCCATCTTGTCGTGCAGAAAGACAGCTGCCTTCTCCAGTTACTCTCTTTGTGTGTAGCACGTAGGATCAAGCGACCCGCCATGTTACTGTGTCATGCTGTTTCCTCCTGGTGCGGCTGCAGCGCAGAAACAGGCTGCGGCTGCGGCTGCGGCTGCGGCTGCGTCTGCGGCTGCGGCTGCGTCTGCTGTCCGCTCGGCAGCGCGCAGGCGTTGCGCTTCTTCTCTGAAGGCAAACGGTCGCTGGGAAGCGCCAAAGTTTAAACGCTGAACTGAAACTCATCGCCTGTGAATCTGCTCCTTCAGCGAACAAGAATCATTTTAAAAAGACGTACATGGCAGTTATTTTTTTAACCTGTATTTTTGGCATGTGGTTTTAATTCCTGCTTTTACTTACTCATTTCTGTCTGTGGCAAACTTTTTTTTTTTTAACGTTGATTCATGTAACTCTTTAAAGCCAAGTGTTTTAGAGTTTAACCTTTAACATCAGCCGTCAATGGTCTTTATACATACCGCTGTTTTTGTTTTTTTAAAGAATATCTCATGTCTTTAAAGTTATCTTTGAGATTATGACACATAGAGCTATTGTATATTTTGTATGACTGTCAGTTGAGTATGAAATATATAACAGTCCGGGATTATTTAACTCGTGTAAATAATGAAGAAGACTAATATGAGATGTATATGTGTACATGTGACCATCAAAAACAATGAATGCCAAATCCTCATTCTGTCTTTTTTTTTTAATATTTTGATTTTCCATATTAAATTTTAGAACATCAAATATGAAGGATATACAGTTTTTGTATTTTCCAAGGAGGAAGTAGCAGGATCCTGAAGAGAAAGACGTACGTCGATGTTCGTAATGGTGGGGAAAGGATAGGAGGGTCTGAGCGAATGTACAGGCCTCTGGGAGAAATTATCCCAGTTTAGAGCTCAAAGAATGAACCTCTAACCCCAGACGCTCCTGGACGCCCTCAGATGTTTGTCCATAACCTGCTTTTAGTGCTTTTAGGGAAAGAAGGGAGGGGGGAAAAGAAGTTTTAATTCAAACAGGTGATGGCAGAAGTTGGTTGTAATGATCATCTGGTACAACGGGGCTCCATCATTGACAGGAAAGATGAGCAGGAGAGCTTTACTTTTGTCAATAAATGAGTGAGAAAATTAGTGAAATGTTTTTAAAAAATAGTTTTCTTCAAAGAATGAAAAAATATATGGGAAGGAATTTTCATATTTCTCCTCCTGCAGCAGATAGTTTCATTAGACAGTTAAAGGTCAGCAGACTGAAGCTGGATGCTCATGACCTCTGACCCTTCAGACGGCACTGAACCAAGAACCGTCATTCATCAATAACTGATATAACGGGGGAAACCCTCTCTCAAGCACCACAACATGGAGCTGCAGACATAAGCGCTACTAAGAAGCCTCATGTTAACCTCGTCCAGAGGCGGTGGCGTTGTCTGTGGGTTTGGGGGCATCTGGGATGATCTCTGTCACAGTGATGAGTCAGTATTCCTCATCTTTTTTCCTTTTTTTCATAAGAAATTATCAGCAATAGTACCAGAAGCTAAGCTCTGTGGTCTGGGTTTGTATCAGTGCCCTAAACAGAGGTCATTTCCACTTCTGTGATGTCAGAATTAACGCACAAGAGGACACTGAGATTTTAGAGCGAGATGCCCCGCCCACCCTCGGCTTGAGAGCATGTGTTGGTGTCAGGAGTGACTACCAGCTCAAAACCTCCACTAGGACACAAACTTCTCACTTTTATGGTCGGGGGTTTCATCAGTCTTGAAATACATCATTCAATTAGACCAGTGGTTCCCAAAGTGTGGGCTGTGGCCCCCTGGTGGGCCGTGGTGGTACTGCAGGTGGGCCATGAGAGGTAACAAATAAGTTTTAAATCCTCAATTTTTTTGAAGTACATTTTTAATTACTGTAAAATATTTATTACATGATTTAAAAATATTTAGAAATAATAAAACAAACCAATTGAGTGTTATTCTACTGTCATCTTAATATGACAAGTGTCACCTTATTTGTCGACCTCTTACATTAATATTGGAATGTAGCTTTTAGTCTTGTATGTTGATCACAGTTGTGATTAAAAGTTTGGGTGGGCCGCAGAGATTTTTCACATTTCAAATTGGGCCTTGGTATTCTGAAGTTTGGGAATGGCTGATTTAGACGTTAATACCCCCCCGCTCCCCATACATTGACCAGTATTTGGCAACAGGTTTAGGTTTTATGAAGGGTAACTGCATCAGATCTGGAAGCGGGCCGCCTGACAGGAAGGTCTCGGATCAGAGGGAGATGAAACCTTGGAGTGCAGCCGTGCTCGGGAACGTTAACGCAGTGATGAAGCTGGTGGTGGTGGAGGAGAAGACTCTGGAGTAATTTGATGATATCCTTATCTGGAAGAGCTGCAGCTGTGGCGTCCAGGCCCAACATGTGAGACACCGCCGTCCGGAAATCCACCAGCTGAGTAAAGGAGAAGGAAAGATGCAGTTTGAGTTGCATGAATGCATCCCTTGTAACTTGGCTTCTTACTTTCTTTCAAAAGCGTCCTAATTAGGGCTGGGCAACGATTAAAATTCACAATTAATCGCATCATATACGCAAAATCAAATAATGAATTCAAAAGTAGTGTAAAATGCACTTTTATTAAATTGTTCTGCTGCCATATGAACCAAAGTGCCATAACATTTGTTGTTCAAACACTTTTAACATCAGCACTTGTCAGTAACACATATTTAGTGTAAATCTCATCTTAAAAATGTTAAATAAAATAAACCTTATTGCCACTGCCAGGGCATTAATGTCATCCTGTTTTTATGAAAAATTAAAAAAAAAAAAGTCTACAAACAAAATCCAACAAAATGATTGTGGCTCAGCACAATCAGAACATTAAAACAGGTAATTTCTGAGGTAACAGCAGAAACTTTTAACGGGGAGTTCAACTTGTCAGTTGTTACAAATAACCTTGTTTCTGTCAAATCCTCGGTCTGAGAGAACTTTAAAATGAAAATGTGTAATCCGTGTATCATTCATTCTTTCCATTTTCAGTTATCAATCAAAAATTAAAAAAAAATTAAAAAGTGACATTTTATTACGTTTTTTACTCTAACACACAAAAAAAAAGCCAGTTTATATATATATATATATATATATATATATATATTTCAATTTTAGACTTGGATCAAAAATACGAAATGAAAAAATGGACCACAGAACTGAATTTGTTTTATAATCGAGGACTGGACTTTCTGTTGTCATTACACATCTGTGCCACTAGATGGAGCCGCACTGAAGTAACTAGCTAGAGAACAGCAGGACAGTGAACACATGGAGCAGATCTGATGGAACATGGAGGAATGACACAAAAGTGTTATTGCAGTCCAGAATTTTTTTTTTTTTTTTTTTTTATACAGAATTGTTAATATTGCTACCTGAGTTGCTACCCGAACTTCACGGGTTCACGGATTTTTGCCACTCTTCATGTCTGTTTTAGCTTTTCTTTATGTTTACTGTTTTCCGGTTCTGCAGCAGCCAGTAACAGACTTTTCAAAACAAAAGCATGTGAGCAACATGCGTTAACGCGCGATCAAATAAATGTCGGCGTTAAAAAATTAATGCGTTAACGCAATAATAATGCGCATTAACCACCCCCCACCTCCCCTCCCACACACACACACACACACCTCCCCAGTACTGTCTGGGACTGCAGATTTCCCGCTCCGGCCTCACCTCCCGCTGCCTCTCAGACAGCCGAGCCAGGCTCCGTCTCAGGGCGGCGAGCTGCTCCCGGTCCTCCCTCCTCTTCTTCTCTTGGCTCTGCAGGTCTGAGCTCAGCTTCTTCTCAACTCTCGCCCCCCCATCCACCAGCTGCTCCAGCTTCTGTTTCTGCTCCTGCATGGCCTGATTCTGTTCCGTCACTTTCAACTTGTCAGGCACATCATAGACCCAAGGTTTGCTCAGTAAAGCAACAGTCACTTTATTTATGCTTTATTGCTTCTAAATTCATTGGTTTTGTTTTTTTTTTGTTATTTAAGCAT
This sequence comes from Hirundichthys speculiger, assembly GCA_018398805.1. NCBI lineage: Eukaryota > Metazoa > Chordata > Actinopteri > Beloniformes > Exocoetidae > Hirundichthys > Hirundichthys speculiger. Next base: position 808,029 of record JAGFBZ010000626.1, on the reverse strand, counting down.
GTTTCCTTTTAGAGCTAATGACATGTAAAAGTTGATGCTGCACACACACATATACCAAACATCATGAGGTGAAAATGCCTCTGGAGCTACTTTGGATCCAAACCCTTCTCCCCTCTACCTTGAGCTCATTGGCATGGGCGAGCTTGGCCTTCAGCTCAGTGTTGGAGAACTTAGTGGCCCTCAGGTCTCCTTGAAGAAGCTCCAGCTTCTTCTGCAGCCTCCTGGCCTCCAGATGAGCGTTGTCTCGTTCTCCAGCCATCGCGGACCGGCTCCTCTTCCTCTCCTCCTCCAGCTCTGAAACCTTCTTCCTCAGGAGCTGGATGTGGAGCCCTTTGCTGTCTAGCTGGTCCTTCTGCGACTTTACCTGTTCAGGAGGTTTAGCTTTTAACTTGTAGGTATCGAACAAGGAAAAAAGGACATCTTCACACTTATTCAAGCTTGTGGCTTCCAGTTAATGTTCTCATCATGTCAGTAAAATCGAGACGGAGGAGCTACCTGTCGCTGTAAGCTGAACGTCAGACTTCTGGTCTCCACCAGAGCAGCAGCCTCGCGTTTCACAAGCTGTTCTGCACGTGACAGGAGGAGTTTGAGCCTCATGTCGGAGCCGAGATCAACAGCAATGCCGTCAACCCTCATCGTGTCCGACAGCTTCTCCAGGAACTCCTCGTGCTGTTGAAAGTGATCATTTTTTTAAATTTTTTTTTCACATGCAGCTGTCACCAGTTCACCCCTGCGTCTAACTTTACTCACATGCCGTCTGCTGTGTTGCAGACTGTCACGATGCACATCTGCATCCAGCAGCTCAGCCTCCAGACCGCACACTTTCTCCCTCAGGTCCTGGAGCTGCTGCTCTGCCAGCTGAGCTCTCTGCAGCGCCCCCTGCTGGAGCTCCGTCTGCCGTTGCAGCTCCTCCGTGAGGCGACAAAGCCTCGTCTCCATCTCGGGCACCATCTGCAGCAGAGAATGAACAGTTCAGTTTTTTTTTTTTTTTTTTTTTTTTTAAGGATTTAAATGTTAAGATGCTTCCTCTGACTCCTCACCTTGTTGCAGAGGTTCTCCAGTTTCTGTAAAATATCTTTCTCTGCTGGCAGGGTGTCGTCCTCGGACCCGGCCTGCAGCAAGCCAGCCACCGTCCCCAGGAACGTCCGAAGCTTCCCCTGAGCCGCCCGGGCCTCTCTCTGAAGCTCCTCCACCTGTTTGTCCAAACAGTCCGACTCTCGCCTGGCCGCCTCTATCACCCTCCTGCTGGATTCAAGGCTTTCGCTCAAGGTCTGCTTCTCCATCTCAACACTTCTTCTCCCCACCGTCAGGCCATCCAGCTCCTGAACCAGAAGCACAACACTGGACTTTCACGTTGTGAACTCAGACCTTTGAGAAAATTAGTGTTTTGACATTTGGAGACTTTTTTTTTGTGTTGTGAATGTTCATTAGAGGAGAACTGAAGCTGTTAAGTACCACTCTGAGTGACTCGAGAGCTGCTGCGCTGTTGGCGGCCTTCTTCTTCTCTTGTTCCAGCTCTGTCACCAGCCTCGTCACCGTCTCCCTGCCAGCTCTGCACTCCAGCTGGCAGGACTTCACGCTCTCCTCCAGAACGGCGATCCTCATCTTCAGCCTCTCCTTCTCATTAGATTAGTCGTTGTGAAAGCAAATAATGAGAAAAGCAGTTAAACTGTATAATGCGCCCATCAAGCATAACATCATGACAAGTCCAGTGTCCAGAGAAGCAGTTTTCCTTTTAAGATAAAGCCAATAAACGCTTTATTCTATGTATTGGTGGCAATATTTGGGTCCTTCATTTACAAATTCATTACATCAGATTAAAAAAAAAAAATGTTAAAGTGCTGAGGGTCCCCCTGCTGACCTGCTGGGGGAGGGAGCTCATGGAGAAAATAGGAACCCCAGGATGCAAGACAGCGATATATCAAGATGACTACAGTTTACGGGCCTTACCTCTCAGTGGTCATTATGTAAAGCTTGATAGGTGTATTTTTTAACTTTATCCATTTGAATGTAGAAAAAAAATCAACACCTTGGAAATATTAATGGAATTAACAGGGATTTTAAAATAACTGTAATTTGAGGAGCCTACCTCATTAGAGTTCTCCATAGTTTCCTGACATTAAAGAGTTGCAGGGAGAGTGAACAGTGTGCAGTTGTTTCTGTTGTAAGACTCCAGGCAACACTAAACACAGACGAGACTGGATTCAACCAGAGAGGGCGCTCTAGTCATAGCGTCGGTCCCGTTACCTTATTTTTTTTTTTATTTTTGTTATTTTTATTTAATTATTTCAAAATATTTTTTCAAGAGCCTTTATATATTTTTGGTCATTAAAACGTGTAAAATAACATAAAAATATCAAAAACGACAAAACAGCAGCTGAACAGTAGTTATTGGATCCCGGAATTTCGACTCTCAGGCAGTACCGTCTATGAACAGCAGTAATACCAGCACGAGCCTGAGCCTCCTCTGTACTAATACATTTAAATAATATAAGAAAATTATGAACATTAATTGTTTTCTTCTCACAGCTGTGTTTTTCTTCTGACATACACTTTTACCTGCAAGACCAATTATAGGGCTTAAAGACTCACGCACAGGACGTCATCTCCTTACAGGAAACTACGTGAAAAAAGGAAAGAAAAAACTTTATTGATAAACAACAAACACGCCTCCCGTGTCTGTCACCCAGGCGGTCGTGTGTGTATTGTTTTTTGAACTATATATTTTTTTGTTTCATTCTAATTTAACACCAGACGCCGCCGTCTTGTCTATCTTTTAATATTTATTTTCTGGCTTCGAGGTTTTTCGTCCCTGGTAAGCTGTCCACCTAACGTTCACGTTGTTTATTTATTTATTTACGCGGGTTTAAACTGTTTCTGCTGCTCACGTGCATCCACACGCACACCTGTATTACCGTTAGTTATTTTCGCAGTTTATGTAATGTGGGTAAAATCCTAAGAAAGCCGCGAGCTCTGACACCGCCAGACATTGTGTTCAAGGTCAGTCTTGCTTTAAGTCACATTCACGTGCCATCGTTTTAACGCGTTTATCCGGTGTCACAGCATTGTTGCGTCATATTTTAACAAAGATTCTTCTGTTGACGATGCAACAGTCGTTTTAGTGCATGAAGTCTCCTTGAATGAAAGAAATGAATGAATCTGCAGGAGCTGAACTCAGTTTTTGGGGCACACAGTGATGCTGAACCAACCGAGGTGACCCCAGATCATAATACTGCCACCACAGGTTTGAATGGTAGACACTGACGTGACAGGAGCGTCCCTTTATCCTACCCTGATGCACCTGTCACGTACTGGTGTATTGATCCGTCGAACTGCTCTGACGCATCGATTTTAGGGCTGTGCTTCCTTTTCGTCTTCTTTCGGCTGTTCCCTTCCTCCATCTAACTCCGTCCTCTGCAATATTCACCATCCCTCCTCTGTATTTCAGTCTGGCCTCTCTGACTTTCTCTGTCAGTCACTGTCTAGTACGCCTCCTGTCACCGTTACACCATTGCTGCGGGTTCTGTTGATTTCGATTCGATTTCAAACATTCTTGCATCATTTAGGGCAATTTGCTTAATGCAGAGAAATAATCTGACCTTATGACCTTCTGAAATGAACTAACGTCTTTTCCGTAGCCACAGGATCTAACGTGGTTGTTTAAAAATTGAGATGCTCCTCATTACATCAGCAGGGATTAAATGTTACAGCTGAAACGTATGAATCTCTGTAGCACTTAACAGTCATTTAATATTTAGTGTTAAATGCAGGTGGTGACTTTTTTATGGCCTTGCATCCATCTCTAAAATGTCATTTTCCTGTGTTGTAGCTCACCTGTACGTCCGTCCATGGAAGATGCTTCTCCGGACGTTGTGGTCCAGACTGGGAGTGTGCCGGCCCACAGGTAGCAGACCAGTCAGCATCATTGCTTCAACCAGTGTCTCCCAGTCCATCCAGCCCAACGAGCATGACTCCAAACCCAGAGCTCAGTCTGGGCCTTGGATCTGTACAAGAAGCAGCCTTCACCCACAGCACATCCGTAAAATTAATGTTCCAGCTGCTGTGAGCGGATTTCCACGTCTTGGTTCTGCTCTCTTAACCGACCCCGGGAGACAGCGGCGCTCTCTCTCGTCCAGCATTGTAAAGTCGGTTTTAAAGCCGGGTTTAAAACCAGCGACGCTGCCGGGGAAAAAAGCCCCCAAAGGGCCGCGCACAAAACAGCCGTCGCGGGCCAATCAGCCTCCCCTGAACGAAGACAAGGTTGGTCTGTGCCGTCGTCAGACTCGCCTTTCATCCGTTGGGTCGGTTATTAATCCACATGTGCTCGTAGGTCGTGATGCAGTGCATCGCCTTCGCAACAGCGGATCAGTATCATTTGCCGACGCTCTGCCACGACTTGATGAACCACGGTTTCCATGAGATAGATTTACCGAGAGGTATGACTCAAAGTGCCTTAGAGTGGCTGCGACAGTGCACCACAGGCCAGTTAACGGCTCTATTTCTGTTTATTTATCTCACTTCAGATGCCTCAAATGTGCTAGTGATAAGCACGGACATGGCTGCCAAACCTGATGACAATGCTCTGATGTTTTTCTTCAGGTAAGAAGCACTTTCTCCTGATCGTTTCAAATGAATGCAGTCGTTTCTGTAGTTATTCGGTCCCCGAGTCAAAAGGTAGGCGTTATTATGATTTTTACCCAGAAGGGGGCGTGGTCTTCTGCGGTAGAGGGACCTGATCTAAAACTGTTAACTCATCTGCTTGTAACTTTTTTATCCTGACGCTGCCGATCTGAAATTTCAGGGAGGGATCGGTGGTTTTCTGGAACGTCGAGGAGAAAACGGTGAACCTTTTTGTCATTTTTTTGAATTTCGTGTCGTAACTTCTCCACTGTGACTCGTTTTTGTTTGTTTGTTTCGGGATTGTGATCTCGTCTTCGCCTTCACAGATGAAAAAGGTCATGAGATTATTGGAGCAGCACGAGATCCAGCCTTATGAAGTGGCCTTAGTTCACTGGGAGAACGAGGAGATCAACTACACGGTCGGAGAGTACGCTGATCTTCGCTGCTGGGTTCATCACCGACACATCTGGACGCTCGCCGTCTGCCTCCTCTAACCTCCCAGTCTCCTCCTCCTCAGGGGGAACACAAAGCTGGAGCGCGGCACTTTCATGCTGAGTGACGAGATGGATCAGGAGGAAGCCGTTCTGGAGAAGTTTGCGTTTTCGAACGCTCTGTGTCTGTCCGGTGAGGAGCGAGCGTCAACCCCAGAACCGTCCTCGTCCTCTGTGACGTCTGTTTGACTCCAACTCTGTTCTTCTTTTTCAGTGAAGTTGGCAATATGGGAGGTGGCATTAGACAACTTTGTAGAGTCAATTCAGTCAATCCCAGAGGTACGATACGAACGGCAAGACACTGAATAGTTAAATGTATAATGTCTGTTTGAGCGGCTGAACGTTGTTGATATGAAACATTCACGTTAATGTCTTTTTTTTCAGACGCTGAAGTCTGGCCAAAGGGTTAAGTTGTCCTCTGCAGAGGTCATGCAGAAGATCGGAGAGCTTTTCACATTAAGGTAAATTCACTTTCCTCCTTTGTTCAGGAGTTAACAGCAGACCAGAGTTTTCCAATTACCGCCGCCGCCGCGGCCTTCACTCGCTGCTCAGCGGTGCCGCGCAGCGTTTTTTCCGGCGGCCGCGTATTCGTTTTCAAACTACCGGATCTCAAACGCCGTGTTTTCAACACCCCTCCCTGCAGACACTGTATCAACCTGAGGTCCGACCTGCTCCTCACGCCGGATTTCTACTGGGACAGAGAAAACCTGGAGAGGCTCTACGACAAAACCTGCCAGTTCCTCAGCATCAACCGCAGAGTCAACGTGAGACAAGCTAACGTTGTTTCAGTAGATCTAAGACGCCTGCTTTAAACGTTAATTTGCACCGTGTGTTGTTTTTTTGTTTGTTTTTTTTTAAAGGTTGTAAATGAGAAACTGGAGCACTGCACACAGCTGACAGACCTGATGAGGAGCCACCTGAGTGAGAAGCACAGCCTGAGGCTGGAGTGGATGATCGTCATCCTCATCACCATCGAGGTAAACCCAACCTTTGATTTCACCTCGATGCACCACAGCACACTCGGGGAAACATCGACGAGGAGATAACGCCCACCTCTCGCCTGTTTCTGTCGCAGGTGATGTTCGAACTTGCAAAGATGATCTTCTAAGCTGCCGCTCATCTAAAAGACGACGACGGAGGCAGCAGCTGAAACGGTGACGGGGACCTGAGCAGTCTTGAATGTCTTACTCATCATGCTTCACTGTCTGTAGAGTTTTATCAACGCACAATGAGTAGACCTTTTTTTTTTTTTTTTTTAAAGAGTGACAAGATAAAGTATATAGAACTTTTTCTTTGCATTAATTTGCCATAAAATCATGAAGTGAGCATCTCAAAGTCATCTGATTTTCATCCGAGTCAGCAAGCACATTTAAAACATTCACGGTGCTGGAGGGAAAAAAAACTCACTTTAGGTTCGTTCCTCATAAGAGCGCTGATAATGTGAATCACACCCTGCAAAAAGGAGACTCCTGAGGACATGTGAATGAGAGTAGCTGATCTGTGTAACGTTGGGGGGGGACACGAAGTCATCCGTCGGTCAGGAAAACCGTCTGTCAGTGGATACGGCTTAGTTCTGCAGCTGCTCAGATTTGAGGACTCCAGAGTCACAACCCAGAACCTTTTAACCAACCAAGAACCCACAAGTAACAGCTGGAGGCTTGAAGACATCGCTGGGACTGGAGAACGTCTCCGTTCACGGGTTTACTGCATGCGCTGTGGCGAACAGGCGGAGGAAGACGCTGCTCGGCTGAAGCTTCCCAAAGAGCAGCTTTGCTCTGCAGCAGGACTGGGGGAGTGCTTTTTGTGTGCAGATAAAATAAAAGTTTCCTTGTTGGAGGAGAATATTCAGCATTGTATACTGGGAAAGCCTCACCAGAGCGTGACCTTCCAAACCCCTCTGAGCTGAAGCAGCTCTGTGAGGAGCTACTGGGTTGAAGCTCCTGCTGCTAACGGACGATCAACCAGCTGTTCACTTCAAGGGTTTTCTTACTTCAGCGCTGATACTGTCAAATGGATGTTTTCAATCAAGGCACAGGAAATTATATTTGCGTGTTATGAGATGAAACACATGCTGTTTCTCTTTCATGGTGACTTAGATTATCAGATCAAATTTAACGCAGAACGACCAGTAAACACACGCAGGCCTCAATCATACACTTCCCCTTGCCAGTTAACACTAGCCGCTACCGCTAATGCAATCTTCAGCTCGCTAAAGCCGCTACCCGTTATGCAGACTCCCTTACTCACTTTGTAGGTGTGGCAATGGGCGTGTCTTTTGCTCTTTCTGCAAACTTGACTGGTCGGACTACCCGCTACCCGCAACCCGCATGTCGGCGCCTACAAGAGCGCATCCAAATGGCATCAACTCTTGTATAAAAAGCGTGATTTGGCCTCAGTTGAACCCCTGAGAAAATGGCAGAGATCGTCTTAATCGGCTTGCTCGCCAGTTAAACCATAGACGACCAGAGCGTGTTCACCAGGAGAGCACCGACTATCTGGGACTTTCAAGTAGCCAAAAGGAATTGTCTGTGTAAAAATATTTATATGTATATATTAGTGAAGAGGAGGAAGCTCTACAGCAGAGTCCCAGACGAGCTGCGCATGAGAGCCGCTCCAATCTGGATGAAAAGACGCTCCATAGCGGGTAGCGGGTAGCGCAACGTGCTCTTAAAGGCAATGGCTACTGACGCACTGATTGGTTTAGCAGGTGGAACGCCCTAACCACTCCTATGCATAATGTAGCGGGTAGCGCAGGTGGGATAGTGGGTTTAGGAAGGTGGAAGATTGCGTTCTTTGCGGGGGAACGCCCCTCCCTCTACCCGCTATCCCTTAATAGTGGCTTTAGCAGATCTGGTGGAAGGTTGGGCCTGTACACTTTCTTGCCACCGTCTGACACTGACCTGTATTTTTATCACCTTTTTGCCAGAGTTTTCGTGGCCTCAGAAGAACCTGACAGGAATCTGCTGTTTTCACTATCTGATCAGGTGAAACCTTAATGTCTCTGATAAAAAATACGAAATGTCTTGTTTGTGAGTTTTACGAGGGTCTGATTGACGCGTGTTGCAGAGAAAAATTAAATTATGTGGATATGCCCAGACTTTAACTCCCATGACATCAACTGTGAGTGCTGTGTTGTAGAAGAATTAATAAAGTTCTCTATTTTTTAAAGGTTAATCAGTCACGTTTCTAGTGTTTGCATGAAAAAACATTAACTTAAAGAGACTGTTGATGGACGTCGGGGAAACCAGCCGCAAACAACACAAGACTTTGAAGTTTTCAGGTATTAATTTATTCAAATAAATCTGTTTCTTAATAAAACATTGGTTGATAGATGAATACAGGTAAATCAGGGTCATATGTCACATTTAGTCTTTAGCTGAGGCTCCAGGGGTTTCCACAAAATTCATGATACGTTGTCTCACCCCTGACAACGGCGATTACTGGACATACTGTATCAATAACACACTAAACACAACGGGACGCTCACACCCGTGGAGAGAGAAAAGCAGTACTGCTTTTACTTGCATATATTAGTGTAACTTAAACTTCAGAAAGAGAAGCGTTGTTTCAGGCGATTACATTTTCTAAACACTCAAAATAAAAATAAAAATCTGTTAAAGCCACCCTATGTAGAAATACCACTTCTGACCACATGGGACGACATAATCACATGGAAGTTAACGTCTCTGGCCCTGATGTGCACCTCTGATGGGACGAAGCGGTATCAGACCGTCCCTGCTCATTGACAGAGTCGTCTGTACGCCCCCATGTGGTCAGAAGTAGTACTGCTACGTGGGGCGGCTTTAAACTGGAAACATGTCCAGGTCAGCCAGTAGGTGGATTTAAGCAGACATTATGTACAATTATATAATAACAAAATAACCCCGGTGTGTTCTGGTCCATCTGTTGTTTTTAGGTCCTCTGGGAAAACACATTTCAGTAAAATAACAAAAAAAAAAAAAAAAAACAGCTGAGCAATAAACAATTTATGAACAAACAGAGAGGAAGCTGCAAAATATCTACACACACTAATATATAAAAGGGTAATATGATGGGGGTTACATATATGGATTAATACAGTTTCAGAGTACTTTTGTATGCTTATGAAGCTTAAAAGACACACCAGTTAAAAATATTATTCTCTCTTACATGTACATACTGTTTAAAAAGGTGTTAAATGCGACTGAAGAGTATCGCGCCATAAAACATCAAATAAAGTTTACTGAAAAGGCTGTTGCATGGTGGATGATGAAGCCAGGCCTGAAATCACTGCATTCCCCCTGAGAAGATCACTTTTTTTTTTTTGCCGCACCTCCATCGTAACTCGTTTGCTTCATAATGCAGTCATAAAAAATCAAAACTGGTCTCAGCAGTAGATATTGGAATATCAGAGTTAACATAATGTCAATAATAATAATAATAAAATAAAGGCCTGAATGGCTTTTTTGAGACTTTCTTCCTTTTCCTTTTTTGATTGTCCAACCTGCAAAAAGAAAAGAAAGTAGCAGGAAATCAATACATTTGCCATAATCAATGAGTCAGATCCTGTACCGCTGGGCTGAAAGCGATGGCGTGAGGAGGCTTACCTGCCAGATACACTTGATTCAGGTGACATTAATCTCACTTCGCTGCTGGGACGTTGCTCTCCAGGTCCTCGAGTGCAACGGTAAAATCTTCTCCTTCGCTCTCGACGTCGCACGTTGCGCTTTTGTCCATCTCTCGCTGACTTTCTTTGCTCTCCGTCTCGGTGTCGGGTGCAGTCCCCAACTCTAGCTCTGCTTCCGTCTTTTCTTGCTGCTCAGTCTGCAACTCCACAGGTTCCTCCACCCCACCGGTGGACATCCGTGCTTCCTCCTGCGTGCAGATGTCTTCCTCGGCATCCAGCCACACGTCCTGATCTTGGTTTTCTTCGTTGATTTGTTTCAAAGGCTGTTTCATCTCGGAGAGAGCTGGCTTACCCAGGAGCACTGTCCTCTCTTTTCGTCTTGTTTGCATCGTCTCTGCGGCCTGGATCGTCGGTTCTACTCTCTCTGCAGCTTTGGTTTGTTCTACTGGTTCTATTGCTTCCATTGCTTGGATACCGACGTCGTGTAGCACCGGCTGACTCGTGATCACGGCTCTATGAGTTGAATGCAAGTTTGCAGCTGGTTCTTTGACTTCTGTCGCCTGCACGGCGACCTCGTTTAGCTCCGGTTCCTCCTCTTTCACCACCTGAACACCGACCTTGGGCATGTCAGCCTGCTCCTTTCTCTCTGCGGGGGGTAAAGGCGGTGCTGATGACCCCTTTGTTTGCCCAAACTGTATGTTCAGTTTGAATTCTAAAGAGAGGCTAGAAGGAGACTCCACGTTCCCCACTGATGAGATCACTCCGGTGTTTTGGGGGACTGCTAATCCACCGCTGCTGTGGCTAACAGTTGGACTTTGGGTTGTTTGCGGTCTTTGCGTTTCCTCCAAATCTTCTTTGCGTTCATGGATGGATGCATCTAAACTCTTTCCACTGTCAGATTGTTGCTCGTGGTCATCGGACGCTTCTTGCTCGACTGGGACTGCAGATTTATCACTGACTGCAGCAGGCACTTCATCTCGTCTTTCCACAACTGTCCCAGCGGTGTCCTCGGTCACTTCTTGGTCTTTGGTCTCACTTTGTCCGGCCTCTCTCAGTTCTGTCACATCACCTGGCTTTTCCACGACTTGTTCCAAGTTTGAAACAACCGATTCAGGTATCGTCTCTGCTGTGCTTTGCTGAACGTGCTGAACAATTTCTTGAACTGTCACCTTGATCCCCTCTTTAAAGACGACTTCGTCAACCGTGGCAGCAGCAGAGAGACTCGCCACCTTCTGAATGGTTTCATCACAAACATCTATGACTTCTTTGGTCTCTGTGACCCCCACCTCTATCACGCCGTCGACGTTATGCTCGGCTGATCTAATATCAGCATCCATCAGCTGAACCTGAACTCTCTGATGGACCTCATACTCCACCGTAGGCATGTGCATCATCATGATCACACGTCCCGTGTCCGATATCTCATGTATGTCTCCTTGCTCCAGTGTTGTTGCAGTCTCGACTGTAGTGCATAACTCTGCCTCACTTGCGGTTCTGGTCACTAAGGGTTCATTGACCAGAACATCAGGCTTCTCAAATGAAACGCGTTTCAAGTTACATGTAGCAGCTTGTGGCAGCCCAGCATGATCAGTTGCAGGAACCTTGACAGCAGCACCTGGAAACTCAACTACTTTCTCTCTCTGTACAATCTCCTGCACTCCACAGATATTCACCTCGTGAGTGGGTTCATCTGAAACTTCAGCATTGTCCACGCAAGGTGCTGGAGTTTCTTCAGTGCATATGGTCTTTTCTAGGACCTGAGCCACTACTCGACTCCATACTCACAGAAGATGCGTGAATTGTTGTTAAAACTTCTAACTCCTCTACAGCTTCAGCAACGCCGTCCTCGTGCCTAACTTGAGCATCACATAGTGTGCTTTCTTTTTCCCCAGCATTGTTTGTCTCTAAAGTTTTTTTCTCAGTCTCTTCAGGGTGGGGGACATCTTTGAGAACCGCTTCCCTTTCGAGATCCTGAGTGGTATTTTCCTCGACTACATGTGCAGCTGGAGTTTGAGATGCTTTTGCAATCAGTTTCTGTTTCAGTTATAACCTCGATGGCATCAGGTGGTGATAGCTCTGGTTCCACTATTGGTTTTTCTGCCTCTGCGTCAACTCCAGGAGTCTTTTTGGCTTCATCTGGAACTGCTTCCACAGCTGGAGTTTCTTCTCTCACTTCTTCTTTAAGTGGTTCTGAATCTGATGTAGCAGCAACAGCAGCTGGTGGCTCTTGAGCTTGCTCAGTTTTAGGATGCATCCTCTGGTTCAACGTCAGCTTCAGTCAGAGGTTCCGCTTCATCTTTCGGTGTCTGTTCAGCCGTCTCTGTTGGTGGAAGAGAGTCCTCTGATGCAACCTTTTCAAGTGGTTTAACGCTGCTCTCCTCTGACTCTGATCTGGCTGCTTGTACCTCTTTTAAAACTTCAGTGTCTTCAGGAAGGTCAGCTGCAGGGTCAGTCTGTTGTTGGCTCTTTGCTTTCTGGTTCTTGAGTTATTTCAGAGATTTGTTCTGTCTGTTTAGGTTCGTCTGTATCCATTTCTGGTTGTGGAATATCTTCTGAAGATAGTGCTTTATCTTCAAATGACTGAATAGTACCCTCTACTGACCCGAATGCTGTTGGTTGTTCAACTTCTAGCACCTCTGTTTCTTTAGCAGCATCTGTCTGTGGCTCATCAGGTACTTCAGTGAGATGCTCAGCTGTCTCTTTGAGCTCACCATTTATCAGTTTCAGCTGCTGGAATATCCTCTGAAGATGGTACTTTGGCTTCCACAGACTGAGCAGCGTCCTGTCCTGGCTCCAATGTGGCTGCTCGTTCAACTGCAGGTGCTTCTGCATCTTTAGTTTTAACACAAACCGTTTCTGGCTCATCACTTACTTCAGTGAGACGCTCAGCTGTCTCTTTGAGCTCACCTTTATCAGTTTCAGCTGCTGGAATATCCTCTGAAGATGGTATTTTGTCTTCCACAGACTGAGCAGCGTCCTGTCGTGGCTCCAATCTGGCTGCTCGTTCAACTGCAGGTGCTTCTGCATCTTCCGTTTTAACATTAACCTGTCTCTGGCTCATCACTTACTTCAGTGAGACGCTCAGCTGTATGTTTGAGCTCATCTTTTTCCGTTTCATCTGGTAAAATATCATCAGAGGATGGCTCTTTGTTGACGAGCGACTTCAACAGCGCTCTCTTCTGGCTCCAGCGTGCCTGCTTGTTCAACTTCTAGTGTGTCTGACACTTCAGTGTCATCCATTTTACCAGCGTCAGTTTCTGGCTCTTTATTTTCTGGCTCGTCAACAACTTCAGCGAGATGCTCAGCTGTCTCTTTGGGTTCACATGTATCCATTTCAGATGATGGAATATCCTCTGATGGTGGAACTTCAAGGGGTTTAACGTCACACTCCTCTGAGGCTAACGCAACTGTTTCTAATGCTGTCAATGGTTCCACCTGGTCTATCACAGCAGATGTTGGAGCTTGCTCAGAGACATTTTCTATGGTTTTAGCTTCCTTTTCTGTCATAATTTGGACATCTTCCTCACTTTTGGCTGCAAATGTAGCAGCTGATTCTCCTTTTTGAGAGTCTGTTTTTGAGATTTCTTGTTCAGCCTGATCCGTCACAACTTCGTTACTTGCCACCCGCTCTGTGGACACTTCTTCATTTTCCTCCGACACATGTTCCTCTATGCGCTGGCTCTCATTTTTCATTTGTAGCTCATTGATGCTTTCTTGTAAATCTGAAACACTGACGTCATGAACTTCATCTGCAGCAGCCTTAGCAATGTCAACCTCATTGGCTGGAACCTCCGCCACAATTTCTGTAGAAGTTGCTTCATTGAGGTGAGAAGCACTTTGCGTTTGGGCTTCTGCTGCAAGTTCACCAACTGTTTTCGATGGCTTCAGTACTTAGGCCGGTGCTTGGGAAACTTGTTTCTGATCCTCTGTGTAATTCCAGTATTTTTGCCTGGTCTACCACAGATGATTCAAGTATTTGATGGGAGACTGAACAAACTATTCTCTCAGAGCGTGGCTCCTCTGAGCACACCGGGACAACCTTCGGGCTTACGTTGATGATCTCGGAAACATGCTGCAGTACTGCCTCTGTGTCCACGATGTTGTATTCTGCTGGTACGGGCGTTGTGTTGCCAGAGGTTTTCGAAGACTCTGATAGTTGAGAAACTGCAGATACCATCTCGGTTTCATCTGCCTGTGTAACATCTGCGGGCTCTGGAGCAGTTACGGCTTCAGATGTCATCTCTATCAGGTCCTCCTGCTATCGTGTCATCTCTTGCTGCCACCTCAGTGAAGTAGGCCGGTGTGGTCTCTGTAATTGCCCCCTCCTCTGGAATATCACTCAGTTGTTGATATTTACTGGTCAGATCTACCAGGTTATCCTCTTCTTCTTTTGTAGCAGGGATTGTAGGACCCTTCATTATCTAAAGCTTCTTTATCATCTTGGGTCTCATTTTCCTCAGCTGGCAGGCTACCAGGTAGAACCGGCTCTATCATCTCATCACCAACGTCCTGCTGGAGTTCATCATCTCCTTGTTTCGGTACATAACTTTCTACATCTGCCTGCGTTTGCGTTTGAACTGTAGCTTCCGGCATATCAAACTCAGATAGTGGAACCACAGCGGGCGTCTCGGAGTCCTCGTCATCCGAAGCTGCCTCCTTGTCAGCGTCCTCGGGATACTCTTGGTCGGGCTTTTCAATGGATTTTCTCTTTTTTCGCCCAGATAGGAGTTTCTTTATAGAAAAGGGGGAATCATCTTGAGCAGCTTCACCGTCAGACTGCACAATATCTTTGCTTTCGTCTTCACTGACTTTCCTCTTAGGGGTGACAAGTTTTTTAAATGATTTCCATGTTGATCCTTCATTGTCCTCTGGAGGACTTTCTATCTGTTTGGGCGATGAAGCTGCAGCTCCATGCAGCTCATTAGAAGTTCCCAACAGCATCTCTTTAGGTCCACTGTCTGGCTTATTATCATCATTATCTTCCTCAGAGTCTGATGTTTTACGGCTTCTCCTCCTTCCGGATCCACACAAAACTGCTTCCCATGACACAGACGAGTCTTTTCTTTTTCTTCCTTCCTCTGTGCTGCGATCTGATGTTCGCTCTGATTCACCCGGCTTCGCTCCATCCGCTGGAGCCGGAGTTTGTCCCTCCCCCTGGTCGACGGAGGGTCTCTTGATGCGCTTTTGTGGAGTCACTAGCTTTATAAAGGAGGCCCACGCTCCTTCCTCCGCCGTGTCTGGAGAAGGTTGTCCGGCAGTTTCCCCTTTCTGATTCCCAGCGGACTCCGTAGATGACAGGAGGTGATCAGCAATGTTCTCAGTGGAGTCGGACAGTTTTGCATCGCTTGACTTCCTGCCTTTCTGTTTTTTGGGGAGCTTCATTAAGCTCGAGCCCGACAGGAGCTTTTTCAGGGGACTGGCTTCAACTCTGTCTTTTTCTTGTGAGTTGGGAGTTTCAAGCTCGTTTGCAGGAGGTGATTTAGACTCATTCAAGGGCTGAGTTGGCTCTGCAGTGAGTTCTCCCTCAGTTGGAGCTCTTTCAAACCCTGGAGAGATCTCCTCTTCATCCTCTTGGTCGATTGTCACCTTTGAGCCCATGTCTACCAGTTCTTTCTCAGTAACCTCTTCCTCCTCAGGTTTCTTTTTCTTCCGAAGACCAGAAAAGATTCCGGTTGTAAAGAACTTTTTAAACTGAGTTGCAATCTCTGTTGTGTCTGGACTAGAAGGAGATGTCTGATCCTCTTCAGATGTGGCACCCTGGTGTGCATCCTCACTCACAGGTGAACTTGTTCCTGCATCTGCATCATCAGACGCAACTTCCTCCTTAGCCTCTGTAGTTTTTTCCTCTTTTTCAATGAATTCCTCAGATGTGATGTCTATCAAAGTCTGGATACGTTGGGGAGTCACTGTCCTGTGCTGTGCTTAGATGTGTATTTGATTCAGTATTCTCAATAGAGATTTCATTTGTGGTTTCTTTGATGCTCTCTGCTGACTCGTTCGGTTCCTCCTCGGTCACATCTCTCGGTATTTCAACCTTGTCCGTTGAACCTCTCTTTACTGTCAGTTTCAAGCCGATGTTGCTGAAAAACTTCCTAAAGCCTTCATTGATGTCATTCTCCTTGGCTTCCATGTCAGTAATTTCAGCCGGTACGTCATTAGTGTGAGCTTCATCAGGTATGTCCTTTTGATCAAGGTCGGTTGTTTTTTAAAGGGGTCTCCTCTTCTTTTAGTGGCTCTGAAGCATCTTTGTCTGGAGAAATGACAACTAAACCAGAAAAGAAAAAAAGTGTTACATCACTTCACTTACAGGAAACTGAAATTCAGTCAGCTGAAATCCAACAAGTCATGCTTTTGCTGAAATTATGCTGACACAGGACTCTCATGGAACAGCGATATAGAGATTGCGAGTACCCACCCACTGCAGGAATGTCTTCACTGTGGCCATTCAAGGCTGCTATAGAGCTGTCTGCTTTTCCACCAAGTTCAGAGATCTCTTCAGAGACCTGTCCATTGGTTTTGGGAGGCTGAAACGAAAGGACAAAGCTTGAGTTGTAGCTCTTAGCTTCTTTATTAGAAATCATCCTCTAGGTGGCAGTGGCGCATTGCATTTGGGGCTTTTGATAGACATGACCCCTTCCAGTGAGCCACAAGTCATTTTACACCATTTTCTACCCTCAAACAACTACGGTGAACTACTGCGATGCCGCGAAGTGTAAATAACATGAATCCAGCGCAAAGGCGCTACACATCTATCCCTTCATGGCTGGTGTGATGTGGGTAAAGTGGGTCAGAAGATCTCTCTGTGGTGATCCTGTCTACTTTGCCTGGAATAACCAGAGGAAGCCACCAGCGCACACATCTGCAAAGCCCCCGGATGAGTGTGAGTGTTTCCCCGTCACGCGTCGTGTTTGGCGGTACTCTCGCGGGCAAGCTCTAGTCCTTCACAGTTTGTGCTTCTATGGAAAAAGGCAAAGCATTAGAGGAAAAAATGGATTGTGCGATTACTGCAGCTGAAAGTGTTCATTTTAAAATGCATGTCAACATGTCAGTCTGACTGAAACCGAACTCCTCAATGGCGGATTAAAACACCCAGATGATTGGGTTAGAAGATGGGCTGATCCATTCAGCTGGACTGAAACTGGCCTACAGTTGCACCACACTTCCTGCCACAGGCTTTGACCCCGAAGAACTGGACGAAGCCAATACATAGAAGGAAAACTGAAAACATGAAAACATACAGGACCGAGGAAATGTACAGGGCTAATCTGTCCATTTCGCTGTTCGCACATTGTTCCAATTTTCTGCCGCTAGCTAAACCAAAGATTTACCCCAAAAGCTCCCCAATAATTTTCCTCTGCGATAAGAAGGATTAGTCTGATTTCTCTGGATTTGACTTTGATTCCCAGGGGGGCAGTACTAACAGACACAGAAGACAGAAGAAACTCCTCTGAATGCCACTGGATAGGCATACAACCGGTCGGGGAAACAAAACATGACTAACATCACCAAAAGACATCTGAAATGGCGTGCAGAGGAGTAGGACTGCTGGTGGTAAAATCTTGTTGTTCCAATGTGACATGAGCAACTTGGCTCGTAGCGTTTAGAACGATCCGGTATGAGTCATTGCACAAAGCCCCGCCCCACTGGTGTTGGTTCAGTATGTTCTGTACCGGTGGGGGAAATTGAGTTTTTGTGACGTGAGTGGATGTGGCTAGCCAGGCTAACAAACCTGATGCATGTTGCCACCTATCACGGCAGAGACCGACAGTCTTTGGTGGGCGAATGGATCCCCCTCACACACATGTACACTGGGACAAGTCCAGAGGTCCAGTTAAACCGCCTACTTGAGCTACGACCTTTGTTTGACCAAACTGTAAATGTAAAATTGGGGATTCTTTTGTCTGAAGTCCCGTTTTTGTCAGAAAATGATACCATCTGGCGACTGCTGGTTGGATGTGATGGCATCCTTAGAATTAAAAGGCCTAATTGCCTAAATTTCAAATCCATGACGCAGATTAGTACGAAGACTCCGAGGAGAGGTTGGTGAACAAAGAGCTCAAAGAGCACAAAGAGCTACTGTGGAGCGATTGTCCAGATAAATATCTATAAATATAGCTGTTATTGTCAATCAGGGTTGAGTCTGCTGTAGGAGTTTTCCGCCGCTTCTTGACGCGGCCTCGTGGCTTTACTTTCAAATGACTGCTGTCGATTTACAGGAGTGAAGATTGATCCCACTAAATATAGCGAAACACACGCTCTAAATTTAGGGAGTTGTTTGGACGTCGAAAGGGGCGTACCGAGATCACAACTCGTTTTCCCGGTCAACCTGCATTGATAAGAGTCAGGAGCGTTTTTGCGTGAAGCCTTTGTTCTGAATCGTGCGGATCCTGAAAGTGCTCCTAAACATTCGAAAAGTGAAACAAAATGTTTCAGGTTTCATGTGAGACGGCATTTCAAACACGTGACGCAAAAGCCCCTCAATTATTCTTGTAATTTATTTGGAAGAAGTCAGAT
The DNA here is from genome assembly GCA_018398805.1 of Hirundichthys speculiger. Taxonomy (NCBI): domain Eukaryota; kingdom Metazoa; phylum Chordata; class Actinopteri; order Beloniformes; family Exocoetidae; genus Hirundichthys; species Hirundichthys speculiger. The sequence goes on along the minus strand of JAGFBZ010000626.1, from coordinate 789,798 downwards.
GACTCTCATCGGCTGAACTGGAGGCTCAGTGTTTTCTCTTTCATGAGTCAAATGCATCAGAGAGATTTCTGGAATCAAAAGCGCTGATAGCTTTCCCGGCTCTTACAGCTCTGCCTGTTCGACTTCCTGCTCAGCATGACCAGGTGATGTTGCTACACACAAACAATCGATGCTGCAGTCTGCTGAGTGCAGCAAAGACGGATACTTTATCCGTCTCCTGGGCTCTACTTGGGTTTCACCGAGAGTGAAAAAAATAAAAAATACCCCGGAGGTAATGCAAAATCACTGCAGCAATGAAACCGTTACAGCGAGACTTCCTGTTTGACTCTATGGGTTTTGAACATAAACATCTACAGTTATCAAATTTAAATTGACTTCTCCTTTCCTTCGTATGCTTGGTATGTTTCGGGATCGGCTGTGGAGTCGCGGGTCGAGTTGGATCGATCCCCAACCTCGTCACACACCTGATCAATGAGGTCGGGCAGGTCACGCTGGACCCCACAGGGCCCCCAGTCCCCCACGGTCACCGAGCCCAGGAGGGCGTCAGGAAAGGGCACCCGACTTTAAAAACCAGCGCCAGATCATTATCCAGAACAAACAAACAAAGGCTTTGCTTTTTTTTTTTAGAAACGTTTTCTTTCCTTGTTTGGGTCACAGAATCTGATCAACCCCAGAATGTTGATCAGTAGGTGCTCTGGTGTAACTAAGCACGTCCTCCCAAACGTAGGCCCCAAATTTAAATGCAAACCTTTAATTTCAGCCTTGCAGATGTAATATAAGTGAAGACTGTACAACTGCGGAGCTTCGGGTTGAATCAGAAACAGATCCTGGCGGCTGGTCAAGGATCTTAAACATTAAACAGCAATGTGCAAAAGTCTAAGGAACTCCTAAAAGTTAAAAAAAAAAAACATCCAAAATACATATGAATAAATATAAGAAGCAGACTATTTAACTGTTGGGCCCATCATTGGCCATTATTAATAACTGAGATTATCCACAGAAAAAATATGTAGACAAAATAAAACCACACAATATTCAGATCAAAATGACCAGAAGAAAAAGGAACCAGTCACCGGTTTCTACAGATGTTTGCAGCTGCCAGGTATCTTCTTTCTGTATCCGGAATAAAAAACTTTGCTAATGAACAGCTAGACTCTTCCAGGCATTAAGAACAAGTGACAGAGTTCCTTTGCATGAATCTCAGATCAGTTTTGGTCTTTATAGTTCCACATTTACTGACATACTTCTGTGTATATTAATTATAAATGATTTATTTATTTATTGCACTCCTGCCAGTCCCTAATTTTTGCACCCGTATAAATAAAAAGCTGAAAAAAATATAAAAGTGAATATTTGCTTTTGATTATTAGTTTGTGACTGAGTATGAACGGATGTCAATTTGAAATAAAAAAAAATAAAGATAAAAAAAAAAGGAGTTATGAATTCATTGTTCTTGGACTCGCTGGCAGGCAGCATCTGCACCGTCCGGACAAACCACAGCCTCAGCAGCTTTCCAGCTTTCCCCTGCCGCTTTTTTGGATGTTAGAACAAGCAGAAAAAAAAAAAAAAATCCGCAATCGAGCAACTGGAAACTGGAAACAAACGACGGCCCGCAGCCAGTTAAAGGCTCTGGTCGGGATTCATGTCGGTGAGAAACGGAGCGGTACCTTGTCAACAGTCTGCCCAGTTTGAACATCCTCCACTTTTCCGCCCTCCTCCTCCTCCTCCGCGGCTGCTGCATCCTTCTTGTCCTCCCGTTGCGCAGACTGAGCGTCTCCCATGATCGGAACCGCAGCGCGTCACAGTCCGGATGGAGCCGCACGACTGCTGAGATTATCCTCCAGAAAGACAGTTAGTGAGTGTGTGATGAAAATAAAAAAAAAAATGCACGAGCCAGGTAGCTCCGGCGGGCCAGAGAGAAGGTCAGCTCTCAAATGCTGCAGACTGGATGTGGACCAAGTGGTTGGGTTTTTTTTTTTTTTTTTTTGAGCCAAACGCCCTCCCCATGAGATCACATGAAGCCATATGAGCCGAGCCTGTCCCACCCCGACCCAACCCGCCTCCCAATGCATCAAACTTAAAAAAAAAAAAAACAGCAGAGAAAACATCCAGAGCTCAGCTGACTGACAGAAACGTCCCAGCAACAAGCATGAACCTGTATATACACTTACACATCCGTTAATCACATTTATTCACTCCAGGCGCAAAGAAACAAGTTCAGGGGAGGTTTGAAAGTTATTTTCCATTTGAAACCAAATAAACCCTGATGTTGACTTTAGTATTCCTTTATTGCTTTTATACTAGGGCTGGGCAACGATTAAATTTTTAATCGCGATTAATCGCATTATTTTCCTGATTAATCACGATTAATCGCATCATATACGCAAAATCAAATAATGAATTCAAAAGTAGTGTAAAATGCACTTTTATTTAAATGTTCTGCTGCCATATGAACTACAGTGTCATAACATTTGTTGTTCAAACACTTTTAACATCAGCACTTGTCAGTTACACATATTGAGTGTAAATCTCATCTTAAAAAATGTAAAATAAAATAAAGCTTATTGACACTGCCAGGGCATTAATGGTACCATATTTAAGGTAAGGTACGTGTCAGGTTTTCATGTTATTTAAGATCAAGGTATAGTACTATTTAATAAACTTTATTCTCTTAAAATATGAGACTATGACTCAGTGAATAGGCAACAACTATATAGTTCAATAACTGCTTTAATGATGTCAATATCTGCACAACCATCAAAGTCGAGCTATATTCAATTTCAAGAACAATATTAACATTTAAGTCTGTTAAAAAAACAAATTCTGGACAGCAACAAAACTTTCGAGCCCCTTTGTTCACCAAGGTCACATAGTTTCTCCATTTATCATCAGATCTGCTCCATGTGTTCACTGTGATGCTCCATTCTTACTGGTTACTTCGGTGCTGCTCAGTCTAGCGGTGCAGATGTGTAACTACAATAAAAAAGTCTAGACCTCGATTATAAGACCACCCCCATTTTTGAGAATATGATTTCTAGAACAAAATATCGTCCTATATTCGGGCCAATACGGTACATGTGACCCCATATGAGATAAAAGTGGGTCCCACCTGTGTTTGTCTCAGGTTCTCTGGTTTTAGATGGGGCCCAATAGGTTGATTTTCCAATGTGGGGACCCAAGTTCCCTCCTTCTTAGCCCGCTTGTTTCCCTTATGGACGGTTGAACCAGCATTTTGAACGGTATGTGTAACAGCCGTGAACTGGCGTGCTGATGTTGCTGTTGCCGTGACATCAGTTGACCCTCGGTTTCCACGAGTCAGCAGATGTGCAGTTTGTGACTAATTTCAATTTATGTTGTTTGTTTAGCACCAGACCACCACAGATGTCATCTCAGGGCACCTTGGAGGGAGACCAAATTAACTTTAATACAAGTCCAACCGGATTCAATCCAATTATATTCCAATTAACTCCAGTAGAGGCAGTAAGCTGGTTAGCACTGTGGCCTCACAGTCAGAAGGGCCTCGTTGGAAGCCTGCCTGGATTATTGATGCATGGAGCTTTTGTGAGTTTTCTGTGTACTCCAGGTTCCCCCCACAGTCCAAAAACACACACGTTCGGGTGGCTGGTGCCTCTAATCCAGTGGTTCTCAACTGGTCTGGCTTCAGGACCCACCATCACCCCTTAAAAAGTCAAGGAAAATTTCTAACTTCTCAAATTTATTGAATGAAAAGATCCCACATTTTGAATCGGAGATAGTAGAATAGAATATCACAGAATGCCAACACAAAAAAATAAGTTTATTGGTGAACCAAAATGGCAAAAACCAAAATGGCTTCAAGTGGGAAATATTCCCTTTGATGCTCAATTAGCTGCATTTTAATTAAATCCAAAACACTTCACTTCAGTAACTTCAGCCTTTATTAACAGACTCAACATGCACAAACATGAAATAAAAAAGGGCAACCACTGAGCAGTAGTTTAAAAAAAAAAACTCAAATATGTAGCATTTGCTGAGTACCGACTTCCTGAATATATAACAATTACCTATTAATCTATCTAGTCATTTATTCAAACATTAATCATAAGGCTGACATAACAATCAGAACATTTCAGTAACAGCCATTATTAAGACTCAACAGTGCTTTTATGCACAACCATGAAATAAAACAGTGCAACCACTGAGCAGTAGTTTCAAAAAGAACTCAAAATATATAGTTTTAGCTGAATAACCACTCACTGACCTTTGTCTTCATGATAAGAAAATGTATATCTCATATATTCTTCGTTGTATCTGCAGTTTCCCCACGCTCATCATATGGAAATAAACTTTGCAGGTCTTTTTTTAAATGCGGCTTTTCCCCCCAGTGGACAGCTGGGATGGACTCCAACAGATCCCTGCAACCCTGGACAGGACTGAAATGGTTCTAGATGATGGATGGATGGGTAGCTCAAACGCATTATAATGCAGCTTTGAACCGAACACATTGATTCTTCCATCCAGATTTGTCACTCGTCCTGAGCAAGCACGAGGGAGCAGGAGGAAGGGGAGGAAGAGGAAATAAGATGTCAACAAACAGGGCCTCGTCCATGGAAAGAAAAACAACTCAATGTTAATGACAGTATTCATGGTGCTTCACGGTGCATCGTGCTTCACGTGTTAGAGGTGAGGTCTCTTAGTTGTCTAGGCTGACAACAGCACGAGTAAAAGAGTGACTCGGGGCTGCCTGAGCAAGTTCAAGCTCTAAACTTTATCAAAAAGGAACGTTTTAAGCCACAACAAATATTCCCTCCTCCGTCACCGCTCTGAGATTAAAACTGAATATCTCCAGAGATACAGAGCGTGTAAACAACAATAAATCCACGTCTTTATTCTCTTTGTGGATACAGATGCTATTGGTAGCAACCGCTAACGCTACTAGCCTACACCGATCTGGACGTGTCGTGAACATGTTCTCTCATCCACCGTTATCATGTTGGCGATCCGTTGTGCTTTACAGCTGCCGGGCAAACCGCTAATAACACGCTACGGCAACACGGTTGTTTGATGACAAACACGTCACGTTAATGAATAATCATTTTTCGGGTTGTTCCGAAGACCTCTACACTCAACATTGATCGCGTCGTTCAGGAATGACTCTTCAAAATTTACTGTAGAGAAAAGGCCTCCTGTGAACTTTCCCCAGAGGCGACGTCTCTGGACTCAGAGGCATCTGGAAGTGTGTGCCGTTTCCATGGTGACGGTCCAGCACTCTGACCCTCTTCAGACCCATTCTGGTTGACTTTTTTGGGGGGGGCTTTTCCTACTTGGGATGCTGATTTCCTGATGTTTTTGGCAGAAATGTTTCCTCTCCACATGATCGGACATAACAGACAAACCCACAGTTCTGTTTCATTTCTAACTGCGCCATTGTTGTTTAACTGTTCTCAGTTTTGCCAGTCAGACTGCTCCCCCCCCCCTTCACCCGCGGCGCTGAACTTGGAACTTGAACTTGGAACTTGGAAAGAACGCTGAATGTTTTTCTTCACTCTGGGAGGAAGAACAGACCCGATGTCCCTTCACATTCAGACGACCCAAGGTTCAGGTAACCAGTAAGAATTAACCACGAGAGCTTCCATTTATAGATTTTACTCAGGAGCAGCTGGAGCCACGAAGGCCTGCTGCTCTTTTGGCCCAAACAAGATGGTGAAACTTTACTGACCAGTGCACGTTGTGACTCTCAACATGATGTGGCTGATTTAATCTTAATCTTAAAGAGCCTTGATGCATGAAACATCAGGAGGAATCGTGTGATTCTCATGCAGTTATGTCATACTGAAGTGATTCAGCTGGTTTGGCTGTCATCTGAGTGGACCCTTCAGGGTGTGTTGCACGGTATATCTATACAGTAAATAAAACTGTAACACTGGTAGGATAGTGTCGAACACCGTGACGGCCTGATGGAAACTGTCTTAGAAAAGAAAATATTTATTAAGAGTAAGAGCCTGACAGTAAAAGTAAGAGGTTCCCTTGAAAATGAAAATCAACTGACTGGTCAAGGCGTTTAGCCAATCCACTTAATGTGATTTAGAGAGTAAGCTGAGACATGTGGGCAGAACATCATGAGCGGGGCAGGGCAGCGGCAAACGGGCAGCACCGAACTTGACGCCGTTCAAGTCCGAAGTGGAAAACGACCGGGGCCCACATCTGCAGCAAAGACGCACCTGTAACGTCATCTAACTGTCAGCAAGAAAAGCAAGAACTCATTTTCATGCAGGAAAACATCCAGAACAGCTGAGCTTTCAGCTGGAAACATGCACATTTTGTTTTTTTCCTAAATTTGTTGACTGTCCTCTGGATGTTCTGCTATGTTTCAAATGTACATATTGCCTTTTAAAAGAGCACCCTGGTTCTCCAACAATGTGAATGTGTTAACCTCTTTAATTTTGGTGTTTTCCTGACGTTCACGTTACTGCTGGTGACGAAGAGTTTGTTAAACTCGCCACAATCTTTGCAGCATCCTCCCATTTTTTATTTTTTTTTTCGTATGAGAATGACATGTTTGACATGTCCTTCAGTGATTTTTGGGTTTTCTAACAAGATTTTGTCCCTTTCTGAGAAGCATGGAGCTGGACACAGTTACAGATGATTCAGTAGAAAAATATTAAACATGGTGGTAGAGTCAACATGGTGGCTTGGTGGTCAGCACTGTGCTTGTGTGGGTTTCCTGTGATAGGCTCCAGCAGATCCCCATGACCCTGCAGAGGATTAAGTGGGTATAGAGGATGAATGGTGATGGAGTAATCATGGTTCGCATTTCCAAATCAAAGAAGCTACACATCCATCCCTTCGTGGCTGACGTGACGAGCAGCAAAGAACAAGGGCGTGAAGGTAAAAACAAAACGGGAAACAATGGCGACAGTCAGCTAGATTAGTGCTGATCCTGTCTGTTTTACCTGAAGTACCTTGGAGGAAAAACGCGTATCACTTTCTACACAAACTAGTTAAGTTCATAGTTCACAGAAATTACCATTTCAAAAAAATGAACAAAAAAGTTCATTTTAAGTTCTTTTTTTTTTTAATTCTTTTTTAATGTTGCTGTGCAAGTGTTAACCATGCCAGTCTTGGTACTGACAGGTTCAATCCTCTTTTGTCACGATCAATAACTCTGTGTTGTGTTTAATTGAATATTGAGACAGTGGTACGGTCTCGCCAGCGTCGGCCATTTATTCTGTTTAAAACATGAGAATGCCGGTCAGGCTCAACAGGTTCGCGGTCAGGTCACACACACTCTCGAACATCTCCGTCCCAATACTGGCGGATTATACAAAAATAAAACACACAATTACCTGTTTAAAACATGAGAATGCCGGTCAGGCTCAACAGGTTCGCGGTCAGGTCACACACACTCTGTGGGGAATAGGAGAGACTCAATACAGGAGCGAGTTAGCTCACTTAGCCTCCGTGCTTTTAACAGCAACCGGCCACTTTAGGATGACAAATCCACTCTTAAACTGCTTCAGTAACTTCTTAAAAATATTATATCCACAATATGATTACCAAATAACTTCTATGAATTCAGAATTATTCCCACATAGAGAGCACTAAAAGACCCGACTTACCTCGAACATCTCCGTCCCAATACTGGCGAGTATCAGCCGCCACGGGTGACGTAAGCACGCCAGCGTAAAGGAGGAGACGTTCAGAGACAGCGCCACACAGCGCACACACAGCGCAGCGCAGCTCAATATATTGACAATAATAATGGCAAGTGGAATAACACTATTTACCCCGTTACACGAGCAATTATTTGTTAAAAAGAATGTCACTGCCCATATACAGTGATCCCTTATTTTTCGCAGTTAATTGGGACCGGGAACCCACCGTTATAATCAAAATCTGCGAACTGGAACCAGAGGCCCCCGAGCCTAAATAATGTGTTTAAAATATGTTTAAAAAACCCAAAAAATAGCAAGGCACTGCAGTGAAACAAGACAAAGGCTCAACTGTGGTCTTTCTGTTTCCTTCACAGCCTCTGGTCTCTGAACCGTAGTAAAGAAACTGCTAGTATTATGCTATTTTTGGCTCGTAATTAGCGGCTAACACACTAACAACAACAAAAGAAAAAGTCCGGTTTTCTCTGCATGGAACGGGCACTTTATTCTGGTACTGCAGGAACTTGTAACATCACACAGGTTGTATTGTTCGTCTCCTGTCGGTTAACAGAGAATGTAAATCTATACACGCTGGGCTGCTGTTTATGCTCACTACACTTTTCATCTAACTCCGTTTTCATTCTGCGTCCCACGACACACACACTACATTACCCATAAGGCCACATCATTACCCATAAGGCTACCTTCTTATAGGGGCCAGGCTGGTTCACAACATTTCTTCGCTGTGAGAGACGCGCACAACATCCTGTGATGTTTCCACGATTAAAAATTTTTTTTAAATTATATTGTATATTTCTGAAAAATCTGCGAATAACTAAAACCGTGAAACTTAAAGCGCAATTTGGCAAGGGATCACTGTACTACACCACCACAAACAGCAATTTTTTTATCCATTTTATCTGTTAAAACTCTGTGTCCAGGTCTGAATCTTTATCCAACCAGGGTTCACATTAGCATTGAAGGGACAGCTCATGTAAAACTGGGATTTCCCTTTCAGCTTCTCTCTACACCAGATTAAAGATATGAGGAAAAACTTGCTGCCAAATGATTTTTATTATAAGACAAAAACAGGTCCTTAATGTGCAAATGTTTATTCCCCCATTTCAATATTTCAATCCCCCCCGGCAGTCGGGCCGCTCCTCCAGCTCTGGGCGACTGGTAGCTCTTATCTTCCTGCTTGTTTTAAACATTTGATTGACGCAATTGTTAGCGTGACAGAAGCAACAGCCCGTGTTGCCATGTTTGATTGCTTTCCTCAGATACATATCAGGCTCGTTTGTGGTGTATTTTAAATGGGGTTCACCGGAAAACTGGAACGGTTTTGACCGCGTGCGTGAAGTTTGAAAGAGCGTCGCTCACAACTGCCCAAATGAGCTCGTTCACACCCGACGCTCATCAAGGGGAAAAGTGAGCGCGCTCAGTTCACATTTGTACAAAATATAAACTAGTTTGTGAACTTTCGTTCAATGAACACGTTCAGGTTCAACACTGGCCTGCAGAGCCCCAGATGTGAGCGCTGCCCACGTACGCGGAGCATGACGTGTACGCCTCTGTTGTCCTGTTTCTGCCAGGACTTAAATTCTTAAATATGGGATCAATTTATCTCATTTTAAATGTGATCTATTTACTTTTAAATTTGATTGGGAATGTGTCTTGAACGTCTTAATTAGCCAGAAAATATCAAATGTTTTAATTTACTCTTGGAACAAGCGTCGATAGTTCCAGCTTTTACTTTTCTTTTTCACTATAAAACATTCTCTGCTGACATTAATTAACATCCACTTTAATTTATTACTTTTTTTATGTTCCTGCACTGTGGAAAAAAAAAAATACTTTCTAAAATATACGAAATAAACGCTAAATTATTGATGAAAATTATTCAGTTCCAGTGACATTACCTGTCTTTGTAGCAAGATGTTTCACTTGTCTTTCTTTTTGTATTTATTTTAATTTTTAAATATATCCATTTTTTATTTCATTATTCTTACTTTATTCTTATCATTATTCTTACTTTTCATTTTTTTTCATTTGTCAGTGTCTTTCCCTTTGTTACTGTGCAAGTAGCAACTATATTTAATTATATACATTTTAATTGATTAATGAATAATTAATTATTATATTTAATTAATTAGATATCACTTTGGTTTTTTTTTTTTTTTATTGTTTCAAACCCCTGAACACCTACCAGATCTAAAAAGTTTTACTTCTTCTCAAGTAAAACTATCTTGCTGCATCTCAGTAACGCCGAGTCATTTTTATCCATAATTGAGTGTTTTATTTTTTGTATTTTAGCTGGTGATTTTTCCCTGGGGGGGATTATATGTGTCGGATGGGTTGAGAAGACCTCGGTGTCTCCCAGGTAGACCTGGTGGGGGGGTCGATGGGAGTTCTGGCCATCGGCCACGTGACTCGGCCACGCCCAGATATGCAGCAGGAAATAAACGGATCGATGGATTACGCAGGTTTTCTAAACGGATCACCGTACAGGGTTGCAGCATACGTTCGTCAGCATTATACTTTTAAATTTCACAAGCTGCTGGAAAATACTGATAATTAAATCAGCTGAAGTGAATTATGTGCATGCACAGCACAGAGTGTGTGATTAGTAATCATTTGACATCAACGTGCGTTTAACTGATGGATCCTTCTAGAAACTAAACCATGAAGCAGCGTGTTTTCATGTGTGCATGTCAGTCACAGATAATGATCATCAAGATGTTTTCCTCATGACATTTATCTTTCAAGTTTAAGCAAACTGTCTGGATGATACCGTGGTGTAGCGGGCAGAAGTTCTGGTCCCGTCAGAGGCTAAAGTGTTTCTGGGCGGCACACCGACCCCCACGTTGGCCACTGAGGGGTCCAAGCCAGTGTGATAGGACCGGGTAAATAACCAAATAAATAAATAAATAAAAATCTATGCCAAACCAACACTGAACACCCAAAGTTGAATGAACACTTTCACCCTCCAATCTCGGTTAATCCTCATCAATGAGGTTGATTTTCAAACTCCAAGAAGCAGTACCGCGGGAAGTAGGGGTGCTGGGGGGGCTGCAGCACCCCCTGTTGGTGGGGCTGCAGCACCTCAAAAATATATATAAAACAAACAAACAAACAAAAACATTGAAAACAAGGGAGAAAAAATGTGGTAGGAAAAAACATAAAATGTTTAAAATTTACTTTAAATTCTCGTGCTCTGGTTTAATGTTTATTACAGTATTATTCAGTGGTGGTCGTCTATTTGGTACCTGGGCCAGTACGGGTTTAACTACTTAATCCACCATGACATTATAATCATACAAGCCACCAATTAAAAAAAAAAAAAACACAATATAACAAGAAGAGGGCGCTGCGTAATTTAGAGATTACCCATCACCGTATTACTTTCATACGTTTTTATTCTTTTGAGGGCAGAGGATGTCCGGTCAGCATTTACTGACATCTGTTGTCTCATCTACCCGCCAGAATTGGTGGTGTTATATACTTTATAGTTGATACGGCGCACACACACACACTTTATATATATATATATATATATATATATATATATATATATATATATATATATATATATATATATATATAAATGCACAGCTGTCTCAGACTCCCAGCACCCCCTGCTGAGAACATGTTCCTGCAGCTATGCCAAGAAGCAGCAAACAGAGAGACACTGCCAACACAGCTTTAAAAAAATCTAAACTTGAACATGAACTTGAGCTAAATCTCACCAACTTTAACCGCTCACTCCTTCTCCATTTTTTTTGTTCACTTAAGATGGCGTCCTGTTCCCGTCAGGGGTTGCCACGGTGAATCCATCGCCTCCCTCTGACCCTGTCCCGGAAAATGCAGGAGGAACAAAAAGTCATCGATCTTGAAAAGTAATTCGCGGTGATGTCTTTTTGGAAAATTTACTTTTTTTTTTTTTTTATCTCCAGTTGCCGTTTGTACGGGCGGGAATTTTGACCGAACTTTTACACACCACAGGATGAGGATCGAATAACGTATAACCTTAAACCCCCCTCCCCCACCCCCACCCAGTTCTGCTTTGGTAACCATCTGCAAAGATTAGACTGCAGCTGATTGGTTTTGTAATATTCCATGACTCATGTCAGTCTTCTGTCAATCTGATAACGTTCTGAGAAGCTTCACTGTTTTGAGGAGAAAATAATTTGATTCCAGACAGAATCTTTTTACCTGGATACATTTAAATGTTCGGTCTCTCTCATAAAACCAAATTCAGTCCAGCACAGTGCTGTACGACCTATTACACTTAGAAATGTGACTCCACGCACTCATTTTTGCTCCCGGGAACGTTCCAGCCGAGGCCCCTGCGCTTCATCAGCTGGAGACGGGTCGACTTGAAGCGACGGCGACGTCTCACCGACTGTGAGCAGAACAAAGCGGGAGCTTGGGAATCCAGCAAGAAGCATCTCTAAACTCATGACAGGCATTCATGTTAATTCGATCAGATGCTCCGAGACACTGGCGCTGTTCTGTAAAGCTCGGTGGAGGGTTAATCAGTCAAGATAATTAGAGTCACAACTTCGGGTAACTGGAAACAGCTGATGTTTTCTCCGTCTAACTCCCAAGGCCTGATGCAACATAATGAAATAAAAACGCAGGGGGTCTCAGAGTTGTGTGGCATGTGTACACATGTGTCTTTTTTTTTTTTTTTTTTTTTTTTACAACCCAGGAACTTCAGAGCATCAAATATAAGCGTGCAATTGAAATCGAAGTCTAACGAGTGAGTCCATCTTTTACGCTTTACCACGATTTTTATCTTTTTGCTATGTACATGAAATTAGATTAGAAACCATGAAGGCCAGCATACAAATGTCTGACAACAGTGCAAATGTTATCGCATTTGTACTGTTCAGGGCTGTTAAAAAGGGCAGAAAACACCATTAAATGTGTATTAACTCACGCCACTGACATTGCTGTGGCTTTTGTGAAACATGACAGAGCATAAAATATTTAATTAAAGTTGCCAGGTTGCAGAGACGATCATCTGAGCAGTCATGATGAGAGTTTATGTTCAGTTGGACTTCAGTTCTGATTTATATTGCAGTAATGAAATAATGAATATTATATATATTATCAGAGTAATGAAACATGAGTTGATCTCCTCTCCAAAGAACCGGAGCCTACGGGTGGAAGCTGGGGAGGAGGAAGTGGCAGCAAACTTGGCACGTGAGATGCGAGATTGCACCTTAGACACGTAAGCAAGATGGAGCAACTGGAATAAACCGTGAAGAGGGGCGAGTCGCAGTTCAACTTGCCTCCCTGAAAGATGTCCCTGGGAAAGATGTGGTCTTGAAGGCAGCACATGTTGCTCCAAAGTCTCGGTGTGCTTTTCTGCATAAATGCTGCCATCAGAGCAGTGGAGACGAGCCTGGCTTCTCTGGTCTCACCACAGAGCTCCCATGATGATTTATCCCAGGCGCCTCAGAGTCCAGAGATGTTGACACCACATCTGTGGTGGACTCTTCTTGCACTGCAAAGATTTAAGGGCCCGACCTTCCGCCAGATCTGCTAAAGGTGTTATTAAGGGATAGCGGGTAGCGGGAGGGTCGTTCCCCCGCAAAGAACGCAGTTTTCCACCTTGCTAAACTCGCTATCCCACCTGCGCTACCCGCTACATATATGCATAGGAGTGGTTAGGGCGTCTCACCTGTTAAACTAATCAGTGCGTCAGTAGCCATTGCCTTTAGGAGCAGGTTGCGCTACCCGCTAACCGCTATGGAGCGTCTTTTCATCCAAATCGGAGCAGCTCTGGTGCGCAGCTCGTCTGGGACTCTGCTGTAGAGCTTCCTCCTCTTCCTTCCTCCTCCTCCTCCTCTGCACTGATATATACATAAAAATATTTCTACACAGACAATTCCTATCAGCTACCTGAAAGTCCCAGATAGTTGGTGCGCTCCCGGTAAACACATGCTCTGGTCGTCTATGGTTTAAACTGGAGAGCAAGCTGTTTAAGATAATCTCTGCCATTTTCTCAGGGGTTCAACGGAGGCTAAATCACGCTTTTTTAGAGTTAATTCGAGAGGTAGAGCCGTTTGTCCACGTCCACAAGATACAGAGTTTGCAGAAAGAGCAAAAGACATGCCCATTGGCACACCTACCAAGTGAGTAAGGGAGTCAGCATAACTAGTAGCGGCTTTAGCGGTTAGCGGAGGTTCCTAAACCCGCAATTTGCAGGTAGCGGCTAGCGTGAAGTGGGGAAGTGTACGATCGGGGCCTAAGTGCCTTTCGTGAGCGTACCTGAACACTGAAGTGTTTGCCTTCTCCGTGAGGTTATATCAGCTACTGAGGGCCAATGGTTCTTGATGCAGTGCTGTTTCAGGGATTGGACCAACTTAGGCCTGCACTCGTGCTCTTTACATGCTGAAATTCTTCCAGATTCCTTCAATAGTTTAATGGTGTTGTGCAGCCTGGCGGGAGAAAGAAGCAGGTCCCTCCCAGTCTTTCTTTGAGGAGCTTTTAAACATCTGAGTGATTATCTCACATACATATCGACGAAGCGGAGATCCTCTGCCCACCGTTGCTCCTCAAAGATTCAGCCTCTGATGGCAAATCACCGTCACAGTCGCACGTTGGCATCGGCTGTTTCTTTACTGCTTTTTGAGTTTATTTCACATCCTTACAAGCACTGGCTTTCTGCCGTACCAGCTTTTTTTGGAACATGTCATGTTATTCATTGAAACCGTGTTTACAATCAGAAAGCAGACGTCGATCACCTGACTCCGGCTAACGGATTTCTGATGGAACAAATAAAACATTTTGTCCAATAAACAAGTGAAACTTGCTTGTCTCAAAGGCCGTGTAAACAAGTCTGGTGTGATTTCTGATGGAGCAAATAAAACATTTTGTCCAATAAACAGGTGAAACTTGCTTGGCTCAAAGGCCGTCTGTTAACAAGTCTGGTGTGGCGACACAGTGATCTGTCAGAGCACGAATGGGCTGCTTTCATGCCTCTAAGGGCACAGAACAGGCCGTTGTCCTCCAGTTTAGCTGATTTAGAGTCAATTAAGACAGCATTTTTCTTCCATTCACAATAAACTGTTCCCCTGTTTTTTTCCCTCAGGTTCTTCAGGTGGATGTGAACAACTCATGAGGAAAAAGAAGTGAGTTACATTTCTGCTGATCACATGCAAACATCCTGATTGGTGATCAAGGAAGTCTCGATTTGAAACTCAGTTTACTGATTTAGAAAGAAAAAAAAAGCTGCTCAAATGAGAACCAGCTGACTGTGGAAAGATAACCAGATTTAAACCAAAGTTTTTAACCTGTAATGTTTGTTGAGCTAAATATGGAGCTAAAAATTAATTCAATGAATACAGTCTGTTTCCTATAAATGTCTGTAAATGTCTAAGTATTGAATAATATCAGTGAGAGACAACTGCACCCATCATCTATCACTCATTTCTTCTGATTCGTCCACCAAAATGTGTTTCTGAAGAAAACAAAGCTTAAAGTTGCTCCTTTTCAAAACGACGTACTCAACACTGCAACTACTATTTTAACGAAGCACAAGAATCAGATTGAATTTGTGTTTGGTATTTTATGTCTTTGTTGTAACAGTACTTCTTGAGCAATAAAGCTTTACCAGGGAACATGCGTTTGTGGGATGAGCAGTGGAGGTGAGTATGAAGGTTGCACACATGAAACATTTGGCAATACTTTTCTGTCAATGTTGAATAGGTTTTCCTTTACTGTTAAAATTGACTCTTGTTTTGAGCTTCTGCTACCCCCAGGTTTATTTTATTTTATTTTTTTGATGTATTTTATTTTGATTTGATTAGATATATATATATATATATATATATATATAGATATATATAGATATATATATATATATATATATATATATATATATCTATATATAGATCTAGATATATTTTTTTTTTTTTTTTTTTTTTTAAACTTATTTTTTTATTTTTTTTTTATTTTTTTTTTGATGTATTTTATTTTGTTTTATTTATTTATATTTTTATTTTCTTTTATTATTTACTTATTTATTTCATTTCATTTTATTTTATTTTTTGATATATTTCATTTTGTTTTATTTATTCATATTTTTTTCATTAAATTAAATTAATTTTTATTTTATTAGTGGGACCCCAATCATTCCAAAACCAACGTGACACTGTAACATAAAATCAGTTATAAATAAGTGAATTGGCAGTAAAATACTGTTGCAGTACTGCCATCTGCTGGCCAAAATAAAACTCCACCAGAAAACACGAGTTTCAACTCAACCTTAAACGTTTTATCATCTTCAAACAACAAGTACACGTAATGTGCCTGTTATCATTTACTTTTCTATGTCATACTGATTTGAAAATATTTAATTAACACTTTTTTGGGGGGTTAAAAGGAGGCACTTAGAGCGAGGTTTAAATCTAAAGACAGCTTGGTCTTTTTTTTTCTTTTAAAAGATTTGTTATATCTGAAATTCACTTTAACTTATATTGTATCATTTAGTTTTTTCTTTGCAGCCGACACACATGTGAACAATGGCAAACCCATGTGAATGAATGTACAGATCATCTCTTGTTTCTGCAGCCTGGCAGAACTGAATTCATTAGACGCCGTTTAGGAGCCACGTGCCTGTAAATGTAAGCCGTCACAGTTGATAGCACGTTTCATAGGAAATCAGGGAATAAAGTGTTGGGAGAGAAGATCTGAACTGCGTCAAAGCACACTAAGAATGCAGGACCAATTCAAAAGTCCTCTTCAATGAGCCACAGTTAGAAATCCAGAATTTCAGACAGAAACCATTAATCTAAAGGCTCACCATGGTACAGATGGAGTTTTTCAAGACATACCTGAACAAACTGGTGATGTTCTGACCGACTGGACACGGTGGTGGTCGACAGGCTCCAGATGAAATCAGTCTGGATCGATGCAGCAACCTCAAGAAGACGAAGAAGCTGTAAAAACACCAAGGGCTGAATCGGGAGGAGGAGAAAAGATGTAAAGAATGAAGACGACCGCGGTGCCAGACTGTGGTATTTGGGCTGCGACCTCCAGCTGACTCCAGGAACAATATCAGACATTTCTAACCCAGGACAGTCCAGTCCAGGAGGAGCAGAAACGCTGCCGGGCCTTTAGATCCAAATGAGATTTTTCTGTCTTGAATCCCAGAATAAATCTGTTCAAACAACAGAAGCAGCTGTCTTCATAGCACAGTTCTAACTGCAGGGATCACCTCCCTCCACTGGCTTCCTGTAAAATTCACAATCACATTCAAAGTTCCTGGTCCTCACATTTAAGCATACCTATCAAGTTTTGGATTTGAAAATAAGGGAAATTTTCTGGCGCCCACCGTGAGCAGTCCCACCGTCCCAACCAAGCTCCAGTATCGCTTACATTTTTGGTGCATAAAAAAGCTAAAATCACAGCTACACTACTTCCTGAACTTCAGCCAGCTCTTTTGTTTCCTGTGTGCCATTATTGGACAAACTGATCAATCCAGGTGCTGTGAGGTCAGACACACCTGGATTGATCAGTTTTTCAATTAATGGCACACAGGAAACAAAGCAGCTGGCTGAAGTCCAGGAAGTAGAGCAGCTGAGCATAAAGCCACGTTGACATAATGTGAACATTCATTATAGCCTAAATGAAAACACAAAGGGGGTATACATGAAGAGTATTTATTTGAAGGGATTTGCATATTTTGTGTTTATTTAACATTGCTTGTATTTACATTTACATTTAATTTTCGTTCCACACATTGTTTTCATTTCATATTGCTCTTTTACAGTTTTTCATCTCATTTCACGTGACTTCTTTACTCTTTTAATGACTTGTTGTACTCATTTTTAGCAGACTTTGCATTCTTTGTGACTGTTTTGGAAGGAGTGTATTTGTGGACTGGTCCAGAGTAGTTTATTTTACATGAGAGAAGAGCTCAAACAGTTCTGTTGTCTAACGACATCCTATTCTCTGAAAGGAATCTTTTTTTTTCTTCGCGTGCTGTCACTCATCAGATGTCACACACTAACCTCGCGATATCTTCCAGCTACAGTACCTGTAGTAGCTACTGCTGTAGCAGTTATCGTGAGGCAAGTGACAGATCTCAGATTGGGAATTTTTTTTTTTTTCCCTCCGCCCGATGCGGTATTATTATTTTTTAATGACGCAGGTTAAAATACGGTAAATTTACGGGAAAAATACTAATACGGGAGGGCGGCGGGAGAGAAGAGTAAAATACGGGACTTTCCCGGCCAAAACGGAATACTTGACAGGTACAGTGATCCCTCGCCAATTTAAACTTTAAGTTCCGCGGTTTTAGTTTTTTGAGAATTTTTTTAGAAATATATAATGTAAAAAAAAAAAAATCAAGAAGAAATTAAGGAAACATCACAGGATGTTGTGCACGTTCTCTTGCAGCAAAGAAATGCTGTGAGCCAGCCTGGCCCCTTTAAGAAGGTGGCCTTATGGGTAATGTAGTGTTTGTTTCGAGGGACGGCAGAATGAAAATGAGGTTAGATGAAAGAGCGGTTTCTTTACTACGGTTTAGAGACCAGAGGCTGTGAAGGTAACAGAAAGACCACAGTTGAGCCTTTGTCTTGTTTTGCTGCAGTGTCTCGCTACTTTTTTGCGGTTTTTAAACGTATTTTAAACACATTATTTAGGCTCGAGGGGCTCCGGCTCCAGTTCGCGGATTTTGATTCTCGCGGGGGGGCGCCGGTCCCCAATAACCGTGAAAAATAAGGGATCACTGTATGTGCTTTATAGCGGTGTAATCTTATTTTAAGTCTTAAAATATTAGTTTAAAAGTTAAGCCAATAATGCACAAGCTCTCGAGGGCCACATGAAATGAGGTGGTGGGCCGCATTGGGCCAGCGGGCCTTGTGTTTGACACATGGGCTCTATACTGTCACAGGAGGCTGATGAGTGGACTGACGTGGGTTGTGTGTTACAACTCTGGCTCAGCTAGTTCAAGAGAGAGGTAACAAAAGTTAGGGAGCTTTAATATGAAGTATTACCAACAAGAGTTACACAAGTCATAGCAGACACAACACTAAGTTACTAACAAGTCAGATAAGATCACAGTTTACAATAGTTGCGAGGGGGGGGGGGGGGTGCTCAGTCACCCTGCTCCTCCCCGAACGCTGGAGTCTGTCCCTTTTTAAAACCATCAGCTCCAGGTGTCAGGAATTGCCGATGACGATGGTGGGCGGGGCCTCGTCCGCTCCGTGACAGCGGGAGGTGGAACGCCTGGAGCCAACTCACTGGCTGTCTTGTGTCTTCTGCTGTAGGAATTCAAGGTGACGTCTGATATGTGACTTTGGTGTTACTGCCTCTATCGTTGTTAGGACGGCGAAGACCCAGACTTGTCTCACACCCCCATCGGGATTCCTGACCATCATTCCTGAGGTCAGACAGGCCTCCTCCTGACTCACTGCACCTTGACTCTTCAGGTACTGCAATCATTTTGGAGGGAAGAACTGTCAAGGATAACCTTGGAAATCTTCCACATGCCATGTGCTTGCTGTCTGAATTTGAACATTCAGCCTCTTTAATTCGACTCTTTGGATTCAATGCTTCATATATTTTTTAAAAAGACAACGGAGGGATGATTCAGATTGTGTGAGCATGTCGAAGTGTTTTCAGCTGATTGTAATTAAACTGCTGCTTTCCTTTTTTGACTGAGTGACTTAGCTAAAAAAAAAAAAAAAAAAAAAAAGTCCCCCTCGAGGGAAAAAGGTGACTCAAACTCGCATGGAAATTACTAATCTGCTCTCATCAAACAGCCCACGCCTGCACCCAACCTTTATTTCCAAATATACTCCAGCTTCAGACGGTTATCTCTGATGCTGTGAGAGCAAGCGCGAGGTCACGGCCAGCTGCACAACACATGAGAGGTTCTCAGATCATAAAAGCAGATTTGAGTCTCCTACGAGTCTCTGTGGCGTGTTATCGCCCTCTTTCATACAGATACAATTTCTTGAAACGCTTCCTCTTTTCCTTTTTTCTGTCACCAAAACGTTTCTGATGTCGAGTGTCTGTGGCGAGTTTGCGCTTTAGGCCTGACTGTAACCGCTCAGGTTCCACTTTGACATGAAGGTCGTGCAAAGGTACTGACCCGATGTTCCCCTGATAAATCCTCGACGGGCTTCCGGCGTGCCGTACGTCACCCTCCATGTGACTCTGAGAGGAATGCAGAAAGGTTTGTTTCCTCTTAAACAGGTGTATCAGTGATGATGTGAAGCATTCCTCAGAAAAAAATAAAAGAAGCATCCACTCTCGACACAGACATCACACCGCTCACTGGATTTATTTTACGTTCGCGCGTAATCAGCTTTAGCTGCTAAGAAAAGAAGCGAGCCGTCCACAGAACCCAGCTGTACAACGACGGGGTAAGAGTTCTGAGTTTAGGGCTGAAAATGTTGTCTGAGTTTGACTGAAAACTGTTGGTATGAATCCTAAAGAGATCACGCGCTCAGATTGTATGATTTCGTACCGGGAGATGCGGAGAAACATCTGAGAAGTAATTAAATCCTGTTTTTTGTCAAAAGAGCCTAAAACAAATGTGACTTCCTTGTGCGGCAGGATTCACTCCTGGACTCCTCTGCTGTCTGTCTTTAGTTTCACTCAAAAACGTTTTCCTGAGGACGACCAGTTCCGTCTTTAAAGGCTCGTTTGAACTTTCAGCCTGTCCTTTATGATTTTTATTTTTTCGCTCTGGAACTTGCTCGGTGAGTCTTGAGAAACGCCAGAGCCGATCAAGAACATTCATCAGAGATGTCTTGATACTGGAGATGCAGAAAGCTCTGCACGCTCCGGCGCAGGCCTGTTTCACGCCTTCGAGCGTTCAACACATGAGCAAGTACAAGCTTGCTTATTACACCTGTAATGTTAAAATTCATTCTGAGGCCTAAACCTGCTAAAACTGCTGAGTCATGCTGTGTCATGACTTAAGGCCATGACTTTTAGCCTCAAATCCTGGCCCATTTGAGGCCACCGGTATTGTTTTTGGTACTGGCTCCATCAAGTAGCTAAGTTACGTCTAGACAGATGCCAAGGTTACTGTGTTTTTCCACTTGTCGTTTAGATGAACTACCCGCCTTGTCACTGCCTTGTTTAACAACCGAATTGACTGCTTCACCGTTGCACAATAATAATAATTCTTACGAGTGAGAAGATATCCAAATTCTCATTTAACAACAACTAATGAGATTTTTTTTTTCATGCGTTTCTTTTCGCTTTCAGAAAAACACCAAATCTATCGATCTCTAAGTCAAACGTGGATGCCGTGCGGTCAGCAACACTCAGCTTCTTCTTTGCTCATTCCTACACTTTCATTAAATGTTTATTTGGTTGCAAATCAAGGTTCTGCTTCAACATCCCTCCTGTAATTCCACTATGACTTAAATGCATCCAGCGCTGGTTGCGTTTCAAGCTGCATATTAACTGTCTAATCCACAATTTTTATTAGACCTTAAAACCAGGTAGATTCCACTCAGTCCATGTGGACAAACTCAGGTAGGACCACTGTGGACCCTGAAGACAAACCCACATGGGAGCAGCCCGTTTTGAGCTCATGTAGGGGAAAAAAACTAATTGTGGATCTGCTGCAGCTGTGTTAAACTGGTCTTTTCCTGTTACTGATGCCTCACAAGGAAGTCTTTCTCTATTTTTCCTTTTTCACCTCTTGCTTTTTTAATTCACTTAAGTTGCCAAAAAGTATGTTGAATTCTGATAGCTCTCATACAACTAGAGCAGTGACTCCCAAAGTGTGGGCCGCGGCCCGCCGGTGGGCCGTCGTGGTACTGCAGGTGGGCCGTGAAAGGTCATCAAAATTAAACAAATATGTTTTTAAATCCTCTATCTTTTTTAAATATGTTTTTAATTACAGTAAAATATTCATGATATGATTAAAAAAAACATTAAGAAGTAATAAAAACAAACCAGTTAAGTGTTATTCTACTGTCATCTTAACTCAATGTGACGAGTGTCACCTTATTTGTTGACCACTCACATTAATATCGGATCATGGTCCTATAGTTGATCACAGTTGTAATTAAAGGTTTGGGTGGGCCAAATTGGGTCAAATTGGGCCTTGGTATTCTGAAGTTTGGGAATGGCTGAACTAGAGGATTGCTGCTCTGAAAGTAAACGTGATAAACCGTCGCCCCTCGTTGACTGGATCTTGACTCCTCTCGTCTTGCTTCCTCCAGACTATGAGAGACCGGCTGACGCACCTCCATCAGGTGCAGACCGACTCGGACGGCTTCAGCGCCGTGGAGCTGAACAACCCGTCGGAGCATGAGGCGGCACCAGCAGAGGCGAACCCTGACCAGGACATGGATGGCATCCTGAAGGAGGCCCAGCGCGTTCGTCTGGAAATCCAGCAGATCCAGAACGACATCAGCGAGCTGAAGGATGTGAACTACCAGACTCTGAACATGACCTCGTTCCCCGCCGCGACAAAGCGGGACTCCAACGCCATCGGGGCAGACATCAAGCGCAGAGGAGAAGCCGTGTTGCAGCGGCTTCACATGATGAACGACCTCAGAGGGCAGCTGGAGGCCCAGCGCGGCGGCTCGGACCCCGCGGCGCGAATCGCTCGAACGCACCACTGCCTCAGCAGCGCTTTGCGGGAGGTGATGTTCAGCTACAACGACGCGGAGATGAACCACAGGGAGGCCTGCAAGCGGCAGATCAAGAGGCAGATGGAGGTGGTGGGCAGGGAGGTCAGCGAGGAGGAGCTGCAGGAGATGATGGAGGGGGAGGAGCTGTGCGTGTTCAGCGCCCAGGTGACGGGGAAAACTGCTCGTGCCGCCCTCCTGCAGATAGAGAGCCGGCACCAGGAGCTGCAGGAGCTGGAGAAGAGGATCGAAGGGATCCAGGAGCTGTTCCTGGACGTGGCCGTGCTCGTGGAGGAGCAGGGGGCGGCAGTCGACAACATCCAGAAAAATGTGCAGAATGCCGACGCGATTATTCAGGACGGCCTGGTGAAGCTGGAGAGAGCCACCGCTTCTGACAAAAACAACCCGTTCAAGAAGATGTTCTGCGGCTGTTTCCCCTGTTACTACAACTAGGCTGTCGCTCGACCTCGTTACGTCCTCACACGTTCTTAGATTCAACCTACGACGACGATAAATCCAGTGGAGCGCAGCACAGGAGAGTCTGGCGAGTGGTTTGAACGGCGACGGCATCTGTGGAATTATGGGAAAAACACGAAAATGGAATCTGTAAAACAAAAAAGAAAAAAATTGTGGAAACGATATTATCACGATATTGTGATATCACGACATATTGCGATATTCTACTCAGTTAATATCAAGATTAAAAGTAGAGATGAAAAATCAAGTTGCTGTATATGTTCATCAGATGATATTGATCATTTAGAGGACGAATTGAGTCAAAACTATTTGCTTCAAAACAACCTATTTATTGTTTATTATTAGTGTTTTTGCACATTTAAGTAACCATTAGTAACCAATAAAAAATCAATATTAGGAGCTGAAAAATCAATATTAAATTGGGCGGCCGAAAATCGCGATATATTGCCAAATCGATTTTTTTCACACCCCTATATATATATATATATATATATATATATATATATATATATATATATATATATATATATACCATATTGGCCCAAATATAGGACAATATTTTATTCTAGAAGTCATATTCTCAAAAATGGGGGTCGTCTTATAATCGAGGACTAGACTTTTCTATTGTAATTACACATCTGCGCCACTAGATGGAGCCGCACCGAGGTGACCGGTGAGAATGGAGGAACCATGCAGCCAACTCGAGCAAAGGGCTTTAAAGGTTGTTGGAGTCCAGAATTTGTGTTTTACAGACTGAATTATTTATGTTGTTCTTGACTAAAATTTGACTTCAATAGTTATGCAGTTATTGAACTACATGGTTGTAGCTTTTTCAGAGTCATATTCTCAGATTTGAAGAGAACACAGTTTATTAAATAGTACCATACCTTGATCTTGAATAACATGCAAATCTGACACGCAAGTATGGTACCATACTTCCGAAAAAAGATAAGATCATTAAGATATTTAACAATACAGTAGAATGTTATCTCTGTGGGGTTTTTTCCTATAGTAATTGTACAATAAAAACATTTGTTTTATAACCTTATTGCCTTCATCATATTTTCATTTTCCCAAAATTATATTTTAAAAATAGGGGTAGTCTTATAATCAGAGTCGTCCTAAATAAAGGCAAATAAAAAAGAAAAGTTGAAAGCATTTTAATGTGTCTACAAATCTGGGCCTCCAGATTTTTTACTTTTTGTATCTTTTATGTAAATATTTTGAATAAATATTGTATTTGTCATAAGTAAGCTACTTTCATTTTTCTGTTTTGACATTTTCCTTTATTTTTTTGTAATTTATTTGTGTTTTTTTTCCTCTGTTCAGTTTCCTTTTTTTTTTTTTTTTTATCTATTAATTAAATATTACAGTCAGGAGATCCGCCCCCTGGTCTCTGAGCCAATCAGGTTTAAGCAGGAGTCAACTTCCTCTTCATGAACCGTCTCTTACTGGTGAGACTTCTACATATTTTCTTTCTTTTCCTTTTTTTTCATGCATTGGAGGTCACATTTTAAGACTTAAGCTGCTGAATCATTAAATCATATTACATCTAAATGGATTCAAATGTTGTGCCTGTATTTAGAAGACTTACTAACATGTAATTCACTGATCAAAACAAGAAGCTAAGTTGTTTAATTTCAGCCTCGCGTATGAAGATTCTTCAACAATGATGTCTTTTTTTTTTATTTAATGTGTTTATTAACAGATTTAAGTTTACAGATTAAAAAGAGCAGCTCCACCTGATGCTCAAACCTGATTGGCTGAAAGCATTAAAGGGTGGAGGCTGATTGGTTCATGATTAAACCTGGAAGGAAAAGCAGAGAAAATGGAAAATCATGTTGTTGTGTTTTTTTTTTCTTTTACTAACTTAAAGAAATAAAGTGATTAGATCATCTCAAGAGTTTTTCTTTCATAACAATGAACCTGTTTGTTATGTGAGCTGCTGACTAACGACGGAACGTTCCAGTTACCTCGAAGTCGAAGAGCAGAACTCAGAATGACGTCACACCTGAGCCGATCACGTTCCAGTTGAAAAGTCGGAAATCGTACTTTTGGCAGCACTGGACTGACCGTGGCTGCTTCCAGCTGCTGGTAACAGCACTGAGCCGTGATCATCTCCAGAGGTTTCTGAGCTTCAGTTGTGACTGCATCATTATCATCATCATCAGCGTGAGACGGGACACACACTACATTACCCATAAGGCCACCTTCTTAAAGGGGCCAGGCTGGCTCACAATCTTTCTTTGCTGCGAGAGAATGCGCACAACATCCTGTGATGTTTCCGCAAATTTTTCTTGATTTTTTTTATATATATTTCTGAAAAAAATCTGTGAATAACTAAAACTGCGGAGCTTAAAATACGAATTGGTGAGGGATCACTGTATGACAAAACAGTGTAAAAGCTGAGTGTTTCATTTCAGCAGCAGCCATGCTGGATTCCAAAACTCAGGTAGGTGACGTTTTATTTTTTATTTTTCCAACCTTTCTAAGTTGGAATTCCAACTTGGAACTCTGATATTACGACTTCCACTTACTGATGAAGATAGTTGCAGTTTTCCTCAGTCCTGTTACCAAAAACCTGTGACCAAGTGAATATTCCCAAGTTTTCCCGGTTGGGGTGTGTGTGTGTGTGTGTGTGTGTGTGTGTGTGGGGGGGGGGGGGGGGGGGGGGGTGGTTGTAGTCATCTAGCTGAAGATTTGATATTTCTTACGTTTCAGCCAGACAGTCAACCCGGTGAAAAAGGCTTTTCGTTGCTCATCATTCCAGTTCACACAGGCTCTGTGACTGATGAGCGCTCTGGACGCTCTGGACGCTCTGGATGCTGATTTATTCATGGAGCTTGTTCCAGGGATTGTTTTTTTTTTTTTTTTTTTTTTTTTATCGAAACTGGCTGAATTTATAGAGTGGACATTAAACTTCCTCCACGTGCGTAAAAAGGAGCTTATCAGGGCTCTTCAGAAACTAACAGAAGACCTCACTTTTGATCAACTTCTCTTTTCTGCCTATTTGACTTTTTATTGCGTGAAGAGAAAATGTAACACTTTTTTCTATCCTTTCAGAGGAAGATCCGCCTCTCTGACTAGTTTTTTTCCTGCTGACCTGCGCGCCCTGAAACGCCTGAAAGCGGAGCGTGACAGATCCTCTTCCTGGAGATATGAGCGCAGGGGAGAGGCGTGATCTTCCGCCTTTACAGCACCCCGCCTCTGCGACATCCAGGTCTTCTCACCCGGTTGACTACATGCTGAAATGTTGTAGTTGTTGCTGAGAAAAAGAGGAAATGAGTGTTTCTTTTCTCGCCTCTTCTGCCTTGAAGAGTTGAAGAGAGACGCGCAGCTGGAGGAAGACGCGACAAGGTGTGTGCACTGTCTTTTACTGTTTCAGTGGCATCTAGATGTCTATATACTTATATATATCTAAGTTAGATGATCTCTCAGTTGATGGGGGGGGGGGGGGGGGGGTGTTCAGGCAGGTTTATGTAGCTGCATCCTGTTGTGTTTCTTTTTTTCTCCAGTTGCGTAAAAAGATGCTCTCGGCTCTCTGCTGTCACTCTTTCAGGTCTTAAAAGATCTTAAAAGGTCTTAAATGTTTTGTCCACCACACTGTTGTCTCTGCAGCAGCTTTGTTTTCATCATATGTTAGGAGTTTAAGGAAGTAGCGAGCTTCCTTTCTGTCTGAAAGAACATTTACTAATATTAAGAGCCATCTTCTTTTCAGCTCAGCTGCTAACTTGTACAGAAAGAATAATGCGCCGCCCTCCTTCCCAGCAGGATGCATTTAACATGTGAAATAAGTAATTGAATGTCTTTTACATTTATGGTGACCAAAAAAAAAAAAGCAAAATGAGTCATTCCTGAGTTACACCTGCTGTCGCTGGTTTTAGATGTTTCATAATAGCTCTATGAGTCTTTCACTTCTCTTTTTGGGGACTTTTTTTAAACATTTTATTTTCATCCATACATTGTCATCTTCGACTGATTCACTGCTCTCCTGTGGTCTGCAGACGTGCACAGAAGTTTTTGTGGGCAGGAATGATCTGAACCAGCCTGCAGCCACCTTGAAGAAGACGTCTCTGACTAAAGACTTGTTGTGTCAGTTGCTGTGTTGTGAAAAGGCTGCTCAGCGTTGTGCGTTTTGTGTTGCAACTTCTTTTTTTTTTTTTTTTTTTTTACAGTCACAGGGGCTGCAGAGCAGTCACTGGCCTTCTTATCGGTCGTTCAGTTTCTTTGAGTCGCTGGCTCGGTGCCGTTGATGTTTTGTCCAGATGAGACTGGGAGTGAGAGATGATACTCATTTGCTTTCTTAGGTGGACCAGTAACAGTTTCTCATTCGTAGAAACTTTCCTCTTTTCAACCTCCAGCTGTTTCACATTACAAGGAGGTGTTTGCTTCCAAGGTTTTCTGCAGTTTTCCCCAACCAAAGCATGATCGGTCATGCTTGAAGCTTAATTCTGCACCCTTTCTTTTTCTATCTCTGTTATGAGCTGTTATGTGGCCAAACAGGCATCTTGACTTACTTTTCAGGCAGCTTTATGAGTAATTCTCTTTTACTGGTCTCCTTGACCACGATTTGAATTCACCTGCTCTTGCTCACGAACCTCTCAGCTGGATTACGGACTGAGCAGACAGCTGTGTACGGGAGAAAACAACAGACGAAAACAGCAGCTGTATACGGGAGAAAACAGCTGTGTACGGGAAAAAACAGCAGCTGTGTACGGGAGAAAACAGCAGCTGAGTACAGAAGAAAACAGCAGCTGTGTACAGAAGAAAACAGCAGCTGTGTACAGAAGAAAACAGCAGCTGTGTACGGGGGAAAACAGCAGCTGTGTACAGAAGAAAACAGCAGCTGTGTACAGGAGAAAACAGCAGCTGTGTACAGAAGAAAACAGCAGCTGTGTACAGAAGAAAACAGCAGCTGTGTACAGAAGAAAACAGCAGCTGTGTACGGGGGAAAACAGCAGCTGTGTACAGAAGAAAACAGCAGCTGTGTACAGGAGAAAACAGCAGCTGTGTACGGGAGAAAACAGCAGCTGTGTACGGGAGAAAACAGCAGCTGTGTATGGGAGAAAACAGCAGCTGTGTCTGTGTACGGTAGAAAACAGCAGCTGTGTACGGTAAAAAACAGCAGCTGTGTACAGAAGAAAACAGCAGCTGTGTACGGGAGAAAACAGCAGCTGTGTACGGGGGAAAACAGCTGTGTACAGGAGAAAACAGCAGCTGTGTACGGGAGAAAACAGCAGCTGAGTACAGAAGAAAACAGCAGCTGTGTACAGAAGAAAACAGCAGCTGTATACGAGGGAAAAGAGCAGCTGTGTACGGGGGAAAACAGCAGCTGTGTACGGGGGAAAACAGCAGCTGTGTACGGAGGAAAACAGCAGCTGTGTACGGGGGAAAACAGCAGCTGTGAACGGTGGAATACAGCAGCTGTGTACGGGAGAAAACAGCTGTGTAAGGGGGAAAACAGCAGCTGTGTACGGGGGAAAACAGCTGTGTACGGGGGAATACAGCAGCTGTGTACGGGAGAAAACAGCTGTGTAAGGGGGAAAACAGCAGCTGTGTACAGGGGAAAACAGCTGTGTACGGGGGAAAACAGCAGCTGTGTAAGGGGGAAAACAGCAGCTGTGTACGGAAGAAAACAGCAGCTGTGTACGGGAGAAAACAGCTGTGTACGGGGGAAAACAGCAGCTGTGAGAAAACAGCGTATTCATGAAGGTTTAATATTGTTTCACCTGTTCAGGGTCATGGAGAGGCCCATCCCAGCTTTTTTTTGGGCAAAAGGCAGGATCACCAGTTCAATACTCCACCTCAATAATTAGCCCTGAAAACTTACAAAGTTGACCCAGCTGGGACTTGAACCAGGAACCTTATAAGCTCTGAAACAACAGCATTACCACTAAACCACCCCACTCAGCAGGCTACAGACCCTACATCTCTTTAGCGTCCCAGTTTTAGCCAATGTCACTCTGTTCTCCCGTTTTTATCAACTCTGAGGTCGCACAAAGTAAGAATGACACATTAATTGCATTTCATATCAACATATAGAGCCCCCAGAGACTTTGCTGTTCACAGAAACAAACTTTGACCAGGGGTTCATCACTGACTAAAAGGTTAGAAACGTAAATCTGATGGGTTATGAGGTGCATCATGGGATGCTGCTCCCAATTTAACATCTTATTGGGATTAACAGACAGGTGGAATCAATGTGGCTAGAAAAGGAGCAAGCACGTCTTCTTTAAAGATGCTGATTAAATGTCCCGACTCTCTTTTTCCTAGGCAAAATGAGAGACCGACTGTGCGACTTGCAGGTCTTCACCTCCGGGGCTGCCGAGGAGATTCGTGATCCCGAAGGGGACCAGGTTCACGGCGCCGAGGACGGGGGGCATCTGCAGCAGTATGCCGTCGTGTTTGAGGGCGAGGACATGATGGACGGGATCTACAAAGAGGCGCACGCGATGAGGAAGGAGATGCTGTTGCTCAAAATGGACGTGAAGCGTCTGGGGAAGCAGAACACCAGGTTCCTCACGTCCGTCAGGAGGATCAGCAGCATCAAGCGGGACTCCAACGCGCTCGGCCGGGACATCAAGGCCAGGGGGGAGGCCATCTACGCGCGGCTGGAGAAGCTGGGCAATCTGAGCAAGGACCTGGAGAAGGAGCACGGCCCCGCGTCGGCCGTGGCCCGCATGGTGCGCTCGCAGTACGTGTCTCTGACCAGCGCCTTCCACCAAGCCATGTCGGAGTACAACGACGCTGAGATGGCCCAGAGGGAGAACTGCAAGACCCGCATTCAGAGGCAGGCGGAGATCATGGGCAAGGAGGTGAGCAGGGAGCAGATAGAGGAGATGATTGAGACGGGAAAGTGGAACGTCTTCTCTGACAACGTCCTGCTGGAGGGCCGGTCCGCCAAATCTGCCCTCAACGAGATCGAGAACAGGCACAAGGAGCTTCTGGAGCTGGAGGGGCGCATCCGGGACATTCACGAGCTCTTCTTCCAGATGGCCCTGCTGGTGGAGGAGCAGGGCTGCATGCTGGACAACATCGAGGCGAACGTTTGCTCCACGCAGGACTACGTCGTCAAGGCCGCAGATCAGATCAAGAGGGCGGTGAGATACAAGAAGAGCAACCCCTGCAAGAAGCTCTTCTGCTGCTGCTTCCCCTGCTGTAAATGAGACTCAAACGTGTACTTTGAGTTGGACCCTGGGGGCACAGGCCCGAATGTAACACGGAAGTTCATGACTCCAGCATCATTTTCTTCCGTGTGCTGGTCTGTGACGAAGGTACAGAGTCATTTCAAACCCCACGTTCGCATGCAAATGCAAACAGAGTGAAATGGTTGCTACATTTCCTTCCAGTTAGGCTACTTTCTACCTGCACGGCTGCTGTAAACATATATACATGCTGTTATTTAATGCTGTTTTGTCCTGCAAATTTCAGCTCTGCACGTTTTGCAATGATAAATGGGCTATTTAAGTCAGTAAAGTGTGATTTCTTTTGAAATGTCTACCTTAGGAGTGGCTACTTTGGACAGCGCTAATGTAACTGAGCATAAAGTAGACGTGGGCCTTGTTCTTACTGCAGCAATTGCTTAACAACTCTTTAGAAATACATTGACTGCTCTAATTGCGGTTAGCTCGGGAGGGAAGATGTGTTTGTGTAGGTGACGCAACTATACGTTGGGCTTTTGTTGCCTCACATGATGGAAAACTCTCAGGTCGTCTCAGCTGTTGGGAAATGAAACGGTGTCCTGTTCAGTCAGTGGCGTCCGCGGCGTTCACCCCGGCGGCACACAATAGACGGTAAAAAGGAAGCAGGTTCGGAGGACTCTCTGTTTGCTCGGAGGGCCTCGTGTATCTCTCTGTCCTCTGGGGGGGGGGAGGGGGTGGTGAAACCAGAGAGAAGTTCGCTCTCATGCGCAGGGCAGCCGGGGAGTTCCAGCTGCTAAATGTGACGGTGAGTCAGAGCATCCAGTTGTGCTTCAGACTCAGTGGGTGTTTTTTCAGAGTCATCCGTCTCCGCTCGCCGTTGAAATGAGTTTCAGGGCTGCAACGACTGCGCTTCCTCTGCAGCTGTGGTTTGTGGGGGGCACTTGCAAGCAGCGGGACTATTTCGTCGAAATGGCTGCAGCTCTAGGCCTCCGTGATGGTCCCATCATGCACCAGGATGGCCGAGTGGTGAAGGCGTTGGACTTAAGATCCAATGGACAGTAGTCCTCGTGGGTTCGAACCCCACTCCTGGTAGGGAGTGTCCTCTAAAATTTGGCCCCTCTACACAATATATAAGTAATAAAGTTTGTTTAAGCTGTTTACTTTACATTACATGGATCAAATAGTTGTAAAAGATAATGCACAAAAAAAAAAAAAAAAAAAAATCACTCAAAGCTCCGAATCTGTGAAAGAAACAACAACAACAGCCTGTCTATTGTTCTTTAAATGTGTTCTTTAAATTCTCTGCAGATCAAATGGTGACTATGTGGCCTCGCCCAAGTGTATAATAATAAACTGTGACTCCTGGTTTCTGGCGCTCTGGAACGTTTGTCTCCTATAACGTCAAATATGGAAAGACTGTAGAACAGTTTACAACCACGTTATTTACAGAGATACCGTGAACGTGCTCATCAGACCTACAGAAAGACGACACACACACACAATAAGCTGCAGGCACACACTCATCTGTGAAATATAATCCTCCTGCAACCCTTAAAAAAGTCAAGTTTGGCGCCATCTAGCGGCAGGAGATGGGAACTGAAACTCCATTCAGCTCTTTCCTGCCAACATCTGCCTGCAGGTGAACCACTGAATCCAAAATAAATCTGGGAAAAAAATGTCACGTTAAGTGGATTCACTTTCCTGAATCCTAACTGAAAAAAAAATAAATAAATAAAATTAGAGTAATAAAACCAGTTTCTATACACCTATTATGTATCATGATTGTGCATCTAAAAATACAGTGATCCCTTAATTTCCGCGGTTAATGGAGACCGGCGCCTCCCCCTGCGAAAATTAAAATCCGCGAACGGGAGCCGGAGCCCCCCAAGCCTAAATAATGTGTTTAAAATATGTTTAAAAACCGCAAAAAAGTAGCGAGACACTGCAGTGAAACAAGACAAAGGCTCAACTGTGGTTGACTGTGGTTGGCTCGTAATTAGCGGCTAACATGCTAACAACAACAAAAGAAACAGTCCGGTTTTCTCTGCATGGAACGAGCACTTTATTCTGGCACTGCAGGAACTTGTAACATCACACAGGTTGTATTGTTCGGCTCCTGTCGGTTAACAGAGAATGTAAATCTATACACGCTGGGCTGCTGTTGATGCTCACTACACTTTTCATCTAACCCCGTTTTCGTTCTGCCGTCCCACGACACACACACTACATTACCCATAAGGCTACCTTCTTAAAGTGGCCAGGCTGGCTCACATTTCTTTGCTGTGAGAGAACGCGCACAACATCCTGTGAATCTTCCACGATTTTTTCTTTTTATATTTCTGAAAAATCCGCAAATAACTAAAACCTAAAAACTTAAAACGCGAATTGGTGAGGGATCACTGTAAGTGTTGTCACTTTTGTATATATTTTTATTTTTACACCATCAGGACAAATATTTGTGCACATTTAATTTGTCATTTGCTGTACTGTGCCAAGTTTAGTTATCTGGATCCGTAGTCTCTCGAGGGAAGACGGTCTAGACCAGAGGTCCTCCAGTCCTCCAGGGCCGCTGTCCTGCAGGTCTTAGATGTTTTCCTGCCATAACACACCTGATTCAAGTGAATGGATCACCACCAGCTCGTCATCCGGGTCTGCACGGGTCTGTTAACAACCAGTTCATCTGAACCAGGTGAGCTGAAGCAGGGAAACTTCGAAGACTTGCAGGACTGGAGATGGAGACCCGGTGGTCTAGAGTCCAGACAGGGACGTCTTTCTGTGGACAGTCCTGGATGTAAACCTGTAAAACCCAACTGACAAACTGCAGCATAAAGAGTCAAAACACACTTTAAAAACTGAGTCTCTTTATTAAACTGCTTCAAAAGTCAAACAAATGAAGCTGGCATACTGTGATGAAAAAAATAAAAACACTTCAACAGGAGTGAAAATGAAACTTAAAATACTGATAAAAATGTTGACACGTTCCAGCTGCTCTGCTCAAAACAAAAGAGGTGATCTGCAGATGAAAACCTCATCTTTGTCTGTTTCACACCGACGCTCCACTGCAGCACTCGACAGTTTAAAACCTGAACACGTTACAGAGGAAACTCCTGGTGGTGCATTTATGTCTCTTAAAAAAAAAAAAAAAAAAAAAAAAAAAGCTCCATTAAAATATACTAAAAATCAGTACACGGTGCCTGAGACAGTTTAAACATCAGTCTGGACTGATTAACACATGTTCCAAACTCACATGCAGAATGTGGCAGAGGAGAAAACCTGCAGCTCAAGCAAAGACGACCCTTGACCTTCAGGGTTTCAGGTTTACAGTACATGCATTCGTGTGCAAAATTCATTCACATCTAAACCTAACTGAGGCAGATTTTTTTTTTTCAAAATAAAAGTACCAGTACAAAAAAAAAAAAAAAAAAAAAGACCAAACATGGATTGGGACTACTGAATAGAGAGACAGCTTAGTCTTGATACTGCTCGAGTTTAACATCAAACTCCAAAAAATACACAGAAAAATAAAACAACACACTCAAAAATCAATGTTTCATCAAACGGGTTCCTTTTCAACCATTTCAAACTTTTTTTTTTTTAGCAAACAGGAACAAAACAAATCTTTATCCAAACCAGTGACGCGGCGCCCTGATCGCTCCTTCAGGACGTTTTAGCTCTGAGCGCATCGCCGATGAAAGACGACAAAACAAACAAAAGAAGATGCAGATCGTGTTGATCCGGCGCTGTGTGATTATAAGACTGAGTCAGTTCGGAGAGGCCACGATGATCCAGCGGCGGATGAGCTGATGTGGCGTTGGAGCTTCGTGCTGGGACCCTGAGACGCCGTCGGTTTAAACGCGGAGGGGCGGGCGGCGCCGGAAACACACGACCACGATAAATAATGAAGATGATCAGGAGCGACTGTAACTGCGGTGAGGTGGGCGTGCCCGCCGCGCCCCCTAAAACCTGACCCGCAGGCTTTGATGAGGTCACAGACGGAAGGAATCCCAGCTTCCTGCCCGCCGGACGCACCCGCCGGCGCTTCACACCGAGTACATTCGCTAATCTTAGCCGCTACATTTCAGATTTCCCGGTGAAGAGGAACTGTGCAGGTGTTTGGTCAGTCATTTTTTTTTTTTTTTTTTTTTTTTTGTTTGTGCTACTGAAGCCCGTGACATTTCCAGGCAGTACACATGTGGTCACTCTGGGTATCGGACACACAAGCGTGACAGACACCAGTAAACTGAGAAATCTCACAACCTCGTGACCAGAAACTCAAGTCCGTTCTTAAATTAAGGCTCCACTCTGACCTCCAGCTCTCTCCTCGCTCTTTTTCTGCTTTTAGTTTTAAAGGAAAGTAAAATAATTCAACGCCACGACGCAACGCCAGAGTAGATGGCGGCAGAGCTTCGGTGCAGTGGTATTAATGAATCCATCAGCGAGGAGGATTACAGACTAGATTACTGATTAGAGCTCTGATCTGTGATAATCTCGTTCGTTCTGAAGAACAGATTAGATCACGACTGGCTCCGTCTTCCATGGAGGATTGTGAAGAAGAGAACAGTTTTTGATGTTCCACCAGTGTTTCTTTTTAGGCATAAGAGATTAAAATCTGTAAACTGGAGAATAACGTGTGTCCGTTAGAGTCACTGTGGTCACGGAAAACGTCCAGAAGCTGACCTCGTCGTTCACGCCACCGGTTTGAGGACCGACCGTAAACACCGGCCCTCTTTCGTGAGCTCCCTGGTGAAGCACATGCAGGGCAGGGGGATGGCCTCCTCCCGGCGGGCGATCGTGTTGAACTTGCACTTCTTCAGGTGGTCGGCCATGCTGGCGATGTTGGCGAACTTCCACTCGTTCACCGTGCCGAAGGCCGTGCTGAAGCGCCACACCTGAGTGGAGACAGGACAGGTGGTTGAGTTGATCTGCCTCTACCTGCTCGCCCACAACAACGGTCATGCATGAGCTGAGCGCACGTGAGGACAATGGAAACAAGCACAAAGTCCAGCGAATAATTTCCCTTCAGTGATGAAAATAACCAGTAATAAAAAAAAAGATCAACTACTCAACCTTCAAAATAAAAAAAGTTACTGTGAATTTTATTTAATTTATTTTTTACTTGTGTAAAACGGTACAGTTGTAGAAAGGCTGCATTTATAGACTTCCATTCATTTTATTTATTTATTTTCTTAATCAATGCTGTCTTTGTGTGGTCTTCTATGGAGACATCATGTGCACGAATGCGCAAAAAAAAAAAAAAAAAAAAAAAAAAAAGAAAAAAAAAAACAGCTTTCATCAGCTTTTCAAGTTCAGCTTCATTTCTAGAATACTGAGTTTGGTTGAACCAATTACATTTTTATTAGGGCTGGGCAACGATTAAATTTTTAATCATGGTTAATCGTAGGATTTCCCTGATTAATCACGATTAATCGCATTGTATACGAAAAATCAAATAATGAATTCAAAAGTAGTGTAAAGGTCACTTTTATTTAAATGTTCTGCTGCCATATGAACTAAAGTGCCGTAACATTTGTTGTTCTAACACTTTTAACATCAGCACTTGTCAGTAACACATACTTTGTGTAAATCTCATCTTAAAAATGTAAAATAAAATAAAGCTTATTGCCACTGCCAGGGCATTAATGTCATCCTTTTTTTTTATGAAAAATGAAAAAAAAAAAGTCTACCAACAAAATCCTAACAATCTAGAGGCCACAATCAGAACATTAAAACAGGTAATTTCTGAGGTAACAGCAGAAACTTTTAATGGGGAGTTCAACTTGTCAGTTGTTACAAATAACCTTTGCTCTGGGTCTCTGTAAAGCGCCTAGAGACAATTGTCATTGTAACAGACGCTATATAAATAAAATTGAATTGAATTGAATTGAGTTTCTGTTGAATCCTCTCCTGGGAGAACTTTTAAATGAAAATGTCCATTTTAAAGTTCTGTAACTTTATCAATCCATAATTATCTGTGTATCATTTGTTTTTTTCCATTTTCGACTGTCAATCAAAAAATTTAAAAGTGACTTATTTTTTTTCTGTTTTTTTAATCTAACGGGACTGAATTTGTTTTTAATATTTTATTGTCTGGTTTACGTGACCCAGAAATGGCTTTGTTTTATAATCAAGGAACAGACATTCTGTTGTCATTACACATCTGTGCCACTAGATGGAGCCGCACTGAAGTAACCAGCTAGCGCAGCCATTCCCAAACTTCAGAATACCAAGGCCCAATTTGAAATGTGAAAAATCTCTGCGGCCCACCGAAACCTTTAATAAAACTGTGATCAACATTCATGACTAGAAGCTGTGTTCTGACATTAATGTAAGGGGTCAACAAATATGGTGACACTTGTCATATTAAGTTAAGATGACAGTAGAATAACACTTAACTGGTTTGTTTTGTTACTTCTTAATGTTTTTAAATCATGTCGTTAATATTTTACAATAATTAAAAACATATTAAAAAAAGATTGAGGATTTAAAACATATTTGTTTATTTTAATGACCTCTCACGGCCCACCTGCAGTCCCACGACGGCCCACGGCCCAGACTTTGGGAATCACTGAGCTAGAGAATAATGATAAATGGAGGAATGACGCGATCGTCTTGAACGAAGGGGTTTGAAAGTTGTTTTTTTTCCAGACAGAACTGTTAATTTTGCTACCTGAGTTGCTACCCAAACTGTAAAGTACACTGATTTTTACCGTTCTCCATGTCTGTTTTAGTTTTACCTGCCAATTATCTTCTGGTTCCGCAGCAGCCAGTAACAGACTTTTCAAGACAAAAGCATGTGAGCAACATGCGTTAACACGCGATAAAATAAATGTCGGCATTAATAAATTAATGCATTAACGCGCTAACTTGCCCAGCCCTAATAAAAATATTTTTTTCATAGATAGCACAGTCAGTTGAAATGGAAAAAAGGAGATCTGAGCTTCTGATCAAGTTTTTAATGCACTATATTAATATCAAAAACAGTTTGAGGTGTTTATAAATGTTTCATACTGAACTCATTGTGGAACCAGAAACACAGCAGACTTGGAGAGAGACTGAGCGGGTCTCAGCGAACCTGAAACAGGCGGCCCGACCACACTGCTCTCAACGGATATTGTGTGACGTAGTTCTGAGAATGGAAGCGCCGTATATTTATTCTCAGAAACCTATTGTTGAGCTCTGGTGACACCAATGTGGAAGGATCAGAGCCGATGGGGGTCACAGACGACGCCAAAGGAAACAACCCCCCCCACCTCCTTCAGTACTGACATTAAAACTCCAGCCATGAGCATAAAAGTAAAAAGTGCTCTTCATAATTACTAAAATATGACCATGTAGAGAGTTCTAACCTTATCTGTGATCTGCCAAGACGGAGAGCCGTCATCACGCCGTTTCTTCTCCCACAGCAGGACGACCATCCCTCGCATCTGGAGCAGGCTGGCGCACACGGCCCTCATGGTTCGGGACACTCTGGACAGCTGGCACAGGCTGAAGCTGTCCAAGAAGCTCGCTACGTGCTGCAACACTTCGAACGGGAGGCTGCTGAACTGGTCGCACGGAGCGCCGGACCGCCGGGTCTTTCTCCAGAAGCCGTCTCCGGTTTTCAGGGGCAGGCCGGGCTGCACCCCGAATGAGCCGAGGTGCCTGTCGTGGATGATCCGGAAGCCCTGCACGGACGGGCAGAAGCGTCTCTGAGAGTAGGTGCAGCCGTAGTAGGCCAGGGGACAGCGCTGCTCCATCCACCCGTTGAGTCCGGCGTGGATGTCCCCGTGAACGTTCTTGAAATGCGACGAGAACTCGTCCCGCCGGAACAGCTGCCCGCACACGAATGTAAACATGGAGCGCTGTTTGGTTTGATACCGGGCCACGCACTCGAGCACCAAGTCCAGCCTGAGCGTGTGGAAGGGGCTGGGGTTGGAGAGCTGCGGGCTGGCGTGATCGCAGGCCGAGGCCGACGCGATGTCGCCCACCATGGTGTTGGTTGCGAGGATGGCCGACGGGAAGGAGAACGTCTGCGTACCGAAGTCGATGTGGTAGCCGTCGACGAACCTGCTGTCCGAGATCCCCCGGCCTCCCGGAGAGTCGCCGAGGCAGAACAGCAGGGCCGCAGTGATGAGGTCGATCCCGTGGAGGCCCATCGGGTCATCCGCAACCTCCAGGTCGGACGTGTCGACCGCCTTGTCCTCCATCTTTGCCCGAAACAGGTACGGGTCTGATAGCAGCGCCCGGCGTCCGTTAAATGTAAACATGCTTATTCCTCTGAGCACTTCCACGCTCTGCAGCTTTCGCTCCAAACACCGATACCTGAGTTCAGAGGGCAGGTGATGCAAGAAGTTGTTTCTCACATCAGATAGCAGGAACGGCACCGGAGGGCCAAGCGGCGCCGGCCGAGCCACGGGGGGCTCCAGCGCTACAACTGGCATGTAATTCTGCGGCATCTCCGGCCAGACGAGGTTGGAATCATTAATTCGGTTCCTCGATCGATTCCTCCTTTTCTTCAAAAAACAGCTCGACAAACTGGTTTTCTTCGGCCCAACATATCGAGTCGTCGTCGTCCGTTCCCACGGCGCAGTCCACCCCGCCGACGGCTCCGAGCTCACACTCTGAATCAGTGTCGCTCTCTTGCATTTCTACGTTTTTCCCGCCCTCTGCAGCATACACGCAGTCACCCTCAAAACGCTCTCCGTTGTGGAGCGCTCCGTTCTTCGGCTTTTCGCCGTTTAAATTCTCGACAATCGCGTCGATGCCGCTGGAATTACTCAGGATGTCCAAAGCAGCGGCTAAACTTCTTGTCGTCTCCACTGAGGACCTATAAAGGTCGCTGTAAGGCTCCTCCTCCATTTCCACCGCTCCGCCTCCCAACACCGTCTCTGATAACCCCGACGCCGTGGCCATTTTGTCACTTTCATCTCCCTCCTTCTCACCGTTCTTGGACACCGTGGTGGTGACCTTCAGGGACTCCAGCAGCATCCTCTGGTCCTGCAGAGCCAGAGCCATGTCCAGCTGCTCCACCTCGTCGAAGTCTTTGCTCAAGTTTTCATAGGACTTGCGGTCGGCGTAGCTCACGGGCCAGCGGTTCCACTCCATGGTGCAGCACACGATGCTCGCGGGGCACGTCTCCAGATGTTTCGCCATCTTGATCCTCGCGATGGTGAAGGGGCAGCCGAATCCGCTGTTCAGGCAGGGCAGTCGCTCGTACGGGCACAGCAGGCGATGTTCCTCCAGCTTGCACGAATGGAAAACGGCGCCGCACACGAGCGGGCAGCCCATGAGGTCGCAGGAAACGCCCGGATCCGGTCTCACCATGCATCTCCTGTTGATGCACTTAAGGCAGTGGGGGTGCAGGTTCTCCATTTTGACTGCGCTGCTCCTCGATCAACCGGTTGTAGCGGGAGGGAAGGGGTGAAAAGTTCAACCCTGTAAACAGCAAAGATACAAAAAAAAAAAAAAAAAAAGATGGGTTGTGATAACAAAGGTTGTGACAACATATGAGCTCTCTAAGCCGGCACCCAGATGTTTCTGTCACTTCTTGTTTACTAAATATACCGTCTGGCCAAAAAGAGTCACGCTGTTGTTTTGTTGGTTCAACCTTTAGTTTTGACTGCGACACACGTTCACAGCAGCGTGGTTTCAATGAGGCTGATTGAGGACTTTGACTCTGTGGTGGCCAGTTCAGATCAGGACATTTTCATCTTGGAATATACCACCAGGGAAGGAAAAGAAAAGTCTGGAAAAACCTGGTCATTCAGTATATTGACCTTGTTTTTGGTGCAGGAAACCACAAACTGATGTCTGACAGCTACCTGGAGTTTTTGGTCTTTCTGCTGTTTTTCTACGTAGCTGAGGTTCACTCACTCGGCTAATTGTTTGCCGTCACAGCGCGACTATTGTTCTACGATTTGTTATCAAAGTTGCAACTTTCTGTCCTTAAATAGTGAATTTTTGTTATAAAATGGTGAATTTTGAAATATGATGACTGTCTTAAAAAAATAGAAAATTGATTTCTTTTCTTTTTGCAAAAATGAAACTTTTTTTGTTCTGCTTTTGTCATGTGATCATGAATTTTGTCGTAAAATCCAAAATATTCTCAAAATTGTGACTTTATTACCTTAAAGTCACTTTTTAATGGTATTTTTGTGATAAAATATCAGCTTTTGTGAAGTTACCACCTCGTTGTAAAATTGCAACTTTTGGTCCTAAAATTAGGAATTTTATAAAATCATGACTTTACAAAAATTTGCAACTTTTTGCAGTTAAATCATGACTTTTTTGAAAAATCTGTCTTTGTTTGAGAATTTGGGAATTTTTAGATGAAAAATTGCAACATTTTTTTTGAGGTAAAATTGCTACTTTTCTTCCTTAAATAGCTCCTCTGCTCATCTCAGTTATTCACGTTTTTAGATGTCAATACCGGATCAAACGGCCTTCTGCGTTTCAAAGTTTCTTTAGAAATTTTCGAATGAAAGTAATGTAATTGTCTCTGCAGGCTCTAGTGGGCCATTTGTGTGCTCTCCTCTCTCTGTCCTCCATCCTCTCTCTGTCCTGTCTCTCCTCTCTTTTTCTTTCTTTACCCAGCTGGTCTTCAGCAGGAAGGTCCCCTCCATATGATCCAGGTCCTGCTCAAGGTTTCTTCCTCT
This sequence comes from Hirundichthys speculiger, assembly GCA_018398805.1. Lineage (NCBI taxonomy): Eukaryota > Metazoa > Chordata > Actinopteri > Beloniformes > Exocoetidae > Hirundichthys > Hirundichthys speculiger. Next base: position 749,296 of record JAGFBZ010000626.1, on the reverse strand, counting down.
TAAACTGGAGTTTTTTCTTGCCACTGTTTGGCTTAAAGTTTTTTTTTTTCCTCCCTCTGTGGGAGTTTTTTTTACTTGCCATTATCCTTGGTTTGTATTTAATATTATAATTTTAGTTAATGACATTTGCTCGGAGGCCATGATCTGGGTCTCTGTAAAGCGCCTAGAGACAATTGACATTGTAACAGATGCTATACAAATAAATCTGAATTGAATTAAATGAAAAGCTGGGCCAGATTTGGCCCTCGAGTTTGACAAACATGCATTAGAGTGGCTTTTTTTTTTCTTATATTACACATCTTTGTGGTCCAGACCAGATTTTTTCAATTCAGACTCCTCAGTAAAGTGAAGGCCTCCCTTCACAGGACAGTTATTCATACTTTCATTACATCTCATTTAGATTATAATAATTCCTTGTATTTGGCTGTATAAAATGTAGCAGCTTGGGTTCTGATGGGAAAAAAAAAGCGAAAATGATAAAGTCATATCTGTCGTGTTCTGGCATGCCCACACTGACTTTCTGTCCATTTCAGGATCCAGTTTAAAACTGTATTACTGGTTTTTAAGTGTCTCAAAGGCATAGCACTGCCTTACTTGTGTGAACTGTTACAGTCTCACACTGTAGTTAGACGAACCAGCTGTTCCTGGATGTTCCCAGACTGAAAGACAGAAGTGAAAGGGCATTTTCGGTGGCGCTCCCCGGACTTTGGAACAACTTACTTTATAATATTAAAACTGATAACAGCACTTGATCATTTTAGTTCTCCTAAAAACATTTTTTTCATTAGCTTTTAGTCTCAGCTGAGCATTTGTCGGGGATTTTATTTGTCACACAAAAACTTTTACTTACTTTATTTGTTTAATTTTACTCTTTTATTGCATCAGGTTTTATTGTTCTTAGTTTAATACTTATTGGTGACATTGTTTTGTTTTATCAGTAAAATCTGTACAGCATTTTGGTCAACTCTGTTGTTTTAACTGTGCTGTCAGAATAAACTTCTTAAGTCTAATATGTGTAATTATATGTGGGCCATGAACATACTGAACATCAGAACAAGATGACAGATACGGTGACTGACGTCTGGGGAAGGAGACGCTGAACATCAAGGGACGTCCAAATGGTGGACACTTGAGTACGTGGGTGTTCACCTCATCCATAAACTGGACTGGTCCCACCACACTTATGAAGGGCCAAAGTCGCCTCCACTCTCCACAATGCTGACGTTCTACTGGGGAGAGGGCGGCTCCAGCCGGGACAGGAAGACCCTGAGCAAGCAGGTCCGGAAGGACCATCTCTGTCCTGGACCTCTGCAGCAGACAGCGTTGGTTCTGAGCTGCTGTCAGCAGCAGACGGACTCACTCTCAGGTAGAAAGATCTTTCATCCCCACCGCTGTAAGTCTGGACTACTCCACAGTTTAGTTGTATCTGGTTATTTTCTTTACTCAATTTAAAAAAAAGCCACTTAATACTGTCTTGTTAGCTGCTTTTGCAAGTGAATTTGTGGATCAGTAAAGTTTGATCTGATATAATCTTACAGGTGGTACAATTCCCCTCGAAGTAAAGTAGTTTTACCCTTTTTTTTTTTTTTTCCAGGATTTGTATTTATGCAGATCAGCGACATTTCGCAACATCCTTCAGTGGTTTCATGGTTTCACCGGTTGGACCAGGATTTAAACTGTAAACCTGGACCTTTTTTTTTTTTTTTTTAACCTTTGTTCGTGGAGTTTGGTGTTAAGTCAGTCAGGACCTTCAGTCTCAGACTCAACCACGAGCTGAATACTCCTCATTCATGAGCTTCAAGCTTATAAGCCAGTGTTGCTGGTGGTGGGGAGATTTGTGTCGAGGAAGAATGGTTTTTAAACAGCACAGCTATTGTTCAAGTCTTTTCTGCCGTTAGACAAGTTACGAAAGCACAGCTGGCAGGTTAGCAGAGAGCTAAAAACATAAACAACACAGCGAAAGCCGGTTTTATCCAAGCAGTCAAAAGACATGGCTCCCGTCATAGCAACACAAAATACCCATGTGTATAAAGCCAATTAACAGATAAAAAGACAACTGAGAATAGTGAACATATAAGGCGCAAGAAACTTTAAAGTTTACAAGCTAAACAATAGAGCATCAACGATAGCCGACTTAGTTCGTTAGCCGGTAGCTTCTGGAAACGGCTTACCCAAGTCACGACGGGATACAGGTGGGCTTTCTTTCTATTTTTCCTCCTTAAACGACTCCTGTCGATGTCTGTGACTCGGAACCTTTGCTATAAAATCAGCTCTCGGCGTTAAACGTGCCCAGATGTCGCTTTGTTGTTGAACTAGCTGCAGCCGGTTCTGCGGCTCCGAGTCCTTCGCTGCTCTGAGTCGGTCAGACGGAGTTGTGTTGATCCTGGTCTGGGGCGACGCAACCCGACGTCATCACGTAAAGTGACCGGTCATATTTAGGGTTGTGGGCGCAGCAGACCTGCGAGGGGAGAACTGAAATAGACAGGCTGGGGAATGCCCAGAGGGCAGTTTAACATTTAACTGAACACTCTCGACCGTCGTGTTGCTTAAGGATTCCTGCAAGAACAAGTTCTCAAGAGGACAAGAAAAAGAAAAAGAAAAAAACAGAAAAGAAAAGAAAAAAGTTTGCTGTGCTCAAGAGCAAATATTTAGAAGTCTGAAGTGACTGGGGGACAGGTGTTCAAACCAAGAGAGAAGAGCACCAGCCCCCAGATACATTACACTTATTCATATTGCAGTAAAATGCAATACAATACACCCACAGTTAGGGCTGGATGATATGGACAAAATCTATATGACAATATATTTCCTAATTTGGGTCAATATAATTCCAGTATGGACACGAATAAAATTAAAACTACAGAGAAACTGCCAAAAATGTCTAGATCCTGTAACTGTACCCACAAAACTCAAATCCATAACACCTCATCCTACAAAATGTTATGTTTTATATATAAAAAAATAAATCAATGTTCACTTCTTTTTAAATTCATAACCAAAAAAATTTGACATTACCAAACAAACCTCTTGGCATTGTCATAGTAATAATATGTATCAAAATATTGAAAATGTGTTTAAAAGTCATACCATCGTAACTCAAACACTTTCCATTGGAACATATAATATATAACTGTATTATCCAGGGTTGCCTACAAAACGACTGGATTTAATCAGTAATTTATTTTAACAACCATACAATCATCTTGTTTTTTCTTGAAAGAAATAAACATTTTGCCATAAAATCAAATTTTCACAAAGTGGACTTTTTAAATTAGGATTGCAACTTTTTGTAATAAAAGAAACTCTGTGAAACTTAACACATTAGAATCTCATGTCACAAAACCCCAAAATTTGTACAATTGCAACTTTTTGTCCTAAAATCAAGATTTTTATGCTTGATCATGAATTTCACAAAATTACGAGTTTCTAACTTAATACTGTAAAATTGCAAATTTGTTACATAAAATTATGACTTTATGCCCTAAAATAACACATCTTTGTCAGAAAATCACAAATTTTGCAACTTTGTTGTAAAACGCAAATTTTTGTCAAAATATCAAATTTCACAAAATTGTGACTTTTTGGCATCAAACCACAACTTTTGTTGTAAAAAAAATCACAAAATATAAAAAATTGAGACTTTCTGACAAAAATTCCCCAAGATTTTTTAATCGTAAAAATCACAACTTCTGTAGAATTTCATTTTTGCTGTAAAAATAAGGATTCTTGCAAAAATCTTTTTGTCCTAATATTAATAATTTTTGCTGTAAAATAATGAATTTTAGCAAAATCACGAGTTTCTAACTTAATCTCGCAAAATTGCAAATTTTTGACAAATTATTTTTTTATATCCTAGAATAACAAATTTTTGTCAAAAAAAATGGAAAATTGGAATGGAAAATGCACATTTTTGTCAAAATCTCACATTTAAAAATTTCACAAAATCATGAATTTTCGGCATCAAATCACAACTTTTGTTGTAAAAATCACAAAATATACAAAATTGACTTTCTGACAAAAATTCCCAAAACATTTTTTTCGTAAAAATCACTTCGGCAGAATTACATTTTTGCTGTAAAAATCAGGATTCTTGCAAAATCTCAACTTTTTGACAAAAGACTGCAGCTTTTGACCGCACCATGGTGTGCACCTCAAAAGGTGCCTGCCAGAAAAGAGGGGCGGAGTCTAGTGGCCTCCCCAACAAAACAGCTGCTATGAACAGAGCTGTAAAGACCTGCTTGAAAAGGGGGCTGTAACACTGCATCTCTGTAGAATTTTGACCAAAACTCCAGGAAAATGTTGTCAACTTCCTTCGATGTAAATCTCATACTGATAATGGTTTTTATGGTTGTTGTTGATAATGGTTGTACTCTCTTTGCTACCGTAACAATCCAAAAGGTATTAAAAGCACCCAGATGACAGACAACAGACAAAGACAACTTTAGAGAACTTTATTAATGTTTCTTCTGACAAATCAAGAAATCATCTTCATAAACAAAAACAAAAACACAATTTTCCTTATTATAAATCACACATGCACATAAGTGTTTTTCTATATAAATGCATTTTAGCCCCAGAACGGTCCTTGACTCATGAGGCTACCTCTGAGATGTGGTGAATATTGGACAAGGTGAGCTGCGCCTCCCGTGCAGGGTAGAAACGTCTGGAGCGAAGCCACAGCCTCCCGAACAACCCCGTGATCAGCAGCAGAATGGCCAGCAGCCCCCCCAGAACCAGCGTCTCCACCGGAGGGACCCCCCCCGCACCTGCAGAGAGACGAGACACAGGTGGAGGGCGTGTCTGTGTGAGCTGGTTACAGTGTGGCGTGTTGGAGCTCGTACAGTGCGCGCAGACTGTGGATACGTACTCAGGTTGGGCTTTTCACTGTCGCTCAGCAGCCGCCTGATTGGTCCATAGGACACTGTGTGAGACAGCGGGATCTCCCTCCGCGTTCTCATTAACCCGTCCTCAGCAGAACAGTTCTGTTAGGCAAATACACGAGTCAAGCGTGAGACAACGACTATGCCTCAACTGCAAACAAATTAAATCTGTAATAAGAGCAGCTTTGCTGGAGACAGAGGCTGCCGGCTCTATATTAAGGACCAGGCTGCCTGTCTGGACCGGGCCTCTGACCATCAGTGTGTGTGTGGTGTGGGTGTCGCGTGAGCTCACTCACGGGCTGACACAGACCCGGGCCGCTGTGGCAGATCTGCACATTGCAGTGAAGGAAGACGTTGGCGTAGGAGCTGCCCACAAACTTGAACATTTGGATCCTGAACGTGGCCTCCGGGCCTTCGCCGTTCTTGATCACGCTGAGCGTCTGTTCGTTTGACAAGCCTGGACAACTGGGGAGGAGAAGGGAAGGAGTCAGCGAGGCTCGCTGATGACTGGTTTCTCTTTTTAGAGTAAATTACAGCACTTTAGAGGTAAAATGTAAACACAGAGAAGCGTTCCCGTTCCTTTTTGTTTTTTTTTTTTCTCTGTGAAAACATTGTGCATTTCACTGCCTTGCTGTTGCCAACAGAAGCAAATAGTGCCTCGTTGTCAAGGGCATGCACAGCTGTTGAAATGAAACGCATGTGGCCTCCGAGACGGGAGTCACATGACCTGGCTCTGAGAGTTGTTGTCTGGCCTGCTCTCCTGGCAACAAATTCTCTCATTTCAGATTTCAACAGCGCCCCTGTAACAGGGACTTGTGTAGCAATAACCTCCTCTGCAGAGCAAGTCACATACAAGCTTTAACAGGCCCGCGACAGTCCGGGGCGCAGACCTGTCTCTGATGAAGGTGTACTGAATGTTGTGGTACGGGTCGCTGGTCGGCGTGGCCCAGCATCTCTCCACACGCAGCATCAGGTGAGCCGGTACCTGTGGGACGGACAGCCGAGTCACTCTTTGCACCAAAACACTTTCCCGTGATGCTGATTCACAGTGAGTAAACAACAGGTGTGCCAAGAGGTCCTAACGGCACGGAGGAGAAGCGCCGCAGCTCTCAAATGACCGTCCAGTCATGGGTGTTGGCTTCCCACAAAGCACGTTGCTTCACGTTGGGCAACCGCTTGGTCGTAATAATCCCCAAAAAAAACACTATCTGGGGCAGGAATACATGCAATCCTTTTCATTGAAAAGTCTTGGAGAAGTGTTCTACTTGTACACAAGAATTTTACGTCCACTTTACACGTCAACTGAAATAAAGCATTTTCCTCAACATGATTTCATAATGTAAAGCCAAATATTACAAATTAATATTCATAGGTCAGGATTGTTACGTTGAAGACCTTAAAGTAATAAAATAAGATAAGATAAGATATTCCTTTATTTGTCCCACAATGGGGAAATTTACAATAATAATTAGGGCTGGGCAAGTTAACGCGTTATTATCGCGTTAACTCATTAATTCATTAACACCGACATTTATTTTATCGCGCGTTAACGCATGTTGCTCACGTGCTTTTGTTTTGAAAAGTCTGTTACTGGCTGCTGCGGAACTGGAAACTAATTGGCAGGCAAAACTAAAACGGACATGGAGAACTGTAAAAATCAGTGTACTTTACAGTTCGGGTAGCAACTCAGGTAGCCATATTAACAATTCTGTCTGAAAAAAAAACTTTCAAACCCCTTTGTTCAAGACGATTGCGTCATTCCTCCATTTTACATCAGATCTGCTCCATGTGTTAACTGTTGTGCTATTCTCTAGCTCAGAGATTCCCAAAGTGTGGGCCGCGGCCCCCTGGTGGGCTGTTGTGGTACTGCCAGGGGTGTCAACGGGAAATTGGAAAAAAACTCTGAAGCGGGGGGGCTTGAGAAAATTTTGAGCACTCTTGAGGTGCTGCTTTAGGAGGCATATAGAGGTTAGATATCAAAAATAAAAGTAGTTGTTATGAAACAATTAAGTTGCCTATTAAAGGCAAAAATTTAGAATGACTAGTGATTCAGTTACTCATGAACTTCAACAGTAACCATGACTGACAACAAGATACATGGATCCAAAACTTTAGTAAGCAGTTATAGAAAATAGCATGTTAAATTCAACATGTCTTTTTGATGCCTGTAACTCTGAACATTAGCTTTTCTTAATTTTTTTTAAATCACAAAAAGCTCGAAACACTGAATAACTGATACTTCAGGCATGAAAATTCCTCACCTTTGGGCGAAATTTGCCGTTTTGAAGTCAAAAACGGTGACCTACGTAAATCGTGTAGATCCGAGGAGTTTTCTATTTGTAGGGGGGGGGGTCGGAGTCGGGAGATTTTTTTTAAATTTAATTATCATATAATTGTCCTAATATGTAAACTGAGCACTTCAGAAATTGGCAATTTAAATGTACTTGGAGGTTACATTGCTAAGCGGGAGGAGAAGCAGGACCTAATGCTGTCCACGCAGACAAGCTTACGTTTCCTAGCTACATTTACCAGTGGTGAGAAGCGCTGTATATTTCATTCGCGTTGTCTAACAATAAATAAGTACAATAAGGAATAAACATCTCTCCTGTGAATTTAAAGCGAATAATCATCCATCCAAACAAGAAAGGGAGAAGTAATATAAAAAAATATGTGCTTCGGGCTTACTTTGACCGTTGATTTGGCTGTGATAGGAGCTGGATTGTTAACGGGCTCAGTGCGCATGCCCTGGTCTCAATCAACCAATCGCAATCGAGAATTCACGTCACGTTCGTGGAGGGTACCCCCCCACCACCACCCCCCCCACCCCGAAAATATTAAACCGGATTTGCACGTATCTCAAAAATGACCCCAGGATGGAAAAAAACTCGGAAATCCGCAAAACCGCGGGAAATTGACACCCCTGTACTGCATGTGGGCCGTGAGGTCATTTAAAATAAACATGTTTTAGATCCTCAATCTTTTTTAAATGTTTTTTAATTACTGTAAAATATTCATGACATGATTTAAAAAACATGAAGTAATAAAGCAAACTAGATAAGTGTTATTCTACTGTAATCTTAACTTAACATGACGAGTGCCACTTTATTTGTTGACCCCTTACATCTATTCCTTGATTATAAAACCAAGCCATTTCTGGGTCACGTAAACCAGACAATAAAATATTCAAAACAAATTCAGTCTTGTGGCCTGTTTGCTAAAATTGAAATATAAAAAAACAGGAATTTTTGGGGGGTTTTTTTCGAGTTAGATTAAAAAACTGAAAAAAATAAAAATAAAAGGTCAATTTTAAATTTTTAAAATTTTTTGATTGACAATCGAAAATAGTAAAAAACAAATGATTAAGGATTGATAAAGTTGCTGAACTTTAACATGGACATTTTCATTTTAAAGTTCTCCCAGATGGAGGATTCAACAGAAACAAGGTTATTTGTAACAACTGCCAAGTTTAACTCCCCATTAAAAGTTTCAGCTGTTACCTCAGAAATTACCTGTTTTAATGTTCTGATTGTGGCCTCTAGATTGTTAGGATTTTGTTTGTAGACTTTTTTTTTCATTTTTCATTAAAAAAAAAAAAAAACACGATGACATTAATGCCATGGCAGTTGCAATAAGATTTATTTTATTTTATAATTTTTAAGATGAGATTTACACTAAATATGTGTTACTGGCAAGTGCTGATGTTAAGTGTTTGAACAATAAATGTTATGGGACTTTAGTTCATATGGCAGCAGAACATTAAATAAAAGTGACCTTTACACTACTTTTGAATTCATTATTTGATTTTTCGTATACAATGCGATTAATCGTGATAAATCAGGGAAATCATGCGATTAATCATGATTAAATATTTTAATCGTTGCCCAGCCCTAGTAATAATAAATTAAAAAAGTGAAATATATACCATGAAAACCTTGACAAAGATGTCCTCATCGAGGGCCAGCGAGGGCACAGTCGTCCATCTGTCCTCAAAGGCTTCGTCCTTGTACAGCAGCATGGACACTGAGAAGTTCCCGTCCTCTGTGCTCAGAGTGATGGTTCTGCACAGGAAGCGGGATCAGAGACGGTCACGTCACACAGCGCAGCTCGTTTTGACCGTCGGGAGAGGAGGGACACACGTACCTGACGTCCACTCGAATCATGTTCTCGCCGTTGGGCTGCCGGACCATGTAGCTGACGGGGTAGCGACACACGAACGTGATGTTGATGTAGCTTCTCGTGATGATGTCCGAATAGTTGTTGTGAATGGTGTTCATGAACATGATGTGCGTATCGTCAGAGACCTACGGAGAGATCAGAAAGAAAAATTAATCACGCTTCATTTGATCTTTTTCTCTGTCAGTGCACCTATGCTATCCTCCCGGGGCCTTTGGCTGCCACTATCAGGACCTGAGGACCTTTTGTGTTTCTTCTCGGTTCTGAGTTCTGTCTTGTGTCCTTTTCTGTTAACTTTACTCTGAAAGTCTGTTGGCTCGCTCGGTTTGGTCCCGTTTTACTTTCTCGTCTCTGGTTTCCCTGATCGTTTTCAGCTGCATACATGGATTGTCTCGTCCTCTCCCTCGTCACTGCTAGTCCGTCCTTGTTGTTTCCTGTTTTCCGCTCTGTATTATTGTTTTTTTTTAGGTCTGTCAAAGTTAACACGTTCAATTAATGCGTTAATTGATGCGTTATTAACGTGTTATTAACGTGTGATTAACGTGTTAACTTTGACAGACCTAAAAAATGCGTTAATAACGCGTTCATAACGCGTTAACGCACATTCTGTTTAACGCCACTATTTTTTTAACGCGAGATTAACGCACACAGGTTTCTGTAAATATGACCCTCGGCCAATAAGTGTATTTACAGTCAACGTGTGGGACAGACATGGCGACAGAGCCACATACGACAAGAAAGATGTTATTTGCATTTACTGTCGCTGTGAATTGAGTTACCGCCGCAGGACGGTAAAGTTAGTTGTCACATCCGACATTCGCTTGTTTTTTTTCTCTTTAAACTTTAATAGCGTCATGAAAACGGCACCGATTTCATCCAGGTTGGTATCATTTTGTAGATATAAGTATGCCAGACATTTCACAAGTGTCATCAACCCTCCAAGCTCAGTGGGTGTGGCTAAAACTCTAAGGAACAGCGCTGAATGTCCTTCTGAGTACCTGCTGCTGCTGCCGTGGAGTTTAGGGACCGTCAGCAAATTACTGCGGTCAAGCAGCAGCAGCCCCGACAAAATACACTAAGAATCTGATGAATTAAGCTCCCAAAAAGTATGGCAGCATTGGTGGACTTCCGGTTTTCAAAACTAAAAAAATAAATAAGGCAGATCCCCGTGACCCTGTATAGGACAAAATGGGTATAGATGATGGATGGATGGATGGATAAACAGAACATTAAAAAATGCGATTAATGTGCGATTAATCGTGCGAGTTAACTATGAAAATCTTTTGATTAATCGCAATTAAAAAAATTCAATTGACTGACAGCTCTATTTTTTTTGTAACCCTTTGTTTCTCCCAGTTTGCCTCCCAGCCCGTATTTCTGTTTCTTGAATTTAGCTCGTCCGGCTCCGTTTGTGTTCTTGTTTGATATTCTGGATCCCCAGAACTGGCAGCACTTTTGCATTTTATGATAAAGGACCCGCTGATTGTTCCAAATCCGAACAGCCACCCGTATCCAGACACATCTGGATCCTCCTGCAGGTGGTGGGCCGCGTGATGCTCCACATCGAGAGGAGCCAGTTCAGTTTTTTCCTCAATCATGAGGAAAAACATGGAATCCTCTTGTGACTTGCAAACACCTGCACGAACGTGTGAATGAATCTGCCGTTAAAAGCTGTTCCACCAGGCTGACTCACAGAAAAGCTACAAAGCTCCTTCAGGAAGGCATGGAGCACAGCACTAAAAGATGACGATTCCCAGTCGGCTTCGTCTAAGATGTGAGTTACATCCAGGGCAGTTTGCCATCTTGCTCAAGGGTACTTTAACACGTCTAGTTTAAATCTCTGAGCGAGCGTACGTAGGGAAAACGATTAAACACATGAAAAAGTAACAGGAAAGTGGTCAGTGAGGTTAAGAAACACTGTTTCCTGAGTTCTAACATTTATTATCCTTTTCAGCCGCTAAGAAAGAGACCAGTTTAATATTCTCCCCCACTGACGCAGGTTAAACCATAAACGGGCTCAAAAACACCACGAGCTCCACCGACGGATCCCGTTCGGGAGCAGGAGAACCCCCGCGGCGTTTATTACCGGCTAACACACAAAGGCCTGGTTCCAGTGTCTGACCTTCAAACCCAACTGTTCAGACGCCGTCTTCTCCGACCGCGGCGTTTAAAGTCAAGGTGAAGGCAGAGCTGACTCTCCTCTGCAGCCACTCAACAAAACGCTTGTAAATGACAGAGTGACAGCTGAGAGCCGAGGGCCGACTAACCTTTTCCTTTTCTTTACATTCGAGGACACTTGTGTGCTGAAGCGGGGGACTTGAGCCCCAAAGTTTACAAAAGTGTCTGATTAAAATGATCAGGGGGCTCGTCGGCTGATGATTTGTGGCCTCCCTTTCCCCTGGACTCCAACAATTAATCTGCATTTCCACATAAATCCTGATAATTTAGAGCTACGAGGCCATTCAGGGTCCCCTCGCAGGTTTGAATGAGGAAAAGGAACAACACCACCCTTCTTTCCTGACACTAACAGCCACTCCCCTCCTCTTTTCTCTCGGACCGCTCTCGTCTCTGAGCCCGTCTCCCTCTGTCTTATATACATCTATAGTACACTTATGAACACGGACCCCCTGCATTTACATCTCTGCAGAAAATAAAAAAAGAGCAATAAACAGTCACAAGAGGCTAAAAAGATCACAACTGGAGGAAAGAAGTTCCCACAACAACCGTAAGAGTCGTAAAATATCTAATTTATTACGAGGGGGGATTTTATGTCGCCTCGAACGGGGAAACCAAGAGTAGTTTGTCTTCGTAGCAGTCTTTTTTTCTTTGTGAAGAGCTGTTGTGAGTGTCGGAGATCACGTGCAACGTTTGATTAATGAGGCTCTGCAGACACGACCCAACTAAGAGAATCATATAATAAAAAAAAAAAAGATAGAATGTCATACCATGGTGGTCCCGCAGTCTGAGAGATTCGTCTTTATGCTGAAAACGTAGTCGTCCCCGACCTCGACGCCGCGGCACTCTGGATCATTCAGATGTAAATCCCAAATCTACGACACAAACACACACACACAAAAAAACACATACAGAAGACTGTGAAGTGAAAAACACCGTGATCGTATCAGGACATCACCCTGGAGGAGCTGACTTACGTGAACTGGAGGCACTTTGTTGAGGAAGAAAGCGCTCGGAATAAAAACCTCCATGTGGTCGTTGGTGCAAATGACCGTTTCATTGAGCTCTGACGGACAGAGGGGTGAAAACAGAAAGGTCCTTTACTTCCTACATCATCACATCTTTAAGCCTTCGTGCAGAGCAAATGCATCTTTCTGCACAAAATCTTCCAGATTATTAACATTTTTAAACTTCAAATCCATTCAGTAGAGAATATTATCTCCTCTGGTCTGACAGCTGGCTACGTTTCAATTTAATCACTGTCAGAGCAAAAATATGTAAATTAGCTGCAAAAATTAAACTGAAGTCTTCAAGTCCAAAAAAATAATAGCTATGATCATCTTTTCATGACATTTCTGGACTTGAAGGACTTTTAGGGTTTTTACAGCCATCTGAAAGTGTTTCTTTTATCAGAATAGAGCCTTCTGAGGAGGAACTTAAAGAGACTAGTAGGACTGAAACAGGTTTTTTACTTCAGAAACTAAAGTTGAGACTATTAAGAAGACTCCGTGGAGCCATCAGTCAGTCTGACCTCTGACATTTCATCTCAGACGTGTGCTTCGTGAGGTGCGCGCATGCTCACCCTCCTCCTCGGGCTCCAGATGGACCGCCGGGGCGACCGTCCCCGTGGTCAACAGTAACCAGGCCAAAACCACACTGGCGGGTGCCATCTCCCAAAAAACGCCGTAAACCCGCTGGCGGACTCCGGACTCGAGCGCTCCGGTGCCGTTTGGCTCCTCCTGGCAGCTGCTCACCAGAAGACGTAGCACCACCTCTCTCGCTCAAAGCCCATGAAACACGGCTCTAATCAACTGAGAGCCTGGCTCCGGCCTTAAAACACCAGCTTGAATGATGCCCCCCCTCCCCGGCCCATTCCCATCCCCATCCCTCAACAACAATGAGATTCCTCGCATGACTCGGGGGGACCGAGGGGAGTCCGAGGTAACAAGTGTGACACTACGGCGATGCCCTCTTGGTAAACACCTTCCAGCCGCTTCTGACCGCAGGGCGTCTGGTAAAGAGGGACGGCAGGACGGAGGAGGGGGGGGGGCTGACTCTTTGTCGTCTGCATCTTTTGTGCGGGCACTTTTAAAATTTTTACTGGTGCGGGAATCCCAGTCAGTCAGGTGAAAAGAAACTCATTACAAGTCAAGTCAAGGGCAATCCAGTGGGAATAAAAAAAAAAAGGGCTGGTTTGAATGAGTGTGGTTGAACTAAATACCACTTCAGATGTGAACCATCGTCTCCCATCCAGGCAAGACAAAAAAATACAATTTCTGCAGCAAGTCACGGAGTATAAGGGCCACACTGGGAAAAAAAATTGTGGATAATGATTTTTTTTTCATTCCTCACTTAAAGTGAGGAATAAAGTTGAAAGGTCGAGAATAAAATCAAGATGCAGTTTCCGGGATAAAGCTGAAATGTCGAGAATGAAGTCTAAATTTTGAGAATAAAGTCAAAATGTCGAGAATAAAGTCAAAATGTCGAGAATAAAGTCTAAATTTTGAGAATAAAGTCAAAATGTCGAGAATAATGTCAAAATGTCGAGAATAAAGTCAAAATGTCGAGAATAAAGTCAAAATGTCGAGAATAAAGTCAAAATGTCGAGAATAAAGACGAAATGTCGAGAATAAAGTCAAAATGTCGAGAATAAAGACAAAATTTTGAGAATAAAGTCAAAATGTCGAGAATAAAGCCGAAACGTTGAGAATGAAGTCGAAATGTCGAGAATAAAGTTGAAATGTCGAGAATAAAGTCAAAATGTCGAGAATAAAGACAAAATGTTGAGAATAAAGACAAAATGTTGAGAATAAAGTCGAAATGTTGAGAATAAAGTCAAAATGTCGAGAATAAAGACGAAATGTCGAGAATAAAGTCAAAATGTCGAGAATAAAGACAAAATGTTGAGATTAAAGACAAAATGTTGAGAATAAAGACAAAATGTTGAGAATAAAGTCGAAATGTTGAGAATAAAGTCAAAATGTCGAGAATAAAGTCGAAATGTCGAGAATAAAATGTCGAATAAAGTCGAATAAATCAGAATAAAGTCGAAATGTCGAAATAAAGTCGAGAATAAAGAAAGTCGAGATAAATAAAGTCGAAATGTGAGAATAAAGTCGAATGTCGAGAATAAAGTCGAAAATAAGTCGAGAAAAAGTCGTGAATAAAGTCGAAATGTCGAGAAAAAGTCGAATGTCGAGAATAAAGTCGAAATGTCGAGAATAAAGTCGAACCGTCGAGAATAAAGTCGAAATGTCGAGAATAAAGTCGAACCGTCAAGAATAAAGAAGAAATGTCGAGAATAAAGTCGAACCGTCGAGAATAAAGTTGAAATGTCGTGAATAAAGTCGAATGTCGAGAATAAAGTCGAAACGTTGAGAATGAAGTCGAAATGTCGAGAATAAAGACGAAATGTCGAGAATAAAGTCGAAATGTCGAGAATAAAGTCGAATCGTCAAGAATAAAGTCGAAATGTCGAGAATAAAGTCGAACCGTCGAGAATAAAGTCGAAATGTCGTGAATAAAGTCGAATGTCGAGAATAAAGTCGAAACGTTGAGAATGAAGTCGAAATGTCGAGAATAAAGACGAAATGTCGAGAATAAAGACGAAATGTCAAGAATAAATTCGAAATGCAGTTTCCAGAATCGGTGTAGTTTCTTTTTCTGAATAGGCGCAATTTTGACACAATCTCTTCAAAGTATGAATACTTATTATAATACTGAGTCTATGTGATAAAAGCACATAGACACAGACATTATGTTGGTAGAGTAAAGCTGGTTTGAATAAATCTTTAAGACAACTTTATTCTGGAAACTGCATTTCGATTTTATTCTCGACATTTCAAATGAGGAATGGAAAAAAAAAAATCATTGTCCACAATATTTTTTCTCACTGTGGCCCTAATACTCCTTCGTACATATCTGAAATGTGTTGTAACACTGCCAAACCCGCCCCGGGCAATTTGTAAGTAAAAAGACTCATGAATCAGAAAGCCTCTTCACATTTTATGAGTTTCGTTTACAAGATCAGTTTCCAGGACACTGAATCTTCAGCTTTCTTTGTTTTGTAAATGAGACAGACATCAGCGTCTGGCATCGTCCTGACAGTCAAGCGGACGACTGTCTGGGTGAGTAGAGCTTTCTCCCCCCCCAGCCTCCCCCTCCTGCCTCACCTGTAAAAACCCAACAAACGTCCATGACTTCCTTCCCGTTTCCACTTTTAATAGATAAATAAATGCACCGCGGCCATCACAGGCTGACATCCTGTCGCTGACAGACGTTTATTTCCTGAATGTTGCGAGGTCACCTCGGTGTCCGTTTTTTGTGTTTCAGTGAGGTTGTACATAAAAACGCAACATGATTACATCACACCGACACAAACGACATCACTGTACAGGCTCGTTGAAGGAGTTACTGGACAAGTAAATAACGACTGAGACGCCAAGATACCCAGATATACCCAGATACTCAAATACTCAAAATATATTTGAGTCCAAAAGACTAAAAACTTGACTTCAAATACATCTTTAGAAAAAAAAAAAAACACACACACACACATTGGTGCATGTTGTGACCGACTTGCGAAAATATTTCCTAGTAATTGCATTTCATAAATTAATGGTGCTTTATAAAAAGAAACATTAAAAAAAACAAAAGGAGGAAAAACAGAAAATTGTGCAAAACTGTAGCACTTCTATCAGCTCCGTGATAAAAGACCCGGCTGCAGTTCAGATTCCCTCCAGAGGTTCGGGGTCGTCGGTGAACAGGTCGGCCAGGTCGGCTACGGTCAGGACGGCGGCCTCGGAGTGCTTCATGGCTGCGCCGGTGTGACTGAAAGATTAAAAACACGGCTTTCATCAGAGCGCCGTCGTGACCTCGTAAACCCCTTCCGGGATTTGAACTCGTCAAGAACTGCAGCTGATTCGGCGCACGGACCTTTTTTCTGCCGTCTTCAGCATCGCTTGCATCCTCTCCTCAATCGTGGACTTGATGAGGAACCTGTGAACGAACGTCGGCCTGGAAGAGACAGGAGACGGCAGTCGAGGTGAATGCACGGTTCATCGTCTAAAGCAAGCATGATGCTCTTCATAGACCGATGAGCTCCTGTTCTTTCCTGTCCGAAGCTTTACAGTAGAGGATCTCGTAACACAGGACCGCTCAGCGTTCATGACATTATATTTGCAGCACTTCCTGTCACGTACTTGGTTTGGCCGATCCGGTGCACCCTCCCTATCGCCTGGAGCTCGTGAGCCGGGTTGAGAATGGGCTCCACCAGCAACACGTGCGTCGCTTCGATGATGTTCAGACCATTGGAGCCCGTGTGGAGAGGAAGAAGGAGGATGTTTATCTTGTCTTCGTACTTGAAGGAACTCAGATTCTCCTGCAAAAGTCAGCCAGAGACGCAAAGGTTCCAGTCGCACCCGGATCAACACATTTCTGCATTTCTTTGATTTAGGTTTCCTAACCAATTCCAACATGCCTGTCTGTCTTTTTTATTTTGATTTTATACATGTTAACTTTCATGTCAGATGAGAATCTCACAAAAATCTCCAAGAAGAATTGGTTGGTGAAAATCATCTACAGTGCCTTGCGAAAGTATTGGCCCCTTTACTTTCAGTGCAGCAAACTGACTCCAGAAGTTCAGTGAGGATCTCTGAATGATCCAATGTTGTCCTGAATGACTGATGATGATCAATAGAATCCACCTGTGTGTAATCAAGTCTCCGTATAAATACAGCTGCTCTGTGATAGTCTCAGGGTTCTGGTTAAAGATCAGAGAGCATCATGAAGACCAAAGAACACACCAGGCAGGTCCCAGATACTGTTGTGGAGAAGTTTAAAGCCGGATGTGGATACAAAAAGATTTCCCAAGCTTTAAACATCTCAAGGAGCTCTGAGCAAGCAATCATATTGAAATGGAAGGAGTATCAGACCACTGCAGATCTACCAAGACCGGCCGTCCCTCTAAACTTTCATCTGGAACAAGGAGAAGACTGATCAGAGATGCAGCCAAGAGGCCCATGATCACTCTGGATGAACTGATCTACAGCTGAGGTGGGAGAGTCTGTCCAGAGGACAACAATCAGTCCTACACTGAACAAATCTGGCCTTTATGGAAGAGTGGCAAGAAGAAAGACATTTCTCAAAGATATCCATAAAAAGGTCTTGTTTAAAGTTTGCCACAAGCCACCTGGGAGACACACCAAACATGTGGAAGAAGGTGCTCTGGTCAGATGAAACCAAAATCAAACTTTTTGGCCACAGTGCAAAATGATATGTTTGGTGTAAAAGCAACACAGCTCATCACCCTGAACACACCATCCCCACTGTCAAACATGGTGGTGGCTGCATCATGGTTTGGGCCTGCTTTTCTTCAGCAGGGACAGGGAAGATGGTTAAAATTGATGGGAAGATGGATGGAACCAAATACAGGACCATTCTGGAGGAAAACCTGTTGGAGTCTGTGAAAGACCTGAGACTGGGACGGAGATTTATCTTCCAACAGGACAATGATCCAAAACATGAAGACAAATCTACAATGGAATGGTTCACAAATAAACGTATCCAGGTGTTAGAACGGCCAAGTCAATGTCCGGACCTGAAACCAGTCCAGAATCTGTGTAAAGAGCTGAAGACTGCTGTTCACAAACGCTCTCCATCCAACCTCACTGAGCTCCAGCTGTTTTACAGGAAGAATGGACCAGAATTTAGTCTCTGGATGTGTTAAACTGATAGAGACAAACCCCAAGAGACCTGCAGCTGGAACTGCAGCAGAAGGTGGCGCTACAAAGTATTAATGCAAGGGGGCCGAATAATACTGCACACCCCACCTTTCAGTTTTTTATTTGTTTAAAATATCCAATAAATTTCATTCCACTTCATGATTGTGTCCCACTTAGTTGATTCTTGACAAAAAATTTAAATGTTATATTTTCATGTTTGAAGTCTGAAATGTGGCAAAAGGTTGAAAAGTTCAAGGGGGTCAAATACTTTCATAAGGCACTGTAAATGCATTAGAGCGACTCAAAAGTACCTTTTAACGGACTAAATCAAGTTTCTTTTTTTTTTTTTTAAACTTCTGGACTCAGATGACATGTTGAACATTAAATTACTTTGAACACATGTGAGTTTTACAGTAACAGAATAACAGCAGTGTGGAAGAACCCCACAGTGGTCCAGTTCACTGCTCCACCTGCTTACCAGTAAAACTGTTTGTCCTTTGTTTGTTTGTGACCAGATCAACCAAGAAAAGTCAAATATTAACAAGCAGAATGGGAGAGTGTTGCAGGAAGTCAGTTCTGGTGGACAGCTGTGCAACCTGGGAAAAAACCGGCTGAGAACTGGGAACATCTGGATCATTCTATCTGGGTTATACCTCCGTATACTTTCATTTCTTAGCCTGTAAAGAAACTGCACATTTCAAATAAACCCTCAGCTTTTATTGTGAAGTACCTTCTTTGTTCTTCTATCTATTAACATCTTAAAATATATATATGATATTTTGAGTATCTAACTAACTCCGGGGTGGTCACACACATCCCAGCGGGTCATACTGGGGCAAAACATCTGGCTGTCCTGTTACATTAGACGTGTAGAAAAAGTCACCTGGAATTTGTGAATTCCGTTGATCTGCGAAAACTCCATGTTGTTGTCGAACAAGGCCTTAGCGATGATGTCCAGGACACTCTGCCACTGTTCAGACGAGACAAACACAAACACCTCGTCAGCTCCAACACCAAGATCGTCCGGACCAATCCACGTCTACCAGAGCAGCTCACGGTTACCGTGGAGAAGACGAGACACTTGGCGCCGGGGTCGGTCACTTGGATCCTCTTCAGCGTTCTCACCACCGCCTCCACTTTGGTCGAGTGGCTTCCCTGAAACGCACAGTTGTCAAAGCAGCAAATGAAACCGCCCCTCCCCCCGTCCCGTCACAAACGGACAAAACTGCTCGGGCCGCTGTGGAAAAACGCCGCCACCAACCGACCGACCGACCTTGACGGGTATGTCTTGGTCCTGGCTGGACGACTGGGTGGTGAACACGTAGGAGATTTCTGCGTGGGACGTGGTCTGCCTGCAGATGGCGCACTTGATGGCGCGGCGCCTTGAGCCCACGCTGTACTGGTCGACGATGATGGCGATGCACTCGTTGCAGAAGCAGTGGCCGCAGGTCAGCACCGCCCACTGGAGGGAGAGCGAGGACACGGGGTTAAATCATTTCTCATTTCTAATGAAAGGCGTAACCTTCTTTTTTTTTTTTTTCCCGAAGTAACTTTCTTCTCTTAGTTACAAGTAATATTTAAAGGATAATTCATCTACGAAGGGCATCTGGTGGTCAGCACTGTTGCCTCACGGCTAGAAGGTTCCAGGTTCAAACCTCAGTAGGTTTTTTCGTATGTTTTGTATGGAGTTTGTATGTTCTCCCCGTTCTTGCGTGGGTTTGCCAGCTTCCTCCCACAGTCCAAAGACATGCATGTCAGGTTAACTGGTGGTTCTAGGAGTGATTGTGAGAGCGAGTGGTTGTTCGTCTACATGTGGCCCTGCGATGGACTGGTGACCTGTCCAGAGTTGGACCCCTGGACTTTGCCCGAAGAGAGCTGGGATAGACTCCAGCAGATCCCCGTGACCCTGCAGAGGATTAAACGGGTATACAGTGATCCCTTATTTTTTGTGGTTAATGGCGACCCCTCCCCCGCAAGAATCAAAATCCACGAACTGGCCGGAGCCCCAAGCCTCAATAATGTGTTTAAAATATGTTTAAAAGCCGCAAAAAAGTAGCGAGGCACTGCAGCGAAACAAGACAAAGACTCTACTGTGGTCTTTCTGTTACCTTCTGAAACCGCTCTTTCATCTAACCCCGTTTTCATTCTGCCGTCCCAAGACAAACACACTACATTACCCATAAAGCCACACCATTACCCATAAGGCCACCTTCTTAAAGGGGCCAGGCTGGCTCACAACATTTCTTTGCTTCGAGAGAACGCACAACATCCTGTGATGTTTCTACAATTTTTTCTTGATTTTTAAAAAAAAAATTATATATTTCTGAAAAAAATCCGCGAATAACTAAAACCGCTTAAAAACTTAAAGCGCGAATTGGCGAGGGATCACTGTAGATGATGGATGGATGGATTCATCTTTAATACGTCTGATATGTCACCTGTGCTTTTCTACAGACGTCAACCCATGCGACTCCTATAATCCAACTTTTCTCGTTTAGACGGCTGTGCTTGAATGTTGCCCATGTAACTTCCATCCCTCCATCCATCCATCCATCCATCCATCCATCCATCCATCCATCCATCAGCTCCCGCTTGGTCCGGAGTCGGGTCGCGGGGGCAGCAGCTTCAGCAGAGGTCCAGACCTCCCTCCCTCCAGCCGCTTCCACCAGCTCCTCTGGGAGAACCCTGAGGTGTTCCCGGGCCAGCTGAGAGATATAATCTCTCCAGTGTGTCCTGGGTCTGCCCCGTGGTCTCCTCCCAGTTGGACATGCCCGAACCACCTCAACTGGCTCCTCTCTATGTGAAGGAGGAGCGGCTCTACTCTGCGTCTCTCCTGGATGACTGAACTTCTACTTCTCACCTTATCTCTAAGGGAGAGTCCAGCCACCCAGCAGAGAAAACTCATTTCTGCCGCCTGTATCCGGGATCTCGTTCTTTCAGTCACTACCCACAGTTCATGACCTGTAGGTGAGGGTTGGAACAAATGAACTGTGTAACTTTTTAAAATAAATACAATTATTAATGAGCTCAGGTTGGCAAATCTTACAAGCAGGGGTTACTCCGGCAACTCAAGCACACTGCAGTCAGACGAAAAGTTCCTGTAAATGCCTAAAACTACACTCAACATTCGTCAAAATGACGAATGTTTGATATGCAAATCTCAGAGGAAATCAGCTTCAGGGTTTATTAACAAAACAGTTGATCTACTTCCTTTCACTCTGAGAAGGCAGTAGGTTCTGTTCAGTAACAGGTTGCAGGTGTAAACGTATACTGAAACACCCTGGAGCAAAAATGTAGCGTGAAACAGGGACACTTGTGCTCACCTCCTGGCCCAGGGGCCGGGCACAGATGGGACACGGCTCCGGGTTCAGCCCTCCAGTAGACTTGTCCTGTGACTTTAACGGACCAACAAAGAACAGACGTTATATGGACGGAGTTCACGTCGCGCAGTTGAAGATAACTAAACAGGTTAAACTGGAGGAATGTCATGCATGTTTTATTTAGTGTCCATTATAAAATGACCTTTTCCAGGTTTGTGAGATACAGGAACTGCCCGAGCTTCTTCTGGAGTTGAGACTTGGCCACAGCCTGGTCGTTCAGGAGCTTGACCCTGTTCTGCTCCACCTGGGAGAAGAAAAACCCAGCGAGGCCACAGGTCAGGAAGGCAATAAAAGCAGTAAAAGCTGAACATTAGAGACCAGTTAAGCCTTTTAGATCCACCTAAAAAAATCAGTTGCGCAGGCTCCTTTTAAATAAGGACAAAGCCATCAGTTTTAAATAAAGCTTCATCTGAAAAACAGGAAAGTTGCAGTTGTATAATCGGTTTATTAATTCCACAAATCATACTGCAGGTCACTAGAAAAACAATCCGAGTTTATGATTGCTGAAGGCGATTCATGCTGGGTAGAGGAGCAGGCTGCATCTGTTATAGTAACTCTACTGACAGTAGAGATTCACTAGTTGGAGAGCGACCATACTCTACCCGCTGAGCAACAATAAATGCCATTTACTGATGTGAAAACAACGGGATATGCTGTAGGCAGGAGATGACGATGGTCAGCCTTCACGATGCCCCCTTTGAGTTCGAGTCGTCTCTTCACCATCACAGTGAAGACAAACGGCACAGAGAATGAAAGGGTTTGTTTTTCTTTTCTCCTTCTTCTTCTGCATTCTTCGTATATTTATTGGAGATTGGCAAACAAAGGGGGGTGTATTCCTTCTACCAAGTGGTATGGAGCGATAGTTTTCTAAGTCAGTAGATCCTGACCGGGCCCGTCACAGGCACAACAGCTTAAAGGACTGAGCAGGTGGTTGGCCCCGTTACATTTCCCAGCTCCTAGGTTTTACCCTCAATAACCCATCTAACATAACAGCCTTAATAACCTGCTTTCCCTGTTTTCAAGGCAATATCAAGGTACTTTTTACAAGCCAGGTGTAATTATACAGTAACAACAAAAGTACGTAAGCATCTGAAACTCGCCTCGTGCGGTTCTATGATGTGCAGCAGTTTGGGCTTCGGCTCGTCAGGCAGACGCACGCGCAGCCTCTCCGTGGCCATGCCCAACTCGTCGATGGCCGACACGTGGTTACGCAGGACCATCCAGTACTCGTGTAGCACCTGAGAAGAGACGAAGGCAACTTTCACTCGAGTCTGTTTAAGCAACGTCAGAGCATCCGTAGATGTTCTGTTCTGCCTACAAACCTTGTACTCCTTCTTCCAGTTCTCAAACAGCTCCATAAAAGTGTTTCCCTCCTCCACCAGCTCTGGGTCCACACGTTTGACTTTGGCAAAAGACAAGATGGCCTTTAAAGTGCGCTCCGTCTCACTGGCCGCCCACAGGCCACGGCTGGTGGTGGGGAGACGGTCGTCCACCAGCCCCTCTTCATCCTCGATCATTTCTTCAAAGATGGCCGTCTGACCTTTCACCCTGCCAAGCAACGTTGCCCCGTCAACTAACACAGTCGCACAACGACGCTCCGGTTGACCGACGGCAGCGGCTCTACTTACGTGTGAGCGAACAGCTTGGATTCATAATCGGTGAAAAGCTCGTCTGCTTTGCAAAAGACGCAGCTGTGACATGAAAATGGAAAGGCACGTGGTTAGTCTTGGCTGCACATGACGCAAAAGAGCCGCGGTGGAAATGAACGATATCACGCTTATAATGCGTGACGCGGCAATAACACACTGAAGAGCTCACTTATTGAGGGGCAGCCGCACCGGCCTGAGGTGGCAGACGGTGGCTTCTTCAATCACTTCTCTGGACGCCGGACCCTCAAGACTCTTCACCGCATCTTGCACAGTCTTTTGTGACTTCATCAGGTCTTGCATTTGCGCCGTAAGCAGAAACTGGAGACCGCGAGCATCACGGAACCTGAAGGATACCCAGAATGAACTTATTTTCAGCATCCCGGTCTCGGGAGAATTACCAAAAAACAAAGAAAAAGGAAAAAAAAAAATGTAGTGATTTTAAAAGTGTTTCACTTGTCTGCCATGGAGAGCTTGTTGGCCTGCTGTTTGTAGCTGGACGTGAGCTCATTCTTGACGCGGGACACCAGATCGTCGTCTGTGGAGAAGCGGGTGGCCTTCTGAATGACCTCCAGCCACCAGGGAGAGTTCAGCTTGACCTAGCAGAGGAAAGTGAAGCAGGATTTTCTTTTTTTGGCTGAAAGTCTAAATAAGATCTGGACTCTCTCAATTATTACCTGCTAAAATGGTAAGAGGACCATCTCACCTCAGTGCTGCTACCTGCATCTGTTTATATAGTCATTTCATTCAGCTATTTCTGTGCTCTCCTCTCTCTGTCTTCCGTCCTCTCTCTGTTCTGTCTCCTCTCTTTTTCTTTCTTTACCCAGCTGGTCTTCATCAGGAAGGTCCCCCCATATGATCCAGGTCCTGCTCAAGGTTTCTTCCTCTTAAAGTGGAGTTTTTCCTTGCCACTGTTTGGCTTGAAGGTTTTTTCTCCCACTGTGGGAGTTTTTTACTTGCCATTATCCTTGATTAGGATTTAATATTATAATTTTAGTTAATGATATTTGCTCGGGGGTCATGCTCTGGGTCTCCTGTAAAGCGCCTAGAGACAATTGACGTTGTAACAGATGCTATACAAATAAAATTGAACTGAACTAAATTAAAAAGAAATAGATTTTTTTCTTAACTGCCTCTTGAAATTAACCTTCATTAAAAAGGTGACATAACATTCAATGGAGCATTTGAGAAGAATAATGGCCAAATAATGTATTTAACTGAAAATAAAAGCTTACAGAAATGTAAGAAACCCACTTCCTCCAACCCTGGCTTTAGTTGTCTGCATTAAAATCTTAAACTAGAGATTATTGATGCCCAAGAGGCATAAATACAACTCAAGTCATTTGTTCAACATCAACATCTAACATAACTTCCTTTATGTCAAAGTTCTATTACGTTGGTATCGGAATGAAAGTAAAAGTCAGGTATTGGTGTTGAAAGTAAAGTGTTGGTTTTAGTACCGATACTCAGGACCTAAAGCTTTGGCTGCTAACGTGTCGGTTCTCACCTTTCGCTTCAGATCTTTGATGTTCTGCAGCACCGGCTGCAGGGCCTGATGGGCGTCCGCCACCTCAGAGTCATATTTGGTCATGTAGTGCTGTCGCAGCTGCTCCGCCTGCAGAGACACGCCAGGTTACGTTGAGCAGCAAAACCTCAGCAAATTCACGACAGACAGACAGACATGCACAAAATCAAAAGTTTATTTGGAAGCAAAGCCGCTGTAAACTTCCGACTGAAATAAAAAAGTGTCCAGAGACAAATGTGAGTGAAATACCTCCTCGCTCAGTCGGTCATCTCTCAGCGTCGGGGGAATCCCAGGGTGCTTTGCGTTCAGCAGCTCCATCAAGTTGTGCGTTGCATGAAGCCTCTGTTTTCACAGCAGCAAGTTAGTAACAACAACCAGAAATGTTTGTACTTTCACAAATTAAGAACACTTAATAAGCATTGGAACGATAAACCTCCAACAGAGGGATAACGCTTTTGTCTCATAACCCTTTGAGTATTTCAGCTTAGCTGCAGCTGGTTCCTTCGTGTTTTTGTCCTCGCAGCAGTGAACCCCCTCGTATGCTAATAGCAGCTATGGAAAAGAAGATAAACGACCAAGATGAGACCACTTACCTGCAGTGAATCTGTTTTCAGCCTGTCTTTGTGCTCCTCCGACGACCGGAGCACTTCTCTATACATGTCGGCCGCCTCGACAAAATCACCTGCAGGCGGTAAAGGAGAGAGGAGTCCTTAGGACCTCACGGCGTCCAGCACATTCAGAGCCAATCAGCTGAGCCACGTGAATGAAGATGAGATCACGGCCTGTGCTTTGTTTGAACCGATTCCCATGGGAAACTGGGAGTGGAGGGCGCGCAGGCACGGACGCGAGGGTTTTATACCTCTGATGATGTGGATTCCTGCCAGGCCGTTGAGTGCGCACACCAATTGTCTGTGGGCTTCTTCGCACTCCACTCGACATTTCTTCTGCAGGGACTTGAGGAGCTCCTCCATCGTCATGGTGCTGTGAGCGGAGGAGCGCAGAAAAAAAAAAAACCAGCTGAGCAAATCCCTCACTTCAAATTACACAGAGCGGCCTAGCTTTAGACAAACACAACCGCACACATGCATCTAATACCTCCTCCTGTGATGCTCTGTAGTCTAACTAAACTAGTCAATTAACTAGTGTGGAAGCTTGGAGAAAAAAAAACAAAAAAATTCTCATGTGTACCTTTTTTGCAGAGGCAGGAACTCCCCCCTCACAGCCTGCGGATGGCAGCAGGCCTGCCGCAGCCTCAGCAGCGGGTAAAGGATGGTGTTGACGGTGCGGCGGTCGAGGCTGCCCAGTTTCAGGCTCCAGTCCGAGATCTTCCTGAGTTTCACCAGAGCATCCTGGGAGCAGACTTCATGCTGGCGGTGGTAGAAGTGACCCTCGACAGGAGAAAAGTGCAGCCAGTGCACCTCCTCAGTCTGAGGGGGTATCTGAATCTGAAGGGAATAAGGGAGGATGGACAGACGGAGGGTGGGATGCAAGGTAGAAAGGAAGCATGAGAGGAAGTAAGGCAGTGAGGAAAGAAGGAAAAATGACAAAGAATTAAATCAAGAAAAAAACAAAGAAAAAGGAATTATTGGAAGAAGGAAAAAATCAAATTCTCCTGCCTGATCAATGACGTCTTTTTTAGCTGACCGCCACAGAATCTGAGCAATCACGCTGTATAAAGGCTCAGAGTTTCCACGTCGATAGGGCCGATACAGCAGCTGGTCCCACCAGTGTTTCACCCAGTACGGGTCGACTCCGAGGAAAAGCACCAGGCCATACAGATCTGCAGAGCCAAATCAGTTGCGCGGGTACGTTTAGTCGCATTTTCTGCAGCTTCCTTATAGAATCCTGTCTTGATTTCATACCGATTTTCTCACCTTCCAAGCCTCTTTGAACAGGAGTGCCACTGACACACCAGCGGTTGACAGAAGCAAGACGCAGGGCCATTTCTGCAGCCTGACGGCAAAAACAAGCGGGAGACGGATGGAGGCGTGAGTAAAAACGAGCGACCGAAATCCCAAGATGAACGCGGGGGACCGGCTCACCTTGGCAGTGGGGCACTCGACCATCTGAGCCTCGTCCAGGCAGATGCGCCACCACTCCACGGCCACCAGGGGGCTGGGGATGGCCATGTAGCGCTTCTGGCTGCGGAAGCGGCGCCCGTCCTTGCTGTTGCTGTGGGGGATGTCGACGTAGTTGAGCTCCGAGCGCAGCACGTCGTAGGTGGTGATGACCACGTCCTGCTCGGCGAGCATGCGCGGCTGGATGAAGCCGTGCTTCTTCACGCCCTGGTAGACCTGAGAGGAGGGGAGGTGTCTTAATGCTGGCCGGCAGAAGCATCGAGGAAACACTTTAAGAAGATTAAGAAGACATTTGTTTCTCACCAGCACCCTCAGGGACGATGACCTGATGTGCCGGTTGATCTCCTCCACCCACTGGTGGCAGATGGAGCTCGGGGAAATGATGAGCGTTGCGCCGGTGGACACTGGTTTCATGGCTACCAGGCAGTGAGGGCAGTAGAACGGCGTAGTTTTGAGACTCTCCTCTTTATAGTTGACGCAGTCTGCGTGCTGCCACAGCTGACAGTTCATACACTGCACACGAGCCTTGTAGTCGATGATGCCCAGCTCTCCGCAGATGCACTCGAAGCGGTAGTCGGGGGTGTTGAAGGGGACTACGGACGCTCTGGTGGGGGTCTCCGTCTCCTCCTGTGAATCGAGCTGCGGGGCGTCGCCCCTCTTTTCAGACGCAGCATCAGTTCTGGGCACGCCCCGCGTGTCTGGCTCGCTGTTATCCTCTTGACAGGCCCTGTTGAAACACCCACCATGTCGCCCGGCTGGTCCGCTCTCTCATGCAGGCTTTCATCCCACCCCTTCGTTTCAGCGTCTTCTGCAACGGGACAGTCAGACGAGGGGCTCAGATCTCTTTGGTCCTCCGAGAGAGAGCTCTGCAGGGCCGCTTCTGCCTTCTCCTTCGCTCGCCTCTGAAACAACTTCCTGGGCGTGCCCTCCGCGCTCTTGGGACTCTGACAAAAAAAGCCAAAATGCAGCTCAAACTGGGACAACGCAACAAACGAGCATTTGCAGGATCAAATCTGAGCATTAGAAGCGCTTCATCCTCACAAACTTGGACGCTCCTGCCAGTATTTTCTTCGTCTCTTTGTAGTTCTTCCCCAGCCTGAACGAGCCGGCCAGGCCGCGGCCTTTCACCTGCTCCACCATCCCCTCGCTTATGAGCTTCGCCAGCGTCTTCTTGATGTGATTGCGGTTCTTTAAGAGGTCGTAGCCGTAAGTGGCACGGATGTAGGTGAACACGGCGTTGACGGAGGCTCCTTTGCCAGATCGCATTTCCTTTATAGCAGTGACCAGCATGACGCGCACAGCTGCGAAGTCGGTAGGTAAAAGATCATACAACACGCGTATTAGACGTGAGTCGCTGAGGACCGAGGACAGCCTGAGAGGATGCTGAGTGACCTACTTGGGTAGGATATTTTGATTTTTGGCTGAGCTTCGGACTTGCAATGTATGGCCTTCTTCCTTTCCAGCGGAGGAGGAGGAACAAAGTAATTCACAGACTTTCCCTGTAAAACCGACATACGTATAACATGTAATCTGCAATCGTCAGCGGCAGAGCGACAGGACGGGGGTTAAGTGTAACTGAGCCTCACCACAGGCAGAGTGAGGGCCTCCTGCTCCAGGTCCTGCCTGGTGTGAAACAGGATGAGCGCCAGAACCTCCACCGTCTTTCCAAGCCCCATCTCGTCGGCCAGGATCCCGCCCGGCCACTCGATTCCAGCCAGTGGAAATTCCCGAATTAGACTGGAAAAAATAAAATGATTATAAGTCACAAAAAGTGTGGTTTTGTGATCTAAACAGCTGCGATGGTGCCTTTTGTCACTGAGCACTGAGTATTTGAAAAATAGAAATAGATAAATAGAAGGAACAGTGATCTGGGATATCGCCACGCTGTAGAGTAATACCACTTCTGACCACACGGGGGCAGTGTATTACAAGACAGTTCAAGTGTCGGCCCCTGAATGTACGGAGCCCTGTTTGGATCATAATTCAATGAATAAATGAGTCTATTATTATGAAATACGGGGGTTTATTATTATGAAATACATATTCATTATTATGAAATGTTTCCCATTTTTATGAAAAAAATGTAATTATTATGAAATACATTTTTTTATTATTTAATCTTAGTTTAATGCATAATAGTTTATTTCAGAATGGCTTTTTTATCTAAGAATTCGTTTTTACATAATTGCTTCATTTTTCATAAGAATGAGGTTTTACATAATAATGACATTTTGCCACTGGGCGGGGCCAGTGGTTGACCTGCACCCTCATTGGCTGATCCTTCTCCATTCTACGCTCTGACATCAACTAGTTTTGGCCGTGAGGTCCCGTTAGCAGCGGGCCGTGGCGTTATCAAGGTGCGCTCCTAGTCCGATTGTAGCTATGGCAGCTTGGACTGAGCTACGGTAAACCTTGACGTTTCTTAGTCGATGTCAACTTTTAACCGTAAACTGAGGTGCATTCTGCCACCTACTGCCCTGGAGTACCGTATATACACTGCACCTCTTGCCCACTATCGATATTCACTGTTCTGTTGCTTATGCCTGAATCAAAGAGCAGCCAATCACATAAATGGCTCCGCCCTCTCTGCTGTGATTGACACACAAATCATTCTTATGAAAAACAAAGCCATTATTATGTAAAAGCTCATTCTTATGAAAAACGATTTCATAATAATAAACGCCTGTATTTCATAATAATAGACTCATTTATTCATTGAATTATGACTCAAACGGGGCCAAAGGACAGAGGGGGGTGTAACGAGAGATCCCGGACCGTTCCCGCTCATCAGCACAGCCCTGCTCTCTCTAGTCAACACGGCGGATCTATACGGCCCCATGTTGTCAGAAGTGGTGCTGCTACACCGAGCAGCTCTAACGCAAGAGATCCAAAGCTCTTACCAGCCAGTGAAAGGGTTGTAAAACAACTTCTTGCCACACAGAGTAACCAGCTCCCGCCAGAGGAAATGAAGCGATTGTTCTACAAACAAGCAGAGAAAGATGAATAATCTTTACGACCGGAGCCTCTGCTTCCATGATCCTCTCGGTTTCCACAAATGCACATTCATCAGTTCTTCTAAAAACTTGAAAGCTGTTATCTGTATTACAAACTTCACGTCAATGGGCCAACAGGGCCAAAGCACTTATGTACATCTGTCTTCTATTTTGTTTTTTCTGTCCTCCTCCCGTCCTAAAGAGACGATAATCATGAGTGAAAACCCCACTTCCACAGAGGTTTCTAGCGTACCTTTGGGGGTGGCGTTCCTGTATTTCTCTCTCCCCAGCATCCAGTTGACTGCCTGGCTCTGATAGCGCCTCAGCACTGGAATAAGAGCTTTGTGTTGGACATCGTATGCCGCCTCGCGGCTCTCTTTCTGGATGCTGATGCCTGACGTAGTCGTAGAGCTCCTCCACGTTTTGCCTCTCCAGGTCCGTGTCACACTCTTCCTCCTCGTTCTCTACGACTTCTGCGTGAAAATGAAAACCCGGGTCAAATCACTTGCGTCAACGGCCCGGATGAAAGCGTGCGGCAGACGGGGCCGAGGCACCTACCTGGAATGATGAAATCATAGAAATACTCCATCAGTTTCTGCATTAGCTGATTTCGCTTTCTTCAGTCGGGGCATTTCCCTCGCTGAGGAACTCTGGCTTTCCAAGCCCAGTTTCCAGCAGGTAAATCCCAACCTGCCAATCAGCATCCAGCAGCTTTAATTACTCTTGTTTTCTTTTTTTTTTTTAACACAGAGAGTTCCAACTGAACAGCAAATGAGATTAACGAGCCAGAAAACATTCAGACTTTGTTGCTTTTCAGTTAAACTGAAACTTTCTTTCTTTTTCAAAATCAAAGTTTTAAGATTTTAGCCAAATAATTTTATGTTTTTCTTCCTCAGCTCAGAAATACTCTCATACCTTGACTGCCTGCTCTTTTGTCTGGTGGCAGAGCTGCACCACCCTCCTCTTCTGCAGCCAGTCCAGATCCTCCAGTGGGATCCTGCTGAGGCTGCACTCTGCCGTGCAACTGTCCTCGTCGGGCCTCGACTGGAGTCCTGAGCGCTCATCGCAGCTGCTGTAAGTAAGGCAGAGCTGCTCACCCATCCTGTGGAGGGTGAAGACTCTCTGCTCGTAGTCAGGCGGCAGCCACGCCGGCCGGACGCTGAACTCCCCGATGAGGGCCTTCCAGACGTGGCCCAGCTTCCAAGCCGGCACCACGGACAGCGCCAGGGAGGGGGAGGCGCAGGCGCTGTCCGAGGATGTGCCGGGAAGTTCTTCTGAAAACCGGACAGAGTGCGTGCAGACGGCCTCCGCGGCGTCCTCTCCAGCAGCGGGAAAAGAGGTGACGGGACTGTGGTCGGCTGAAAGTCTGGAGCAGGACGGGGTCTGGTCATCTTCCTGGATCACCTCGTTCCTCCGGTCCTCCGCCATGTTCCACTCCAGCCGCTTCTTGGCATCTTCATCCACCCTCACGGGCGGGGCCCTCTTTCTCCGGCTGCTCATGGTGAAAGTCTAAAACATTAATAAGAAAAAAAAAAAGAATTGTTCCTGTAACCTGTATTACTGTTTTCACAGAATGTTTTCAAACTAAACAAATACATTCATGTCCGCTATTTTACACATATCTGTGAAATCAAACTAGTCTGTAAACATCTCTAAAATCAAGGCTCAACAATACGATCAATAACAACTGTATCTGGCATAACCTGGCATCGGTAACGGCCAATAAACCTCTCCTGAGCAGAACAACATACGAGATGTCTGATCAGGGATGAAGAAGATCACAGGCTTCGAGCAGGAGGAGGATCAGACAGATGAAGTGAACGCATTCTTCAACAGTTTCAGTTCAGAGACCAGCTCAGCATCCTCCTCTCCTGCCCCCAGACAAGCAGACCTCCCACCCTCCAGATGGTGTGATTCCCAGAGTCCTGGAAGCTTGTGTGGACCAGCTATGTGGGATTCTACGGCACCTCTTCAACATCAGCCTAAGCCAGGAGAAGGTTCTGGTGGCGTGGAAGACATCCTGGCCTGTTCCAGTACCAAAAAGATCTCATCTGTCTTCTACTACAGACCTGTAGGCTCGAACATCCCACATCATGAAAGTCCTAGAGAGACTTTTATTGGCCCACCTAAATAAGCAAACCAGCAGCTTCCAGGACCCACTGCAGTCTGGTTGTCGTCGTGGGGTTGAAGTCCATCATACACCTGCTTCAACGAACCCACAGTCATCTGGACAAAGCCCTGTGAGGATCATATTCTTCCATTTCTTTAGTGCGTTTAACAACACCCAGCCTGCTTTACTACAAAATAAACTCCAGAAGACACAGGTGGATGCCTCCACAACCACCTGGATCACCGACTACCTGACAAACAGACCACAGGTGGTTGATGAGATCCCATAAAGGGAAATTCAATAAATGGAGGTGTGTCTGAGCAGGTGGAATCACTTCTTCTTGAAATCGCTTCTTAAAGTTTACAAACACAAAGATTAATATGCATTTAAACCGTTTGGGGGAAGCCCAGATGATGATGCCATGGCTTTGGAAGCTTCTGCTTGGTTAATTGACATCATCTGAGTTAACTGGAGGCACCTGTGGATGTATTTTAAGTCACACCTCAAACACACTACTTCCTTGTGTGACATCATGGGAGAAATCAAAAGAAATCAGCCAAGATATCAGCAAGAGAACTGTGGAACTCCACCAGTCTGGTTCATCCTTGGGTCCTAGTTTCCAGATGTCTAAAAGGAGCCATGTTCATTTCTTCCAATAATTACATTCAAGTATAGATTCCCACCATGGGAACGTCCAGCCATCATAGCGCTCAGGAAGGAGATCGGTTCTGAGTCCCAGGGATGAACCTGCTTTGGTGTGATATGTATCAACCCCAGAACAAAAGCTGAACAGCTGGTGAAGATGCTGCTGAAGCTGGTCAGAGAGTGTCATCATCCACAGAGAAACCAGTCCTGGACCAACATGGACTGAAAGACCACTCAGCCAGGGAGAGACATTAATCCAGAAGAAACAGAGCAAAGACAGATTACAGTTTATAAATGAACACAGGGACAAAGACCATAACTTCTGATGACATTTGATTAAACTAGAATTTATGGACCATCATATGACCATCGTTACATTTGCAGGAAAAAGGGGGAAGCTTGGAGACTGAGAACACCATCCAACTGTGAAGTACGGGGGTGGCAGTATCATGCTGTGGGGATGTTAAGCTGCAGGAGGGACTGGTAGACTTCACTAAATAGAGGGCATCGTGAGAAAAGAACATCATGTAGAAATATTGAACCAACATCTCAGACATCAGCAAGGAAGTTGAAGCTTGGACACAAATTGGTGTTCAGATGGACAATGACCCTGAACACACCACCAGATTAGTTATAAAGTGGATGAATCACAACAGAGTCAATGTTTTGGAGTAGTCATCACAAAGACCTGATCTCAATCCTGTAGAAACTTTATAGGCAGAGCTGAAAAGGCGTAAGAGCAAGAAGACCTACAACTCTGACTCAACTAGACCAGTTCTGTCAGGAGGAATGGACCAAAACACCTCAAACTACTGTGAGAAACTTCTGGAAGGAAACCCAAAATGATTGACCCAAGTCAGGCAGTTTGAAGGAAATAACACCAAATGCTAAGGAAATGTATGTAAACTTCTGATTTAAACCAATCAGAAGGCTTACAAAGCCATGACATCATCATCTGAGCTTACCCAAATTATTTAAAGGCGTAGTAATCTTATTGTGGATAAACTTCTGACTTTGAAGAAAGTAATAAAAAATTAAGATCTCTCTCATTTTTCTTGGTTTAAGAAAACAGAAATAATTTTGGTAACCTAACTGACCTGAAAACATTATAAAGTTTAGTCTGATTTAATGTTGCACAGTGAGAGGGAAAATAGATTATGTGTCTTTTTATACTCTGGTTTCAACTCTACGTAAATTTTGCATGGTATCCATGACATTTATGTTACTTCTGCATTAAGAGACATCGGTTAAAAAACACATTAAATGCTTAAAACAACATATAACATAAGTGCTTATAACATAAGTACAGTGATTATTATATCTGCGATATTCATTGCTGATGTTTACGTAAACGGAATTGCTCGTCAACACGTCTACCGGCTTACAAACCACTGCTTTTAAATGTGCTGCATCCTTTCGTTGAAATTACTTTGTCTAAAGACAAAGGAAGCCGTGTGAAAGTGTAAAGACACCGTTATACACCGACAGCGCTCTCACACAACGCTGCGCATTTCTGCTCAGTTTCATTAAAAACGAGCGAAATAAAGAGGAATATTTACTTGTTGAGCCTCTCAAAGCCCGCTCCGGTTATTACTCCCGTATGTGCAGTCGTTTCATGTTGAAGAAGCTGATCGCAGTGGAATCAAAAAGCACCAAAGCAGCAAAACGTGAGAACATAAAAACACCAAAACAGTTCAACCGCAGACGGCAATGTTGATGTCCGCCATATTTAAATGCAGGAAGTGACGCAACCGGAAGAAGCCTGTTAGCGACAAAAAGAAACGTCATATGCTTTATTTGGAATATTTTTTTTAAATATAGTTTAATTACGTATTTTAAAAATATGTGTGGGTAGTTTTTTGCATTTAATCAATTTTCAAAAAATAGATTTGAAACATAAAAAATAGAGAAAAAATTAAATAAATTAAAATAAAATATATTTTATGTAACACTCATCAAGCAAATACTTAAATTATTC
This sequence comes from Hirundichthys speculiger, assembly GCA_018398805.1. NCBI lineage: Eukaryota > Metazoa > Chordata > Actinopteri > Beloniformes > Exocoetidae > Hirundichthys > Hirundichthys speculiger. The sequence goes on along the minus strand of JAGFBZ010000626.1, from coordinate 714,991 downwards.
GTCTTGTTATTATCTCATATTTTGATTAATTTTTTGGCAATTAAGATTTTTATATTGGGCACAAAATAATAAAATAATAATTTAAAGCACAGTTTCAAATCGTGTTTAATCCTTGGCCACACCCTTACTATCCAGAGGTTACCATAGTGATGAGACACATTTAAAACAACATCAGTTGACCAAAGTGCTGTATGGATTACGCCAAAGAAAAAATCCTAAATCATCAGCAAATATAAGCAAATACATCAAAGAATAAAAATAGAGCAAAGCAATGACATCTAATAAGACGATAAAAACAACAATACTGTAAGCAATCCATCCATCCCTCCATCCATGCCCACTTAATCCTCTGCAGGGTCAGGGATCTACTGGAGTCTATCCCAGCTCTCTTCGGGCGAAAGGCAAGGGTCCACCCTGGACAGGTCGCCAGTCCATCGCAGGACACTGTAAACAATATTACAAAAAAGAAAAAAAAAACAAATATAAAGTTATCTGATTTTGTGGCTCTTTATTGTGTTTTTTACTGTCAGTGTAAAGGAAGGAAAGTGGGGAGGACATGCAGCAAAGGGTTTCAGGCTGTGAGCCAAACCCGTGACCGCCACAGCAGGGCTGTAGCCTCTTTACATGCACCACCTGCTCAAACCAGTGAGCTATCCAACTCTGGTGTCAAAACTTCCAGCTTTTCCACAATCTGGGAGCAACAACAGAAAAAACCTCTATCACCTCTGCTTTGATCTTGGAGCTGACGAGCAGCTGCTTGGTTGATCGCAGTGCTCTGGCTGGACTGTGAAATGTTAAAAGCTCTGACAAGTGAGGTGTTATCATACAATTAAGACTCTCAAAAATGAGCAATAAAATCTGAAACTGGATCCTGAACTGAACAGGAACCCAGTGAAGAGCTGTTGTCAGTTTTTTTCCGCTGTAGTTGTGTTTCTTGACAAGCTGACATCTGAAACCACTTGGAGTCTTGAAACTTTTGAAACCTCTTGGTCCTTCTGTCACTTTTCTTGGCGGCTAAGATTAGCTCACTTGGCTCCTCGTTTGGTATAAAATTGAAACGTTTTGTCCTTAAACAACGAATTTTTGCTGTAAAATGGCAAATTTCAAAATATAAAATCTTTTTGTCCTTAACTGATTACATTTTCACCAAAACCTTGTCAGTGATCAATACATAATAATAATAATTTTTTAAAAAGGAAGCTGTTTGGCACTGATGGAGAAGATTTAGCAAATCTTTCATGGGCTTTGCTCCTCCTCCCACAAATGCATGTTCCTTTCAAACGTGGCACCATTTAAAATGTGCATAAGATTAACTGCTAAAAGCATTGTTGCAACAGAGAAATAATCTCCCTAACACAAATTTCCTTCATGTTTGTGCTTAGCTTTGATGTAAGTGTATGTCTTTGCAGCCTCTCGGCCGGATGGAGCGGAGTGGCGGGACGGATTTGGCCCGCGGTCCTCGAGTTTCACACGTGTAATTTAAAGGAGCAGTGCAACAAGTGAACCTCACGACGGCAGCAGACCCTTGCATTCTATTTTATTTAATTTATTTATTCATTTTGGCTGAAGCAGGCGACTACAGATGCGCCACAGCTGTCGGTGCGTAACACGACGCCTGCGGTGATTCATGTGAAGTTTGACGCGTCTCCTTAATAGTTTTAAATCTAACTGTAAACTTCCTTCACATCTCTAATTTATCTGGTGCAGTCGTTTATTTCTTAAGTCAAGCTCACTGTGTTTCTTTCTTTTTCTTTTTTACACTTTAAAATCTTTATCCGTGCGTCAATCAACATTTCTATCTCAAAATGTTATTTATCGATGCGTCATTGCCGCCCTCACGTTTATGAACTGTGGTTTCAAATCAGGGGCACTGCAGTGAGGGTGACCCGCTTTTAAAGATGCGGAGAGGAAGAGGAGAAGAAGGGGCATCTCATAATCAGTGCAGATAGAAAGAGAGACAGAGAGAGAGAGAGAGAGAGAGAGAGAGAGAGAGAGAGTCAGTCCTTCCGTCTTTTGCTGCTAGAAGAGCTGGAGTCCAGTCCGGCTGCTTCAGACGACACAAAGACCCGCTATTTCCCGCGCCGCTTGGTGCAGGTATGTAAAGTCTAGTCCTTTAATCACGCAGACGCATGCACCCTTTTCACCATCCCACCTTAAAAGGACCATTTTCCCAAAACTGCTCGAATATTCTGCCAGCTCCGTCAGTAAAGCTTCACCTATATGGTTGGGATGCATGTGCAATGCTTTTGTGCTGTAAATGAATCTGGCTCACAGCAGAGAGGGGGTGGATATGCCTGTCCTTGTGTGATGTTTGTGCGTAAAAGTTCAAGAAACAGATTTAAAAAAAATGTTTTTTTTAAAAAAAAGGGAATGGAGACAGGAGAGCTGTCCCTGGTGCTGAAACTTTAGAGGAATGACTTCATCCCGTCCAGATCAGCATAGCTCCATGATGAAGACATTTCCTCATTTTATATCAGGATGCCTCTCATTTACCTTGCTCTGTTGATTATGCCTTTACAATGAAAAGATAAATGTTTCATGTCTCACCTATACAGGATGAAAACACAAAAAAAGAAGAAGCAGCTGAATTAATTTCCCCTTTTATCCATAGAGGATTGATGGACCTCTATTTTCTCCAAAAGGACATGATTCTACATTCAGCACCTGTGATACAGCGTCGAACATGATTTACCTGACTGTGATCAGCGTTTTGTATTTGCCCGTTTTGCTGTTCGAGGCATTTGTTTTGTCCAAAGGGAAGTATGAGAAGTCAGTCGTCCCGAGTTCTGCTTCTCGCCTGGTGGCGAGGATGGACGGGGATATTATAATCGGCGCCCTGTTTTCTGTTCACCACCAACCGTCGGCTGAGAAGGTGGCGGAGAGGAAATGTGGAGAAGTCCGCGAGCAGTACGGCATCCAGAGAGTGGAGGCCATGTTTCACACGCTGGATCGGATTAACTCTGACCCCAACCTGTTACCCAACATCACCCTGGGCTGTGAGATCAGGGACTCCTGCTGGCACTCCTCGGTGGCTCTGGAGCAGAGTATCGAGTTCATACGAGACTCTCTAATCTCCATCCGGGAGGACACGGACGGCTCCAAGTGGTGCATTGAAGGGTCACCGTCCAGTCAGCCGCCGCCGACCAAGAAGCCCATCGTGGGAGTGATCGGGCCCGGCTCCAGCTCTGTTGCGATTCAAGTTCAAAACCTCCTCCAGCTGTTCAACATCCCGCAGATCGCTTATTCTGCAACCAGCATTGACCTCAGCGACAAGACGTTGTTCAAGTATTTCCTCAGAGTTGTGCCGTCGGACACTCTTCAAGCTCGAGCGATGTTGGACATTGTGAAGCGATACAACTGGACCTATGTGTCTGCAGTTCACACCGAGGGTAAGGCAGCTCTCTTCTTTCTTCTTCTGTGTGCAAAAGTAAGCACCCCCTCCTTTAATCATATTGTTTATGTGTAAAAGCAATAGAAACCATCTGTTTATAGTGGCCAAATAAAATGTTGCCATTATTTATTTAGCAAAAATATACCAACATCCCCACACTGCTTCCATATGATTGAAAAGCATAAGTTGCTACTATTTATCAGCCGCTGGTGTAGAGGTCATCATTATTAGGTGTGCAGCCTTTTATAAAAGCAAATATTTTGGCGGCTTCCTGGACCGAAGCGTTCACATAACACAGTGCCAACAGTGGAAGACGTAAGCAATGGCCTCAGAGAAGCAATCGTTGCTGCACAACAAGGTTATTATCGTTAACGAAAACGAATGAAATAACGAAAACTAGAATTGAAAAAACATTTTCATTAAATGAAATTGAAAATAAAAACGAGTTTTTAAAAAAATGATAACTAACTGAAACTGTATTATGTGTTTATAAAACGAACTAAAATTAACTATAATAATATCAAGAACGTCCTTCTTTTTTCGTGTTTGTAATTTTTTTTCTCATAAACGTTTGAAATCTATTAACTTCGCTCCGCTGTACAACAACCACCGCAAAAAAAAAAAAAAAGATCAGCAGTGATGCTGCGGCAAAAGTTAGGAGAAAGCGGCACAGTCCTATGTGGGATTTCTTTGACTATGACTGTGTTAACGATAAAAATAAGTGCCTTGTTGTAGAAGCAGGTGATACAATGTGTGGAATTCTTCTCAAGGGGAAAAAAAAAACCCACGAATCTGAAAGTCCATTAAAAAAAGCTCGCACAAGAAGGCTAACCAAGGCTACCTGGATAAGCTAGCCTAAGCTAGCCCCCTGGAAAGAGAAGCTGCAGCGGCAGCTGCAGGCCAGTCAGCGTTGGGAAGGATCGGGAGAAAACAGCAACTATAATGGACTGTTTCCATGGAGACCAGATAGCTGCTGGTCAGTAAATACGCAGGAACACAACAAGCGGGAAGACGCATTGATAAATATGTTTATTGAGACCAGAATGTAAACATGACTATGTGACTCGAAAGCCTTCAAAAAGTTCAGTGCTTCACTCGAACCAAATAGGGTTATTTTGTAAATTAGGGTTGTCGTTTGACAACCCTAATTTACAAAATAAAACTAAAACCATAGGCGTAGTTTGACTTTTGCGTCAGGGGGGGCAAAAATTGTTAAGCACTTTCAACAAACGGGCGCACTCTCACGCAAACCGGCGCGCATGCACACATATGTGCAAACACGCGTGCACATGATGGCACACAAGATACACTCACCACAAAACCATGAAGTCCAAGATTAGATGATGTTCAAAACCAGTAGTTGCAAACAGGATACAACACAGTAGATGTTAAAATGTTAATGGTTAAAATTACGAAACAAAATTAACAGATTAATTTAACTGTCACAATATACTGCAGTTATTTGGACTTAAAAAAAACAACGGTCAAAACATTTATTTATTTTGCCAGTTCGTTGACAACCCTACAATTTCACACCAGGGGACCAATGCTCCCCCTGCCCCCCCCGAAAACTCCGCCCATGACTAAAACTAAACTGAAAATAAAATCTAAACTAAAACTAAGTATTTCAAAATGAAAACAAATGAAAAACTAGCAAAACTGCTCTAAAAATGAATCAAAACTAACTGAAGTTTGAAAAAAAAACTAAACTAAAAACTAATAAAAACTAAAACAAATGGAAAATCCAAAACTATTATAACCCTGCTGCACAAAAATCACATATAGACGAACAATCATGCAGACCCACAATCACTCCTACGGGCAATCTAGAACCATCAATTAACCTGACATGCATGTCTTTGGACTGTGGGAGGAAGCCGGAGTACCCGGAGGAAACCCACGCAAGCAGGGGGAGAACATGTAAACTCGACACAGAAAGACCTGCCGAGGTCCGAACCAGGAACCTTACCTGAAGGTCAGACCTTGTAATTCTCAGAGAAATACAAAGGCAAAAAAACCAAACCCAGACTCTCAGACTCTGTAGGTTTTGCTGAGCATTGTTAATGTTAAATACCCTTACTGGCCTCAACAAGCGTTTTAATGTCGAAGGCCATGACAGTACGATTATACGAGGTCTGAACAAGTACAGGTTACTTGGAAGGATTGCTTGGAGGACGCTCCTTCTGTCTTAAAATGAACATGGAAACCCACCTCAGGTTCCTAAAACTGCTTCTGAGCAGAGCGCCAGACTTCTGGACCAGCGTCCTTTGGACACAGATGAGTTAAATCTCAGCGTCATATTTAAGGCAAAGCAAACACAGCATTTCAGCAGAGAACACATCCTGTCTAGCATGGCGGTGGAGGGATGATGGTTTGGGCTCAAAAAAAAAAACAAAAAACAAACAGATAAATGTTCTGCTTGCAGAAGCAGCTTTCATGTGACACGTAAGTTAATGTGTGAAATTGCAATACCTCTTAATTTGATCAAATGTAAAGCCTTAAAAAATGTAAAAAAAAAAAAAAAAAAAAAAAAAAAATTCAAGATACTGCAGGAAGGTAAGAAAGAAATAAAAGACCAGATGAGCTGAAAAACCACCGTAGAGGCAGGAGATCAGATCCCCGTTTGAATACAAGCTGAGCTCTGTTTAGTTATTGTTGTTGTCTGTTGCGGTGTGTGCTATTATTTTTCAAAATAACAACGTAGACTGCTGTTGTCGCAGCAGGAGGCTGCAGACAGAAGTCGGCTGCAGACAGAAGTCGGCTCTCTTTGTGAGATGAGTCCTTGTGATGTTGGTTTCAGCAGTGAGGCGTTTCAGGGGAGGAAAGAAAAAACCACAGAGCTCTTGGATCACCTTTGTCTTCTGTTTTTGAGGAAAATACAGGCTCTCTTTTCTCACACGAAGGATAGAAAGATAAGTTACATTTTATTGCAAAGGCAGGGCGCTTTCCTACAAATACTGGTGAGTTACATGGACAGACTAACTGAGGTGTTTTGTGGCTTTTCTGCCATGTACACGGACGTGCAAAAGTCTGGACACCCAGAGTCAAAAAACTGTGAGGAGTCAAGAGTAATAGAAGAGCTCGATTTAGAGGTTTTCATGTTTTATATAAGACAGCTTTTATCCATTTGTTATCATTTGAAAAAAAAAAAACAAAAGCAGATGTTTGGGTCGGTGTTAGAGCTCACAAATGCTTTAAAGCAGTGGTTCTCAACTGGTCTGGCTTCAGGACCCACCATCACCCTTAATGACAAGCCGCGACCCAAATCAAGGAAAATTTCCAACTTCTCAAATTTATTGAATGAAAAAAGATTGTGCAGTTTGAATCGGAGATAGTAGAATAGAATATCACAGAATGCCAACGCAAAAAAAATAAGTTTATTATGAACCAAAATGGCAAAAACCAAAATAGCATAACCAAAATGACTTCAAGTGGGAAATATTCTCTTTGATGCTCAATTAGCGGAATTTTAATTAAATCCAAAACACTTCAGCCTTTTTTTTTAACAGACTCAACATACACAAACATGAAATAAAACAGTGCAACCACTGAGCAGTAGTTTAAAAAAAAAACTCTAAATATATAGTTTTACCTGAATAACCATCACTGACCTTTGTCTTCAAGATAAGAAAATCCATATCTCATATATTCTTCGTTGTATCTGTGTTTCACCTGCTCAAAATGTGTAAACAAACTTTGCAGATCTTTTTCTATGGTGCGAACTGGCGGGTGTCAACTCGCATTACAGGGCGTTATCGCCATCTACTGTTAAGAAGTATGAATGACACGCTTTTTTTTTTTTTTTTTTTTTAGCATTTCCTTCCCGAGGCAAAGGCCCACGACCCACTGAAAAGGGGTCTGTGATCCACTTTTGGGTCGTGACCCACCAGTTGAGAACCACTGCTTTAAAGAAGCTGTTAAGAAACTTTCAGTTCTTGTTTTTGTGGGTGGTTTCCACTCATCCTTCCTGCAGAAGGCTTCTGGTGTCGCGACGGGCGCCAGGAGTTTTGAGCTGTCCTCATTTTCAGCTCAGGTCAGGTCAGGGTTCTGTATCCATCACGCTTCAACTCTGTGCCTCTGTCACGGTTGTGGCGCTTTTTTTTTCTGTTTGGACTCCTGTTTTCTGTTCAGTTTTATTTTGAAAGTACTCTTCCTGGTGTGTGACTTCCTCCGTTGGTCCCGTTGTAACCCCCTCCACCTGTGTCTCGTCAGCCTCTTGGGTGTTTATCAGTTTATCCGTGGGACACAAGCATGATGCCTCCACCCCCGTGCTTCAAAGAAACCTTTCTGGCTGTGCCCAGAAGGTTCTGTTCTACCTTCCACCTGTCAGCAGGGCTTCTTCCCCAAATGCATAAGGTTTCAGATGTTTATATACAAACCCTTACAGCCTGTGTTTTGGGGTGAGCGTCCTTTCATCGCTCCCCTGTGGAGGGCAGATGGTGCAGCCACGGCTGTCTGATAAATCTTCACGATGTCTTTCCAGTGGCCAGCTCTCTGAACATTTTCTTGGTTTTTGCAGCGTTCAAGGTGACTTCTAGCATTCCCTTTAACTGCCGCTCCCTAATTACATTACAGGCCGATAAAACGGGGACCTGAAAATGCTTCATCACCTCCCTCTCTAGCCCCTGACGTCGAGTGAGCCTGCGTTGTTTCAGTTTCCAGAGTCGGCAGCTGGTCAGGCGAGCTCACGTCGGGAGTGTTTGAATTTTGCAACAACTGGCGTCTCTTGATGACGACTGCGGACAAGCTGTTGCCCTAAAAACGCAATTAAGATGTGAGAATTTAGTCAAAGTTATCCAAGAGCTCAAACTTCTTGTGCACGGTGGTCCAGTGTAAAAGCAACACTCCTAGCTCAGTTTTTTTTTTTTTTTTTCTGTGTCTGCATTTACATTCATGGTTAGTGCCAAACCATCTAGTCTGTATGTGCAATTTAATCTTATAGCAGACTTTTTTTGTGGGAAGTGTGAAAGGTAAAGTGTCCTTCACCAGTCCACTCTGGCAGTAAATTCTAACATCCTTTATTAACATCCTAAATCCTGATTTTGTCAGCGAGGACTAAAAAAAACACCAGCAGTGAAACATTTAAAGACAAGACAGTTAAAGAGACGCGACAGCGAGGGTGTGGTGTGTGCTGGGTTGTGAAGTGTGAGGGGGGGGCACTCCTAGCTCAGTTAAAATGCCTCATCTTCAACCTCTTGAATTTCATTTAGCTATTCACATGAACAGAAATGTTGAGTGGAAGCTGTTTCCTGTCAGTATGTAAATCACAGAGCGATTATGATCGCTGAAATTCCTCCCACGGCGTTAAGTCAACGTCGTACCTGAATCCAGCTCCTCTGATGGAATATGAGCTGATAAATTATCCAAACAAAAATCTGGCAGGCCTTCATTTTTTTTTTTTCTCTGCTACTGTGATGAAGTGCTGTTTGCTATTTTGGCAATCAGATTAAAAAAAATCTGCAGAGGCGTGAGTTATTTTCAAGCCAGTTAAGCTCCAGCCAAGTTCTGTTTTTCTGGGTTTGTGAGCGTTGCTGATTTACTGTGAGAACCGAGACGGGCGAACAAAAACGTGGTGATGCAGTCTCACTTTGCTCAATAAATACCAGGGCGCCAAGAACCATCTTCATGTTAAAAGAACCCGCTGACTCCTTCACGCCAGTCAAGTTATTAATGAGAGCCCATTTTGTTTTTTTTTCCCCCACTTGTTGTCTTTCTCAGGTAACTACGGGGAGAGCGGGATGGAGGTGTTCAAGGAGCTGGCGTCGCAGGAGGGCCTCTGCATCGCTCAGTCTGACAAGATCTACAGCAACGCCGGCGAGAAGCACTTCGACAGGCTGCTGAGGAAGCTGCGGGAGCGCCTGCCCAAAGCCAGAGTCGTCGTCTGCTTCTGCGAAGGCATGACAGTCCGCGGGCTGCTCATGGCCATGAGGCGGCTCGGAGTATCCGGAGAGCTGCTCCTAATTGGCAGGTTCGTTAGAGAGCGTTTCCCCCACGGGGCCCTCGGCGTCGGCTGGAAGGAGATGAAAAGTTTTCAGAGAAATTCTCCTCTGTCTCGCTGCTGTATTATTTAACGTTTAGCGGCGTTCACAGAAGATTTGACACTTGTGAAACTGCTCAAGGACGGGAAAAGTGGTGGTTTACATAAAAAAAAAAAAAACAGATATTTGTGTCGCTTGACGCGTCACAGTCTTTTGTAGCTGCTCTCGAGCTTTCAACTTGAATGTTGGCGTTCTTACAGAACTGCATATTTGCATGAATGTTCTGCAACAAATTAGGGGTTTGAATTAAATCTATGTGCATTCATGCTGACTAATAACATGATTTTGACCACAGACGATGCAGCACTTTTAGATCAGGAGGTGCCGAAGATCAGTGAGCAGCTTTGAAGAGAGTGAACAATGGAAAGCCAGGAGGAATAGGATAACTAGATGTTGCAGCAAAGCATCTTGGAGAGTGAAAGAGTGCCCGAGGAATGGGGGGAAAGCTGTAGGACCTACGGAGAAATAAAGCTACCGAGCCACGCAGCGTGAGGACGTGGGCGAAGAGTAGTGTGAGATTGGCTCAGAGAAGTGGCAAGTGCAGAGAAAGAACCCTCAAATGTGAGTTTGCTCGGACACTGCTGATGGAAGAAGTACCAGGGAAGGTCCGAAAGAGCTGCTTTTCGTCTTTGTAGATTTGGAGAAAGTCTGGAGCGGCAGAAAAAGCATCTCAGAGTGGTACAGGACATGAAAGAGGGCAGCATGAGTAGGAGTGATGGAGGGGTTTCAGGTGGAGGTGGGACTGCGTCAGGCTCTCTGGTTTCCCATCGTGGTGAATAGGTTTACAGACCAAGTCAGACAGAACCCTTTATAATATCATGATGTTTGCCTGTGACACTGGGAGCTGCAGAGAGAGTTGGGAGCAGGTAGAAGACAAACTGGACAGGAGGAGACAGGAGGCGCCTTCTTTTTTTTTAAAGGGCCAACATGGCTCTTTACTCCTTTATACTTGGAAATCTCCTTTCAGCTGCATCAAAGTTTGGGCTGCAGTTTGCACGCTTGGTTGAAAAATGTCTTGGTGCACTTGACCTATCTTAACATACAGTGATCCCTTATTTTTCGCGGTTAATGGGGACCACGCCCCCTCTACCCCCACCCCACAGCGCGAAAATCAAAATTCACGAACAGGAGCCGGAGCCCTTCGAGACTAAGTAATGTGTTTAAAATATGTTTAAAAACCGCAAAAAAGTAGTGAGGCACTGCAGCGAAACAAGACAAAGGCTCAACTGTGGTCTTTCTTTTACAACATTTCTTTGCTGTGAGAGAACGCGCACGACATCCTGTGATGCTTGGGTGATGCGTCTCGGCCAATCAGAGCACGGATTCTAGAGTTCTGGGCCGTCTGTGTTTCTCGTGTTGCTTACAGGAGGCTTTGAGTCATTGTTGACGTTTCGCTGGCAGCTGCGGCCTCTTGTCTGCTGTGGGCTGGATTTTCTTGATATTTTTTTATATGATATATTTCTGAAAAATCCGTGAATAACTAAAACTGCAAATTGGCAAGGGATCACTGTACAGTGATCCCTTGCCAATTTGCGCTTTAAGTTCCGCGTGTCTGCGTGTCGTGGGACGGCAGAATGAAAACGAGGTTAGATGAAAAGTGTAGTGAGCATAAACAGCAGCCCAGCGTGTATTTACATTCTCTGTTAACAGACAGGAGCCCAACAATACAACCTGTGTGATGTTACAAGTTCCTGCAGTGCCAGAATAAAGTGCTCGTTCCATGCAGAGAAAACTGGACTGTTTTTTTTGTTGTTGTTAGCGTGTTAGCCGCTAATTACGAGCCAAAAATAGCACAGTACCAGCGGTTTCTTTACTACGGTTCAGGTGGAGCAACTCAGGCCAATGCTGTGTGAAGTGTGCATCCATGAAATACTTGAACTGAGTGTGGAGATCCGGGAGTTATCTGTGAAGAAAGGGCAGCGGTGGAAGTGAAGGCAAACGTTTAGAGGACGCTGGTGAGACCGGCAGGAGACGGGAAGCAGAGCTGGAAGAGGCAGAGATCAGAGTTTTAAGATTTTCTTTGGTAGAGACAGGATGGATAGGACTTAAAAAAGAGCACATCAGAGAAACAGCCGGGGTTATGCTCCGTGGAGATAAAGTGAGACGGAGATGGTTTGGACACGTGAAGAGGAGGGGGAGTGAACACACCTGGTGGAAGGATGGTGGAGATGGAGCTGCTACGCAGGAGAAAAAGAGGACAAGCAGGGGTTGGTGTGAATGAGGAAGACGCAGAAATCAGGATATGACGGCCTAAAGGCAAAAGGCAAAACGTTTGGGTATTAAGGCTACATTTATTGATGGCACTGCGGTGACAGATTTGCAATGATCTCATCAGTTCAATGTCGGTTTTCGACACGTCCTTTTAATTTCATCTCATTCCAGTCATTTGACATTGTCCCTGCAAAAAAACAAAAAAAAAAAAAAAGACAGAAATAAGGATATCTAATGCTGTTTCAGAGCACCAAACAGGAAAGCTCCAACATATCTGAAGCAGTCTTCTTCTCGTTCCCGAACGGGTGCAGAATTCCTCTGGAAGCTTTGAGTCGAGCTCAGTGATAAATAATGCATCCACTCAGCGAGCTCTCCCGCTCGCTGTCAGATCACAGGCAGAACGGGTTAACTGCACCTCCAGCGTGAGCTGGGGAGTGTGGAGATGTGAAACATCAAAGCTCGTACAAGCGCTGATACCAGACCCGCTCCGTTTGTGGAGTCTCTCCGTCCTCCGCCGGTCCTGTCAGGAGTCGTCGCAGCGGCTGAAACGAGGCTACGAATAAAGATTCACCGGCGATGGATTGGCTGCTGCTGAGGAAGAGTCAAGCCAAATGAAGCAACAAACAAAATAAAAATAGGGCACCTAGAACACTAAACTTTCTCTCACCTCTTCCGCTTTAATTTTACATTTAAAGTTTCCACAGAAGATGAGGAGGGTGCACGGCAGAGCGGAGCGAGTGTGTTTTCTGGGTCAAGGAGACTACTGAAAAAGGAAAATGTTTTTTAGAGCAATGCAGCAAGTGAAGGGGCCTGTGCGGTTGGGGCCGAAGGGCCTGGAGGTGCTGCTCATTGGCCATCCATCTTCTGCTGCCGACAGAGACGGCTGCAGATCCCACAAACCCCGAGCAGCTTCATCTGATCCACTCTGAAGTCAAGCATGTCATTGGTCTGGAAACGGATAAAAGATACCCCCCCCCCCCCCCCCCCCCGAAAGCTTTCCTGTTATGTTGCCCTGCCTCAAATGAAATGATTCATAGATGTGTGGCTTCAGATTTGTGCCACAAACCATCGCGGCGCGCTCATGCGTTGACGTCAGCGAGCTGTATGTTTTTGGCATGCAGGGTGTTGGGCCCGGGGTGCGGGGGGGTGGGGGGGTGTGATGCTGAGAAGCAGATGGCCAGGTACTGTAAATACTGTCACGCCGGCCAAAGCCATTGTCAGCTCGATCTTGGAGCCGAACGTGCTGCTGGCGTCGAGCTCCGTGACCCAAATGTGGGTTGGAGGAGGCTGGTAGGTGATATTTTTGTCCCACGGATGACCTACAATTTGAGCAATCTTGGAGTTTTGGGTAGGATTAAAAAAAAAAAGATGCTTCATTTGCTCTTCTGTTTGCAGTACCAAGACTAAAGCTCTTTACTGGTTAATTTTACCATCTCTTAAAGCTGCGTCAGTCAACAGGAAGTATCGTTACTGCCACTTAACCTGCCGCTTACAGGCCAATCTGTTTGCACCTTGAATCTATTGAGATATTAAATACACAGCTGCTTTTTCAAAAGTGTGAAATCTCCAGTCCCAGACCCTGACGAGCTCCTTCCTGCTTCACGTTTTGGTGAAGTTGACGTGTGAGAGCTCTGAGAGCTGAGAGAGGATAATCACTCATTTTATAAGATATGGCGTCGTGCCACAGTCATGGGGTTAGGGTTAGGGAGGCCAAGCATCAACGGTCAGGCCTGAGCTTGTGGTTTAAAGACAAGGAAACCTCGAAGGACCTGAATCCCTGAAGGCTTTGCCGTGTTAATTATTTAATAACCAGGTGTAAAGGTGACGTTGTTGGCCTCTCGTTGGGACCCGAACCCCAAAATCAGCTCAGGCTGAACTATAAATCCCACAGTCCACCTTTATCTCGCTCTCTCGTCCTTCTGTAAACCGTCACGGCCACAGCTTTCTCATTCAGAACCGTGAAGGTGCAGCATCACCTCCTCTTGACCCCCCCCATGAGCTGTGGAGGCCTCCACTGTCCCAGATCCTTCTGCAAGCTCCAACCAGCTCCAACCAGTCTGGAAGCGGCTAGTGCAGTGCCGACTTGCTCGACTTTCCAATGACGGGTAGCTCAGGAGCTCAGGATCGCTCTGGCAGGCCTCGTTTCCTTCTCCTATTGATGATGTCACAGAGGGTTTGTCTGGTTCTTTTTTATACAGTCTGTGTGTCGACCGGACTTGGCGAGCTGTGAACTTTGAACAGGAACTGCACTTCAGATGTGAGTGAAGTTCACAAGAACACACAGGCTGGTACAGTAGGCACTAGGCATGATGGGAACATCACTTCATCTGCCTCTCTTCTTACCCTGATGCTCCCATCATTCTGGAACAGGGTCAATCTGGAGTCATCAGACCACATGACCTTCTTTCATTGATCCAGAGTCAAATCTTTATGCTTCCTAGCAAACTGAAGCCTTTTTTTCCCAGTTAGCCTCACTGATTAGTGGTTTTCTGTTCAGTCCCAATCCCTTGAGTTCCCTTTGCATTGTGCGTGTGGAAATTGCTCTTACTTCACTATCAAACATAACCTTGAGTTCTACTGTTGTTTTTCTTTGATTTGATTTCACCAAACGTTTAAGTGATCGCTGATCATGGTCATTGAGGATTTTTTTTCCGGCCACATTTCCTCCTCCAAGACGATTGGATCTCCACTATCCTTCCAGTTTTTAATATTGCAGAAACTACCAATTTTGGTAGTTTCTGCAATCTCCTTAGATGTTTTCTCTGCTTGATGCATGCCAATGATTTGACCCTTCTCAAACAGACCTAACATCTTTTCCACGCCCACGGGATGTGTCTTTGACATGGTTGTTTAGGAAATGAGAAGCAACTCATTGCACCAGCTGGGGTTAAATAACGTGTTGCCAGCTGAAAGATAAAAGTATTGGGATTAAACAGTAGTGCTTAATAAATCACTTACCGGTGAGGCTGTTTGAGGAAGAAACGGCTTCAACTTGTTTGGGAGCGTAAAGATTTCACTTTGCAGCGAAGATAAAAGGTCATCTGGTCTGATAAGTCCACATTTACTCTCCTCCAGATCGATGGAAGCAGGGTGGCATTTGAATTGTTCGGTAATAAGATCTTTCTAATGAAGTGAACCTTTTCTTTTTATCGGGCTTTCTCATCTTTGATCACGCTGCATCGTTTCACAGGCCTCAGAAGGATAACGTAATCACGCACACGCCCTGCTTTTCCAGTTATTGCTGGAGTTTCCCGTTCAGTGCCTCTTCTGTGCCACTCTCTCTTTTTTTTTTTTTCTTTAAGACACATCACACATCTAACATCAAACATTTTCAGCAGACATTCGCAAATGAAAGGAGGTCCTTTTTTGTTTTTGTGTTTGTCTTCTCTTAAAAAAATCTGCACACCATCAGTTCAACCTCTTGCAACAGGCTCAAATGGAAATATAACTTAAAATATGTTAGATATAATAAGCTGCATGATTACGACCATCGTAGACACACATGAAAGAAATCCCAGCTAATGCTTGGAGGCAGTGACTTGGGTGGAACGTGCTCCTCTCTTGGACAGATTGCACAGCAACAGTAATAATCTGTGAATTCTCACCGGATTTGTGATTGTGTTTGCAGACTGGGAGGCTTTTTTTCTCCCTTCTTTCATCAAGTACAGTGAGCTGCCCCTCGGTGGAGAGGAATGAAGGAGGGGAAAAAAAGGGGGGAATGTTTTTCTTTTTTTTTTCCCCTGCAGGATTCAGTCTTACTTTTGAGGCTGTGTGCAGATTTAAAATATCATTTTTGGAGCTTCGGTGGCATAAAAGACAAGCCTGTGTTGTTTTTTTTCTCCAGATACTTGCTAATATTTTGTTGTAGACTCATGAAAATGCTTTAGATAGTTAATTCACCAGCTGTTAAAGTCTGTGGAGGGTTTAAAATGTATGCTTGTGCACCGGTTGTGCATCTAACGTATTAAGACTGCATTCACGTAAGAGGTCAAATACCTCGTCTAACCTTTTCAAAAATAAACATCGCGATAAACACCAGAAAAGCTCAGGAGGTTGTTGCGCAACACTTCAACTGCTGCTTCAGAGGGAACATGATAAAAATGTTAAGTCTTGGATGTTTTATACGACAGGAAAATAAGGAGACTGTATCAGGTAACAACTTATATCGTCACCTGGGGTCAGTGTCATAAATTCTGTGTGACAGACTCGAGGTAAAAAAAAAAAAGAAAAGGCGTTAGATTAAAAAAAATAGCATACAAACCCAAACAAAAATATTTCTAATTGGGATGATCAACATACTGATGGTGAAAGTAAAGGGTCTCTGTCACAGTCTTTTCAGTTTGTTTGAGTCAGTTCTCTTGTTTCCTGAGGTTGTTCTCTGTTGGGGTCATGCAGTCGGCGTGAATGTAGCTACCACGCTCTGGCGCAGTCGCCGTGAACGTAGCCACTGCGTTCTGGCGCACTCCCTGTGAACACAGCTACCGCGCTCTGGAGCAGTCACCGTGAACGTAGCCACCATGCTCTCGTACAGTCGCCGTAAACGTAGCCACCGCACTCTGGTGCAGTCGCTGTAAACGTAGCCACCGCGCTCCGCTGCAGTCGCCGTGAACACAGCTACTGCGCTCTGGCGCAGTCGCCGTGAACACAGCTACTGCACTCTGACGCAGTCGCCGTGAACACAGGTACTGCGCTCTGGCGCAGTCGCCGTGAACACAGCTACTGCGCTCTGACGCAGTCGCCGTGAACACAGCTACTGCGCTCTGGTGAGGTCGCCGTGAACACAGCTACCGCGCTCTGGGGCAGTCGCCGTGAACACAGCTACTACGCTCTGGCGCAGTCGCTGTGAACACAGCTACTGCGCTCTGGTGCAGTCGCCGTGAACACAGCTACTGCGCTCTGACGCAGTCGCCGTGAACACAGCTACCGCGCTCTGACGCAGTCCCTGTGAACACAGCTACCGCGCTCTGACGCAGTCGCCGTGAACACAGCTACCGCGCTCTGACGCAGTCGCCGTGAACACAGCTACCGCGCCCTGACGCAGTCCCTGTGAACACAGCTACTGCGCTCTGGCGCAGTCGCCGTGAACACAGCTACCGCGCTCTGACGCAGTCGCCGTGAACACAGCTACCGCGCCCTGACGCAGTCCCTGTGAACACAGCTACTGCGCTCTGGCGCAGTCGCAGTGAACACAGCTACCGCGCTCTGACGCAGTCGCCGTGAACACAGCTACCGCGCTCTGGCGCAGTCGCCGTGAACACAGCTACCGCGCTCTGACGCAGTCCCCGTGAACACAGCTACCGCACTCTGACGCAGTCGCTGTGAACACAGCTACTGCGCTCTGGTGCAGTCGCCGTGAACACAGCTACTGCGCTCTGACGCAGTCGCCGTGAACACAGCTACCGCGCTCTGACGCAGTCCCTGTGAACACAGCTACCGCACTCTGACGCAGTCGCCGTGAACGTAGCCACTGCGTTCTGGCGCACTCCCTGTGAACACAGCTACCGCGCTCTGGAGCAGTCACCGTGAACGTAGCCACCATGCTCTCGTACAGTCGCCGTAAACGTAGCCACCGCACTCTGGTGCAGTCGCTGTAAACGTAGCCACCGCGCTCCGCTGCAGTCGCCGTGAACACAGCTACTGCGCTCTGGCGCAGTCGCCGTGAACACAGCTACTGCACTCTGACGCAGTCGCCGTGAACACAGGTACTGCGCTCTGGCGCAGTCGCCGTGAACACAGCTACTGCGCTCTGACGCAGTCGCCGTGAACACAGCTACTGCGCTCTGGTGAGGTCGCCGTGAACACAGCTACCGCGCTCTGGGGCAGTCGCCGTGAACACAGCTACTACGCTCTGGCGCAGTCGCTGTGAACACAGCTACTGCGCTCTGGTTGCAGTCGCCGTGAACACAGCTACTGCGCTCTGACGCAGTCGCCGTGAACACGGCTACCGCGCTCTGACGCAGTCCCTGTGAACACAGCTACCGCGCTCTGACGCAGTCGCCGTGAACACAGCTACCGCGCTCTGACGCAGTCGCCGTGAACACAGCTACCGCGCCCTGACGCAGTCCCTGTGAACACAGCTACTGCGCTCTGGCGCAGTCGCCGTGAACACAGCTACCGCGCTCTGACGCAGTCGCCGTGAACACAGCTACCGCGCCCTGACGCAGTCCCTGTGAACACAGCTACTGCGCTCTGGCGCAGTCGCAGTGAACACAGCTACCCGCTTCTGACGCAGTCGCCGTGAACCACAGCTACCGCGCTCTGGCGCAGTCGCCGTGAACACAGCTACCGCGCTCTGACGCAGTCCCCGTGAACACAGCTACCGCACTCTGACGCAGTCGCTGTGAACACAGCTACTGCGCTCTGGTGCAGTCGCCGTGAACACAGCTACTGCGCTCTGACGCAGTCGCCGTGAACACAGCTACCGCGCTCTGACGCAGTCCCTGTGAACACAGCTACCGCACTCTGACGCAGTCCCTGTGAACACAGCTACCGCACTCTGACGCAGTCGCCGTGAACACAGCTACCGCGCTCTGACGCAGTCGCCGTGAACACAGCTACCGCGCCCTGACGCAGTCCCTGTGAACACAGCTACTGCGCTCTGGCGCAGTCGCCGTGAACACAGCTACCGCGCTCTGACGCAGTCCCTGTGAACACAGCTACTGCGCTCTGGCGCAGTCGCCGTGAACACAGCTAACAACAACTGGAAATACATTTTTTTAAGTCTTCTCTGTCCATTGCCGATGTATTTAGACATGCTAAATAAATCTAGAATATATAGCCTGTAACACACTCAAGATAATTGGGAAGCAAAGGAAAATACAAAAGTTAAAAAATAATATACAGATAACACTGTTCTGGAAGACACAATCAGCAGATGAACTGTTGACAGGTGAGGGTACCATGGTTTGGTATAAAAGGAGCATCTGCCAATGACTTCCTCTTTCCAAGCGAGAATGGGTCACCAGTGGGAAATGACCAACATTAGAGAGTCTGGCATCAGTGCAAAACAAATATACTGAAATTGGATGTGCATTTAAAGATCATGAACAATTAATGTTCCTGTCCCTCCTCGACCACCAACAGTTTCAGACATATTGGAAATAAATTCCCGCATCCAACCTTTTCCAGCTTGACACCAGAGCCACGGAGCTCTATTTGATGATCTGTTTAAAAACAGAAGTGACTGTGATGTAGGCTATGACGGATTTTGAGGGGAAGCGTTCCAAAGATCTCCTTGGTTTCCTACGTGCCGACATGCGGGTTGCGCTTTCCACAAACTTGGTATCTGATACCGAGTTTGCTGAAAGTGCAAAAGACACGCCCATTGCCACACCTACAATGTGAGTAAGGGAGTTGGCATAGCGGGTAGCGGCTTTAGGGAAGTGGAAGATTGCATTTGTGGTTAGCGGAGGTTCCTAAACCCGCAATTCATGGGTAGCGGGTAGTGGCTAGCGGCTAGCGGGAAGTGTCCAGATTTGTCACCTTTTAAAAAATGTACAGAATAATCAGACAACGGCAACGGCGGACTGATGAGCAGCTGTAATCTTCTGTTCAGCAGCAATGGATGCAGACGTTCCTTAAAAAACTGGAATAAGAGTGTCCTCAGTTCCCAAACAATTAAAAATTATACTTAAAGGAAGGCTGATGTCCCTCTGACAATGTCATCTGAGTAGAAGCTCCGGGTAGAAGCATTTTCTAATGTATGCGGCTGACACAGCCATAGACTAAATGAAACGTAAAATGTTTCTGACAATGCCATTATTTATTTAACAAAGATAAATCCAAAGGGAAAGAAACTCGTGTTGGCAATACTAAGTACCTCCTAACTGCTCCCACTGGACTTAAGAGGGTAAACTGCAGGCGGGTACTACTGATCACCAGAACTTTATAAACTGAGCATCAGCTGGTGTGCAGATGCGACACAATGCCAAAAGGTAAAGACAAAAGCAATGGTCTTAGAGAAGCAACTTTTGCCGCACAACTATCGGAAAAGGATTATAAAACCATCGCCAAACAATTTAGAGTTCAATGTTCAAAGGTGGAAAGCATTTAGAACAGTTGTCACGGCCTGGAAGTTTTCGTGAGGTTCGGCACGTCGATATTCCTCCCCGTTTTGTCCTCACCCTCGTCTTCAGTCGGCACCGTCCGGATCAGTGAGCGCTCCCGTAGTCGCCTCAGAATCAGAAGTCAAGACGGCACACAAAAGCCCGGTTAGCGGCCGGTTTCCACCCGGTGGATAAACCATTTTCACGGTACTTCCCAGCTGAAATGCTGTGGTGGGGCCTTAGGAGAGCAGTGCATCAGGGGATTCCCAAAAACCTCAACGAAATGAAGCAAAGTTGTAAAGAGTTCCTACACAGTCACGTGAAACAAATATTTGAACTTATTGACGATGTTGAATGATTGAGTACTTAGTCTGGCCCACATGTTTTTTCTTAAATACCTAACACTTTGAAAAGGTTTTATGTCGTTGGTGTTATGTAAATTACGCCGATACCCACCGTGATCCGATGACTTTTATCCTATTTTTAAAGAAAAACCTCGACAGAGGGGGTCACTGGTTTACCGACTCGCAGCGTCCTCTCTCTCTGCAGCGACGGCTGGGCAGACCGGGTGGAGGTGGTGGAGGGCTACGAGCACGAGGCCGTGGGCGGCATCACCGTGAAGCTGCACTCCGAGGAGGTCTCCTCCTTCGACGACTACTTCCTGAGGCTCAGGCTCAGCACCAACACCCGCAACCCGTGGTTCCCGGAGTTCTGGCAGTACCGCTTCCAGTGCCGCCTGCCCGGACACCCGCAGGAGAACCTGAACTACGCGCGGAACTGCTCAGGTAGCCGAACCCCCCCTCGTTCCCGCGGCCTCCCCATCTAAACAGACCCCACATCAGCTTTCCTCCCTCAACTGTTCTCAAAGGCCCCGTAAAGTGGAGCACGCTCTTTAAATATGAATCAGACTGCCCGCGGGCAGAGTTCTCTGTCAGTAACACATATTTTTTTCATATTGTTCATTTGTGTGATACTTGGCTTCTCAGAGGATGAGGATCTAGGTAAACTAAAAGCTTTTCCATTTTCAAAGGATCACAGCAAACGCTTTAGCTTTAAGTTCTTGGTTTCTTGAAACAATGCTCAACAAGCATGTTTCTAAACGTTTTTTTTTTTTTTTTACATGCTGCTCACACATAATTATTTTGTAGTAATGATAATGATAATTAAAAAAAAAAAGACTTGTATATTTACGTTTTCAATTTCAAGTTGAAAAATGTTTCTCAAGCATTCCTCATATTTAGAAAAAAAATTTCGAATCAGATTTTTTTTGGCACATTGACAAACGTAAATATAAAACGGTGCATGCAGCGAGAGCCAGTTATCCTTTTACTTTCCGTAAAGATATGTCTGTGAATTTTCTTTTTGCCATTGCACCTTTTTTTCTGCTGTTGATATAATCTCGATTCTTTTGCAGCATTTGCACATTGTTATTTCATTTTTTTCCTCCCTCCCCCCTTTTCTTCTGCACAAACCTTAAAGCTTCTACTCATTTCTAGGAATCACCATATTTCTATAGGTGTTATAAGTAGAGAAAGAGTTATTCTTTTCTGTTTATTTTTTGTATTTTTTTTATTATTTTGGTGTAGAACTCCAAGATGGTGAGTGACTCCCTCTGAATGGAACTATAACGCTCCTCACTTTGAAAATATACATAGAGGTTGACTGACATTAAGGATCTATAACATTATTACACATTTCTGATAATCTGTTGTATTTACAATTAATCTCAGTTGACCTCTTATATATAAAAAGCTATTGGGATTTTTTTTTTTTTTTAAGGAGGCACAGAAGAGCCCAACAATTAGGTCCTGACCACTGTCACTTTGTGCTCTCACACCATTTTTCAGTTTTAAGACGGTCACGTGAAAACAGCCCAATAACTGCCTGATCCAGCTTAATTTGCATGTAGCCTCAGAAGTGATGCAACCCGGTTCATACGATGCACGGAGAACGCGCGGTTGTCATGCAGCGGGATAATCCCGTCATGCAGCAGTAGGTCCTCTGCTTGCATGCTGACATCATGACTGAGGCTCACGAGGCTCGGCGCTGCGAGCGCCAACGCCGAGGAGCCCGTTAAACTAGGTCATCACCAGCACTTCCTTTCGGATGCTCAAGCAGCTGCTCCCCAACCAAAAAGTCACGGTTTATCACGTTCATTTGCACGGGCGGTGGATGAGCGCACGAGTCGGGTATCACGCAGCCAGACGCTGCCGGGTACGGCAGGTGAAACTTCTGGCGCCGAGCGGCAGGGAGATGACGTCGGATTATGTAGCTGGGAAACAGAGTGCAAAATCTTCCAAAAGCAGACGCGATCGCAGCAGCTCAGCGTTAGTGACAGCATGAACCCCTTTACGTTGCTGAAACATAAACGCGCCGTTCAGATTTTCTTACGGGGGGCTTATGAGTTTAAAAGTAGAAACTCTGAGCACCAAAGTAGAGCCTTCCATCATGAAACCAAAGCTGAGTAAGCCAGCAGATCCTCAGTCATCGTACCTGCATGATGATGCTGAGTTAATGTAAAAGCGTGAAACGTTTTTTATGTTATTTTATCTGGTGGCAAGAAGGGACTGAAAGCGAAGACCAATTAGAGAGTTTAATACACAAAAATTGATACAAAATTCAATACGCCATGCCATATTTAATCAGCCGATAAATATGGCACCCGTTCTCATCACCACAGAGGTTTTGTGTGCCTCGGTGTCTCTGTGTCTCCTCCAGCTTTCACGTCCCAACACATGTCGTTAATTGCCTCTGCCCAGGAGCCGAGGTGCCAATCAAATATGTTTGTCTGAGGTGCCTCCCATCTTAGGCGCCAGAGGGGTCGGAGGTGTCCAGCTGTATCAACAAAACTGCTCCCAGAAAAGCAAAGATCCAAACACTAAGGGTGAATTCCAATTCCTCTCTTAACCCTCAATCTCAACCCTCGCCCTTAACCCTCAATTTTTGGCCCTCAATCTAAACCCTTAAAAGTAAGTGTAAGGGTTATCTT
Organism: Hirundichthys speculiger; assembly: GCA_018398805.1. Lineage (NCBI taxonomy): Eukaryota > Metazoa > Chordata > Actinopteri > Beloniformes > Exocoetidae > Hirundichthys > Hirundichthys speculiger. The sequence goes on along the minus strand of JAGFBZ010000626.1, from coordinate 692,317 downwards.
GTGGCTTAGAAATGGGACACCCCTCGAGTGCAGTTACGTCTTCAGACTGAAATGTATCAGAGCCCTTGTTGTCTCTGTATTTCCTGAAATGACACAGGGATAACATTGAAAAGAGCGCTGTATATTCTCCAAATAATATTAGCAAATAACACAATAAAGGATACATTATTCAGTCCTCCGTCGCTACACAACAAGGTATACAAGTAACGTGAAGCCGGCTGCCGACCGGGACCACCAGCAGCCGACTGGGACCACCGGCCGGGACCGCCGGCGGTCTGGCAGCAAACATCGTAAAGCAAAAAAATAAATGTTATGCACAAACGATGTTAATCCGTGAAAAAAGTCTCAAATAAAGACAATAAGATGGTTTCGTAACATTTATATCTTTAGGATAAACGAAGGTACTTACATTTGTAGCTAGCTTTTTTTGTCGCCATCCTTTTCGAAGATGTCTTGGCTAAATTACCCAATGCCTTCTGGGTAGCCCTTACTTCCAAGGGTGGTGTTGGAAAATCTCAATTTCTACAATGTTTGAGGGTCATCAATAGTTTGAGGGCAATGCAGCCCTCAAACTTGTCCCTCAATTTGACTTTCTTAGAATCGGGACAGTACTGGCCCTTAGCGGGAGCGCACATTTTTGAGACTGAGGGTTGAGATTGAGAGTTAAGGGAGGAATTGGAATTTACCCTTTATCTGAGGTTGTAGAAATTTGAGAGTCAGAGCGTCTATCCTGGAGACAAACCAGCTAAATGTTCACTAAATCTTTAAGCTACTTCTCAAATCCTAACAAGTGCTTGTGAAAACTAAGGGGCGACGACTTCCGGTGATCCCGGAAGGAACACGACATCTGAAAATATGTAAGGTACATGTAAGGTAACATCAGTTTGCATCGCAACATAAAATATGGGTAGCTTGTGGTCATTTTTTTACGGATCAACCGGGGATGGACAGACACCTGCCAGCACGATGTCCCCCGACAGGCTCCTCAGAGGCCAAAAGGATGACATCCCAGAGCGTCTGTCCAGCGGTCTCCATGCAGCCTGTGTCAAAAAACCAGAACAGTCTCTGCTTTGTGTGGGCAGAAAAAAGAGGAATATTGAAACAAGGGTGCAGCAGTAATCAGGAAGAGACGGAGCAAACCAGGCTCGTCTGAAACGACGCCGCAGTCAGAGAACAAGCTGTCTCTTAAACGTGGGGGATGTGAGAGTGATTCAGACTTGGCACAGGAGTTATCAATAGCAATCAGGGACTCTGTGGCGAATAGCATCGGCTGGTCCGGAGTGTTACCTCTGTTTTCTGATTGCACGATTAACTCCGTCAAAATGAGGCAACAAGAAACGCAGGCGGGAGTGGACAACAACACAGGAAGGCAGCGGAGCACCGGCCGTTAAGTGCTCATAATGACAAAGAGTAGAAAGAGGTGCGTATATAGATGAGAAACCAGAATCCCTGCTTGAAACAAAAAAAAAAAAAAATCAGTTTAAATGAAGCTGAAAGAGTTTGTCTCTGATGGGGGGCAGCTTGTTTGGCGTCGATGCCACTGCAGAGAAGGCAAAAAGGGGTGAATAATTTTTACTTTGGCTGATGAGATGACTTTTGCTGTCGTCACGAGGAAAGATGAGGGATGTCCCGGCAGGACAAGGGACCAAAACCGCAACGTTGAGGATGCTGAGAGGTTCAGCGAGCACATCATGCTGATGGTGATGATGCAGAGTAGGAAAGAAAACAATTTCTAACAACGCTTAAGCTAAAAATAACTCACGGTGCAGCACCAACCAAAACGTTTGGGAGAACAAACCAAATCCAGCACTTAAAGCAGCATCACCCTCCTGAACACGCTGATTGTTATGGAGCCAAAAAAAGGGGCGGGGTTAAAGATGCCTAAGATAAAGCCAGAAGAGTCCACGGCCTGCAGGCTCTGCTGTGTTAATCAAGCTAATGTTAATAAATACGTCTGAGAAATTCAGGTTTTGCTGAGATAATAGGAGACTTTTGAAGATGGACAGAGACACAAAGAGGGACAGAAGTGCTTTAGTGAACATCTGGTCACAGATACAAAGCGGAAGTCTAAAAACTCATTTCCCACGAATGTCTCTCTGAAACTCAGTCACAAATCAAACTGTCCAATCGGAGATCCTGCTGCAGGTCCTAAAAGTGGAGCAGATTTCGTTGACGGACGGCAACTAGAGCAGCTACTTTACACTCTGCTGGTGTTTTCCAGGTGTTTCTTTTGAAGTTCTTCTTCCCTTTCTGGACCTGCGGTGGAGGTGAGGGCAACAAAATCTTCAGCCCTCTTACTAGACTGTCTGATTTAGTTATTGAGTTGCAGCGGTCCATTCAGTTTGAGGTGTAAAAACGGTCAAAATCTGTGCACGAGGGCCGTCGGATAGCTCTCGTGGTTGAGCAGGTACCTTCTATGCGGAGGGCACAGTTCAGCTCCTGGCCTTTGACCCCTTGCTGAGTCCCCCCCCCCATAAAACTGCAAAGAGTATGGATATCTCATTATCCAAAGTACATAATATCATCAAAAAGTTAATAGAATCTGAAGGAATCTCTGTATGCATGGACCAACACTGGAAATCAGTACTGGATACCCGCGCAGCTTTCGTGCGTGTATTGGATAAGAAATGGGTTTCAGTTTGTCATGCGTAAAGGAAATTACTGCAGGGGCCCAGGGGCCCAGGGGCCCAGGGGCCCAAGCACACTGCTTGAAATCACAGTCTTGTGGTACGATGGCACGTACGCATCACAAGCGTTGCCGAACTGGATTGTGGGTTCCAGAGATGGGACTCCTGCCCGGCACCCATGATGGCGTCACAGAGGAGAAACCCAGTTAGATGGGAGAACCATATCATAATATATCAGAAATCATGTCCATACTTGCTCTGGACAAACAAGTCCCTGTGACCTCTAGACCTCAAAGCACCAAGTTTACAATAACAGGGACTATAAACTGCTTCAGTGCGTTGCAGCTACACGGCCGGAGCTAGCCAGTGAAATCGGACCCGGAGGCGGGACTAATTCAGAGCGCGCTGCCTATATATGTGTAGCAGGAAGAAATCCGATTGGTTGTTTTTGATACAACAGAGAAACGTCAGACACTTTGTTCTGTATTAAAAACCAGAAAAGAGAAGCAGGTTATTAAAGTTGTTTTTTTAAAATAAATATATATATTTATGCATCACAACAAATTTTGGAGGTGATGCACAGTTGTGAAATCACTGGTGGTACAGTGGACATGAATCTTCTATTCTCTGTGTGCTCCAGTGAGCAGCCTGTCTGGCCTCCCCCGCCGTCTCCCTACTCTGTTGTCATTGGTTACTGCCAGTCACATGACACGGCAACAGAGACGCGGCGTTCAGAGGACCAGTCTGCAAATGTAGATTCTGCTTGCATAAGCAGAAAGTCATTTTGAAAGAAAAAAGAAAGAAAAAATGAATCTAATGGCATGTCTGCTCAATCAAAACAATAATTTACTGAATAAACAAAAGGCAGCTGGACACGCTGAAAACTTGGAATATAACAGTTTAAGCTGATTTTGAACCTTTGAAAGTCGCAGAAAGCGCAATATGTCAAGTCAGGTCAGCTTTATTTAGAAGGTATAAGATAAAACACAATACATTAAACATATAGAACAGTATTACAACATGATCACATTTACTGCATCATCCTTAAACATCCTTAAACTGAACCACTGAAATAATGAACCAAAAAAAAAAAAGTAAACCGTTGAATTTTACAGGAAGTTGTCTGAACGTCTACAGATTTCCTCAGAAGCACTTTTGTTTTCTCAGTGTAATTTACCCAAAAAATTGTGTTCTTTTATCTGGTGTAATTGAACAAACTGAAACCAAAGATTAATACACAGTTTAATATATAAAGACCAATACAAGGTTTTATGCAGAATATTTAATCGGCTGATGGTACACTGTCTTAACACCACAGAGGTGCTGCTGTGGACAATGCACACAAGACTCTTGGACTGTCTTCTTTTTATAACTCTAGAAAGGAGGATCTTACATTCTTCTGCATAATTGTCCTTTGTTTCAAAATCCAGATGACCAACAGCTTTGAATCACAAGTCCAGACACATGCTGTTGTGTTGTTTGTCTCAGTTCAGGAGCTGAGGTGTCAATCAAATATGTTTGTCTGAGATGCCTCCCATCTTAGGCGCCGGAGGCGTCCAACTGTATCAACAGACTTCTCCAGGACAAGCAAGGATCCAAGTATTAAATCTAAGGTTGTAAAAATTCTAAGAGCACCAGGGCGGACATCCTGACTCCATCCTGGAGACAAACCACTAAATCTTTAAGCTACTTCTCACGTCCTAACACCACAAACACTGGGATCCTGCCAACAGTTTGGTTAAAACTGCAGTCTGACGCGTCACTTTCACGTCTCCATTGGCTGTCGTGGCGAGCATCGTTTGATTGTCGGGCAGCTGATGAACCCTCAAAGAGCTCTGCAGAGGTGGTTCGAGTTCATGCATCTTCGGTCCAAACACTCGGCAAACATCCACGCAGTTCGCATTTTAGCAGAAAATATTCAATGCATCATGTTTTTTTTTTTTTTTTTAAAGTCCCACTTCTTACCGAAGGAAAAAAAACACTAAATTGCTTTGCTTCCAGCTTTCATTACACTGAACTGATGGGGTGTGTTCGTGCATCCTAGCGTCACTCATTCCTTTAATTTACCCGTCCTGTTTGTGCAACTGCGTTAACAGGACACAACAGATGCAGTTTCGTGAGAACTGCGGGACGTAGCATCTCTGTGGCGCAGCTTTTTAGAGCGTCAGGCCAGCTCTAATTGAATCCTGACTCAGAAAACCAGAAATGAATAGTCTCGCCATGGTAACGAGGTTTCTTTGAAGCCGTTTTCTGAGGCTCCCGGTTCTTATAATGCGGTCTCCCACAGAGGCAAAGACGCCTGTTGCTTGCAGCCTGAAATCAGATAATAATTACAAGCCTGCATCTGTGAGCACCCTATCACTCCTTTGTAATGTCGTACATCAAGCTAGACAACCTGTTACACCTGAATTTAAGAGGTCTTAAACATGCTACTGCTTGCGGCAATGAAGCCCCCACGTAAGCCCTCCCCCTTTTATGTATTTCTTTGCTTTTTCTGTTTTTTTGGGTTTGTTTTTTTTTCCACGAAGATGAATGCTCACTGTCGTGTGGTGTGTGGGCAGGTTATGAAAGTCTGGAAGACAACTACGTTCAAGACAGCAAGATGGGCTTCGTCATTAACGCCATCAACGCCATGGCGCACGGCCTGCACGACATGCACTCCGAGCTTTGCCCCGGCCACGTGGGGCTCTGCGATGCCATGAAGCCGGTGGATGGAAGCCACTTGTTGGATTTTCTCCTCCAGACCTCCTTCACGGGCGTGTCTGGGGAGGACATTCGCTTCGACGAGAACGGCGACTCGCCCGGAAGGTAAACCCGCTTCTTTCTCGTGTCTGACCCCGAAGGGGCCCGTGCACGGTACTAGTTCCAGTTATTCCTGCTTTGGTAAATCTGTCCGTCCACCGTCAGGTATGAGATCATGAACTTTCAGCGCGTGGAGCCGGGGGTCTACGACTACATCAACATCGGCTCCTGGCACGAAGGCTTGCTCAGCATTGACGACGAAATGATCCAGATGAACACCAGTGACATGGTCCGCTCGGTCTGCAGCGAGCCCTGCTCCAAAGGAGAAATCAAGGTCCGGGACGCGTCTTTTAGGTGTTACAACTGCATGAGACAGAAAATGAGCAGAAAATACGGCGACATAGGGTTAGGGGATGAGATGATGCCGTATCACCTAATGACATCACCAAGTGGCGGAAAACATTGATTTAAAAGTGTAAGACTTAATATCGAGCCTTGTGGCTCTCCATAATTCAAGTCTTTTAGAAGAAAATCAATCAGTCCTTACAAAAATGACACCCTGTGAGATAACAGTTAAAACAGTTGATAACAGAATGGATAAATTGTAATTTAGTTGTAATTTCATTAATATTTTGCATTTGCTAATGCGAGCTGGCATTTTGAAGTTATAATATTTTAACTGTTCTGATTTATCATCAACAAAAGGCTTCATTGGTTAAACCTGTAGCTGTGAAAACTGATAAGAAAAGTCATTTTATTACCAACTTATCTACCGAGTCAGAAAATGTCCCAAAAAGCAGAATCTGTCACTGCTTTATCCAGCTGAGTCACAGTCCTTTATTCCCATCGTGTTTGAGCAGATCCGTCTTTGACCCAGATGAAGACTGTCCAGGAGCTTGAAACAAGTTGTTTTAATTTTTTTTTTTTAAACCTGTTTTATCACCCTAGGTGATAAGGAAGGGAGAGGTGAGCTGCTGCTGGATATGTACCGCCTGTAAAGAAAATGAGTATGTCCAGGACGAGTTCACGTGCAAGGCCTGTGAGCTGGGCTGGTGGCCTGACAATGAACTGGAAGGTACGTCTACGCTCCCCTCTGGTCACTAACCTGCCCCAGTAAACAGTGTGGTACTCCAGTAAATAGTCTGGTACCCCTGTAAACAGTGTCTGGTACTCCAGTAAATAGTCTGGTACCCCTGTAAACAGTCTGGTACTCCAGTAAATAGTCTGGTACCCCAGTAAAAGTGTGGTACTCCAGTAAATAGTCTGGTACCCCAGTAAACAGTGTGGTACTACTCCAGTAAATAGTCTGGTACCCAGTAAAAAGTGTGGTACTCCAGTAAATAGTCTGGTACCCCAGTAAACAGTCTGGTGGTACTCCAGTAAATAGTCTGGTACCCCTGTAAACAGTCTGGTACTCCAGTAAATAGTCTGGTACTCCAGTAAATAATCTGGTATCCCAGTGAATAGTCTGGTACTTTGGGAGACGTACGGTCCTTGTTGTTCTCAGGGTTGTAGCTGGCTGGCCAGCCACAAACACAAAAACCTTTACTGAGATAATTCTAACTGAAATGAGGCCTCAGCCAATGACATTAGCCTATCCGACTCCATCCCAGGAGGTTTTTGTGAAGACTGTGGACACAAGGGTCCCAGGCCACCTTCAGATGTGCCCCCAGTGATCGGATCTGAATTTGCCTTAGAATGTGACCACAACTTGTGTGAGCACTAATGACAGTGGTACAACGGTTTGCTCATCCTGTGGTTTCCTAGGACACATTTTAATGCCAGGTGTGAACGGGTCCTCAGCTGCCTTTGCCACGATGCCCACTGTAGCTCCACGAGCTGATTTTATCGCCGTTGATATGAGATATCGTGTCTTCCGCCAACATGCAACTGTCAACAGAGACGACGGGAACGGAATTTACCGGTTTACTAAGATGAATTAAATGATCCTTCAAATGAAATGGGTATTTTGATTGGGGAAGGGGAGGGGCCTTTGTGCTGTTTTAAATTTAATGAACTAAGGTTACTTCAGAGGCCATTGTGCGCAGACTGTTGCATGACTGATGCAACCAGACATCAAAGGAGGGTTCTTTAACTAACTGAGGACAGTGTGAAGAGTCCCTTTTACTTTCCCTCCTCCTCTCGCCAGTCTTGTCCCCTGTACAGCTCGTCCCTGCTAAGACTTTTTTTTTTTTTTTTTTTTTTTGCAGCGCTACTTCACAAACCTGTTCCGTCCTATTTTCATTGCTTTCCCATGACACCTGAGAGCACATTCATCATCCTCAGCACCTCATACGACAGCAGCCCTACTTCACTTGCCGCTCCTGTGTCCCACTTTCTGTTCAAAGACAAGACACTTTCTTTATAGGATCATCCCGCCTGCGCGCCGTCGTCGCTTTTTACTCAACCGCAGGATGTTTAGATGGACGCAGAAATGTTTTGGGTTCCTTTTTTTTTTTTTTTAGCCTCAACTATCCTACAATAAATAAATAAAATGATAATGAATTATATAGCTTTTTCAGAGTGTGTTCTCAGCTTAAAGGATAGAGGTGATCTACTTGGATCCATGAAAAATGCAGTTATTTACTTTGTCCTGCTGGACTGGCCTCTTTCTCTGCTGGCTCCTGCCCAGCATGGCCACGGCTCAGTTGAAAGGCGTTTATTTATAGTTGAGCTAAAAACCTACTTTGGGAGTTACTGTATTTTCTCAGGCAGAGATGCTTTTTACTTAATGTTTAATGCACCCATGTAACAGAACCTGAAGTTCTTACGCTTGTCATGGAAAATTGCCTTTTATTTACTCGCGTTGCTGCAGCTGATAGGGACTCAGCTCACGCTGGTGCGATGAAACATTCATGAGTAGTTGGAAGGAGTAATACTGTGGCTGTTTTTCTGTTCTCTTGTTTTTTGTTTGGTATTTTCTTGCTTGTCAGGCTGTGAGCAAATCCCCCTGCGATACCTGGAGTGGAGCAATCCAGAATCCATCATCCAGGTCGTCTTCTCCTGCCTGGGCATCCTGGTGACGTCGTTCGTTACCTTCGTCTTCGTTTTGTACCGCGACACGCCCGTGGTCAAGTCGTCCAGCCGGGAGCTCTGCTACATCATACTGGCGGGGATCTTCTTAGGGTACCTGTGTCCTTTCACCCTCATTGCGCGACCCACGGTGGCTTCTTGCTACCTCCAGAGACTCCTCGTCGGACTCTCGGCTGCCATGTGCTATTCGGCCCTGGTCACCAAGACCAATCGCATCGCCCGCATCCTGGCAGGCAGCAAGAAGAAGATCTGCACCAGGAAGCCGAGGTTCATGAGCGCTTGGGCTCAGGTCGTCATCGCCTTCATCCTGATCAGTGTCCAGCTAACGTTGGAAGTCACCCTCATCATCATGGAGCCGCCTCAGCCCGTCAAGTCCTACCCAAGCATTCGAGAGGTCTTCCTGATCTGCAACACCAGCAACGTCGGCGTCGTGGCTCCGCTGGGGTACAACGGCTTGCTCATCCTGAGCTGCACCTACTACGCCTTCAAAACCCGCAACGTGCCCGCGAACTTCAACGAGGCCAAGTACATCGCCTTCACCATGTACACCACGTGCATCATCTGGCTGGCGTTTGTGCCGATCTACTTCGGCAGCAACTACAAGATCATCACCACGTCCTTCTCGGTGAGCCTCAGCGTGACGGTGGCCTTGGGGTGCATGTTCACGCCAAAGATGTACATCATCATCGCCAAGCCGGAGCGGAACGTCCGCAGCGCCTTCACCACGTCCGACGCCGTGCGCATGCACGTCGGCGACGGGAAGATTGCCTGCCGGAGCAACAGCCTGCTCAACATGTTCAAGAGGAAGAAGAACGCTGGAAATGGCAGGTGGGTTCATTAATTGAGTCTGCGAATCCTGCTCCTGAGGCACCTCAGGGATGCTGGTTTTACAGTAATTCCCTCTCAGAGGGGAACTTGACGTCTAACTGTATTTACTTTCGTAGGAGCACCTGTTGCAAAGTGTGACAAAAATAGGTCAGTACTCAATTCACACAGCCGCTTCAGCCTTTTGATCTGTTGGCAAAATTAAAACAAGCATCTCTGTGTGCTAAGGGACGGCAAGAGAGACCACACATGCAGAGCACAGGGTTTCTCCAGGGTTCATTCGATGACATGAGAAAGCTGGTAAACCCTCTTTTAATGTCAGGGTTTCATGTGCCAGGATATAACACAAAAACACATCCGGTCCTCAGAAATGAGGTAAATACATACACTGAGATGAGCAACAGCACCTGAGATGTTCCACCGTGTCATTACCTGTTTAAAGAGCAGCTGCATGGAAACTAAGAAGCTGTGTGTGAAAATAAAATAAATGCACCGATGTGGAGCATTTGGGTAGTTGTGCAAACACAATGCCTAACAGGAAAGACAACAGCAATGTCTTTGCTGTCCATCAATGTGTGAAGAGCTATAAAACATTTTCCAAAAGAAAATCTGGAGCTCGTTATCAATCTGCAGTGAGAAGGATTCAGAGTCGAGACAAATGCCAATCTTCCCAGGACTGGACATCCCAGTACGTTCAGATTGTGCAATGCTCAGAGAATTTGTTTAAAAAAAAAAACAACAACTAAATCTCAGACTCTATATGGCTCCCAATGTTAAAGGTTAAAGTTCATGATGGAGGAATTCGAGAGAGACTAAACAAGCGTTTGGAAGAAATGCCAGGAGAAAGCTACCTCTATTAAAATACAACAAAGCAGTCACAGTTTAGGTTTGCAAAGATGCATTTGATTGGACAACAAGACCTCTGGAACAACATCCTTCTGACAGGCAAGAACAAAGTTTGACTATAGACTATAGCTTATCTGTGACAGAACCTTAGAGCAACTGTCAAGCACAGTGGGGGAGGCGTAATGATGTGGGCTCATTTTAAAAACCCCAGGACGTAGATGCTTTGCAGTCATTGCGTCAGCTACGAACTACCAACTACGAAACATCTGTTGATATTTGAAACAATACCTCAAAAATGGAAAGCGAGCCCTTCCCTTCCCCCTGCGAACTCTACCGAGTCACTCTCCCCTCGCTCCACTTCACGGGTCCTCTCCCTGTCTCTGATTGGCTGTTGTGGTTTGGGAGGGGACCAGCCACCCCCCCACCACCCCTTTCCCAGTTTTATTCCAGATTACTGAAGCCATTGCTGTCACAAGATGGGCAGCCCGTGAACAGTGAGTCTTTGTCACTTGAATGTGACAAACCTTGTTACGGGTTAGAAATTGCTTACCGTGCCTTTAAGAGAGCTGCGCATCAATGGACCTCCAGATAGATTTGATTTTTACTATTACGTCCTGATAATGTAACCCGGAAGCCTTTGTGTTGAAAGAGGGTATACTAACTTTTTCATATCACTGTAACATTATAACAGACATATTTAAGAATTTTGTAAACTACACTGTTTTTGATGCTTTCTCAGGCCTTTTTTTTTCCAAGTATGTGCTTTCTAAAACCTGCAGACACCCTGGAATATTAGCTACAGAGTGAAAAAGTATATTTAACACATACAAAAAAAAAACAAAACATGAACCATAAATTCTGTTTTTGTCTTTTGGCTCTTTGGGTTCCTGCGAAGTAACAGCCATCTTTATTTTGTTCATAGTTCTAATGGAAAGTCTGTGTCATGGTCTGAACCAGGTGCAAGACATCCTCCAAAAGGGGATCATATGTGGCACAGACTGTCAGTGCATGTGAAGAGACAGGAGGCAGGTTCCAATCAGATGGCTGTCATCAAACCCTTAACTAATACCTATCAAAACACTGCCCGGGAATTCTCAAACCTCAGCACCAAGACTTTGTACAATGTGGCTGAGGAGGATGAGAGTGACCCGGTCAGTTACGACTCCCCCGCCACCCCCCCCATGATGGCCCACGGGCAGATGCCCGCCCCCGGGATGAGAAAAGATGCGGGCGGGGAGGTGGAGCTCTATTCCCCCGAGCCTCTAGGGCAGAACAGCATCATCCCTCAGCGCGTCATCATGGAGCACCTTCAGGAGGAGGTGGCCCTGAGCAAGTTCACCTGCGACATCCGTGATGTGGTGAGCTTGCCTCAGGCTGTGAGCAGCGGCAGGCCGGTGTACCACCAGGCTCACCTCATACAGCAGGACCCGGTCCTGCCCGCCCACCTCGACCCATTCGATGAAGAGCCTTCCTCCCCTTTAGAGGAGGAGGAGGAGGACGAGGAGGAAGAGGAGATGGAGAACGAGCAGTTCGGCCTTCTCCACGGATACATGTACAACAATGCCCAGATTCATGACGACGAGGATTTGGTCGAGGTCAAATTAGCGATGGAGGACTCTGTGGCTCTGATGCCTCCCTCCCCCTTCCGCGACTGCAGCGGCACGCCGGTGAGCCCTTTCCCCAACTCGCCGGTGTCCGAGTCGATTTTGTGCACGCCTCCAAATGTGACGTACGCCGCTGTCATCCTCAGAGACTACAAGCAAAGCTCCTCGACTCTGTGAGCCAATGCCCTAAATGTTTTAAAGCTCTGCTACATGTTCAAGTTTACAATGGTTTGTGCTATACCTGTACGTTATGACACGAGGATCATCCTGTGGTCTGCGGGAGTCATTTTTCACTCAGTAATTTAATAGCTTTTACATAAGAATCAAGAAAAAGGTGCCATATTTGAAAATTCTTGAATATGTTGTTTGCAGTAGTAAAAGACCTTCTCTCTGTATTTCTGTCATAAGATTTTAAGGCAAACTGTATTATTATTATTATTATCATGAGACAAATAATTACGATTGTCTAGGCATTCATGTAGATTTATGAATTAATGTAATATATATAGAGAGAGATTTATTTCATGAACATATTAGAGATTGTTGATTTTTAACAAAGGAAGCTTGATGGTTTCCGTGAAAAAAAAGCAATATACGATAAGCTTCTTCTGCGTTCCATCCTCAGATAAAAGAAGAGATTTAAAGCAAGAGTAAGTTTTTTTTCATCTTATCTTTTTTCATGGTTTTGCAACGCTGCTTTTGCATCTGTAGGCAGATGCTTCGTAAAACGACGGGGATACCTGGCGCAGACTGTATGAGGACGGGTGTGGCCATCTGGTGTCAAATGTGGAGCCAGTGTGCAGCTTCGTGTAGCTTCTTGTACTTTAAATGTCTTTAAAGTACAAGAAGCTGCAAGAATCTTTTCCAGGGACGTCTCAGGCTCTTTCAGAGTTCATTTAAAACGGCTTCTCTCATGCAGTGGGCGGGTTTCTCACTCACATCGCCGGGTGGCACCGTTTTTTAATCTCGGCACCCAGGCCCAGGAGTTTTACGATGTGTTTTATTTGCCCCGGAAGTCAGGAGTCGTAACTGGATGTGACGACACACTCCGTTCAATTCAATTCAATTCAATTCTCAATTCAATTTCATTTGTATAGCATCTGTTACAATGTCAATTGCCTCTATGCGCTTTACAGAGACCCAGAGCATGACCCCCGAGCAAATATCATTAACTAAAAATATAATATTAAATCCAAATCAAGGATAATGGCAAGGTAAAAAACTCCCACAGCAGGAGAAAAAAACCTTTAAGTCGTAACATGAAGAAGGAACCTTTCCAAACGTTGGACTGCTTACAGAAACTATAAATTCACAACGGCGGTATAGAGGGTTTTCACGGCGCGTCATTAGCGCGTCATCCAACCGGAAGTCGCCATCTTGGAGGCACGCGGCAACGTAAACAAAGCGCACACACTGGAGTAAATCGGACGTCTTCGTTGAAAGTGGTAAATTATTGCCATGTTTTCGGCTGTACCAACCGGACAGACCGTGAGAGACACTTGGAGTTTTATAGACTTCCAAAGGTTTTAAAAATCAGGGAGAACAATGCCAGAAGTTGTCAGAGGAAAGGAGGCGCTTGTGGTTAGCAAAGCTAAACCAAGACCTGCGTGGCAAAAATCTGGACAACATCCAAATTTATTCGGCCCATTTCGTGTCAGGTAAGTTAAGTGAAATTTTGTTAGCTCTTAATTTCACACATGACCAGTTATCAAGAAAAAAAGCTCTTAATTTCTAGTCTGATGATAATATCAAGCTACCACCTAGCTACACTAGCAACACAGTTCTTAAAATGTAGAGCTATACTGTGCTATATTTCTTATTGTATTCCAGGTAAAAGGTCTGACCTTTATCAAAAGGATGACCCAGATTGGGTCCATCTGTTGGAATGACGGGTAGAAACCAGGTAGTTGAGTATGCAATCGAAGTGAGGCTCTCCGGCTCGTCATTGCTTCAAAGCGAGGGAGCTAACTCGTACGGATCGGCACCACCGACAAACTGTAACTTTTTCAGAATATCGTTTCCTTTCCAGTGGACCAAGTCCTTCTCTGTATGTTTTTGCGTCTGTGACGCCTTTTGAAGAGCTTTTCTGTGGTTTATCCATCCTTTATCCACGGTCGTTTGCATTGATCCAGCTGTGTGTTTACATCCGAGTACCTCCAAGATGGCCGCACATCCGGGTCACTGACCAAAACGTGACGTAGGTGAAAACCCTCCATACGCAGTGTTTGGCTCGTACAGACAGCGGGACACATGAGCAGTACTGTGTGTGCACTTGACTTAATGTGAAAAAAATGCGACGGCGTCGCATCCCACGTGACCAGACTTTGCGGTCATACCGTCAGACCTCAGGATTAAAGGCCGGAGAGAAGTGGCAGAGTCGATCTGGGATGCATTTCTCCTGCTGTCTGAGTTTCTGACAAATGAAATGCACCCAAACGCCACGAGTAGCACGTCTACGGACGTCTCAGGGCTGGACGGGCAGGCTGCGATGACAGTTGCTGCAGAGTAATTGGTACTTTACGTCAGTTTCAGGGCTCTAATCTGCTCTGCTCCTGCTGCTCCATTTGTTACCGAAAGCAGGCGGTTTATCTCTGGACATTGGTAAAACTTTGGCTGCAGAACTGGACACTCCTACTGGTGCTACTTATAATTTGTCAGACCCATTTCCGTCCATCTTTTTTGGGCCGTTGGTGCGTTTCACTGGCTTGTCGTATCTGCTCAGACGAAACCAGGATGAGTTCTTCTTTCTCGCCCTCTAGTTGTTTGCGCACCTCTGTGGCAACGTCACAAAGAACCCCGTCTTCTCTAAAAACCTGGAATCCATTTCTACTGACCTGGTTCGCCCCCTCTGATCGGTGATCGACTTCACGGCTCCGTGAAGAAGCAGCAATCAGACTAGAGGTGTAAAACTGGGTTGCGGTTAACTTTTCATTGATTCAGCTTTCATCTGGTTTCTTTACGTTCGCGTTTACACGTCACACACTGACACTGACACTGATAAACCGCTGTCACATTTTATAACCCTTTATTGTGGCTGTTGTTGTTTTCTTTCTTTCTTTTGCATGTCAAGGACTGAATATTAATGACCCTTAGAGGAGCGTGTTTGTGGCTCCTCCCTGGTTTCTGCTCAGCAGAGTCGACCCGGCTGGGCGTAACTTCATCTTCAGCGTACACAACTGAAAGAAAGGGACTGTTTTTGTTTTTTTCTCCCTCTGAATTTAAACCCCACGATGTTCGGCTGTTCCATTTGAATTTGGAGTAGCGTTTTTTTTTTTTTTAATCATCATGAAACTCTAAAGTGATTAACACAGCATCATCTGTGAGTTTTTGACCGCTTGATCACGAATGTAGCAAAAGTTCAAGTGCCGCATTTTCATTCAGTTTTTTTCCATTTATCTCATTTCTAGGGGCTTGAAACGCAAGTTGACTACTTTAAAATGTGTATATTTTATAATTAAACATCCTCTTTCATAACTGTAGATCTTATTGTATAAGCTAAATTACCGACATCTGTTTTGTGAATATATGAATTGTCTGTCGTCGTTTGTTTTTCAGATTAAATTTATATGCTTTACGGTGTTTACAGAGGTCTTTAGCTGTGTATGCTCCTGTTATGAATCAGGTTCCTAATTACTAAGACTTTAACAGCCTATCTGAGTTATACAGTAAGACGAAGTGCTTGTGCTACCATTAGTGACTGAACTACTCGCCGCCTGTGCAGTGTGACTTAAATCTGCAGTTTTGAACTAGATTCGCTGTAGGCAAGCACTTGACGAGCACTTGTTAAATTAAATGTTTGTTTTTTTATGTCGTTGTCTCCTGTTTTTCATGGTGAAACATTTGTGGGCTTGGCCCAGGATTCATGTTTCAGCTCTTCAAGGCCGAGACAGGTTTGAGAAGATGAGAAGATGTCCAGGACCTACTTCAAAGGGAGGGATGGAGGCTTGATGTCCAGTTTATGTAACGAAAGCAGATTATTGGCTGATTTCTCAAAAGTCGTACGGGATGTTTAGCACAGCCAGGTCTTTGCAGGTCTGTTTAGAGCAGCTTTTTATGAGGTGGAGTCATCGTCTCAGCTCAGCTCCACCCGCCCATCTCTGCAGACTATTCATCTTTTAAAATCTGCGCTCATAAATCACCCAGACACTTCATGAGTGCAGCAAATGGAGCAAGATGTGAAACTGGGTGGCATCAGAAAATGGGAAAGCTGTCTGTGACATCACAGTGCCCTGCAGATCCGAACCCAGTCGCTGACATATTCAGGGGGCCCGAAAACAAAGTGACAGGATTTTGTCACTCCCAAACATTCAGGCGTGTGCAATTAAACTATCTGACAAAAATGAAGCCAAAAAGAAAGTCACGTGGGCAACAGGAAGTGCCCAATACTGCTGCAGCGGGATTTAAGAGGTAAAGTCTCTGTCCGGTGCTGAAAGGATGAACAAGTAATAAAGCCTCTTCTGTCTAAAAGCAACATGAAACGTCAGCTGAGGTTCACAAATCTGGACCCGAACAAACCACAAGGCTCCTGGGACAGCGTCCTACTGCATGGACAGACGAATGTGCTGTCATCGCGGTCAGGCATGGAGGTGGAAGGACGATGATGATTCGAGCTTGCAGCCACAGGATCTGGGTCCAGCAGTCTGGAGGCCGGTGTGAGGCCACCCAACGGGACGGTCATCCAAACCAGCAAATCTGCATTAGAAAGTCTGAACAAAAAAAAAAGATTAGAGGTTTTGGAACCGCCTCAACCCAGTTGAAAAAGTGAATTCCCCAAATCTGAAGCAAATTGTAAAGAATGGACAAGTCACACAGACGGCAAACCTGACATTATTGCTGTTAAAGGTGAGTTTACAAGCTACGGAGTCACGAGGGGGTGGGGGGGCTTCATATCATCCACATGAGGTTTATTTTATTTTATCAGTCTTATCTTTTTCCCCCTTTTGGCTTCATATTTGTTAAATAAATCACGAAATGGAGACAAAAGTTGGATGTTGTTGTCTGTTGTTGTCTCATATTAAAACCCACTATAATTTTTGTTGTTTTTATACACACACAAAAAAACACAACGCAGGATTAAAAGAGGGGGCAGTAACTTCTGTATATGACAACGGTATGTTTTCAAGCACAAAAAAGGGGATTTTATTTTCTCATTTGTGCCCTTTAATTTGCATTATGATCCGCTTCTCAGAGATCAGCAGGGTTCTTCCTCAACCTGGCAGCTATATGCAGAGCTAATCATGCGATCTCAGGAGTATTGATCACAGCTTTAGCACAAAGCTGGATAACCGGTGTTTTTTTTTTTTGTAACATCCCCCCTTTCTTTTTTCTTTTGAGCATCACAGCAGAGTTTAAAGATTCCAGTTTGTATTAAAACAGCGCATTCAGACTTTGACAGCGCTGCCTCAGTGTGCAGTCTGTTCATATATTAAAGGTGGGGTGGGTGTTGTTTTTTTGCAACACTTTTTACAATATTGCCTGAAAACCTTTTCACATTTCCATTGCACCCACTGAAATAAAATGTTTGCAAAAAAAAACTAAACATTTTGGTCCAGTCTAGAGGGTATAATCAGAGAAAAACTCTGACCAATCAAAAAGTGATCATCACTATTTTGATTGGCTGCCTAATACGTCCATCAAATATCACCCCTCCCTCCCTCCCTCCCTATGGTTCATGCAGTCGTGAATCATGTGAAGGCGTGGTTTCGAGGGGTGAGCTGAAGAGGAGGAGGCGGAGCCTTTGGGAGGAGGGAGGGAGTGTATATTTTCAAAATCTCACTTGAGTTGGATTGCTGGAACCGTTTTTCAAACAACACCTACTCCACCTTTAACACACAGGAAAGACCCACAGCCAAGGCGGAACCACTTGGTCCAATCGATGTACGCACAATGCCCCTCTCTCACAGGAACATATGAATATTGATAAGGTGGGTGCCTTCCATGTCAGACAAATGATGTTGTGCGACACCGTCCTGTCCAACGAAGAGCACCGCTGGGACGGGATCAAAGCGGACCAGGAAGCCTCAGAGGCCAGTCAAGTTCTGCTGGAGGGAAGGAGCCAAGCCAAGCAGCAGCACCATGGGGGACTGCTCCAAGAGGTCCAAGCCCCCCCCCTGCCCCCCCCCCCCCCCCCCCCCCCCCCTCTGACTTCATATTCATATTTCTGTCTCATTGACGTGCAGACAGTGCGGGCTGCCTAATAAACACCTCGGTGGAGACAATTGAGCTCATTTCGGTCACAAGCAGCTGACAGAGTCAGGATATTAAACAGATCAGCATGACACACATTCTGCTGGGAAGAGTCCATGACTCTCCCTGCGCAGGCATGACGTGCTGGTGTTTGACCTACTAAAATAACAGGCGAGAAGCTGTGAAACTAATGATTTCTCAAACACGCAAAATGAAGAATTATTACACGAGAAACAGTTGTATATTCATCATTTAAAGGCAACTCATTCCACTCCAGAATCCCTCGCCTGTTATGGAGCACATGCACATCATTATCTGTTAATCACTTCACAGTGAGATGAGCTGAGAGCCGTGGAGAACCATCACAGCTCAGAGTGCTATGTCCAGAAGCTACGAACATGACCTGATTTTGATGGAAATTTGAGAAAATGCCCTAAAGAGGACTTAAGGTCCTTTTACGGGGAACAGAGCTTCCACATAAATACAGGCAGATGACCCATGAAGAAAAATGTAACAGTTTGATCGAGACCTTCTACAAAATCAAGAGGCGCATGCCTGCATGTGCAGTGAAGACGTACGTGAATGAAAAGCAGTTAATTACACTTTGTCTGAGATTCTGTCTTTTTGGAACTACGAGCGAAGTGCAAACCTTTCGAAAATTAGATTTACGGTTAAATCCAGTGATGTTCGGACAAAGAAAGACTTCTTGTGATTTTGCCTTCGTAAACCACAACAAAGGATTTGAAAAAAACGAAACAAAAATGCTATCAAAGAGTGATCAAAGCGTGGACTTTAATTTAAAAGGTTTCACAAAAATATGCTGTTTACCATTTAGGAATTGCAGCCATTTTAAGGAAAGTACATCCATTTTCGTGGGCTAAAAGGTATTTGGACAAGTGACTGGAGGTGTGATTATGTTCCTCATTACCTCAAGCAGATAAAATGCCCGTAGTTTGTTGTTTGGCAGCTGTTTGACTGAAACTACCTTGTATAAACTCCACAGAGAGCTCAATACAAGTTAAAGAGGACAGATAGCTAAAACCTTGAGTGTGGCCACGTCAACTTAGAAATAAAGAAAGCACTGATGATCTCAGCATCATTAAAATGCCCAGGAGACCACAGGAGACAACTGAAGTGGGTGATTTCAGAGTCCTTTTCTTGGTGAAGAAACCCCCCCCTTCACAACATCTGGAGAAGAAACTCTACAATAAAGAGACGTATTCGTTAATATAACTACAGAGGGTTTAAAAACAAGGTGGAAACCACTGGGAGCATCCAAGCAAAGGAAAGCCTGATTAGACTTAAACATGGGAGCGGATTCCAAACTTATATCTGAATGATGGGAAGAGACAGGTATGGGGAAGGAAAGGCTTATGATTCAAAACATACTACGTACCCGGGCACGGCGGAGGCAGTGTTATGGTGTGGGCCTGGAACGGGCTCAGTGGGGTGCATTAACAAGACGATGGCTGACAGGAAGATGGATTCTGAGGTCTACGGGCCCGTGCTCACGCATTCAGACAAACGCTGCAGAACTGACGACGGCGCTTCACGGCACAGATAGATAAAGACCCGAAACATGCTGCAAAAGCAACTCAAGAGTTTCTGAAGGCATGAAATATTATATTCTTCAATGTCCGAGTCAGATACCTGAGCTCATCGTGACAGAGCAGTCAGCACAGAATTCCTCTTTAGATTAATCTGAGGAGCTTTGTCTTTCAAGGTTTTGGTTTTTTTTTTGTTTGTTTTTTTTAGGGGGGGGGGCATTGAGGAAAGTGAATGTGTCCTCTTACTTTTCAGTGCCCTTGCTGTGCAACAAGGGAACTGTTCTACATCCTCCTGCCAGCTGCCTTTACACTGTAGTTTGTGTCCAATTTCAGCTTCCTTCCACCTTAATTTCACCTTGGAATAATCTTTCTGCAAAACCCTGCACTGCTTTGTTAAAATAACATTGAGATACTCGGGCTTGTTTGCCTCACTGCTTCATCTGCAGATTACTGAAGAGTATTTCACAAATTAGAAAAATAACATGATTAAAAGTCTACAGACTTGCTGAAACCCAAACCAGTCCATCACAAGTCCAGATGCCGATCAAGACAGTGCAAACGTAAACGTAAGGAGGGAAGTTCTTCTGTAACTGCACCTGCAGGAAAAAGAGGAGAATGTGCAACGCACAACTGCTAATTACAGAAACGCTGAATGACCCAGATACTCGAGACCTAAATTCAAAAGTCAAGCACAAATGCCGACCCCAATACTTTTTCATAACGAGCACGAAAGCATCACTTCTGATCTTGCGGTGTGTAAATTTGACGGTCCGAATACGAGTCACACTCCCTGCAAAGGATCCCATATGTTGTGCATTATTGATACAGTCCCCATTTTATCTGCCCTCCAGCGAGCGTTTCCCCAGGCAGCTATGTTCATATATTTATGACAGCAGGAAAATTTCAGCATTGGTGAAAGTTGTGAAAAGAACGACATGGAGTGAATGTGTCTGCACACAGCGGACACAGGTACCAGACCGGTGTCCCTCCGGTCAGGCGTTGTGCTTGTGAAACCATCTGTGGATCATCTTGCATTCAAAACAGTGAAGTATGAAAATAAAAAAATGAATATTAATGGACCTAATTATTAAAACCAGATCGGGTCCTTCTAAGTTAAAGGCTTTAACAAAAACGGGGAAAAAGTAATGCAGTAATCAATATGTTGCTGTCCATGGTGCTGAATTTTGGCTCTAAATGAAGCAGTGAAACGTAACATGCAGTCAGACCGCAGGACTAGATAATGTTGATGGAATGCGCCATCTGCTGCCCAAAACATGTACGTGCACAAAACAGTCAAACGATGAGCACAGAGAGACTCTGCATGAAGAAATGAGCAGGATATGTGTTATAATGTGAATAACACAAAGACACCATAACGAAAATATACAAAAACAGATTATTTTATGGTTTGCTCATATTTTTGGTTCTTATTTTCTATTGCATCCAATAAAACATGCCTTTTATTTGAACTCTTTATGGCTGTAACTAAGTTTCTACATCAAATAATCTTCTTTTTATTTTTTTCATTCTGCTTAAATTATTAATTATGTTATTGATGAGCTGATGAGATTTTGAATTTCCCCCTTGGGGGATTAATTAAATTCATCTAATCTAATCTAATGATCTTTAAAACTGAAATGATGATGCTTCTCTTACATCTTTATTCACAGCTCAGAAGTCAAAAGTGGCTGTTTGACATGACAGACTACCATGTGACGACATAATGCCACATCCCTAATTATGCATGAAATTCTACATTTAATTGGAGTTTCGTATAATAAAAACTGATGAGGTGCATAGAAATGTACAGCTATCAATGGTGTGAAGTGTAACTATGTAGACCAAAACAGTTTTGTTTTTTTCCCCCTTTTTTGGGGGGGTTGGGGGGTGGGGGGGTCTGTAATGACTTCAGATGTGAAATTCTTCCCTTTGGTTTGAATGTGACACATTTACTAACCAAAGCATTTCCTGCAATAGCAGCGATTTCATATTATCACTAAATGGGGAGAATGGGAAACAATCTTTACGGCAATTTACCTGATTTTATCTGATAATTTTATCCACAATAAAGAGTATTTTTCTTTCTTATAAATATGGTATGCCAGCCAAATAATCTAGCAGACAGAGCTAAGGAAGACCATTTTCAGGGCTGCGGTTTCTTTAGATTACATTTATGAATACTTAAAGTGAAATCCCACAAAGTTTCTTGATCTACTGTTATATGGCTTATTTTTGTCACAAAACAGTACTGGGATTAACAAGTACAGCCCTCTGACTTTCATCTTCTTCGTATAAGCTGTTTCACATCTATAATTCAGGGTTTTTCTATTCCATTTCTAGATCTGTAAGGAAATGTCAGCATGTGATACATGGGCTACTTTCAAAGAAAAAAAGACTAATGACAAAGGTTGTCATTTAACTGAGCTGCTTCCATGTAATTGTTTTTTTTTCTTGCTTTATGTAGATTTGGAGGTTAAATTAACACATTTTCAACTTTCTGAAAGCATGAGGAAGAAGGAAATTTGGTCTGTTTTATGCACATATACAAGAGACTGGATATAATCACAAAAAGATCCTCCTGTGTTTAAGGAAGTAAAGTTTATTTACATAGCACCTTTTACATATCAAGTTCTCAAAGTCCTTCGCACAAAAAAAGGAAAAGACAAAAAAAAATGCACAAAAGACATAAAAGTAGAATCATATATATATATATATATATATTTTTTAAAGAGAGCAATACTATTACTGCAGGGTAAAAACATGAGAAGTTAACATTTCAGAAATGAGCTGCGACTGCATGAAAAGGCCTAATCTCCCCTGTGGACCACCGACAACCTCTGACTGGGGGACCTGAGGGTTTGACAGGATGAATTATGTTCTTATAGATCTGAAATATGTTGATGAGCTTGACTATGCAAAGCCTTGAATGTCAGCACCAAAGTTCTAACATGGACTCTAACAATAGATCGGTAACTATGAAGAGATAATAAAGCAGGCGTCATGTGAGCTCTTCTATTTGTTCCAGTTAGGGTTAGGGTTCTTTTTCTGCATCAAAGACCTTCAGGAAAAGGGAAAGCTTCTTCTTCTGAATTATTTATCAAGTTATTATTTTCAAAATGAAATTATCTTTAATGGAACAGTAAGGGAGGACGTTCCCGGTTTGAAAAGCATAAAGTTGGGTCACTACCCTCCTCAGCCAGCAGAGGGCAACGTGACATTAACAGGACATCTTTATGTTTTTTAGACGTAACACTCACATTGTCAAAATATTCAGGATTGGTCTGTTTTAAAAAATAAATAAATAAAATCTACAAAAAAAAAAATCACAATAGGATATGAAGTACTTTTTTTTTAGTGTAAGTTAACATAAAAACCCTTAAAAATAAAGGTTTCAAGGTGGTAACTATGAAAAATCATTGCGCTAATGAAATACCGTGTATATTTCACATTAAAATAATAGTTGGCACGTAAAATATGCCCGTCTCTACTTAAAATTAATATAATTTTTTCATTAAAGCGAGAAAAGAACATATATTATTTTCGTTTTCATATATTTTTCAGAAATAAACTGGAAATAAACTGGAAACTTGTCCCTCTATTTTTATTGTTCCTCAGTGGTCTGGACGGGACTACACACTGTACCACAATGCACCTGATGATAAACATATACACAGAAAAAAAACCTTGTGATAAACATTAAAAAAAAAAAAAAGAAAGCGAGGGAAGTGTACTACTTTTTTATTTAAAAAAAATATATATATTTTTTTTCATTTATCTAATCCATGTATATGTATCTATGTATGTATCAAAAAAAAAAAAACAACAAAAAACCCACACAATTCCTCACCTAAAGCGTTTTCATCCCAGATAACCTTCTAGACGGGGGGGACATAATCAGCCGGGTCGCAGAATCGAGCGCCACACCGGTGTAACGGCTGCAGCCTGCATCCGGGTGACCGCAGAGCGCAGACTCAATCCCCGCCGCAGTTCGCTGCGTTTCCGTAGCCAGTCTGCTACCCGCGGAGCCCTGGCTGGCTGGGAAAGAGCTCGCGGAAACGATAATGCCGATCGAATAACGCCAAGAGAGGGGAGAAAAAACGGAGAAGGAAAAAGCGAAAAACGCCGGCTGCTGAAATGGCGGATTGACAGCGATGACGGAAACGAGTCGCCAAATCAAATGTTCGTGACTCGGCTGCTTTCCGGAGAGCGCGCGGACAGCAGCCTCCGTAACATGTGAGATGGACTCAGAGGGATTTTAACTGTGCGTTATTACAGCTAACCAGCTAGCAGCTACCCCCACCTCCTCCTCCACCACCACCACCGCCGCCGCCGCCGCCTCCTCCTCACCCCCCCCACCCCAATCCAATTAATGGTAGCTCGCGCTTGATCCGTTTTCTCAGCCCCGTCGCGAGGAAAATGAAGAAGTTCAACATTAGGAAGGTGCTGGACGGACTGACGGCGGCGTCTGCTTCCTCCTCCTCCTCCTCCTCCGCGGCTGCTCAGCCCGGTGCTCCCCGGGAGAACGACGTCGTCCAGGAGACCCTCCAGTCGGAGGATTTCCACCTTTGCAAGGTAAAAAAAAAAAAAAAAAAAACAACCAAACAATGTCAGATGGCAGCGGCGTGAACGCCGTTGTTCGTGTCCGCGTCGGCGCGGCTCCGCGAGAAATAAACATTACGTTAGCGGCCAGGTGATGTTAACGGCGTCGGTTGGAGCTGCGCTGCCGTTAACCGGGGCCGCTGGTTTCCCCGTTGAAGCTGCTCCGCTTTGAACCACATTTTTTAATTTTTATTTTTAATTATCTGCCACCGTTTTTTTTTTTTTTGGGGGGGTCGGCCTGCTTAATTAATCAGCCTTGTTAGCGCGCAGCGGCGGCTGTGGCCTCCAGGAAACCTCCTCCTGCATGTTTATCATCATGAACGCGTCCGTTTCTGTCGCGGCTGGTGTGAACTGGTGTCCGGTTTCAACTACAACAACAACAAACTGGGGCGTTTTGTCCTGGTTCATTAACGTGCTCGGGACGTCTCTTTTAAAAGGGAGATGTTATGAGAAACATAAAAAAAAAAAAAATGAAAGAAAACAGCCAGCTTCAGTGTTAAAACAGGTGATGCAGTGAGCAGGGGTCTGTGACGTCACAGATACTCCTCGTTCGTTATAATGGCAGTGACATCACATCCAGCCTGACCAGCAGGACTGGACAGTAGTTCAGTAACAATAAAAACTACTAAATAAAAAAAAAAAATCAATAAAAAAGAGCAGAAGAAGAAAGGACGTTTGTGTTTGGTTGTTTATTTATTTGTTGTTTAGTTCCCTTTTTAAATAGCGCTTCATCTGTCAGGAAGACGCGTTTGTGGGATGAGCAGCAGAGCTGAGGATGTGGGCGGTGACCGTGAAAGATTTTCCAAATCTTCCCTGCTGTCTCTGACCGTTGAGATTTAAGGAATAATCCACCAAACCCAAATTCCTTTATGTTTCTGTCCTTAGTTTATATCACAATAGAAATTGTCTTCCAATCCTGATGAGATAACTTGATGTGCGTCATTATTGCGACAGCGGCAAGAACTTTGTTGGTTTGATGGTAATGTCATGTTAGTGACGATCGATATACATCAGTTTAACGATGAGCGATCCAGTAGTCGCCGCATAGCAATCCGATGTCGGTACATCTGATCCTCATCAATACATGTCATCAGGTGGCCCTCTGTAGTTTGTTTTTGCTGAAGGAGCAGGTCTGTTCTTCATTCATCTGTCTGGTTTAACCCGGGAATACAAATGCAGAATGATAATTATAGTTCCTTAATGAGATTTGATGCTAACAGCGCATGATTTGGCCTCGTATCGATCCCTGGCTTCTGAATCCAGCTGAATGAAAATGGTATCGCGGCAGACTTTCTCGAATGTCGACGAACATCGATGTAGCGCCCGCAGGTGTGATATCGTACCGTGATGAAACTCGTGATTTTTAGTTTGAACAGAATAAACGGCTCAGGTGAAGCCTCGCTGACCGTGGTGCTGATCTTCAGTCTCATATATATGAGGGCTGGTTCTGTTGCAGGGTCCAGTTTAAATCGCTTGGACGTCTCTCGTTGATGCTGGTCTGACTGGGCCTTCTGCCGCATGCTTCGTTTCTCCGACTGGTTATTTGCCTCTCTGGCGGCGGCGAGAGGCGGTTTCTTCTGCGTCCGTTGGCAATGTCCCCCTGGAAATCAGATTTGAGAATGGACTAATCCTTACGATCTCTGACTTCTGATTTCTCCATTTGTTATATTTCTGCAAAGCTGTATGACACAACTCCAAAGAGGAACGCTCCTTAGCAGAGGAGGGAGGGCGGGGCTTAGTCAAGTGGCTGACACCCCATCAGAGAGATCAGATTCTTAAAAACAGAAAGACACAATGGCCATGGTTACATGATGTTTTTTTAATTCCGAATTAAATAATTCAGAATTAAACTATTTTCCTTCGAGTTTACATGGAAATAGTAATTCCGAATTGAGGTTTATATGGAAAACACATTTGATCGGCTTTATCCAGTTCCGCTTAAGGTCTGGGGGTTGGGAAGGATTCTGATTGGATGGGGGGGGCGGACGTCTTTACGTATTTACGTCTACCTGAAGAAAACAAACTTACTCGATTAGCAACAACATGGAGGACTACATTTATGTTTCCTGCCATCTGTTCTTTTAATTATTTCCAGTTCCTCCAAGCTATTTATTAAATAAATCGTCTCTGCTCTTGACCACCGTTTACTGGGTGCCGCCATCTTGAAACTTTGTTTCGAAAACAAGCCCAGCGCAGAATATAAGCGTCATCGCGACAGACGGGCAAGAGAACGAGCATGCGCAGAAAGACGGGAATTAATTTAAAGAGGAATGAGTGTATACATGACCGCGGAATTATTCTATTTCGGAATTAAAATCAGAATAAACCAGCCACTTACTTTCGGAATTAAGTTTAATTCAGAATGGACATTTTCATTCGGAATTAGGTGTTTACATGGAAATTTTTAATAATTTTAAATCGGATTTAATTGTAATTCTGCATTAAAGAGGAATTAAACTTCCCATGTAAACGCACTAAATGTCTCTATTGAATCTTCAGTGCATCTGACACCTTTTGAAAGAAAAAAAAAACAGAAACCTGTTTTTCTCGTCTCCAACCTCAAGGGTCAGTGTGCTAGATTACCCAGAAGTGTTTTAATCACGCCCGGTTTCATGTTTCGGAGCGTTTGGGTTGAACATTGTGGGACCCGGCTCCTCCGGGTCCAGCTGGGAGTGGAGCAGGTCGGCCTCCCGGGTCACGGGGCTGCGGCATCACCTGTTACGTAACCCTGCTGCAGGCCACGCAGAGCTCAGGCCCGACGAGGTTTTCAGCCTGAAACAATTGAGTTATTGATGCCTAATGACGATAATGTTTTCGGTGGCTGCAGCGCTGCGAGATCCTGGCAGCGGGCTGCGATCCCGAAGACCGCAAGCCCGGGGAAGAGGATGGCGGAAAATTGATAAATTAATGTTGTTTTACAGGAACGAGCCTGCGCACAGTTTTGCTGAAAAAAAGAAAAGAAATTCCAGGTCTCGGGTTGAGGTTTTATCTAATTTACGTTGATAATGAGGTCAATTTTCCACATAGATGGATTGTATTTCTTAGGAATTATAGTCATGTTTTTTCCCCTCCCTCTAATGCAAACTCGCCTGCGTGGGAGATGATGGATCAGCCGACCGGTGGCCTGATGTGAATTCTGTTCTCTCCTGCAGACCGTGCGTCATGGCTTTCCATACCAACCGTCCTCCATGGCCTTTGACCCCGTGCAGAAAATCTTGGCCATTGGGACTCAGTGCGGCGCGTTGAGGCTGTATCCTTTACGTCCATGTGAAGATGAAGCGGGTCGCCCAAGGAAAGCAAATACCGGGTGATTCAAGCAGCAGATATTTATCTTGGTGTCTGTGTTTGCATGTGTGTGAAGATACGACTGATTTTTTTTTTTTTTTTTTTTTTTTTTCCATTGGATGGAAAAAAATGCAAAGTTCCTGGAGTGACCTTATGAGAAAGTGGCTATTCAACATTCCACAAACTCAGGGGAATTCACCTAGTTACTATTTCTTCTTCTTCTCTTTCTTTAATCTTTTCTTTCCTTGTCAGTTATTGCAGTGGAAAGTCTGTCTGTAACTAGGGGTGCACGATAATTATCGACCCGATAACTATCAGGCCGATAACAGGAAATTATGACGTCATCCCGATAAGTCCGATATCATGACGAATAGTCCCGATAACATATATATATATTTTTGTCAACACGGCAGTGCCTCACTCCCTCTGAGCCTTGAATGACCGGCAGTGAATGTTTTGTTCAAGTGACGTCGGCATAATCAGAAAAACGATTACTCAATAAGGAAAATCAAGAATACCCCCTCATGTCAGAAAACAACTTATTAACTCGGTCATAATTTTGGTAGTTACTGACTTGAATTGATATTCGCAGTATTTTCCCACATGTTACACATAAAAAATAGATAAGGCTGAAAGAACAACTAGCAAGCAAGGGAACGGAGGAATTTACATTACACCTTGAATGCAGCATTGCGGCACAGTGCACTGATAAAAAAAAAAAAAAAAACATGGCAGCGATTGTATGGAACTTCGTTAAAGTTTCAGAAGAAGACAGTTCGCTGGTTATTTGTGACAAATGCTCCAAGTGAAGGAGGGAAAAATAGCACAAGCTTTAATACCTCAAACCTGATCAGCCACCTGAAACATAACCATCGCTTCCATGGAGTTTTGAAATCGCCCTAATGTCAGCTAACATGAGCTAACATTCATTTGAATGGAACCACAAGCCAAAATCCTTTAAACGTA
The DNA here is from genome assembly GCA_018398805.1 of Hirundichthys speculiger. NCBI lineage: Eukaryota > Metazoa > Chordata > Actinopteri > Beloniformes > Exocoetidae > Hirundichthys > Hirundichthys speculiger. Next base: position 664,057 of record JAGFBZ010000626.1, on the reverse strand, counting down.
ATTTTCTGTTACTATGGAGTGCAATTTTTCAGTTATACAGACAAGTCTTACTTGTGTCAGTACATTATGCACTGTGCATTATTTTTATTGTCATTGAGGAATGCACCTTTTCAGTTAATAATTCTGATGCATGTATTTCCATCAGTTCAAGGAGCCTTTATTTTTTTTATATCAGTCAGTAATAAGCCTTATTTAAGTTGATGTGAGATATCAAATAGGTTTGTTTGATAGCTTTACGAAAATGTTTGAGAGGCTTGACAATAGTTTTCATTGGAAAAAACAAATATCTGTTCATTTAAAGAGTCAAAACTGTTTTTGGTTTTGTTCATAGTATTGATGTAATGATCTTAGGTATATGTGTGTGTTATCGGTATCGGCCGTTAGGAGCTGGAAGTTATCGGTTATCGGTATTGGTTTAAAAAAACAGTTATCGTGCATCCCTATCTGTAACCAATTAGGAAAGTGAGTAAGCGCGTGCTAGGACGTGCTTCTCTGCAGCCTCCTCCTCCTCCTCCTCCTCCTCCTCCTCCTCCTCCTGGAGCTCCCAGGCTCATTAGCGGCGTGCAGTTGCAGGAGCAGCTTCTCCAGCATATGCTGAGGAACCAACCTAGTCAACTGTGCTGCCCAGTCAGTGCCAGGATGCCACTTCATGCGTGCTGTAAACATAACTGGACTGCATGATCAAGCTGCCACGGTGTTGCCCCCCCCCCCCCCCCCCCCCACCCCGCCAGAGGCAACCGGGAGTCTGTTTCCGTATTTGTTTGTGTTCATAGATTTAAGGAGGGGAGAGGAAGTTTCTACCGCTGAGCTGGAGTCGGAGCAGCAGAGCATCTCCTGGAAATGTTGGAGCGGCGCTCTGTGCATGTGACTCCGCGTGTCCCCGGGGCCGAGGCGTTAGTGCATTAACGTCGAGGCAGGGGGGGGGGGGGCTTCTCTCCGTGCCCACGTCCCGCCCGAGAGACTCATCTGCTCTTAGGTTTTCATTAGGAGTATCCCCCGCGCTCGGCTTTATCTACTCTCGAGATTAAGAGGGTGTTTGTTTTCACTGGGCAACTCCCAGAGAACACACACCACACACACACACGTACACACACGCGTGTGTGTGCGCTGCTACCACGTTGCCTTAATGTGCAGGCTGGAGCTGATGGGATTACTGTCACTCAGGCAATTGGTCCATTTGTCAAAACGACGAGCCGCATCGATCCACCTCGTTGCCCCTGGAGTTTGGAAACGCCGCCGCGGCCCGGCAGACGTGAGCTCAATGAGGTGTCGACGAGCAATAAACGTCTGCTTTTACAAGATCTGTCTCCACTACAGCGCTTTAATCAGCGTCTCACTGCAGTCTGCTGCCCTTCATGTTGTCTGTCTTGGCAGCGTGGTCAGTAGAGACGGGGACGATCAGGAGCTTTTTTTTTTTTTTTATGCACGCTTTCATTTGCACACCAAGTATGTTGCACAACAGATTGTGTTTCTTTTCTTTTTTAAGGTCGGTGTCCTCTTGCAGGTCATGCTTAAAGTCAGGAGGCTGTTGCATTCAGCTTTCACTGTAATAATAATCCATTTATTTGTGCGATGGTGTGCAAACTTCCTGCGCCGATGCCGATGATCATTTGGCCGTGAGAGAAATGCGCCGCTGTTGAAATGCTGCGGTGAACCGCTCTGGTTTACCAGATGAGGAAGTTGCTGATGTTTGAGGGGGCCGGCTGCAGCGCATCTCGTCTTCAGGCTGAGAACGTTTGGAGTCTATTTCTTTCAGAAACTGATGCATGTGTCGATTCTGGTGTAGATATTGAATCCAGCATGAAGTTTTCATTGTTTTATCGCTGATTGAGACTCTGGGTAGCTTGAACCGGAGCTGATTTCAGTTCTGACATTCTGCCACATTTCTGTCTCGTGATGTGAACCTGATCAGCTCCTCCTCCTTTGTGTGGATGTGATGTTACGTTTGGGTTATATCGAGGTCACGCTGATGTTTCTGGGGCCGCTCGTTCTGCCTGGTCTCTGCCATCCTCTTACTAGTTCTTACGTGTTACGCCTGGTTTATGCTGAGAAATCAGGTCGTCTGCATGTGTGACGCAGAGATGCCCCCCCACCCTATGCAGACACTCTGGTGCACCTCCCCAAAATTGTAGGTGACCGCAGACAGTGCCTGCAGAGAGGAGAGAAACGGGGCCTCTGATTGGTCAATTGTACATCTGCGTAGAAAAGCGCGTCATCGAAGAAATGTGGAAGTACCCACATCTGTATGATTCTGGTTCTCCACACTACAAAGACAGCACATATTCTGGTAATTCATGGAGGGAGATAGTGACGAATGTGGGTCTGGATACGGCTGAGATGGTGAGGAAGTGGAAAAACGCAAGAGATAAGTTTAGTAAGTTTAGCTAGTTTGTGATTGTCCCTCTTGCATAGTGGCAAGGAATAAGATAGCGGAGACCGTGTCTCCAAATTGGGCATAAATCAAAAATAACTGCGGCATACCAGCGACAAGCTAACTGCGACACATTGCCGCGAGAGTAAACACAGCCCTTTACCAGTGACACGCAAAGATGCTGTCGACGGGCGCAAACACGGGAGAGAGTTCACGTCTCCTGTTTTTCCGGTTCTGATGAAGCCGAGGCCGTGAGCTCCTCTTGTGTAGACGACCAACAGAAGAACTTTCCTGTAAACTGTTCTTCCTTTTACACACTTCCTGTGCACGTCCATCCATCCATCCATCAGCTCCCGCTTGGTCCGGAATCGGGTCGCGGGGGCAGCAGCTTCAGCAGAGAGGTCCAGACCTCCCTCCCCTCGGCCGCTTCCACCAGCTCCTCTGGGAGAACCCTGAGGTGTTCCCAGGCCAGCTGAGGGATATAATCTCTCCAGCAGGTCCTGGGTCTGCCCCGTGGTCTTCTCCCAGTTGGACATGCCCGAAACACCTCCCCAGGGAGGCATCCTGACCAGATACCTGAACCACTTAAACTGGCTCCTCTCGATGTGAAGGAGCAGCAGCTCTACTTTGAGTCTCTCCTGAATGACTGAACTTCTCACCTTATCTCTAAGGGAGAGTCCGACTTACAACCATCAATGCGGACCAAACTCCCACTCCATTTGTACAGGGACTGGACAGCCCGTAACAACGGGCCCAGAACCCCATACTCCTGGAGTACCCCCCACTCTCACTAAATTCCTGTCATTTTGGCCCCTGACCAAACGCTGCACTGCTCACCGTCTGATCTGCGGTCCTTTTTATCTCTGCAGATGAGCTCATTTACTCAGATTTCTTTATTTCTTTTTGGACCGACATCGCCATCTTCCACCATCATAAAAAAAAAAAAAAAAAATCTTTGATCAACTGATTCCATCCTTTCGTTGGAGCCTTAAAGACTCGTAGAGCAACGGAGCATCGGAGCTGCTCTGCTGGCAGAAGGCGGAGGGGTTTTAACTCGTTACCCGTCTGCAGCTCATGTTTTTAAAGCGCCTGTTTGGTCCAACAGTCACATGTGCAGCATGTGACATATTTTTATTTTTTTTAAGTTTTAGTTTCAACTCCCATGTCAACAGATCAGTGCATCCACAGCAGCTGCCTGGCGAGAACACGTCTGCAGCTGTACGCCAGCTTGTCCATTTTTTTTTTTCAACATGTGAGGTGAATGTAGACGTGTGATTTTGAGCAAAGTGCGCAGCAAAAACATTTCTTGGCTCTTATCCCAACCTCGCATCGACAGCGGTTCACCTGTCGCTGTGGTTTTAGCGTGCTGGCAGCAGGTCACAGATGTAAGAGCTGGGAGAGGCTCCAGCACATCCCCGTGACCCTGGATGGGATCAAACAGGTGTAGATTACGGATGGATGGATATCTAAACTGAAACGCTTTTGATTTCCTTTGGTAACCCTCAGATCAGGATCTTTTCATTTCTTTGCAGACTTTTTAAAAAATTTATTTAGCCTTTCTTTAACCAGGTTAGTCCCGTTGAGATTAAGAATCTCTTTTTCAAGGGAGACCTGGCCAAGACGGGCAGCAGCAGCAAAACACAAAGTTGCAGACAAAGACATACAAAGAAACAAAGTACAATTTACAAGCAGTAAAATTTGCATGAAGTAAAACTATCTATAAAACAAGATGAGAGTTTCTGGGAGTCATTTATACAAACATCAAGCTAAAAAACAGCGACATCCCATAGAAACTGCTTCCAAGTCCTTCATCTTAGATTTAAAAACATTTAGCGACACGAGCTCCTTCAGTTTTAAATTGTTCTGCAACAAATTCCAGGCTGAGGGTGCGGAATACCCAAAAGCTCTTTTCCCTATTTCAGTCCGAGCATTTGGGACAGAGAGCATAAAAAGTCCTGGGAACGCAGTGAATACTGCCTGGTGTTTTTTTTGCATGATGAAAACACACAGGTAACATGGAAGAAGACCAAGAATTGCCTTATATATAAAGGTAAACCAATGTATAACCCTACGGGTCACCAGGGGGGGGGCATCCTACCCGACTGTACAACTCACAGTGATGAGTCAGTGATTTGCAATTGGTAATGAACCTTAGGGATGGATGGTAGGCTGTATCAACCATATGGAGACACTGAACAGAGGCATGCATGTACAAAAGATCACCATAATCTAACACAGGAAAAAAAGTTGCAGCAACTTGACCCTTTTTTGCATAAAAAGAAAAACACACATGAGGTTTAAAATTTAGTGAGTCATCGATCAAGATACCCAGGTACTTGTACGAGTTAACAACTTCTATCTCCTTTCCATCAACAGTGACCACCACTGGAACATTTTGTAACCTAGCTTTTGAGGTGATAAACAACATAAGCTTTTTCTTATCTGCATTTAAAAAAAAATTTCAGGTCATGCAGTTTATCCTGAACAACCACAAAAGCATTTTGCAAGTGCTCAACAGCCAGTGCAAGAGATGCTGCACAGCAGTATAAAACAGTGTCATCAGCATAGAAATGGAAAGTAGCATTTGACACATTTTGACCCAGATTATTCACATAAATAGTCAACAAGAGTGGACCTAACACAATGCCTTGTGGCACACCTTTGTGGATCTATACAATATCTGAGCATAGACCATCATACTGGTCAGACTGGATGAAGTCGTGATGTAAAAACCAAGTGAGGAAGCGCTTCAGCTCTTGTTCAGTGCCATCCTAAATACTCATCCATGCATCCATGTCTAAAGGTGTGCACGGTCGTCGCCGTTGTTGCATCTTTGATTTGAAAATTCTGCACACATTCTCCGTTGGTGACAGATCAGCGTTGCAGGTGGTCCAGTCCAGTGTCTTTGTAGAGCGTGCACAGTCTGGTTTTGCATTAGCCTGTTGCTAAAATGCATCCCTGGGAAACGTATGGTTTTAAAGGTTGGATAAGTTGCTGCTAAATTTCACTGGACCGTCCTGCAGGACTGCTGCCGTCACAGAGCTGTCTGTGTCTGGACGGTCCCTTTTTTTTTTTCTGTCTTTGGCTTGGAGCAGATGCTGCCCAAGCGCCGATCTGTCTGACCGCAACGCACGCCTCCGGCGTGTGACGGTCCACGCCAGGCGCCTCCGAGCCCAGAGATGTCAGCGCCTCCTCTGGACGGGTTTAACACAGGGCGTCGCTGTTCAACAACCGTTTGAGACACATTTGTGAATGTAATTCCACATTATCGTGCTCAACAGATGTTTTTCCCAGTAATCCCTGATCCATGACCGTTCTTAGCGCCGCTCCATCTGAGGGATCACAGGTCACGGATGTCCAGCGCTCCCCTGCAGGGGATGCGGATGCTGCACTTCCACCAAACTTCTGAGAGTCACCTGTTGAGACGCAACGTTTGAAACGGCATCATTCACGTTTCTCTTTCCCCTGTCAGTCATAAACTGTCCACAGACCTTTTTTTTTTTTCATGCCTGAAAAGCAGAAGTGCGAGTAAATGAAACCGATCGTGTTGGGTTCATGCTGTCTGCAAAGAAGGAAAGAAAAGTCAAAGCAGATGTAAGAATTGCTGCTTTCTCATTGAGCAAATCATTCTAGCTTTTTAGTTTTTTCTCTCTCCATTTTTGCTGTTGTAATTTTCTGCGGTTGCACATGACTGGTCCAGTCGTCATTTCTGGAATTATTTCCATCACGGATCACAACAAAACAGCATTTGTGTCCCAGTTTTTGGCGCTGAGGACGGTAATCATCAGCTTTAGTGTATTTTCAGACACTCAGAGGAACTTAGACCAGAGAAATTCAAATTAAATTCAGGGTAAAAATGGTTGCTGAAGTCTCTGTCCATGCAGCACGAAGCCTTGTTTCAGACTCAGGAAGACGATTATTAACTCCTGAATGAAAGTGGATATAAGTTAATGCTGGCAGACTGTGTTTATGTGGTGAAAAATGAAAGATTCTTGGCTGATTATGGTGTGAAAGACGTGTCGGTGATAAATTCAAGAGTTTATCATTGACTCAAAATAATATTTAGAACAAGATATATGATCTTGTACTTCCACATCTAAGGATGACTCAGCACAAACGAAGCCGGCCTGGAAGCGTTTGAGCGCCTGCTGGGATGAAGGAAAGGAACGGCATCGTTCTCGTCCCGTGAAAATCGCAGTAAAAAAAAAATCGACCCGTCACCAGAAGGGGAGCATCGTGTCCAAAAGAGAAAAGAAAGAGGGGAAAATAAATGGATGGAGTTGAAGCAAACGGGTTCAAAGATGGGCGGGAACGAAATGTGATGTCACAGCTCTGCAGAAGATGGTAGAAGGTCTTCTTAGAAGATCAGTAGAAGATGGTGCAGGTGGTAACTGGATCACAGCAGCCTCAGTAGAAGTCTTCCGGTCCATTATGAACACAGGGAAGGGTTTTGTTAACATAAAGCGCCAGGATTTATTATTTTTAATTTAGATTTTTTTTTTTAATTCTCTCACAGGAAGCTGATTTTTTTTCCCTCAGTGTGAGTCGTCATGTTTGCAGCATGACCCAACTTCCTGTGTGGACCTGCATGGCTGATTGATGAGATTATCACCAAGGCGACAGCGTCATGTGCTCTAAAACATTTTGACAGACTTTAGTTCAAACCTGCGGCTTTTACGACGGCAGCCGTGTGTGCGCATGCTCTAGCTTAGCACCGCAGTGATCAACTCTGAGCTCGGCCTCGCTGACTTCCTGCCACCAGAAAGAAGCTTTGCTCAGCAGCACTTTTAACCTACATTTCAACAGAAGCACTTTGCCCTCTAGACACCTTTTACAAGATGTGCTCGGATCATTTCCCTTTCCCAGACACGTGCACCCGCGACGCCGGTGTCTCATTTTAACAAAGGGTCCTGCCGTTTTAGAGCAGTACTGGGCTCCACGTTAACGGCCCTGCTCTCAAAACTACACCCCTGCTCTGCGGGGACCTCTGTAGGACCCGCAGGGACCTCTGTAGGGGACCCGCAGGACCTCTGTAGGACCTGCTGGGCCTCTGTAGGACCTGCTGGGCCTCTGCAGGACCTGATGGGCCTCTGCAGGACCTCTGTAGGACCTGCAGCGCCTCTGTAGGACCTGCAGGGCCTCTGTAGGACCTGCAGGGCTTCTGCAGCAGGGCCTCTGCAGGACCTGCAGGGCCTCTGCAAGGAGACCTGCAGGGCCTCTGCAGGACCTGCAGGGCCTCTGCAAGGAGACCTGCAGGGCCTCTGCAGCAGGGCCTCTGCAAGGAGACCTGCAGGGCCTCTGCAGCAGGGCCTCTGCAAGGAGACCTGCAAGGCCTCTGCAGCAGGGCCTCTGCAAGGAGACCTGCAAGGCCTCTGCAGCAGGGCCTCTGCAAGGAGACCTGCAGGGCCTCTGCAAGGCCTCTGCAGGACCTCTGTAGGACCTGCAGGACCTCTGTAGGACCTGCAGGACCTCTGTAGGGGACCTGCAGGACCTCTGTAGGGGACCTGCAGGACCTCTGTAGGGGACCTGCAGGACCTCTGTAGGGGACCTGCAGGACCTCTGCAGGACCTGCTGGGTCTCTGCAGGACCTGCTGGGCCTCTGTAGGACCTGCTGGGCCTCTGTAGGACCTGCTGGGCCTCTGCTGGGCCTCTGCAGGACCTGCTGGGCCTCTGCAGGACCTGATGGGCCTCTGCAGGACCTCTGTAGGACCTGCAGGACCTCTGTAGGGGACCTGCAGGACCTCTGCAGGACCTCTGGCTCCACCACCGTGGAACCGTGGAGACATGACTCCTATGAATAATCCTGAGTTAAAGCCGGACAATGAAGGTCATGGGTGAATGTGAGCTCTGCTGCCAGCTGGAAGTCCAGATCTGTGCGTTCATGCAGATGCTGCGTCCTCTGTTGTTTTAGGGAACTGAGGGGTTATCTGATTATTCTTGTTCAGGCTTATTTTGCAGTTTCAGCTCAGACTGAATACAGTCGCAGCTTTACGTTCACGACCACAGCAGCAGGAGCACCTCTGTATCTGTCACCGCCCTGTCTGCCTCCAGATCTTTAGAAGTGCATGGCTGTCTCGGTGAACGCTATCAGGAACAGAGAACCAGACTCTTCTGGCTCTTCTTCCAGCCGAGCAGATACATGGATGCTGAAATTAAGAATTTAATAAAGAGAGGTGTGTTAATCACACTTCCTGACGTGTGTGAACAAATGAGCCAGACGGGGCTTTCTGAGTATTTACACCTCACTGGTTTGAGTTATTTCTTTCTCTCAATGACTCATTTTAGGGGGACGTAAGAAATGTGAACATTTTAGAAAAAGGAACTTCTTTTTTTTCTTTACCATGTTTTTGGTGATTTAGAAATGTTCCTTTTTTACGGTAAGTCATGCTCTGACTGAGAGGTGTCCCCCTCCTCTTCTGCATGACCTTTTTCTGGCAGCTCTTCCCGTTTTTTTTTTTTTTTTTTTCCCTTGACCGAGCCGACTTTCAGCTTTGGCCGTGCGGGTGTGGAGTGCTACTGCCAGCACGAGAGCGGCGCTGCCGTCATCCAGCTGGAGTTCCTCATCAACGAGGTGCGTTGTCATTTCCCTTTTTGTGTGTGTGTGTTTGTAGTTTTCTCTTCTTTCCTGCAGCTTTTTTTCCTCTACTAATTATCAAGCCCTGTAAGACATCAAAAAAAAACCACGCTCCCTTTATTACCATCTCCACAGGGGGCGCTGGTGAGCGCCTTAGCTGACGACAGCATCCACCTGTGGAACCTGAGGCAGAAAATCCCCGCCATCCTGCATTCTCTGAAGTTCAACCGGGAGAGGTAACGTCAACCGGCCGTCCAGACATCGCCGCTGCACCGACACGCACCCGAGAAATCCAGCCGTTAGCGGCTGGCAGGCGTCACATGCAAATAAAAACATGCGTCACCAGATGCCTTGCTTTTAATCTGTAAAGGCAGCAGGAAGCAAGCGGGAGCGTCATGATGTTCAGGTTTATATTTAACAGGATATGTTCAAGACCAAGGAACGATCCGCCACAAGCACAAAGAAAACACAAGTGACTTAAGAGTTTTATTCCGGTCATCTGCGTGCAGAACCGTACGTCTGGGTGAGCGTTGGCTTCTGGGTTCTTTCCTGCAGAGCTGCAGCTTCGCTGAGCTTCCTTTATCTGTATATTCTTTTTAACTCTACGTGGCAACGGAGCACGTACGTGAGTTGGAGCTGATTAAGATTGAGCAAGAGTCTTTTTTCAACTGGAAATGGCGAAATCAATCACATGCATGTCTGCGTCAGAGCTAGGGCTGTAGCGATACACTAATCTCGCGATACGATACGATATATTTGGCTCACGATACGATATATCTCGATATTTGTCTTACAATACATTTACATCATTTTCCAAAAGATTTTAATGGGACAAAGTGATTTTGGTGACATCTTGTGAGTGTTCCAATGACTTTATTTGAATTAATTGAACTGAAAGCATCAATTACACATTATATGGCTGACAGGCAGCTTGCAAATGCTGGACAAAATGAATAAAAGACAATAGGATTTTTCTTATTAAAACCGAACTGCTTCCACACATCGGCTTTTAAGCACGCAGGCGCTGGGTTTATACTCGCCGCCGTTCTCCTGACTGGCTCAGCTCTAGCTGGAAGAGAAGCTGCTTCTGGATAACCTGTTAGAAATGCTCTACAGCAACACTAGCGGCTGGAGGACTAAATGGCTCTTCCTGCACTTTGCAGGAAGAGCACCCGTGCGGGACACGGGGGTTTTGAAGGGAGCTTAGAATATCGATACCTGCGGCTGAAATATCGATACTCCCTGGGGAAATAAAATATTAATATATATCGCAGAATCAATGAAATCGCCCAGCCCTAGTCAGAGCTGGGTGGTAAGATGCCTAAATTTTTGCCACAGTGGACTAAAGTGTAATTGCACATATACTCCAGTAGGGGGCAGTGGCGCTCTCATTGTCACAGTGAGCATGGAGTATTAGCTATATTGTGTCTGGGGTTTTTTTTTTTGCATATAACAAATACAGTGATCCCTTGCTACTTCGCGGTTTGAATACTGCGGTTTTAGTGCTTTGCAGATTTTTTTTCAGAAATATATTATAATAAAAAAATCAAGAAATAATCGCTGAAATTCTGCGAAAATCCACCCCACTGCAGACGAGAGGCCGCAGCTGCCAGCGAAACATCAAACAATGACTCACAGCCTCCTGTAAGCAACATGAGAAACGCAGACGACCCAGCATTCTAGAATCTGTGAGCTGATTGGCCGAGACGCATTTACTACAGTTCAGAGACCAGAGGCTGTGAGGGAAACAGAAAGACCACAGTTGAGCCTTTGTATTGTGTCACTGCAGTGTCTCGCTACTTTTTTTGTGGTGTTAGAAATGCAGCAGAAGGCAGTTATCCTTCTAAAAACTGATGAGATATATTTTTGTAGGAAAATAATGGAATCAAAGAAAGCAGGGGCTGCAGGCTGTGGGCTCTACTCGCCTTTTTAAATGCATTTTTTTGGTTTTTATCTCATTACTTTCACCCTCCAGGTGAGTATTCTGTACTCGCAGTGAAGAACTTCCACATCCCAGCATGCTTTTACTGACAGGAAACAGATTTAGATTCGTGCAGGTGCATTTTCTGGGTTTTTATGGAGATTTTTTGTCAAGATTTCCACATGTATCCACTGTTGCCGGCCGAAGTTCACAGCGTAACGGTGATGTGCGGCCTCCAGCCGGTTGAGAAAAGGCAATGGTATTTACCTGCTTTTCTTCCCTGCTTGGCTATAAATAGTCCGTCTTCATTAGCGCGCCACAGTGCAAGGCCTCTGTAATTAAATCCTACCCATTCACCGCTGCTTCCAATTGGACTGGCGTGATTAGGGACGAGCGGAGGCCCTTTGATGGGCCTGACTCATCAGATAATGAAAAGCTCGGCTGTGATGTGTCCTGATCTCTCTCTCTCTCTCTCTCTCTCTTTTGCAGGATCACGTACTGCCACCTGCCCTTCCAGAGCAAATGGCTGTACATCGGCACAGAAAGAGGAAACATCCACATCGTCAACGTGGAGTCCTTCACCCTCTCAGGCTACGTTATTATGTGGAACAAAGCCATCGAACTGTGAGTCTGTGTTTTTGCAGCCGCCTCCTTCGTCCCCCTCTTTCCTTCCCGGCCGTTTGCGTATCGTCTCTGTGCACTTGTGCCGCTCGCACTCGATCAGGAAGCCCTGAGATGCAGAGGACTGCGAGCGCCTGCGTGTTTGCCGGAGCGCTGATCGCTGCGGAGGCGGGTCGGAGGTGGTGCTGGTGCCGTGCCAGGACTTGGCTGCGGAGACTTCTGGAGGCGTTTGCCGTCTCATTTCACAAGGCTTCTCTGATGGGAAGTGCCCACTTGATGACCCCCTTTGACCCGATCCTCGGCGTCGTACGCCCACTTTCGGAGATCACAGTGAATTTAGTATTTTAGCATTTGCCCCAGTCAACGGATTTTCTCTTAAGAGACGAAAACTTTGGCCAGTGGAAGTTGTTCTTTCCAACTAGTTTTGTCATTGTGCTCACGAGTGAGTTTAAAAGAAAAAAAAAAGACTTCAGACTCTGACTGGCAGCTGAAGTGGGTAGAAGAAGCAAATATTTGGGGAAATCTGACAAACTGCTTCTTTAGATGCAGGAGTTGAGGGAGATGGGAAATGACTTTCCCTTGTCTGATTTTTTTTAAGAAAAGAAAAAAAAAGTACTGTGAGATCTAAAACACTGTGGTCAGTTATTGCTCTGTGAAAGGGACGTCAGATCTGACACAAAAGGCTTTTCTGCACTTTAACCTGCATCGTCTGTCTCTGCAGACTCTAGTTATCAGAACCAGCATCAGATCTTTTTATTTATTTTTTGATCATCCGGATAGGTTATTCTGACAAAGTCACATTTGTAGCTTTTTCGCTTCTGCTGTCTAGAGGTCGACCTGACACATACGCAAGCTTCAGGGTCGAGTGACAGCGGACCTCCGGTGTCGCCCGTCTCCTTATTGAGGGAAGGAAAGGGTCCGTGCAGAACCGCTGGCTGGGGTTTGGTGCTGACGCGGCTGCTGGTTGGCTCTGCTGCCATCAGGAGATGATGTTCAGACTCCTCAACGTCCCCAAGTTAGAGTCTCCGAACGTTGAAAGTGATGCATAGTTCCTCCAAACTGTAATATCAGCCGGTTGGCGGCAAACGGCGAAGCTGCATTATTTTTCCATATTTGACAGAACCTGAAGTAGCATTTAAAAGCGGCCAAGTTCCTCAGAAGAGCCAGGAAGATGCTGGAAAATTGGCAGCGTGCAGCACAGTGAGCAATCAACGAGGGAGCAGACGAGCCGTCGCATCAGACGAGAGGAAGACAGGAAGCTGTGCCAAAAATAACAGATCAAGGAGACGGCTGAGAAAAATACGCCCTGATAGTAAATGTTTGATCGATTCATGATTGTATATTTCAGAAAACCTTGAAGTGAACTCTTCACTTTGGGAGCGATAAGATATCTGAAGGAGTTGTCAGACTGATGTGTGTGGCTTTATTACATGCGTATTTATAGTCGGGGCGTGTTGCATCATGGGAACTGTAGTTCATCTGGAGGTGCCTTTCAGTCACTGCGACATCTCTGACTGAACTGACTCATCAGCAGCGATGAGATCATTATTAACGGCGCTTTCTTCAGGCCAAACCTTCACTTCCTCCTGTGCCCCTCGCTCTGTTGCCACGGTGATCCCATCTCCACGCTGTAATCTCTCACAGCCCCCCATGTGACCCTCTTGTCTCTCTGCCATGTGTCCCTCCCTGTGATGCACCGGTGCACACTTCCACCTTCTGATCTCGCTCTTCATCTTTCATCTTTCATCTCTCGTGCACGGCAGGTTGAATGTGGCCTGCGCTCCGTGTCTTTGTCGGATGCCTCGTCCTAATTGGCTCCTCGTCCCCCGTTTCTCTGAAAACCACGGTGCCGTTTCAGTCGATACCTCCCGTCAGCGCGCCTTTAAATCTTGTCTTGTTGTTCTGCCTCAGATCCACCAAGACGCACCCGGGGCCTGTGGTCCACATCAGTGACAACCCCATGGACGAGGGAAAGGTAACTGGTGCTTTTACACTGCATACCACCGGGGCTGCGTAGCTGAAATTTCTCAAATCCTGAGAAAAGCTGAACGTTTTCAACCTTAGAAAGGATTTTGAGTCCTGTCCGGATGAACTCTGCTTGTCACTGCATGTAAATGTCTGAATTTGTCAGTTTTTTTGCGCTGAAATGAAAAGATGAGGTTACGTGCCAGTGAAATCGAGTGTTGTCGCACATCGTTGACCGCTGAGCCCAGAATGAGCCGTCGCTCTGCTTCTGTCGTCACTTCAGCTCCTGATTGGGTTTGAGTGCGGAGTGGTGGTGTTGTGGGATCTGAAGTCCAAAAAAGCCGACTACCGCTACAATTACGACGAGGTAAGATGTTTAATCTGTCCCGTTCTGCTCTCGTGAGGAACTGGTTTGTTCAGGATTCTCCTCGCCGGCGTCTCAGGATCACGTTGGGTCTTGTTGGAACGCATGTTGTTGGGTGGCTAAAACCTGAAAAAGCTGTTTATCAGGCCTCTCCGTTTCCTCCCAGGTGTTTCCATTTTCAATGATGACTTCCCAAAAATGAGAACTATTTTCTCTAGGGATGCACAATGACTTTTTTAAAACAGATAGATAACCAATAACCGATAACACACACATATACCTAAGGTCATTACGTCAATACTATGAACAAAAACAAAAATACTTTTGACTCTTTAAATGAACAGATATTTATTTCCTTCCAATAAAAAATTATTGGCAAGCCTCTCAAACATTTTCGTAAAGCTATCAAACAAACCTGTTTGACAACTCACATCAGCTTAAATAAGGTGCATTACTGACTGATATAAAAAACTGATGGACTGGTGGAAATACATGCATCAAAATTACAAACTAAAAAAGTGCATTCCAGAAGTTTACAAAAAATAAATAAACATAGAAATTAAATGCACTGACACAAGTGAGATTCAAACATTTCTCCCTTCTACCCATTTCACCTTTGACCGTGAGTCATCATCGGCAAATTTCTTGGATTTTTCAAAAGCCTCGTGGATGTGTGTAAGTCCCGGTGAATTCTCTGCTGCTGGCTTGCTCACGATTTCTAAACTTTCAAAAGCGATGGTTAAGTTTCAGATGGTTGATCGGGTTTGAATGTATTAAAGCTTGTGCTTTTTTCCCTCCTCGTGGAATTCGCTTTGATCATTTGCCACAAATAACCAGCGAACTATCTTCTTCAGAAACTTTAACAATTTCCATACAATCAACGGCATGTTGTTTATTTTCATCAGCACAATGTGCTGCAGGCTGCATTCAAGGTGTAATGTAAATTCCCCACGTTCCCTCGTTTGTTAGTCGTTATTTCGGCCTTATCTTTTTTTTTTTTATTTTGTATGTGTAATATGTGGGAAAATACTGCAAATATCAATTCAATTCAGCAACAACCAAAATTATGACCGAGTTAACAAGTTGTTTTCTGTCGTGAGGGGGTATTCTTGATTTTACTAATTGAGAAATTGTTTTTCTGATTATGCCGATTCACTTGAACATAACATTCACTGCCTGGTTATTCAGGTCTCAGAAGGAGCGAGGCACTGCCGTGTGGACAAAAAAATATATGTTATCGGGCTGTTCGTCATGATATCGGACTTATTGGAATGACGTCATAATTTCCTGTTATCGACCAGTAATTGTCGTGCACCTCGAATTTTCTCAAACCTCTCCGCTTAAAAAAAAAAAAAAAAAAAAAAAAAACTAAGATGGGAGCTGAGCAAACCAACAACTCACGAGTATTACCTGTTAACACCTAGCCACTTTACCTCATACGTTTCGCTTCTCTTATGATATCACATCAGTTTGGTGTCCGTCTCTCTCTCTCTCTCTCTCTCTCTCTCTCTCTCTCTCTCTCTCTCTCTCTCTCTCTCTCTCTCTCTCTCTCTCTCTCTCTCTCTCTCTTTCAGGCGATCCACTCGGTCGCCTGGCACCACGAGGGTAAACACTTCGTCTGCAGCCACTCGGACGGCACTCTGACCACGTGGCACATACGAAATCCAGCCAAGCCAGCACAGACCATCGCCGCACACGGTAGGAGCCGTTGAGCACAAACAGTTCTGTGTTGTTCACGGGACCGCTGTCTCTTCGGTCCTCGCACAAAAAACAAACGCTCATGCACGTGTGCCTGGTGTGCCTCCTTCGCCCGCAACAGGAAAGCAGCCCAAGGATGGAAAAAAGCCCGAGCCGTGCAAGCCCATCCTGAAAGTGGAGTACAAAACCACGAGGGCCGGGTAAGTGTGATGGCAGCGAAGGTCCCACCCATCCTGTGTCTCGACCGACTCGCGTCTCAAATCCACATCCTGTGCCAAAATCGTCCTTTCCTGTTGTTCCGCAGAAACCAAACAGGTCAGTCTGTTGACGGCATCCCTGTGCGGCTGGAAAGACCCTGATTCAGTTTTCATCGCTGAATTGTTTCTCTTTCGTGGCAGTTGATTTATTTTCTCCGCGGGCGCTTGTTAATCCCGCCGTGGTCAATGTAAATACAGCTGCTGTTGTGTAAAGAGAAGTCTGTCAAGGTCACAAAGAAAAGAGGCCAAACTTTCCTCTGAAATGTGTTAAAGGGGGAAAAAAGTCCCTTTTTTAGTTATTCCTAACATTTTTTTCTCCTTTTTGAGGACAAGTATTTCTATAGTTGTCATTCTGCCTCCGTCCTGTTATAGATTTACTTGAAACGGGGCCAAATATTCTCCAGAGAAAAGCCTAAAGAGTAGGGGTGTAACGGTACATGTATCTGTATTGAACCGTTTCGGTACGGGTAGGTCGGTTCGGGACGGGGGCGTACCGAACGAGTTTCCATACGGACATATTAAGTAGACGACCGCACGTTGTGGAGCAGAGCGCTGCAGCCGCACATGCGCAGTTGTGCGCACACCCAGTGTTGCCAACTTAGCGACTTTGTCGCTATATCTAGCGACTTTCCAGACTCCCCTAGCGACTTAATTTGTAAAAAGCGACTAGCGACAAATCTAGCGACTTTTTCTGGTGATTTTGAGACTCACGCGCACTCAAACCGCTAGGTTTGAAGCTGCTGTCTGCCCCGTGAGCCGCGCTTCTCTCTCTCTCTCTCTCTCTGCCGGGCTCAGTGCACAGCCAGCGCGAGTTTCTGTGTGTGGACTGGGCGCGTGTCACCACATACACAGGCGAGGCGACGCACGTGCACACAAACACCCTAATCAGTGGTAGAGAACGCTGGCTTCAAACACATGATAAAGATAATTGAGCCCCGATATCAATAACCTCGTCCACATTTTAGCCAGAAAATCATACCCGGATTTTATGAAAGAATAAAAAGATTAGTTTTTAAAGAAACACCCTGAGCCTTATTCATGTTATTTAATCTGACTAACAACTTGAAACTGTTCAGTGTTGCAACTGTTCAATTTTGCACATCAGATGGATTATTTTTTTAAGCAAAAGTCTGAGCCAATGTTATTTTTATTTTGTTTTTCAAAATATCTACATTTTAGAATATTGTATTTATATTTTTGAGCAGAATTCTAGCTTTGTATAGGCTAATGTTCCTATTGTTAAAAAGCACAAAAGTGTGTTATAAACAACGAGCACATTTATATTTTGCATTTATGTTTCTTACTGTACCGAAAATGAACCGAACCGTGACCTCAAAACCGAGGTACGTACCGAACCGAGAGTTTTGTGTACCGTTACACCCCTACTAAAGAGTAATAACCTGGTGTCCCTCTTCACCCGTTTACCCATCAGCCCCTCTGGTTTTTCTATTTACTGGTATCATTGAACAAGCTGTGCTCGCTCTGCTCAGGGACCCCTTCATGGTCCTGTCTGGAGGTCTGTCTTACGACACGGTGGGCCGGAGAGCGTGCCTGACCGTGATGCACGGGAAGAGCACCGCCGTCCTGGAGATGGACTACCCCATCGTAGATTTCCTCATGCTGTGCGAAACCCCGTATCCCAACGGTGAGCCGCGGAGATTTCCTCCGAACAGACGCAGTAACTCGACACGACTCGTTTACTCTCTGCTGTCTCTCCCGACAGACTTCCAGGAGCCTTACGCTGTGGTGGTCCTCCTCGAGAAGGATTTAGTTGTAATAGACCTCGGTCAGATTGGGTAATTACTCATCTTTCACAACGTTGCTTTTATTTTGTCACCAACTTAGAGGGATATCAGACAGCAGATCTTAATCTCATACACACTACACTCACGCCTCCTTGTTGTTCCAGGTACCCGATATTTGAAAGTCCGTATCCTCTGACTATCCACGAGTCACCGGTGACCTGCTGTGAGTATTTTGCCGACTGTCCTTCTGAACTTATTCCTGCACTTTACTCCGTCGGCAGCCGGCAGAAGAGAGCAAGGTTACAGCAAGAAGGTGAGCTGTCTCCTTATCTGGACGCTTACTTTACATTTAGAGGAGGCACATTTTACCCTTTTTTTTTTTTTTTTTGACATTTTTTTCAGGTCCTAATGACACACTTTGGGTCTAAATACCTACTGAGAGAGAGACTAACTCTCCCTTAGGGATGTAACAATATGGAAAATTATGATATCTCGATTATAGTGACCAAATTATCACGGTTTACAATATTATCTCAGTATTCTTCATTGCTGTACAAATGTCTAAAAAACACATACATTTAAATAATTTCACCAGATCTTGTGGTTTTCTTGTCAAACTAAAACATCAGAAGCCAAAATCTTATAAAAATGAAACTTTCACATTAAAAGGGCACAGAAAGATGTTTTATTTTAAATTAACAAAATAAATAACAGGAACAAAGCTTATTTGGCTGGTGCAAATTTAAATAAACACTTTAACAACCATAATTTATGCAAACAACTATCAGGAACAAAAATTACAGTGCAAGTTCAAATAAAAAAAACTTTGGACTTGAAGCTGAACCTTAAATAAGTATAAATGTTCAAATAAAGAAACAGTTGTATAGGAGCCAAATATGTTGTTCTGAATTGTAGTTCACTCTGTGTGTCTGTTGGTGTCGCTGTGTTGTTACCTGAGGGTCAGGTATAAAGGTAGCTGCCTGTTATTGGTTAGCTGTTGGACCCGGAAGGGCAAAAGGTTTTTGACCGCTGTGGCGCTAACTGCCGGCGTTATGGTTGTCGGATCAGTTAATGCAATAAATTAATATTTTAACTGCATCAGAAGAACATCGTTCCGGTCATTTTTCGATCAACACGGAACGGTAACGTTTACAAAATCCGACTTAGCGAAGTGCGTCAACCAGGTTACTCTTGGTCAAACATCTCAGTAGCTTGAAGCATTAGCCTTAGCTCCTTCAAATTGCTTGTACAAATTACAATAAAATGTATACAAGTGCTCTGCAGACAGGATAATTGTCTTCCACCACTTGTCCCTCTGCATTTAAAAAAATAAATAAATAAATGAAAATATGTCCAGACCTCGGATTTCGTCATTTTAGTGGGTTGGTAAATGTCCTGCGTGCTATCACCACTTTCCGCCACGCTAACGTTACAATGCCGATGTTACAAGCTACATATTCACGCGAGACACAGTCGAGAGTCGCTCGCAGACTTGAATGAGGCTGATATAACATATCCTGGTAATCGACCACAATAATGAGATGAAGTTCAACCATAAACGGTAAGCGTTATCGCGTAAAATTTTACCGCGCTTTACCGTAATACCGGTAACCGTTCCATCCCTACTCTCCCTTTTCAGCTCCTCTTCTCAAGACTTGTTTGGACAGGCATAGCTGGAACTGGTTCCTCTTTTAGCCCAGTCTCATCGTCAGTCATCCACCGCAGATAGGAAAGCTGAAGTAACAGAACAGCCAGACTGCCGTTGTCTCAAGGTGATTTGTCATCACACAGAGGAGGTCGTTGGCACGAACAGCCTCCCACTTCTGAGGTCCGGTGAAAGCAGAAGAAGCTCTGGGCGATTCTGGGTCGGGTTCGTGAACGTTGCGGTCCTCCAAACCCGAAGGCCTTCATTGGTGACAGATCTCTGTGGCCCCAAACAACGTGATAGGGTTGTTTTTAGAGTTACTGAAAAAAGAAAAAAAGAATCAAATTTATGCTCTCGAGCAAAGACAGTGCTGTTTCGTAGCTGAGCTCCATGGACACGACTAACCAGGGAGACAGAATCTTGATTTAATGAAGAAGAAGAGCAAGCACACAAATAAAGACGGAGCCAGACGGTCACTTTCATTGAACTTCATAATTCAATCAGCTCTCTTTTTTTTTTTTCTCCAGGAATGGCCCATTAGTGGTGGAAACTGGGGCCAAGGCACACAGAGTTACCCAGAGATCATCATCACAGGGTCCGTAACCCCCCACCCAACTAAACCAATGAACGAGTCGTGATTCATTACTGACTTTTATTAATCTGCGTACAATTTATGTTGCGTTCTTTCTGTCTTTCTCCTAATATTTTTCCCGCTCTCCTTCCCAAAATAGACACGCTGATGGCTCCATCAAATTTTGGGATGCTTCTGCAAGTAAGTCATTTTTCTTTTTTTTTTTTGTTTGTTTGTTTCTGGTAGGTATTTATTATTTTTCCAGGATAATGTGAACCAAATGAATGTATGTGACCATTCGTTTATTTATATTTATATCTTAGTTTTGCCCACGTCTTTTCTCTGCTACGTGAAATGATTGTACTATTGTGTAACATTTTTCACACATTCAGTCCAGAGTAAAAGCTGAAAACGTTTTACATTGATATTAATAAGCATGTATTTATGTTTATAAGGACAAATAAGGACTCTGAACAGGAACAAGCAGGTGTAGAGTTCATGGTTTCAGTCTGGTTCTTCAGCTCAAGTTGTTCTTTTCCTTTCGAAATGAATCCAAACTTATTTGTTTCCATCAATCAGAAGGAGTTAAAAAACCCTTTTCCTGCAGTCACAGCGGACTTTTAAACCCGAACCAGCAGGTTCGTAAGCATACAGCATCATTCCTGCACAGCACAGGCTTCAATCTGGACCAGTTAAAGGGATTGTTGGACACATTTGAAAGAAAAGTAGCATGTTTCTGTTTTATTCGATATTGCAAAAAATTGTCATTGTCTTATAGTAGCACCAAGTTGACTTAAAGGTGGGGTAGGTGATCTTTTTTTGCAGCACTTTTTACAATATTGCCTGAAAACCTTTTCCACATTCCCATTGCACCCACTGAAATAAAATGTTTGCAAAAAAAACCAAACGTTTTGGTCCGGTCTAGAGGTTATAATCAGAGAAAAACTCTGACCAATCAAAATAGTGATCATCATTACTTTCATTGGCTGCCTAATACGTCCATCAACAATCAATGCACTCCCCCCCACCCCCCCCTCCCTCCCTGTGGTTCATGTAGTCATGAATTGTGTGAAGGCGTGGTTTCGAGGGGTGAGCTGAAGAGGAGGAGGCGGAGCCTTTGGGAGGAGGGAGGGAGTGTATATTTTCAAAATCTCACTTGAGTTGGATTGCTGGAACCTGTTTTTTTTTTAAAGAACACCTACCCCACCTTTAATGGAGCTCATTAATTTTGTTTTTTGGAATCTGCATTAGGATTACAAAAAATGACCGTTATAAAATTGTTCCATATTGGTCCTTGTAACAGGTCAGTTCTTCACTATAGATATCCTTCCTCTGAAATCAGTGGAGTAGCTTTTTTTTTTTTCTCGGTCGGCTGCATTGAAGCTGAAACTCTGACCCTCCACTAACTGGTCCTCCAAGGATGTCATCTCAACCCAGACTGAACATATCAGACATGAGTCGAGATAAAGTTCATGGTCATTTGGACGGAGAGTCGCGGTGTCTGTCAGCGTCTACGTTCCCGTCAGATTTCATATCGATTGATCTTATTCTCAGTACTGCAGGTCAACAGAAAACTGTATAAAACAGCAGCAGTGAGTCACCGTCTCCTTCCCGTTCTCCGCACTTCTCCCAGTGATGCTTCAGGTGCTGTACAAGCTGAAGACCGCCAAGGTGTTCGAGAGGGCGCGCGGCAAGGAGGACAAGCCGAGTACGGACATCGTGGATGAAGACCCGTTTGCCATCCAGACCTTGTCCTGGTGTCCGGAGAGCAGGATGCTCTGCGTGGCCGGCGTGTCTGCTCACGTCATCGTCTACAGGTTCAGCAAACAGGAAGTCACCACTGAAGTCATCCAGGTAGGTCCGGGTCGGTCGTGTGACGCTTTTATTTTGTAGCATTTGAGGTCAAATTAGACATTTTTTTTAGCTGAGGACACATCCAAAAGTGCGTCTCTTCCTGTTGACTTTAGCTGCTGGAGGTGCGGATGCAGTGCGAGCTCAGCGACGTGGACTCCCCTGATCCAGGAGGGGAGCAGACCCCCACCTCCGCCGACTCCCTCCAGCCCTCAGGAGGCCGAGCCCCTGAACCAGCCCTCCACCGGCAGCAACTCCACTGACGGACCCAGAGACAATATCCCATGTCTACAGTATGGACTTTTCTGTTGTTTTTGTCTTTATTCTGTCGTCCTCTCTCGATTAAAAACTGTGAAACCTGCTCTGACAGGGGGAGGTGGGAGGGGAATAGCAGCGATAGCAGCTCGCCCAGAGAGCGATGACTCCCGCTGGTGTAAAGCGCAGCCTGCCGTGTGTTTTTGACGCAGGGTGCGGAGCTCGCCGCTGAAGCAGTCTCCGGGCTACCAGGTGGAGCTGGTGATCCAGCTGGTGTGGGTGAGTGGGGAGCCGCCTCAGCAGATCAGCAGCCTGGCCATCAACTCCTCCTACGGCCTGTGAGTCTCCGCAGCTGCTGCCCTCCCAATGCTCCATCACACACACACACACACACACACACACACACTTAGAGCTGAGCGATTTTATCGATTCTGCAATATACAGTTGTACGTCTACTCACGGACGTCTCTACATACGAAATTTTCAGGTTACGAAACGGCTTAACTGGAAAATATTGCCTCTTGTACGAAAGAAATTTCAGGGTACGAAAGGCAAAAATACAGTACACGCTGTTACTCGCAGCTCCCAGAGTTTACCGAACGTAAACATACTTGTCGGCTCTGTATCTCGGTTTGAAAGCGGTGCGTTTGAGCCGCTCTGCCATTGGCTATCGCTTAGCATCTTCCTGGCATCCCATTGGCTACGAGGCCACTTTTACCTCTGCCAAGGAGGTTATGTTTTTGCCAGCGTTTATCTGTTTGTCTGTGTTCAAGATAACTCAAAAAGTTAGGGATGGGTTTTGATGAATTTTTCAGGAGTTGTCAGAAATGTGAAAAGGAAGAACTGATTTCATTTTGGGTGTGATCTGGAAGAAATCCTGGATTCTGGATCGCTTTCAAATTTTTGATAATTGTTGCGCTCGGTGGAGGTCTGTGCTCTTCGAGTGCTTTTCTAGTTCTAACATGTATTTCTTACAGGTTTTTATGTCATTTCATGTATTATTTATAATTTATTTAAAAAATTATGTCCGAATTTTGGGGGGCTTGGAACAAATTAGGGCTTTTACATGGAAAACGCGTCTCTACTTACGAAAGTTTCCGCGTACGAAACTACTTCCAGAACCAATTAATTTCGTAAGTATATCAATATTTTATTTCCCCAGAGTATTGATTTTTCAGCCGTGGGTATAGATATTCTAAGCTTCTTTCAAAACCCCCGTGTCCCACCTTTTAAAAGCTTGCAAGCAACAATTTGCACTGTTTAAATAGATGAAACTATTTTTCTCAACAAATCTTTTATTCATTTTGTGGAGCTGCCTGTCAGCCATATAATGTGTAATTGATGCTTTCAGTTCAATTAATTCAAACAAAGTCATTGGAACACTCACAAGATGTCACCAAAATCACTTTGTCCCTTTAAAATCTTTCGGAAAATCATGTTAATGTATTGTAAGATGAATATCGATATATATCGTATCGTGAGCCGAATATCGTGTATCGTATCATATCGCGAGATTAGTGTATTCGCTACAGCCCTAACGCGCACACTAACGCATGTCTCCACAGTGGCGGTTACCGCTGTCCGGTAGATGCATCTGTTGCTAGGTCTGTGTGCGTCAGGAAACCTTAACTGCATCCTGTCTAGGGCGAGGACGTTTAACAGCTAGAGTGCGACTGTGAGATGAAGGCTGCCTGAATCACAGTGTGGGATTCTCCCGGTGTCTCGTCCCTCCTCTCTCCCAGCGTGGTGTTCGGGAACAGCAACGGTCTGGCCGTGGTGGACTACCTCCAGAAAGCTCTGCTGCTCAACATGGGCACGTCGGAGCTGTACAGCCCGTCGGACCCGTACCAGAGGCAGCCTCGCTCCCCGCGTAAAACTCGACAGCCCTCTGGAGGTGAGCTGCACTCCACCCTCTTTTTTTTTTTTTCTTTTTTCTCCCCCCTCCTCTTGCTCTCTCTCCCTTGTTAAACTCTGCTGAATAACGTTCGCTCGTTGCGGCCTGACGGGTCCCTTGTGCGACGCCGAGCTCCATCGGGGGGCGTGTCTGTGTGTGTGGGAGGCGAGCTGGGGAGGCGGAGCCGACGCTTGGCAGCTTCGCACCGCCCCCCCCGCAGTAGCTTTCCTCCCTCAACGGGGGGCGTCGCCGACAGATCCTCCATCTGCTGACTTGGACGGAGCGGAGACGGCGTGGCGCGCCCGCGGCCCCTGCAGGCAGAGCGGCTGCTGCATCAGAGCCGCTCCACCGAGGCCGAATTATCTTCTGATTCTTTCCACTGACGAGACACGATTCAAGCCTTGTTTACGTGCTTTTTGTGCTGTTTCTGTCATGTTTGTATTGTTTTCTTCCCCCCCCCCCTCCTCCTCCTCCTCCTCTCTCTGACTAACCATCCTGTCAATCACTGTTGTGCTCATCATCTTCTGTCTCAGTGGGCTGCTGCTCCATTCAAGACAGTTATTCTGACATTTAAAAAGCCGTTTTTTTTAAATTGCACTTTTTGTTTGCACTGTTGGTGTGTCTCTGTGATCCGACGAAGACGCTCCTGAGCGGCACCACTTACATGTCCAGACTTTCTAACTTGTATTCTCAGTCTATGAAAAAGCTGCGCTCGTCCGGCCTCAGTAAGTCCTGCTGTGTCACATTTCACTCCTCTTCCTCGCCATTGTTGTTGTTCCTCCCCCCCTCAGATCTCTTCCTTTATCTCATCAAGATACACTCCCTGGTTTTCATGCACTGTCCCCAAAGCTCACTGCTGAAAACATTTATGGGCCTCAGAACAAAATCCGGTCGTGTATCTTCCCGTGTTTGGTAGACAGACACCACTGACGCTTGGAGTTAACGGATTTGTGCTCGATTTACGAACCCAGGAGCTCCTCTTAGCCGTCGTAGCGGTAGTCGTCCCCGCTTTCGTCCTGACAGATGACCCTCATCGCACCACTAGCAGCGCAGGAAATACCCGTAGAGTTGCTCAAGAGAAAAACCGCCACCGTTTATCTTCATTTACTGTTTCTCTGGCTCCCGCAGCACTCTGCGACTCCAACGACGGGCCCAACGTCCCGGAGGACCGCTGCAAGTCGCCGACTTCAGGTAAGCCTCGCCGAAATCCCCCTCCCCCCCTTCAGGAAAAAAACAAAAACCAACTTTTTCAAATGCTGCCGTTTTATCACGTAGGATCTACCTCGCCCTGCAACTCTGACGATGAGCGAAAGAGCAACTTCATAGAGAAGGGTCGGTATCTCTGGGCGCACGTACCCTCAAGCTCCAGCAAACGTGAAACGGCTGAAAGACATCTGATTTCTGTTCTTTTTTTTTTTTTTTTTTTTTTAACCCTCATTTCCAGTGAAGTTCAAAAGCAGACGCTTTTCCAAGACGGTTGCCAATGACTTTGGTAGTGTATTTTCCTGATGTCTCGTGGTCGCTCTCTCTTCCTCTCTGACCGACGGCGCTCTAACCAAACTGCCTCAATCCTCCGCCAGACTCTGCATCTTGTGCCAATTTAAGAAAAAAAGTTTTTTTTTTTTTTAAACTAATCACATGTATTGGGGATTCAGCGGCTGATTTTTGTATCAAATTAATCAAGATTCTTCATCAAATGCATGACAGGTTGTCTCAGATTTTCTATGCAGATTTATTTTTTTTAAATCCAACAGCTCACACGACTGCTGATGGAATATTCATCATCAGTTGGTCGATGCTTTTCGCTTTCACTTTGCACACAAAGAAAGCATAGAAAATTGGCTTCCTGCCGCAGAATTTGCAACCCTAACCACTTGAATGCTGAAAGGAACTTCTCTCTGGTTGTCGACGCTCTCTCTGTATCTTTCTCTCTCTGGTTCCAGGGCTTCAGTCCCGTTTAATCTGACGGCTGTCCGCTGATCACGTTTTTCCTGCTCAGTTTGTTCTTTCCTCCGTCCGCTGAATTACATTCATCTTGTCGCTGAGCACGTCTTGCTTCGTTTCGGAGGCGCCTCTGTGACGCTCCTGCGTACTTGTGGTCTGTCAGAGAAGGGTCGCGGAACTGCAGAGGGCAACTTTTGGGGGTTTCGTGTGGCAGCGAGCAGCAACCATGATCCGTTGAAGTGACGTGGGGATAATTGTTCCCTTAAAGGAGACATATTATGACATTTTATCAGCTGTTCCCGCCATTTTCTGAAATTTCCTTTCTTAGACGAAGGTTCCATAGTCAAAGCTTCATTAGGTTTATTATGAGAGACAATATTTCTGCAGAAAAACACCAATTGAGTGGAGCTACATTGATATACAGTGATCCCTCGCCAATTTGCGCTTTAAGTTCCGCAGTTTTAGTTATTTGTGGATTTTTCAGAAATATGTAATATAATAAAAAATCAAGAAAAAATCGCGGAAACATCACAGGATGTTGTGCTCGTTCTCTCACAGCGAAGAAATGTTGTGAGCCAGCCTGGCCCCTTTAAGAAGGTGGCCTTATGGGTAATGTAGTGTGTGTGTCATGGGACGGCAGAACGAAAACGGGGTTAGATGAAAAGTGGAGTGAGCATCAACAGCAGCCCAGCGTGTATAGATTTACATTCTCTGTTAACTGACAGGAGCCCAACAATACAACCTGTGTGATGTTACAAGTTCCTGCAGTGCCAGAATAAAGTGCCCGTTCCATGCAGAGAAAACCGGACTTTTTCTTTTGTTGTTGTTAGCGTGTTAGCCGCTAATTATGAGCCAAAAGTAGCACAATACCAGCAGTTTTCACTGCTCCGGCTCCAGTTCGTGGATTTTAACCGCGAAAAATAAGGGATCACTGTAGTCCATTCAACAGCCACTTTACAAGAGACACACTGCCAGTACCGGTTTGGACCCTCTTTTGTCTTCAGAGCAGCCTTAATTCTTAGTGTCATGGATTCAACAAGGTGTTGGAGACATCCGTCAGAGATGCTGGTCCATGTTGACATGACGGCATCAGCCAGTTGCTGCAGATTTGTCGGGCTGGACATCCATGACGAGAGTCTCCCCCGTTCCACCGCATCCCACAGCTGTTCTACTGGTCTGAGACCAGTCCAGTCCACCCCGCTCATCTGCAGGGTGCGTCTCTACCGAAACTGGAGCTGCAGCTTTGAGCCACCCCCATCTGACGTGCAGCAGATGCAGCCTGATGGTGCAGCCGGGTGGACGCAAAGATGGGGGAGGCTGGGTGATCGTATCAAACGTACCCTAATGAATTTTGTTTTAGTTCACGTGGACAGAATATTCCACCAGTTTAAGAGCATGAATGAATAATTGACTGTTTGTGCTCTATAGCTGATTCATTTAGCTTCCATCCTCCTGCCAGTAGGGGGTGCTGCAGCGCCCCCCACCTCCAGCATCCCCATCAATGAATGAGAAACTGTTAGAGCTACACTGTCCAAGGCAAAAGTGTGTTTGAGTTTCTTAAATACACATTTATTTGTTTTCCATAATATGTCCCCTTTAAACTGTCCCACAGTCAGAATAAATGACCACATTCATGTTCCCAACAGTTGTCCTGCAGTTCACCCCTCTTACAGAATGGCTCAGAGATTTTTTTAACACCTGCTTTATTCCACTAATGACTGACATGATCCTTGTCGTTTTCCTTTTTTTTTGAGCAGCTGCTGAAAAAGCTACATTGTTGGCAATTATTCTTATTCCTTAAAAGACCGGATTATTTGTTTCTGTTGCAGCCAAGATGTCGCGGAAAATTAGCTCGTCTAGTGAGCAAAAGCCAGACATGGGTAAGCCAAAACCGCTAACCGATTCATTCCTCTTTTTCTTCCCCTCCTTCACAGGTCTTGTCATGGGAATCTCCTGCTTTTGTTTGAGTTTCACAGCTGTTTAACGCACATCTGTGAGCTGCCGTTGAGCAGCCCGCTTGTGCATTTGAAAAAGTCGTGCAAGTTGAGCTGAGCCTTGTCTGTGTTTGCCCCCCTCCCCCACCCTCGGGCGCAGGGCGGCGGTCCGAGCTGAGGCGCGCGCTCACCTGTAAGGCGCGCACGTGTCCTCTGAGAGACGGCAAGAAGGCGGCCAGGATGAGTTTCAAGGGGGATGTCTGTAGAACTTGGTCAGACCCCCACGCCTGTGAGTGGACCAGCCGTGGTCCGGCTTGGCTTGAAGTGGGATCACTAGTACTAACACCCCCCCCCCCACCCTCACCCTCCCCTCCAGGTGACCCTGAAACGGGTGACCGTGTGACACTAATCCTCTCACAGTGTTTCCTTCTCTTTTGGGGAAGTTCCAGCGGCTTGACTGCACTCGGTGTTGGAAAAGAAAAAAAAGAGAGAGAGAGAGAAAGAAAATCCTGCTTTTCTTGTTTCCAGTTCTTCCTGGGAATGATGGGCGATGGATCAGGGTTTCCCCCTCTGTCACGGGCCGCTCTGGGCTAAAGCAGGGTTAAACTCCCAGCTGCGCTCGCCTCGGCAGCGAGGCGCGAATAATTCTCGCCGCGAGACTCGCTCGCACATTTTTCACATTGAGAGTGTTCAGCCGTGGCGAAGCAGATTGGGATCACTTCAAGGAAGCGGCGTCGGTTAGACGAGAACGTCTCAATGTCAAAAATCCTCCGGGCCGACTCCAGACACGTTGGCTCTGTTGTTTGGGTTGTTCCTGCTGGGTTGTTTCCAGTAAGAAGGATGCAAAAATGATGCTTTTCATTGGAACATGTGACTCTTTAACACTCACTGATGTTGTCGTTTGCTCTGAGATGTGCTAAACTGCTAAACCCCCCGTCACTTTAAAAAGAATCACTTCCTCATTCTCTCTTTTTTTTTTTTTTTTTTTTTTGTGATCGCCGCTGCCGTCCAGATGCCAAGGATAACGCGTTCACCCGCTCGCGCAGCTCGAGCGTGACCAGCATAGACAGGGAATCGCGAGAGGTCGTCTCCTCCTTTTACTTCTGCGAGAGTTTCCCCAGGAGGTCGGACAGCGCGGCGTGCCCCTGTCTGCTGGTGGGCACCACCCAGGGCGCCGTGGTGACGGTGGCGCTGAGCCTGCCGCCCGGCGGGGAGCAGCGGCCTGCAGCAGCCGGTCAGCGTCGCCTCCTGCGGTACGGAGACGAACAGAACCTGCTCTGCACCGCGTGCAGTTGGCAGCACATTATCACTGAGCATTATGACGTCCACATTTTAGTAAATTGCCCCTTTTTTTTGTTTGTTTTAACCTTTTGCTCTCACTGAAACTTGAATTTTCAGGCACCCTGGTCAGACTCAAAGGAGGTATTTTGACCATGGCTGTGCTGGACGCTACTGGAACTCTGCTGCCCCCTACCTACGAGTCGTGGTACGACCCGAACGCCTCGGACGAGGAGAAAGAGAAGGTGCGGAAGCGCCGGCCAGCTTCCTCCCCCTCCTCGCAGGAGGCCCAGGACGCCCAGTTTGCCGTGCTGTGTTCGGAGAAGCAGGCCAAGGTGCTGTCCATGCCGTCTCAGACCTGCATCTACAAACACAACATCACGGAGAGCTCCTTCGTGCTGAGGGCCGACGTGGTCCAGATGGCCGGCTCCTACTGCATCGCCTGCTTCTGTGCCAACGGGCACATCATGACTCTCAGGTCGGTCGCTTCACTTGGTATTTATCATTTCCAGTAGGGATGCACGATAACTGTTTTTTTAAAACCGATACAGATAACTGATAACTTTCAGCTCTTAAAGGCCGATACCGATAACCGATAACACACATATACCTAAGATCATTACATCAATACTATGAACAAAATCAAAAATAGTTTTGACTTTTTAAATGAACAGATATTTATTTTTTCCAATGAAAAACTATTATCAAGCCTCTCAAACATTTTCTTAAATCTTATCAAACAAAACTATTTGATATTAATACCTTTAATTAAAGTAAATGAGGTTCAGTAGTTTTTATTTTTTAATCTCATGGAAGCTTTAGATGAGGGGAATGAGGGAGAGGAGAGGGGAGGGGAGACTGCTGCTGACTTGCGCACGTTAGCATTAGCTTCCGTTAGCTCACGTTTTCAAAACTCCATGGAAGCGATTGTTATGTTGTAGGGGCCCTGATCGGGTTTTACGTATTAAAGCTTATGCTTGTGCTTCCCTCCTCGTAGAGATTCGTCACAACTAACCACCAAACAAACTATCTTCTTCTGAACCTTTAATGAAGTTCCACGCCGCCATGTTTGTTGTGATCAGTACGCTGTGCTGCAGGCTGCATTTAAGGTGTAACATAAATTCCCACGTTCCCTCTTTTGCTAGTCGTTTTTTCAGCCTTTTCTATTTTTTCTTTTTTTATGTGTAACATGTGGAAAAATACTGCGAATATCAATTAAAGTCAGTAACTACTAAAATTATGACCAAGTTAACAAGTTGTTTTCTTTTGGCATGAGGGGGTATTCTTGATTTTCCTTATTGAGTAATCGTTTTTCCGATTATGCCGACGTCACTTGAACATAACATTCACTGCCGGTCATTCAAGACTCAGAGGGAGCGAGGGACTGCCGCGTTGACAGAAATATATATGTTATCGGGGCTATTAATCGTGATATCGGACTTATCGGGATGATGTCATAATTTCCTGTTTTCGGCCCAATAGTTATCGTGCATCCCTAATTTCCAGTACAGCAAAGATGAAACGTGTTTTTTTTAAAGGTGAATCAGACTTGAGAACTGATCTGCAACCTGCTTGTCCTTACTGGTCCCAGTTTGCCCAGTCTGCGGCCTCTGCTGGACGTGAACTACCTGCCGCTGACGGACATGAGGATAGCCAGGACCTTTCTGCTTCTCGAACCTGGGTCAGGCTCTGTACCTCACCTCCCCCACCGAGGTCCAGAGAATCACCTACAGCCAGGAGACCTGCGACAACCTGCAGGTGAGACGGTGAACACATCTGTTAGGAAATGACATCAGACCTAATAAGATGCTGCAGGTGAACCGTGTGACGACGTAGAATAAACGTGGACTTTAATGGAGAATAGATGGAGGCGGATGCACTGACGTTCCTGTCTTCCTCAGGAGATGCTCAGCGAGCTGTTCACGCCCGTGGAGACGCCAGAGGCTCCAAACAGAGGATTCTTCAAGGGCCTTTTTGGGGGCGGGGCTCAGTCCTTGGACAGGGAGGACCTCTGTGAGTGAACAACCAGTTCCTTTAACCGCTGACTTTACACTCGTATGATGTTCTTGAAGCACGCTTCCTTCACGTTCCTCTCGATGCATTACGGCTGTTGAGTTTTGCCGCATGATGCTAGAGTACGGTACAATCCTGATTCCAGCAAAGTTGGGACGCCCTGTAAAATAGAAATCTCCTAAACCTGCTATTTTATTTCCAATAGGACATAAAGAACATATCAAATGTTGAAACTGAGACGTTGGACCATTTCATGGAAAATTTTCAGCTCATTTTGACCTTGATGGCAGCAACAGATCTATAAAAAAAGTTGGAACAGGGAGATGTTTATGATCGTTTAGCATCTCCTCTTCTTCTAACAACTATCTCAACATCTGGGAAGTGAGGAGACCAGCTGCTGGAGGACTGTTGTCCCATTCTGGCCTGATTCCAGGATTCCAGCTGCTCAACAGTCATGGACCTTAGTTGTCAGACTTTAGGTTTTAGGACGCTCCAGATGTTTACTGCAGGTGGACCAGTTCAGCAGCTGGACTCTTCTCCTGTGAAGCCACGCTGCTGTGACGGATGCTGGTTGTGGTTTAACACCACAAATATGTAAGTTCTCCCTTGAAAGAGGTTGTCTGAATGGGAGCAGATGTTCCTCACTTCAGCACTGATGGAGCCTTTCCAGATGTGGAGGCTGCCTACGTCATAGACGCTAATGCAACCCCCAGACCATCAGAGATGGAGGCTGTTAAACTGTCTGGTAACAGCTGGATGGTCCGTCCTCTCAGTTGGTAGGGAAGGATGCTGTCTTCTCATTTACATATCTGACCACGAGACAGTTTTTTTCATCCTTTTCTTAGTCCCAAGGATGTGAGCTTTGGGTCCAGAGAGGACGGCAGCACTTCTGAGCTCCAACCTGTGTTTGTGAACGGTGGGAACGAACTGCGTTGGTAGATGGCTTCAACCAGAGTTGCTGGGCTCATGCAGGTAACATGCAGTGATGTCTAGGGCTGTAGCGATACACTAATCTTGCGATACGATACGATACGATATATATATCGATATTCATCTAGGGCTGTCGCGGTTAAGGAATTCCCCCCCTGCGGTGAGTCAGGGAGGCTCAATAGACTGTGACGGTATGCGGTATAATTGCACCACCCCCCTTTAATTTTTTTATCTAGGCCTATCTATTTAGCAAATTTGTTCGTTAAGTGCTAAATTACATAACTCATTGCAATATTTCCTCTGAAACTTGGTGCCTACAGATTAAAAAGTTATAAGAAAAAGACATGACAATTTTATAACACTTTTTATTTTATTGAATGTCGATCAAATGGCGGTAATGGTCGCAGTACAGAATAGATGCATTAGAGACAGGCTACACATTGTTTCTCCTTCAACTTATTGAACTTTAAATAAACTTAAATTGTAATTGTCAAACAAAAAATAATTAAGCAGACTTTAGGGCTGAATCTTAAAGCGCAAATAACAGCATCTTACCGAAATGAAAAACAAGTGCCTGTTTTTTTAAGACGCTAAAGAGATGTACTAGGCACTAGACAAAAAAAAAAAAAAAAATATATATATATATATATATATATATATATATACAGTCATGGAAAAAATTATTAGACCACCCTTGTTTTCTTCAGTTTCTTCAATTTTAATGCCTGGTACAACTAAAGGTACATTTGTTTGGACAAACATAACGATAACCACAAAGATTGCTCATAAGAGTTTTATCTAAGAGCTGATATCTTACCATTTTTCCATGGTTTTCTTGATTATAAACCTAAATCACTTAAGTTTTTACATCAATAGCTATGGCGTTGTACTGCCAAAAACACTGCTTTTATGCATTCAGTGTTTTCTTTTCTGTCTGTTTTAGTCACATGATGACGTTTAGTGGTACCAGGTATTAAAATGAACAAGAAAGTGAAGAAAAAATGGTGGTCTAATAATTTTTTCCATGACTGTATATTCTCCTTGAGCCTATAAAGAAAATAGCCTATGATTTATACCTGGGTCATGTCCTTGTTGCGCGCGAGGAAAACCAGCATATTCACCTTATGTGGTTTCAGAGAGGATCGGAGGGTTTTTCACAGCATGTTGTAACTCTGCTCCCTGTATCCAGTTATTTCATCGACCTGTTTCTAATTAACCTAATTATCAGGTGTTCCTTTTTACTGCCACCTACCGGTACCTTTTCAGCCTTCTGCTGTCCGTTTCCCAACTTCTTTGAGACGTGCTGCTGCCATCTTTTCTTTATTTCTTTAAACTGCGGTTAGGGTTTTTTAAATTCTAAGGTCTTGATATTTTCAATCCAGAAATAAAATCCAAATATCAAGCGGCTGCAAGAAACCCCGTTGAGTCATGTGGGTGTTGTTCTCTGTCTCGAGCAGTCGGAGAAACGTCCGCCGGTAAGGCGTCCCGCAGCCTGGCTCAGCACATCCCCGGCCCGGGCAGCATGGAGGGCATGAAGGGCGCCGCGTCGGGGGTGGTGGGCGACCTCGCCCGCGCCAGAGTGGCTCTGGACGAGAGGGGGCAGAAGCTGGGGGAGCTGGAGGAGAGGACGGCAGCCATGATGGCCAGCGCTGAGTCCTTCTCCAAACACGCCCATGATGTACGGACATTTCAATTTTTTTTTTTTTTTCATTCAGCTTTGCTTCTCGTTTCTGACCCTTTCCTTTTCCTCCTCTCTCTCCTCTCTCTCTCTCTCTCTCTCTCTCTCTCTCTCTCTCTCTCTCTCTCTCTCTCTCTCTCTCTCTCCTCAGATGATGCTCAAGTACAAAGATAAAAAGTGGTACCAGCTCTGATGGCAGCCTGTTGGACTGTTGGACTGGCACGCCAGTATCTCTGGGGAGCTGGAGGCTCCTCTTCTTCTCTTCTGTTTCTTTCCACCAGGGAGGGAGGTTGGATGGGTGGAGGAGGAGTTCTGCTCAACAGGATCACGCTCTTTCTTTTTGTTTTTTCTTCCTCTCGGCACAGTATCTTCACTCTGCAACCTTCTCAGCCACCAGAGGGCTGCAGCAGAGCCACGCACCCACACTGGAAGGAAATCGAGGAAGAGGAGCTTCTTCTTTTTCTTTTCTTTTTTTTTTTTTTTTTGGCATCCAGCTCTTCACTTTGCCTGAGAGCGATTTAAAACCCGGAGACATCGGACCTGTCGCGTCCTCCATCATGCACTCGTATGTCTCTCATATAATCTACACATTTGTTCAGAAGGAGGAAGGACAATTCTGCAAAAAAAAAAAGAATAAAAGAAAGAAAGACTTTGGGCAGCCTGGTTGCACTAGTTGGTTTTCCTTTGTCTGCCCTTTATAAGATGCGTCTGCCAAACACAGTGGACTTAAATGAGGAGAAAAGTCTGATTCTTGAAAACTAATCGATTCCATCATCATGTGAGGGTCTATAGGGGGGATTTAATCAGTGAAGGAGTCATCTTTTCTGTCTGCTCTAAATTATTTTGAGTTTGTTTTGTGCCCTTTTTTTGTCATTTTGTTGTTTTTCTGTTGTGTTTTTTTTAAAAAGGGCCTTCCAAGCACTTAAACCAGTAAATAAACAGACATGATGAAGATGAGATGACGAATCTGTTGCCTCTCACCCAACAAGGGCTGGTAGTTCACTAGTTCATCACCGACCTCACCCTCTCACAGCCGCAGAGTCGTTTTAGGTGAGAAACGGCGCGTTTTCTGTTTTTAGAGTTAAATATTTATTGGAACAGTATCATAGGTGGTGAGGAGACGCTTGTATGGCATTAAAGCTTTTTTTTTTTTTTTCCTTTTTGTCAGTTAAATGTGCAGAAAAATATATACATGTATTGCTGTAACTGTTTAACCCTCAAAGAGGAGTTCACATCGACCTATCAGAGGGAGAGTTGACACACTGGAGGGGGGGGAAATATATATTTATGCAGCTTGAGGGGTTTATGTGGTCAGATTTGTCAGCGCGCGGTCACCCTGTCAATCATCCGGTCAGCGTGTATGATGCTACACGGATACGGCGTATTATTCTCTTATTTCAGTGTAGCTGCTCAACTACACCTCTGTCGTTTCCTCTTCTCGCAGCTGTTCGCGTCGGCCGCGGGATCATCATCCGTTGATCTTTTATTTTGAAAGGGTCACGAGACTCTCGTCGGTCCGGGTCGCTGCCAGATGTTGTAAATAAGCGGCACAGCTGGACACGAATCTTGACGGCGCCGGTTTGGCCAATGAGACGTACTGTTCACCAACAGCCATGTTCTTTTCTGACACCAAAGAGTTGCTTAATTTCACAGAGTTGTCTTGATTTTCTTTTCTTTTCTTCCTCTCCTCCCTAAACGGTAAAACTGATGCCAAGGAGCGTGCGTGTGAAGCAGACCAGGTGTGAAGCAGACCAGGTGTGAAGCAGGCCAGGTGTGGGCGCGGCGCCCCCCCGACTGTCACAAACTGCTGTAAGACGTGTTCAGAGAGAAAACCGGATTTGAAGAGTTTCATTCCAAAACGTGATTTCCTGCCAA
Source organism: Hirundichthys speculiger (assembly GCA_018398805.1). Classification (NCBI taxonomy): domain Eukaryota; kingdom Metazoa; phylum Chordata; class Actinopteri; order Beloniformes; family Exocoetidae; genus Hirundichthys; species Hirundichthys speculiger. Next base: position 628,673 of record JAGFBZ010000626.1, on the reverse strand, counting down.
AGAAACGGAACCGGAAATGAAATATTGATCACTCGGAGGTGCGGCCGATCCGATCCAGTATCGGTATCGGCCGATACTGATGGGATGACATCACAGATTTTTTTAAAAAGCCACTCAAATTCAGATCTTGCAGGCTTTTGCTTTACTCGACTGGTCCCGTACGGATGGAGGATTGTTGTTTTGAAACTTATTTAAACATCTGCAGTGAAGATGCTCCATTTTTATTTGTATTATTGCACTTTTTAATTGGACATATTCAGTTTGAAAACAACAACCACCACCATCAGAATGGACATCGGTCATCACGAAGGACACGTCTCAGAATCGGAGAATGCCAAAAAAATAAATGAATAAATAAAAGTGGGTGCTTTTCTAAAACAATTAGATCTTGTGTGCTTATGTTTGAAGTCGTAAAATTAGACATCTGTTTGGAATAAAACCCTTCACTGTGAGATGGCTGGTTTTAATCTTGACTCTGTTCTACTGGATAAACCCATTGAGAACAGCAGTTATGTGGGTTTTGCACTATTTTTTGTACTAAAAAAATAGTACTTTTATGTATGTCATTTGCCAATTACGCTGGTTGCTTCACTCTCAGATTTGTTCTCAGTGTCAGAATAATACTATCATATATATATTTATAATTTTGAAAAAATAGGCAATTTCTTTCCTTTCTTTTATTATTTAGCTAATATATTGAAATGAATACCTTTAATGTAATTTTGGGGTTGAATTACTCACAATATTACCCAAACGTATGGTTGTGCGTAACCATCCGTCCACGACGACGAGCCTTTTCTTTTCTCCTGGTAACTGGTCAACATGCTCAGCAGATCGAAGCTTTGCTCCTGCAGGAGCAGCTTCTCCTTCTGGTGGGCCGCTGAGTCTTTGCACAGAGTGTGGCCTCAACTTTAAAGTGCTTCAGTTTGCAACTTATATGTCCTAAATGGTCTCTTATTGCACATTGAAGGATGCATGATATTAAGTGTTTACAGACTTGAAACAACCATGTATTATCCCTCTTAGAGATTTGTCTGTTCTGGCATTTGTATTAACCACCACGTTGAACAAAGCTGAAGTTGTCGTCACACATCCGAAGCGAGTCCTGTTTTTATTTCTGATCACGGGGGTCGAGAGATTATTTTGTGGGTACATCTGTTTGACGTTACAGTTTTTGTTCGTTTGTTTGCTCTTCCCCGCGCCTGTAGAAACACACTGAAACAGAAGCTGCGCAGGAGAGCTGGAGGGTTTCATCCATCCATCCGTCTGTCTTCTGGGATGAATATCTGTGGAGTTGCAGTATTTTCTCATTGTAGGCAAATTTTTGTACAGTTTTATTAAAATAAATTTCACATGGATGTCTGACTTAATCTGCTGCCACAAACAATTTAGACTGTAGATACAATATATCTATATATGTATATATCTATATATACATATATAGATATAGATATTATTGTGCAATGGAAAATAAATGTAAAATCAGTCAAAGATCTTTGTGTTTTCTGTTCCACGATCTTTCCTATTTGTTCACCGCCTTAATTTAAAAGTCTTTGTCCGTTAAGAGGTTTTACTGGCTCTCAAAAATCATATTTGATTCAATTATTTTTAAAAAGGTGCCGCGTTCAGGTTAGAATCAGCGTCAGTTTGGACTGAAGTGTTGTGCTCAAAGACAGGAGCAGGCTGATTATATTGGTTTTCTGATGAATATGTACAGTGATCCCTTATTTTTCGCAAATAATAGGGACCGGCGCCCCCCGCGAAAATCAAAATCTGCGAACTGGAGCTGGAGCCCCCCCGATCCTAAACAATGTGTTTAAAATATGTTTAAAAACTGCAAAAAAAAAAAAGTAGTGAGGCACTGCAGCGAAACAAGACAAAAGCTCAACTGTGGTCTTTCTGTTACCTTCACAGCCTCTGGTCTCTGAACCGTAGTAAAGAAACCACTGCTATTGTGCTATTTTTGGCTCGTAATTAGCGGCTAACACGCTAACAACAACAAAAGAAACAGTCTGGTTTTCTCTGCATGAAACGAGCACTTTATTCTGGCACTGCAGGAACTTGTAACATCACACAGGTTGTATTGTTGGGCTCCTGTCGGTTAACAGAGAATGTAAATCTATACACGCTGGGCTGCTGTTTATGCTCACTACACTTTTCATCTAACCCCATTTTCATTCTGCCGTCCCACGACACACACACTCCATTACCCATAAGGCCACCTTCTTAAAGGGGTCAGGCTGGCTCACAACATTTCTTCGCTGTGAGAGAACGCGCACAACATCCTGTGATGTTTCCATGATTTTTTTCTTGATTTTTTTTTTTACATTTATCTGAATTTCGCAAAAAAACTAAAACCGTGGAACTTAAAGCGTGAATTGGCAAGGGATCACTGTAGTTATCTTTCAGAGCAAAAATACTGAAACTTTTTTTTAAAATCACATTTTACCTGATAAGACTTTTCCAAACAGTCTATTACAAGTTGTATGTCATTTTGTTTTTATTTTTTATTTCTCTGTCCATTTGACCTATAATTAAATTTGTCTATTATTTTATTCTCCTTCCATACACACATACATACATGTATAAGTAAATAATTTTGAAATTAAATCACTGTGCCTGCAATTTGGTATACCAGAAGCTAAAAGGAAAGTCAGTCCTTGTTTTTCCAGTTTTTTTTTTTTTTTTTGTCTTATTTGGGCCTACACATATTTTATTTTTAATTTTATTTTGTCTATTTGGGTCTAAAAAATTTTATTTTATTTTATTTTATTTTATTTTATTTTATTTTATTTTATTTTATTTTATTTTATTTTATTTTATTTTATTTTATTTTATTTTATTTTATTTTATTTTATTTCTCTGCACTTCCTACCAGCCCCTGCAGGTGTCGCCAGAGCCCGCGGTCCTTCCGCCGTCCAGCGGGGCCGGCGGCGGCAGCGGAGGCTGTCTGTCTGTCTGTGAGTGAGTGAGTAAGTGAGGCTGAAGCGGGGCAGCATCCTCACTCTGAACCAGCCGGCTCGTGGAGCAGGAGGGACGGCAAACTTGGGAGCGGAAGCGGGCAGGACTCAGGGTGAACCGCGGCCGGTGCACCTCGGAGGCGCGTGGAGCGTCTCCGTGCTCCGTTTTCCGCCAGAGTTTGATCGCAGCAGTTGAACGTCTCCGCTCCGGATGAACGCTTGAACGGATGAATGAGACAAAGAGGATGGGTTGCAGCCCGGGAAGACGCCGACCGCGAACGTAACTCTGCTGCCGTTTCTTCTTCCTCTGTCTTCAACAACAGCGTCGTTAACTCGGTCGGAAGAGTTTTTCAGTAGCTTTTGTTAACTTGAGGATTCCGTCCGCAGCAGTTGAAAGCGACCTCCCACTTAACCCGCGCGCCTTCTCGGGACGTGCCACCTGCCGGAGCCTGAACGCGCCCAGGTGTGACAGTTAAGTGCCGCCTCTGCCCGTAAATATGCGTCGGCGTCGCTCCCCGAGCCGCGCCGGTAGATGCGTTTGATCCGGAGCGGTAAACCTGCGGCTGTGCGTCAGGTGGGAGCCGCGTGGCTCGACACATTCCCGCCTCAGCAGCAGCAGCAGAGTCGAGGAAGATGACGTGCGATTAAGGCAGGAGCTCCTGAATCCCGTTTGAAGATGAGCCAGGGGCCAAACCTCGTCCTCCAGTGGCTGTCCAAGCTCCACCTGGCCCAGTACATGGAGTCCTTCCTGGACAACGGCTACGATGACCTGGAGGTCTGCAAGCAGATCGGAGAGCCGGACCTGGATGCCATCGGTGTGGGCATCCAGTACCACAGACACCGGCTGCTGGCGGCGGTGAGGGCGCTGAAAGAGGGGGATGAGAGGAAGGCTCCCGGCTACTACTTCACCTTAGAGCCGCTGGACGCCTCCGCCTCAGGCCCGGGGGCACGCTGGGGGCGCTGGGGTCGCGCTCCCAGACCGCAGGAGTGCACCAGGCCTCCTGTCCCGGAAACCACAACCTGAGGTTCACAGAGTGTAATGACTTTGTGACGTATCCCAAGCTGAAGCTCAAGGTGCTCATAAGGGATAAACTGGCAAAGGATGGGATCAACCTGGGACAAGCACCTTACACCCACCAGGTAGGACTGAATTATGCAGCAGGTTGGTACGAAATCCTTTGATCTTCTACAGACGTCTTGTTGAATTTCGTCCGCCTGGTTTGTTGTGTATGAGATGGAGACCTCCTACAATGCTCTGAAGAAAACCTCTTTTGCCGTCGGTCGTACAGCTTTGCACTTCTGTGTGAGCTTAAATGTGGGGGGAGGGGAGTGGAGCTCACGCTGCCATACATCAGACTGAAAAAGCATTTAACTGACAGTTTTATTTTTCCGCATAATTACATTTCCCACTTCTGCAGTTTGGCCATGGACAGTTGGCGCCGATTCATCCTTCAAATGAAGCCTCATCTTGAATCATTCATCATTGTCCATCCATCCATTAACTTCCGCTTATCTGGGTCGCGCTAGCAGCGGCCTTAACGGAGCCGCTCAGTCCCCGGCCAGCTTCTCCAGCTCTTCCAGGATCGTGCCGATGATCTCTCCAGCATGTCCAGAGTCAGCCTTGGGGCCGTCCCCCGGTTGGTCGTACTCGCAACACCTCCCCAGAGAGGTGTCTTCTGATCCGAGTCTCTCAGAGATGACTGGACATCTTGTCCTACCTCTAATCGGTTATTATTGTAGCCCAGGTTATTGAAATGCCACACCAGGTAGGAATGCCGAAGCAACGTAACAACCAGCCTGTGGCTGTAGTTCCGTTATGGCTTATTGGCTCAGTAAATCGTGGGCTTCAGTGTTGTTTTTACTTACTGGGTTAATGTATAGACTGGACGCGTATCCCTGGTGGAGAAGCGCGGACAGGCGCTCGAATGGCAGCAATTCAAAGTGGCTGGCGTGGCGCTTTCGTTGTACTTTCCTACCGTGTGCTGTGAGACTTGATGTCAATCCCGGGTTCACACTGTACGACCGTCTCGAGCTTGAGTTTGTCTCCTTAACGGATCCAGCCAAGCTGGTGGCACTTGCCCGCGCTCCGCTCCAAGCTGCTTTCTGTGGGACTTGAGGTTGCGCCGCTCTAAAACTGGGTCCCGAGATCGAGGGAAAAAAATCAGCCATCGTAGCTCAGAATAGGGGTGAGTATTGGCAAGGACCTCGCAATACGATATGTATCATGATACTTGGGTCATGATACGATATTATCACGATATCACGATATATTGCAATATTCTACCCAGTTGATATCAAAATTGAAAGTAGAGACGAAAAATCAAGTTGCTGTATATGTTCATCAGATGATATTGATCATTCAGGGGACAAATTGAGTCAAAACTTGGGATGCACATGGTTAACCATTTAACCGTTAACCGATAACAGTAACTCTAACCGATTAATACTAATGGTCAGTTTTGTTTTTAAGCTACGTAATTCAATCAACTCATGGGGGCGTGTCGACAGGTGCAACAGGCCTCTGATTGGCCAATTCTACATCTCCGTAGAAAAGAGCGCGTCATCGAAAAAATGAAAGTACGATTCTTGTTCTCCACACTACAAAGACAGCACATATTCTAGTAATTCATTGCGATGAATGTGGGTCTGGATACGGCCGAGACGGTGAGGAAGTGGAAAACCGCAAGAGATAAGTTAAATAAGTTTAGCTAGTTCTGGATTGTCGCTCTTGCGTTGTAGCGTGGAATAACATAGCGGAGACCGCACTAGTATAAATCAAATGTGACGGCGGCATCTCTGCGACAAGCTGACGTCGACACATTGCCGCGAGAGTATACACGGGAAAGTGTCCGCATGCGTCCACGACAACGTGCGCAACATCGCAGCAGCCAACCCTCCCGGACTTATCGGTTAACGGTTATTAATCGTTAAAGGGCGTCGGTTAACGATCATAAAAAAAAAAATCCAAGATGTGCATCCCTAGTCAAAACTATTTGCTTCAAAACAACCTATTTATTGTTTATTATTTGTGATTTTGCACATTTCAGTAACCATTACAACATACTGACAGCATTGTAAAAAAAATCGATACTAGGAGCTGAAAAATCAATATTATACTGGGCGGCTGAAAATCGTGATATATTGCCAAATCGATTTTTTTTCACACCCCTAGCTCAGAAGCGACGGTCGTACGCTTCACAGTGAGACGGGAACAAGGATGAATGATAGAACCCTCTTGAGATCAAAGACGGGCTCCGACAGACGTCGAGCAGCGTCCAAAATTTGGAGGAACCGTCTCCAGGTGTGTTTGCCTGCCGACGCCTCTACGATCTCTGTTAATACAAGGGCGCCGTGAAATGATGTAAACATCAGCATGTAAACGCGATCCAGTCGCTTAACAAAAACGGTGCCAGACACAACAGGTCGGAGAAGGAAAAACATGGAGCTCAGATGAAGAAGGAGGACACTTGGCTCGTCACCTCTGTCCTGATAGTTAGTTTGGGTGGTTTGGATGGGTGATTGTACTCCAGGCTTTGTCACCGTGATGACACAGTTGGGTCTAATTGTGTCATCATGTGATACTAAATATAAGACATAGCTGTGAGCACTTTTGTTCTCTGAAGGTTTGGAAACCTTGGATATGTTTTGTCCATTTGATATTTCCTTTACTAAAAGGTCTACTGCCGTCTTTGTTCTGTATAAAGCGTTCGGTAAAATGATCCGGCACTTCAAGCTGCACCTTTTCGGCCAGAGTCCTGTCACGCTCTCGTTGCTATTTGAGTTTCTGTGCAGAACCTTGTGACCCAGATAAACTGAACGGTAACCTGCAAATCCGACCGGCTCATTGAATGACACATTTTCAGACACGTATGCCCTAAAACCACCCCACAAGTGTTTTTATTTTTACAGTCACCTCAGACGCAGATGTATTTATTTTCTACGGTCCACCCTTTAGTGCTTAGTTGGTAACTTGAAGTGTCACCGTGTGTAGTACATACGTGTATTTAGATATCTCGTACAGGTCCGCCGGCGACTTGTCCAGGATGTATCCTGCAACAGCTGGGATTGGCTCCCTGAAGAGGATGAAGAGGTGGACTAGTTTAATGTGAGGAACGTGCAATAATCTGCCGAAGGCGTAAGCTTTTGCATGATATGGTTAAAGCGCGGAGAAAGTAGGTTAAACATCCTGTGATGGTTGAAGATTGTCGGTGCTGCAGTGGATCAGTCTGCCCGGACGACAGATGTTTAGTCAACATCATATACTTACTGAACGTGCCGTCTTATATTTCTGGGGATTTGCTCTGTTTTGCCTGCTGGGGCTGTTGGTTAATGTAAATGCGGTGGATAGTTATTCCACTTTGGCATCCGTTCAGTGGTTAATACATTCAGAAAAGAGCCGGTGGCCGGCCAGAGGAAAGGCTGATCGACATAATTGGCTTATATTGAACAGCATCGAAGCGTTGCAGTGTGATTGATGAACTCTGGATGTAATTACAAACCCAAAGTCAGGGAAATTTGGAATAGATTTGCTTTGACGTTTACGCCAGCGCTGACAGTAAGAAGCCAAGATGTTTAATATTTTGTCTCAACATCCTCCGGGTTCATTTCTACACCTCTGGTCTGTAACATAAGGGGAATTCAAACGAGAGCAATGTAGATCAGGTAATCAGGTAATCATTATTTGGTACAAAAGCTGTATCCACAAACGTCTTAGAGGGGACTGGGCAGGGGATCATGGGAAATAATTTGGACATTTCAAAGCAATGCTCTTCATCCTTCCATATTGTCAGCATTCACGGTTAATTATGTAATTAATTAATTCAAGAGGAACACGGACCAGCTGTCCTTCATCAGTGGCTGATATAAACACAAGCTGGGAGACGTTTCGTTGAAGCACCACGACGCGGAACGACGTTCACAAGTAGAGATGTTCCGATACCATTTTTTTCCCTCCCCATACGACTCCGATTCTTGAGTTGTGAGTATCGGCCGATACCGACTACCGATCCGAGTATATTAAAAAAAGTTATCATTGTTGTAAAACATGAATAAATACAGCAAATCCAAGTCATTTATTTCCAAATAGAACAGTATAAAATAGATAAGGATGCACGATAACTGTTTTTTTAAAACTGATACAGATAACCGATAACTTTGAGCTCCTAAAGGCCGATACAGATAACTGATAACAGACACATATACCTAAGGTTCCAAGGTGGTTCTATTTAAAGTAATACCTTTAATTCAAGTAAATGAGGTTCAGTAGTTTTTTTTTTTTATCTCATGGAAGCTTGAGATGAGAGAGATGAGGGAGAGGAGAGGAGAGGGGGCACCTGCTGCTGGCTTGCTCACATTAGCGTTAGCTCACGTTAGCACGATTTCAAAACTCCATGGAAGCGATGTTTATGTTTTAGGTGGTTTGACGTATTAAAGCTTGTGCTTCCCTCCTCGTGGAATTCGCTTGGAGCATTTGTCACAAATAACCACCAAACTATCTTCTTCTGAAACTTTAACGAAGTTCCATACCTTCGCCGCAATGTTTGTTGTGATCAGCACACTGTGCTGCATGCTGCATTCAAGGTATAACGTAAATTCCCACATTCCCTTGTTTGCTAGTCGTTCTTTCAGCCTTTTCTATTTTTTCTTTTTTATGTGTAACATGTGGGAAAATACTGCAAATATCAATTCAAGTTAGCAACTACCAAAATTATGACGGAGTTAGTCAGGGCTATTTGTCATGATATCGGACTTATCGGAATGACGTCATCATTTCCTGTTATCAGCCCGATAGTTATCTTGCACCCCTAAAAATAGTATTGCAAATTAAAAAGTATTTCTTTTTTCTGGTAGTGTAACAGAAGTAACCAGTTAATAAATCATTATATTACAAATATAAATTAGTTGGTATCGGTTGGTGCCTTTACTTCCGCACTCGCCGATACCAATACCAGCATTTTTTTCCAGTATCGGAGCAATATCAGATACTGGTATTGGTATTGGAACAACACTATTCACAAGTGAGACTCACTGTGGCGAGAAGAAGGTTTCTGTTAACCTCTGGGCTTGGAGGCGTCTGGAACCGGCCGTCGCACCGTCGTCCTCGGACTGACCCACATCCTCTTTTGATGGAAGAAAAAAGATGCCGTGAGTTGGAGACCAGAGATATCTCTGTTTTAGTGACGGGTCTGACAGCCGGGCTCTCTGGTGGTTGGAAAGTGTATCGGTGGTTTGAAAGTGTATCGTGCTTTTGGCAAACCTCCTGTGATGTCAACAGCTCGTATGGCATCAATTCATAACAAAGACGTGTCACGCAGAAAGTCATCATGATTGATTCATGATCCAGTTAATTCCGGTTGAGTCAAAATTAGTAATTTCATGTAATGAGGTCTAATAAGCCAACAGAACCCAACAAGCATCAGATCTCTGCATCTTAGTTCGTTCCTTGACCAGAAGGTTCGCTTGTCCTTGAATCTTGTCCTTGAATCTTGCTTTGGTCCAGTCGCTCATCCTGAGACGTTAACGGGTCTCGTGCTGAAACAATCTTTGGTCATAAGATTGAGGTTCCACTTGTTCAGTTTAACTTTTGTTGGGGTGATAACAGATGACGTGAGCGCTGATGTCTGTGGTGTTTCAGAAGTACTCGACTTTCACTTTGGAAACGCTGCATACGACACGGGTGGCGTCCAGCTCCCTCCTTCGCCCGCACGATCGCGTTCGCGGCCTCACGTCCGTTATCACCTCCAAGATCCTCCGTTCACCTCCGGACTCAGGAACCGAGGGCCTCTGGCCGGCGACGCGCGGCAACGGCGGCGGCAGCAGTCGGTGCAGAGCACGATGGTGACACAAATCTGGTTTAGTTACAACGGACTGTCAGATTCAATCCTTGCTAAGCAGCCCCGCCGGGCACGGCCGCTGAATATCTTAACAGCCTCAGACTCGAGGCCGGGTTACGCTGTCAACGGTGGTGTTCGGCCAAGAGGCTTGTTTTTCTACCACACAGTCACGCTTGTGGTTTTGTCTTCTCTCATCAGATGCAAGTTTAAAACGCTCCCCGTCAGCGGTGATGCACCGAGGCACTATCAAGGCGCACGCACCTCATCCCGTTTGATTGAAATGGTCTCTGCGTCACAACAAATCGTCGAAAAATGTTTGAGTAGTCTCACACGGTCCCCGTGCTTTTACGTGGCTCTGGTGAAGATAGCGTTTGGCCTCCTCTTACTTATTTCAGCAATACAACTCTCATCTCATCTGCGCTGCCACAGGCGTTCGAGTAGACACAACCTGCCCATGGCGTCGTAAAGCTCCAGCCAATTTCACAGCGATAAGCACATACTGTTCATGCAAGATTCAGTGGTTGCAAACTAAGTGCAAAGACATTCTGTGACTCACTTCCAAACATTTTTGTTGGCACAGTTGGATTTACTTGGAATGCTTTTTTATTTTTTACAGTTAAAAGCATCGCTGCCTCTTGAGGTGCACCTTCTCTGAAGGTCAGTCACAGGTTAAAGCTGTAAAAATCCTTTGATGATGCAGCTTCTCCAAAGTGGAAAAATTACCAGCCGAGGAAAATCGATCACTTTCAGCGCCGGTTCTGCTGTCTCCATTTCTGCCACGAACGTTCACGGTCTCGTGTCACCCGTTTACATTCAGCGAGAAACGGGGCGACCTTTTGGATGTTAGATTTGACCCATGTGACCCTCTTCAGCACTTATAGTGCAGGGACATGCGGCGTAATTTCATTTAATCTGTGCAGGCAGTTGGCCTTTTGGGTTCATGGGGTTTAGTCCAATTCAACAGAACACAGTTGTGTTTAAATATATCACACATTTGTGCAGAAGTTGACAGTTTGTGAGTTAAATATTGATTCAGTGGCAATATTTATTTATTAATTTAGTCATTGTGATTTAACTGGATGTATCTGAGCTATCGCAGAGGTTCTGTCTTTTACTGAGATCGCTGCCATTTCTCAAAACGTGTCTGTTTTTTTGTTCTTGTGTACTTGTGAAACATCATCAGTCCGAGCCGGAGAGCCGTATCCCAGAATGCATTTCCTAATGAGCCGACGTACTGGCAGGGGAGAAAAGGTTTAAAGGGAAAATTATAAGGTTGTTGTTGTGTGTGGCCGGATGTAGTTTTAAGATGTTTTCCTGTGAGGAGATTGTTTTTCTAACTTCAAATTTGTGGTAAAGAGAATGTTTTTTTTGGAAAATTGTCCTTCAGCGTCTTTTCTTCTCACTTCCACCTAACTTTATTTATAACATGGTTGAAATACAAAAACATGACATCCATTAAAAAGCAGATTCTCTTCAATTCAATTTTATTTGTATAGCGTCTGTTACAATGTCAATTGTCTCTAGAGCATGACCCCATTGCCCAGCCCTAGTTATAATCTATCTAATTTCAGATGTGTCCAAATGCAAAAATTCAATGAAAAAAAAAATCAGTGGTGACAGTTCATGAAAACAGCCAGCGGTTACAGATGTTGAACAAAAAATGTAATGGGCGTGATGCGTGTAGAAGCACATCAGTCCTCCTGTAGAAGGAAACGACGACGCTCCTAACGGACAAACGTCCGTCTATGCCGTCGCAGCGTCTCCTGATAAACACCTGCGCTCGGCGTTTCGGTTGAAGAGAATGAGCTTCTCCTTTCTGTGGCTGGACGGTCGCCTCCCGCATTCAGATTCAGTGGTTTAAGCAAAAGCAGAATTTGAATAACAGCTCCAACGAAAATCCCAACAAGCCCCCGACTGGACGTATTCCCTTTTATGTCGCTCAACAATGGGCTTCAGCTCCTCAAAAGGGCCTCCATGCGGCGCGTCCACTGAAGGACGCCCCCGGAAAGGGGAGCGGGTCTTTGCAGCTCGGGAGATTTCTCCGCGCTGCTCTGCCAGAGCGCTGGAGGAGAAGCAGAACCAGCAGGCCCCCTTCAGACACAAGAAAGGACGGTTTGAATGAGGCCTGGCAAAAACACGAGGTTTGGGACGGGCAGCTGACAGCTGTCGTGGCCTTGGTCTTTGTCAGTCGGCGGCTGAATGGAGCTGGTTTTTGCTGAACGGCGTCGCTTCTGAAGCACCAGCACCTGTGAACACTGACTTTTGTGTGTGGATGACAGGAACGGTACAAGTGGAGGAGAGGGAGTTTAAAGGAAGGATAGAGTTGGAAAACCAAAACTATCTGCCACAGAACATGAGTTTTAACTGATAGAGTAGCTAGTGACATCAGGCAGTCTTGTATGTCAAAAAAATAACATTCATTTGTAATTTTTCACCATAAATCCCACACCCTTTCAAAAGCAAATTGGTAAAATAAAAAATGATTTCAGGAGCAGCAGATGGATGTGATGCATGTGCACATACCCTGATGCTGACCAAAGATAAATATAACCACGGTGACGTCAGCCAGCGTGGACCTACATCTTAAAGCCTCGAGTTTGAATTTCGGCTGACATCATCTGGGCTCCAGGGGACAAGATATGACAGCCGGGTGACTGAGGATCCTGGAAACCTTCCTTTATCGTCTGGTCCACGCTGTGTAACATTTGCATGTCCAGATCTGGAGCTGTCTAAAAGAAGCTGTTATAGCCAGACCAGTACAACGTCTCCTGGATGAGCAGGATTCGCTCTGAGGGATTGTTCATAAGTCCAGGCCAACCCAGAGTCGGCTGCATCTCGTACCAATTAGCAGCACAACAAGTCTTTAAAGAGTAATTATGCTCCCTTTAATTTTTATTCACAGCTCAGATGTCAAATTTGATGCAAATTCCTCAGCACAAGGTAGTTAAAGTGCTGACAGTGAGTCGTTATCATGGACTGCAATGTTTCAATGAAACAGCCCTGTTTGTGGAAAAATGTGTCACTTTTTATAATTTCACCCAATGAGAATTATAAAAATTCACATCTGGACTAGGGATGCACATGGTTAACCGTTAACCGATAACAGTAACTAACCGATTAATACTAACGGTCAGTTTTGTTTTTAAGCTACGTAATTCAATCAACTCATGGGGGCGTGTCGACAGGAGCAACAGGCCTCTGATTGGTCAATTCTACATCCACGTAGAAAAGAGCGGGTCATCGAAAAAATGAGGAAGTACCCACATCTGTACGATTCTGGTTCTCCACACTACAAAGACAGCACATATTCTAGTATTTCATGGAGGGAGATTGCGATGAATATGGGTCTGGATACGACCGAGACGGTGAGGAAGTGGAAAAACGCAGGAGATAAGTTTAGTAAGTTTAGCTAGTTCGTGATTGTCGCTCTTGCGTTGTGGCGTGGAATAACATAGCGGAGACCGCGCTAGTATAAATCAAAAGTGACGGCAGCATCTCTGCGACAAGCTGACGGCGACACATTGCCGCGAGAGTATACACGGGGAAGTGTCCGCATGCGTCCACGACAACAGGCACAACATCGCGGCAGCTAACCCTCCCGGACTTATCGGTTAACGGTTATTAATTGTTAAAGGGCGTCGGTTAATGGTCATTTAAAAAAATCTAAAATGTGCATCCCTAGTCTGGACAGCTGTCCAGTCTGTAAATATGTTTAACCCGAACCCTTCTGCAACGCTGGCCATTTTAACATGGGGGTTAAAGGAGATGGACTCGTTCTTTGAGCTCCGCCCCCTATTGGTCGTTTCGAGGAACTGCACTCTCGCGTTTTTCTGGTACTGTGACGTCGCTCTTCGGGATTTTATGAGTTTTTGGCGTGTGATAGTTGAGCCCTGAAGATCGTTTTATGTTCTGTCGTACAGTTTGCGTCCAAATTTAAAGCAGCACAAAGGAACGTTGGCAGTTTTTGACTCGACGGCTCCCCCTGGTGGCGTCGAGGTTGAGTCTTTTTTACAACACCGTTGATTCTTCCCTCTATCATCACTTTGTTGATTTTTTTTCCATCAGTTGGCAACTTTATATAAGCTGCTTTAATTGGTTTTCGCCAACAGCAGGGACAGGACACAGTAAAGGGGAGCGCATGTCCCTTCAAAAGTAAATAAAAATGATATTTTAATGTGAAAAACTCTTTTTTGTGTGTGTGCTGATTTGTTCGCACGTGACCGTGAAGCTGACGGGCAGAGATGAGTCAAGTGGACCCTTTCACCCCCTAAAACCAGCTGCTGTGAGCAGAGCTAAAAAAAAAATAAATATATATCAGCAATTAAAGGTCAACTATTACGTCATCTTTTCATGGTATTCGGACCAAAGCATTAAGACCTCAGGAGACTGCTTTAAATAGTGGTTAAAAACAAGCGCCTAAGTCCCTCTCTTGTTTAGGCTTCTGCATGTGCTCGTTCGGTCATGTTGTCCTCTGTCCCTTACCTCTCGTCTTCTAGCTCGCCATGTGGCGCTCGCCACTCCAGCCCCGCTTATGGACTTTATTGATGTTGCGTCAGGGCAGATTAGGTCAACCCGGCGGACGGCTGATGGGAACGTTGCTGGATTATTTGCTCAGATGCTGCCGATGGGGGGATGGCTGAGTGGGTGGGTGGGCGCTGGTGCCGGCGGATGGGAGGGGGCCGCCCAGGCGTGCTTTCAGCCGCTCCGCGCTGAGCTATATCAGGATTTTATATGTTGCTCGGACGGGGAATACTGTCTGATGCATAATGTAAAGCGCCGTGTAAAGCGGAGCGTAATCACTGACCTATATTTGTGAATTCAGGATTAGAATAGTCTGGGGTCACTTGTTTGGTTGTATATCTGTCTATCCTGTTAATTTCTTTTTCTTTTTTTTTTTTTTTTCAAATGGTTTCCAGCCTTTGTGTCGGAGTCGAGTAGAAATTATTCAGAAGCGCATGTTCAAGCAGAAACCAGGAGGAGAGTTTCACGCAGAAAAGCTTTCATTTATACGATTATTTTGGAGTCGTTGTGCGAGTTCAAGAGGGGTTAGATTGTTTTTTTTTTCTTTTCTCGTTAGCTGAAAAAGCGTTTTGTGCATGCAGGTATCTTCCTCGAAAGCTCCTTGTCACTGAAACGCTCCACGGTCCCGTCTCTTTCTCGTGTTGCGCCTCCTTGAAACTCTGGAATTTAAATGGCAGCGAGAACAGCTCGTTCTGCTCTGTGGCAGATGAAAACTGGAGGCCGTTGAAAGTTTGATTAGTCCGTGTGGCAGCGAGCGCTGAGCCCAGAACTGAGCTGCCGTTCTCTCTGGAAGTGTCACCCAGGATGAGTCTGATCGGTCTGATTATTGGATTTGGAACAAGTTGGTTTTTAAGGAAAGTTCAAATTTCTCGCACGTTGGCATTCTCTTAATAGTATCAGCTCAGGATGCACCGGTCGCAATCTCCTTGGCCAATCCCAGTTTGGGGATTTATTTTGAAGTCGTGACCTACCAACTCCAGTTCTGGCTGCTTCCAGTTTTCTCTCTAAGAACTATAATCAGTTGCATAAAAAGAGTCCAGTTGTCTTCCGCTCATGATTGGAGGATTACCATCAGCGCCAGACGGCGCTCAGTGACAAATAGCAGATTCTGTGCTCCCTTTATCTTTAAGCGTTGGTTTAGGTTTGGTGTCTCAGATGCTCTGGCGAATCTCCTCCAAGGGTTAAGTCTCATTTATCCAGGTCAATTCCATTCTCGCAACAGTTGAATCATAGGCAACTGGACTTAGATTTGTCTAGAAGACGTTTGGCCTCTTATCCAAGCAGATAGGTCTGATGCATCGGTCTGACAAGTCCGACAAACAGTGGAGTATGACTCAGGTTTTTTATCCTCTGTGGAGGTGTACACCCAGCAAGGGTTATTTTTCTTAAATCTTCCAGGCCGTACGCACTCCTGTTTTTGGGTAGTCTGCAATAACAGTAGAAACCTGCACGTTCCAGACATGCATCGTGTCCTCAGGACGTACCTGTTGGTCAAGAAAGCATCAGATCTCGTCATTTACTCTTCACAGATTTGTGATTAGATTTGTGCATCAGTGGGTGATTCTCTGGTTTTAGCATTTACATTTCACATAGAACCGTTAAAAAAAAAAAAAGAGAGAAAACTTTTCTCGTTTATGTCTCACTTGTATCGCTTGCACTCAGGTTTGAAAAAAAGCCATGATTCCCTCTTGAAGTACACCAAATGCAGCTGGTGAAACGTATTCATCCTCTGCAACCAGATAACTCTGGATTTCAACCCTTTTGGGAAATCATGAGTCCCATTTTAATTCCACATCCTCCACGTATGGCTGATTGGTGCGTCCGGATGTGTACCTCGAAGCTGCAGACATCAGTGAGGTCAGGTTGAAGCTGTCGTTCGTCGTATTAGTTGCGTTGGTGGTTGGTTTCTACTCAGCTGCAGACGTAAACGTTGGGAGGGCTGCCAGGGGGAACTAATTAAACACAGCTGTGGTAGAGCTCTAATTAGCTTCTCCCTCTGGAAGACGAACCTGCGACTTCCAGTCCTGCTAACTGTCATAAACGGTTGGTGCTTCTCCGTCAGAGCAGTGAAATGAGAGAAAACCTGGAGATATGCCGCAGTGATGTCATGTTAGTTTAGGGTCCGGCTTCTTGATGCTTTGACACCACATTGATGGAGAACCCTCGACATCTGCATTACAGCGTCGCATTTATACTGCAGGGATCAAATAAAATTCAGATTTCCTTTTTCTTACCGCTGTGGGGCACACATTAGATACGACCGGTGGAAGTGCAAGCATTAAAAAACAAACAAACATGGATGCTCTGAAGTCGTTTTCAGGCCTCATGAATTTGATATGTGCATTGGCGTCTGCCACCTATGCAGGAAGATTGGATTTTCTCCTTTAATGCGACTCGTGCGTCCTTGAAAATGTTGACGAGCGAAGCAAACGCTGCTTCAACATGCGTCCAGTCCTCTGCTGACCTCAGAGGACGCTTCAGGAAGCAGTGGCTTGGATCGTTTCTGGCGCCGTGCGTTTCACAAGCTTGAAGGCGGACGAGGCGGACTTGGCACTTCCGTCATCGTCGTTCACTCTAACTGAAACAGGTGACGGCGCAGCTGAAGAGGTGAGTCGGTGCACTAATGGAAACGGGTCCATACCATAGATCCATGTCCCACGTCTTCTGTTTCAACCCATGTTCATGGAGTAAAGAGACCCAGGACCATCCCTCTCTGTGTCTACCAAGCCGCCTATGATCCATCGTGGTTGTTTTGTTTGCCCCTAATGCTTCCACCTGGTGGGAGAAGTCTGAAACGCCTCCCAAGGGAGGCAGCATCCAGGCGGCATCCCAACTAGAGGCCCAGACCATCTCAACTGGCTCCTTGCCGCGACTCTACGTCCGAGACTCCCCTTAGTGGTGGATTTGACGACCCACAGTTCCTGACCACAGGTGTCTTCTGGGTCAAGTCTTTCGTCACCACAACAGACCAGTTCAGAGTCCTCATCGATCTGCCAGGTGACTACGACGGCGGTCAGCGGTATTCGGAGCCAATATGGGCGTGTCTTTGAGAGGTCGGCCTCAGCCTGATTCAGACTGGTTGTGCATGACTGTGACCAGTGTATTAACTAATGAAACTCTGCACCTCTCTGAAGGTTCTTTGATGTTTTCACCAACCGTTAGATACACTTCAATCCATTTCTCCAGTTTCCTTTAAAAAAAAAAATAGGTCACATGTTGGGGCTTATAGTTTGTTTACATGCTCAGACTTACGATACATTAGTGGTAATTCAACGTGGCACGGACCGGCAACGCTGCTGGCTTTGAGTCAATGCATTAAGCTGATGCCTCATAAAGAGACGTGCCCAACCCTAACCTCTTTTACAGCAGGACAGTGAACAAAATGTGAGTTAATTTACTTAAGTTGTTGAAGGTCTCTCCTCTGATGTATCTGTGTTGTTCATCCTCAGCTCTGCCTACTAATACAGCGTTGCAGCAGTGTGTTAAAATTAAGTATTAAAACGTGGTTTATCTCTTGACGTGTCTCGCTGAGCCAGATTAGCCCCGGAAAGACCATCGGTTTTGTTCGTTATAATGTTGAGCTCGCCACGTAATGGAAGACTCTGGCCAGACTGACGGAAAAGCAAAACATCCGAACATGGAGCTGAACTGAATCTGGGAGTCTGGAAAAGTGCAGTACCTTAAATGACCACTAGGGGTTAGCTCCAAAAGGTGAGTTATCATCCATTGAGCCCATTGAGATGTCCAGCTTTGCAGCAGAAATGAACGTATTAACAGCCTGAACAGGGTTTGAAAGAATAGGGGGGTTTTTTATTTAATACATCATCTGATTGACAGGTCATGTGACCTGTTTCCTGCATTGACTTGACTCTAGAGCTTTGAATAAAGCCCCGACTAGTCCTTTTCTCATGACACATTCTGGATTTTAAAGCTGATGTGTTTCGTTGTGGTGTTTAATTACAATAAAACCACTCTTTTTCTCCATCTGCAGCTCGTTTTAAGTGAGAAAACAGCATGAAATCAACTTTCTACTCTCCGCTCAAATGAAATGTTTAACTGTGTGCAGCATCTCTCTTGGGGGGGATTCGTGGGACGGTCACAACGCGTTTGCCATCTGATCCTCTGGCAGTGTGACTTGACCTTATTGTGCCATATGGTTGGAGAGAAGAAGCGCAGAGGAGACAGGAAGTCAACTTGGTATTTGATGTTGACGTCACGTTACAGTCTTTACCTCTGTAGTAATATAATCTGCAGTGATGTGTGTGATGCTGCAGCACCAGTGTTGGGCAAGTTCACTTTCTACACGAACTAGTTAAGTTCATAGTTCATAGAAATTAAAATGAACTAGTTCAGTTTACCATTTCAAAAAATGAACTAATTAGTTCATTTTTAGTTCATTTTTTAAAAATTCTTTTTTAATGTTGCTGCGAGCAATTATTTGTAAAAATGATTGCCACTGCCCATATACTACCCCACCACAAATGGCAATTATTTTATCCATTTTAACTGTCGAAAACTATTGGTCCAATTCGGAATCCTTAACCAACCAGGGTTCACGTTAGCATTGAAGGGACAGCTCATGTAAAACTGTAATTTCCCTTTCAGCTTCTCTCTACAGCAGCCATTCCCAAACTTCAGAATACCAAGGCCCAATTTGAAATGTTAAAAATCTCCACAGCCCACCGAAACCTTTTATCACAACTGTGATCAACATACAGGACAAGGAACCATGATCCGATATTAATGTAAGGGGTCAACAAATAACACTTGTTATATTAAGTTAAGATGACAGTAGAATAACACTTAACTGCTTTGTTTTATTACTTCTTAATGATTTTTTAATTATGTCCTGAATATTTTACAGTAATTAAAAACATATTTTAAAAAGATTGAGGATTTAAAATATTTGTTCAATTTTTATGACCTCTCACGGCCCACCTGCAGTCCCACGACGGCCCACCAGGGGGCCGCGGCCCACACTTTGGGAATCACTGCTCTACAGTAGATTAAAAATATGAGGGAAAACTTGCTGCCAAATGGTCTTTATTATAAAACAAAAACAGGTACTTAAGGTGCTAATGTTTTTTCCCCCCATTTCAATATTTCAATCCCCCCGCAGTCGGGGCGCTCCTCCGGCTCTGGGCGACTGCAGCTTTCATCTTCCTTCATGCTTGTTTTAAACATTTGATGACACAATTGTTAGCGTGACAGCAGCGACAGCCATGTTGCCATGTTTGATTGCTTTCCTCAGAAACATATCAGGCTCATTTGTGGTGTATTTTAAATGGGGTTCGCTGGAAACCTGGAACGGTTTTGACCGTGCGTGAACTTTGAAAGAGCATCGCTCACAACTGCCCAAATGAACTCGTTCACGCCCCCCGCTCGTGAAGGAGAAAGTGAACGCCCTCAGTTCACGTTTGCGAAAAATATGAACTAGTTCGTGAACTTTCATTCTAGTGAACGCGTTCAGGTACAACCACTGTGCAGCACATCCCTGCTGCAAATGACTGAAGTCAGGACCTCCTCTCACACCGCTTGGTCAAGGTGGGACTGATCCACCTTCAGGCCAAATCATCGTTGATTCACGGTCGGACGCGACAACCTGAGAGGTTTTAACGCTTTTATTAGGTTTGTTGGCAGCAGGTCAGCGACATGATTAGGATTTAAAAGAGCAGCTTAGAGAGGCAAGAGTCTGTCAGGTAACGGCGGGCCGAGGTTCGCCAGCAAACTGTGAGACGATGTGATATTACTCAGCTCAAAACTGCTCTGATACTTTCAGAAATCACTGTCTGAAAACACGAGCTGCCTTGAAATCCACAGCTGCACCTCAGAGCGCTGTCATGCAGAGCGGGAGCCGTACGCGAGATCCTGATCCAGCCGCCGTTGACCGTCCAAGTTCAAAAGCCTGCATCCTGGACGGTTCAGGGCTGCATGGCTGCTTACAGACACCTGGAAAAGAAAACATCAATGCTGAAAGGCACGAGCGGGTTTCAGAGGAACAGACGCTCCCGCCCGGTGATCATATCTGTCAGGCAAGGCCTCGTGTTTTTCTGCAAGATGGTGGTGAACCGTCATGGCGTCCTGACCTGCCTGCATGGTTTTTTTACCAGCTCAAGGTGTTTGGTGCATCATGAAACGTGAGGGAGAAATTCTCGATGCTCGTGTTTCTGCAGAGATTTCAGATCCAGTCAGAGAGAAACACCCCATTTATGGTTTAACTATGGTTTAACATCGGGCCTGCGTCCCACCTGCGTGAGTCTAATCTCTTGATGTCAAGGGTCAAAGGATTAGACCGACGCAGCTTGGTGCTGCGCCACGATATTACATTTATCCATCTTCTGTAAGTCACTGGTTTATCTGTTTTTTCTGTCCCTGCCCCACACATTTATGATAATACACACAGGAATCAATAAAATAAAACTAAGCAAAGAGCTTTTGTAATAAAGATAAAGGCAGAAGAGTTAATGGCGGTCTTGCATCAGTGCATTTGGCAAGACTCACATTTATCAGATCTTCATCTCTTAAAGCTTTTCATTTTTTTTGGCAGAAGCTTTCCCCTTGTTTTTATCGGACCAGAGGAGTTACAGCGCGCTTTGATGTATCATCAAACTGTTATGCTTTTCTTCAGAGTCAGAGGGAAGATACCTCACGCCACATCAGTTCTGGTTTTGCTTGTTTAAGCCGCGGCCGCCAGCGTTGCTGCGACCGTTTCCCCTCCAGTCGTCTGCAGATCAGGAGTTCGCGTCTCGCCCTCCATCCAGCTGTGCTCTCCATTGTGTGGATCAGAGTGGGATCTGTCTGAGCAAGTGAGATCTCAAACCATAAAAGCAATATTGTACTTGACCTTTCAGGGAAGCTGTGGGTGTTTTTTAATAGAAGGGAAGAGGAAAAAAGCCAGAGGAAAAACTCCTATAGAGCAGTAAATACCGCACATTCAGATTATGACCCATTTTTCCACTCGTCTTCCTCCCAACAGCGAAGGAGGGAGCCGAGACCCTCCTCCCTTATGAATTTCACATGACAAGTCAACTGACGCATAGATCCAGCCGTAACAAACGGTAACCTGAGCTGCTTCCCTGCTCATCAATCTGCACAGACGCTTCCTGAGTAATGTACTGCCACGTTGCGTTAGGAGGGTATGATTCTTACTCTCATTCACGCTACGTTATATTTGGTTTTCTTCACATATCTTGTGCGCATAATGTTAAACTGTCAGCATTCGTAATGTTGTCACTTCTGGAAATCCAAGAAAACTGGTCCTGTGTTGTGTCTGGCCCCGGGTGGACCCAGGAGCCTCCTCCGAGTCTCTGTGGATTATTACAGGCTTGTGTGAAGTCGTTGCATCACAGCTTTGTTCTGTGATGCGGAAGATATACGAGGATGAAGAGCTGTTTAAGACTGGCTGGGCTGTGTTGACTAGTTCTTGTTTATTTGTTTGTTTGTTTTGTCTTTGTCATTGTCCCAGTTGGTTTCGTGTACCAAACATCTATGCTTCACAAATAATTTTTATGAATTTTATTTTTACCCCCTTTAAAATTATATATATATATATTAGGGCTGGGCAACGATTAAAATTGTTAATCGTGATTAATCGCATGATTTCCCTGATTAATCACGATTAATCACATTGTATATGCAAAATCAAATAATGAATTCAAAAGTAGTGTAAAGGTCATTTTATTGATATGAACTAAAGTGTCATAACATTTGTTGTTCGAACACGTTTAACATCAGCACTTGTCACTAACACATATTTAGTGTAAATCTCATCTTAAAAAATGTCAAATAGAATAAATCTTTTTGCCACTGCCAGGGTATTAATGTCATCCTGTTTTAATGAAAAATTAATAAAAAAAAGTCTACCAACAAAATCCTGAGCCACAATAAGAACATTAAAACAGGCAATTTCTGAGGTAACAGCAGAAACTTTTAACGGGGAGTTCATTATGGCAGTGGTTCCATATAACCTTGTTTCTGTCGAATCCTCCGTCTGGGAGAACTTTAAAATAAAAATGTCTGTGTTAAAGTTCATTAACTCTACTGCTCTACATGTTTGTTTTAGCTTTCCCACCATGTTTTGTTTTTAAACTGGTCCACACCAGCCAGATGGTGCTAATCAGCGAGATAAAAGCAGGTGTTTTTTTTGGCAGTGTATCGGTGTGCGGCATACAGATTCTGTTAACACACTACCTAGTGAAGGAAAGACATCAGCAGTAGCTTTAGAGAAGCAGCAGCTGGTGCTCTTCAATGTGGGGAGGGCTGAAAGGAGTCCAGTGTTCTGAATGCAAGTTGAAAACATTCAAGGCAGTTCCCAGTCTACACGGATGTGGTTTTGAGTGCTTTGTAATGCTTTCAGAAATTGAGGGGGGAGGGGAAAAGCAAGCGCTGGATCTAACGTGTGGTGATGGTTCTGTGCTGCAGCCTACCAACAGGGCCATCATTTGCTTACACTTGTCTGCTTGTCCGTTGTTTCTGTCGCTCTCTGCAATTATATCACCCAACTCGAGGGGGTGGCGAAGCTGCTGTTGTGCAGCGCTGTAGCTTGTAGTTCTGAGCTTCCTTTGGTTGTCTCCTGTATGGCGCTGAGACGTACCAACAGAGCAAATAAAACAGATCTTATCTGGGTTGATAAATGTTGAACAACAGTCATTTTTACTGACATTGGCAACCATCTGTCTTCCTCCCTGGACTCTGAAACAACGAGGACGATGAAGAAGAAGCAGAACAATGCTACCCAGCAGGCCAATCACATTTATTGTGGTCATCCATGATCCAACTCATAGTCAAATTTCTACAGAGGTGGAAATGAGGCTATGATGGAGCCTGATGGCGGAGGGTTCCCCAGTCATGGCGGGACATGCGTCATCAGTTCAGGGTAGGAGGGGCTTAAGGCTCTACAGGCCTTAAATGTTAACGATCCCGACCGTAAAAGGTCCGACCCAGCGTGGCTTGTTTGGAAGGATTGCCTCCTTCTTCTCTCAGAGGCAACACGGCAGATCAGCTTCGGTTTGCAAAGCTGCAGCTGAACGAACCCAAGGTTTCTGGACAAGTGTTCTTCGGACAGACGACCCCCCCCAGGTGGAGATGTTTGGTTCTTTGGACAGACGACCCCCTGGTGGAGATGTTTGGTTCTTCGGACAGACGACCCCCCAGGTGGAGATGTTTGGTTCTTCGGACAGACGACCCCCTGGTGGAGATGTTTGGTTCTTCGGACAGACGACCCCCCAGGTGGAGATGTTTGGTTCTTCGGACAGACGACCCCCCAGGTGGAGATGTTTGCCCTCGATGCAGAACATCAGGTTCCCGTGAAAACCAAACATGTTGGCACGAACACCGCGCAGCAGCTGTCAACTGTGGAGGGACCTCCAGAGAGCTCTGCGGAAATGGATTTTTATTTTTTTTTTGCAAAGTTCAGTGAACTGAAGCAACATGGAAAGTAGACCTGGCCAAAATTCTTTCAGAACAATGTGAGAGCTCATACAGAAAATGATGACTTCAAGTTCTTGCTGTTGAAGATTCTCCTACAGACTATAGGATGGTGGCGTGTGCTTCCGAGGGTTGGGTTTGCTAAATAAGTAATGACGATTATATGTAATCTGCCGTGTTGTTCTTGTTTGACTCAGTGGGAACAACAGCACGCAACATAAGACCCGATCAGCACCGGGTCATATGAAGAAGCACAATCCCTTTTCTTTTTCACCCGACTGTATTCGGTTTGCTTTGAGTCGACATTTTCATTGTGAAAGCCGAGACTCTGAAGAAGAACGGGGAGAAGGGTGGAGCTAAAACGAGACGTAAGTGATACCCTGGCCAGACTGATAGCATTAATGCTATGCAAGTCTCAGACAAGTTTTCCAAAGTTTGATTGCAGAGTGTCCTGATCTGAGGAGAAGCTTTTAAAGGAAACCCGATCCGCTTCCCCCGGGTTCCAGATGCGTAACTGTGTAAAACAGTCGACTGAGTCGAGTCCAGTTCAGATTGATTCTGCGTTTCCAAGTTCGAGCACTTTCACGTTCTGTCCTTTTCCCATGTTAGTTGTTCAGCTCTGCATGTCCTGGTGTGTCTTTAAGGGGGGACGGGGGGGTGGCTGGAGGAAGGTAAGTGCTTGAATGGCTCAGAGAGAGAGAAGTGCTCCTGTGTTGATTCACCCTCATCAATGATTCATGACTTTTTGGTTTTGAGCTTCAAAATGGGTCGAAAGGTGCAGAAAAAGGCTAATCGTACACACTTTTTATTTCACCCCCCCCTTCACGCCCCGGTCGAGTCTGGAGTGACCCCGCCAGAATCCAAACTGGCCTGAGACTTACATAGCATTAATACTATCAGTCTATCAGTCGTTTAAGCTCCACCCTTTTCTCCGTCCTTCTTCAGGGAAGAAGTTGCACTTGCAAGCAAGTTTCCGGTCGTTGACTTTCCATGGTAGCGGTACCGTCGGCGGGAACTGTGATCCGGAGGCTCCATCTGTCTTTCTGGTCTCACGCAGGCCTGGAAGTGAAGAAGACTGCGGTTGTAGTTGGGGTTGGGGGTTTGCATAATCGTTTTAAAGACAAGCTCTTGTTTGCATGAAGCGTAGCTGGTGAACGGCCTCCAGTTCGTTGGCCGACCCGGGCCCGAGGAAGCCCCGAAGGACCGAACTGCGATTCGTTTCGCTGAGCGGTTTTCTCACGGGAGGATCCCGCCGGTCCCCTGTCGAAGCTTCCCCGGTCCTCGCTCCAGCTCTGGCGGCACTTTTTTCACACGCCGTGTTCGGTAAAACAGAAATGAGGAAGAACAGACAGAGGCTGCGGTTACATGATGTTTTTTAATTCGGAATTAATAATTCTGAATTAAATAATTCCGAATTAAACTATTTTCCTTCGAGTTTACATGGAAATAGTAATTCCGAATTGAGGTTTACATGGAAAACACGTTTGTTCGGCTTTATCCAATTCCGCTTTAGTGGTTGGGTGAATTTGGTGGTTGGGAAGGGTTCTGATTGGATAGGGGGGGCGGACGTCTTTACGTCTACCGGAAGAAAACAAACTTAGCTAACTTGGTTAGCAACAACATTTCACTTATTTTTGACCTGGGTGGCGTCTCTATCTGCGAAACCTCCTTCATTTAACCTGGCCGCTACAACTTTGAAAAGCTCACAATTTTTATGTTTCCTGCCATCTGTTCTTTTAATTATTTCCAGTTCCTCCAAGCTATTTATTAAATAAATCGTCTCTGCTCTTGAACACCGTTTACTGCGTGCCGCCATCTTAAAACTTTGTTTTGAAAACAAGCCCAGTGCGGAATATAAGCGTCATCGCGACAGACGGGCAAGAGAACGAGCATGCGCAGAAAGACGGGAATTAATTAAAACAGGAATGAGTGTATACATGACCACGGAATTATTTAATTCGGAATTAAAATGGGAATAAACCAGCCACTTACTTCGGAATTAAGTTTAATTCGGAATTGACATTTTCATATGGAATTAAGTGTTTACATGGTAACTTTAATTCGGATTTAACTTTAATTCTGAATTAAAGAGGAATTAAACTTCCCACGTAAACACACTGACAGTTGATCAGAGGGACTGTTGCGTAACACCTGGCGGCAGCGGCCATCGGGTGATGTCGAAGATGACGCCGTTCAGCCGTCTAGTGTCCCCTTTGCGTACGAGTTCGCCTCCTCTCGTTCAACGCCACCATTACACAAAAGAGAATTTCAGGCTTCAAGCTGAGTCTCCAAAAAAATCCTCTGGGTGATGTCACAGGGGCATTGTCCGGTTCTTTTGGTACAGTCTATGGTAGTAATGAGTGGATGTGCAGCGTTTGGTTTCTTTATCACACACAGTTGAGAGTTGTAGATCTAATACTTTAGAGGATTAGCCACAGTTACTGATGCATCTGTTGGTGGTAAATTGACAAAATAAAGTCCTGTTTTAATTAAAAAGAAAGCCAAACTCCCTCCAGCTCTATTCATTCCCAGTCGTTCATCAGAGATGCAGTTACGGTTGGTTAAAACAGATTGACATTGATTTCCAGGACAGTAAGATGAACACATGCCGTGTCGTTTCTGTTGGTTAGATCCATTCAAACTCCTTTAAACATGATAAATGAAAGTGCTGCAGTTAAATGCTTTCTCTTGGTCGGGGGGGGGCTGTATTGATTTTTCTTTTTTTGGCTTCGTTTCAGTCTCACAACGGAGACCAGAAAAGTGAACTCCGGTCCCTGAAAAAGACTGAAGTTATTCAGCTCAGTGAGTCCATCGGCCTCTGCGTCACGCTGCCGTAGCGTCCGACAAACGCGTTTGAAGTTCCTGGGATCCGGGACCCGCTTATCCCCGTAAGCCCTTCCTGTCCGGCTGAGTGGGGACGTTTGTCCTTTTCCAAATGAGATCACCTGCTGATCCCGGGTTTAATCCTCGCCGTCAGGAATTGGGGAGTGTCGACAGAGGCTCCGGATAATCTTCTCCTCCTGAGAAACGGAGAAATCTCTTAATGGGCCGCACGAGAGGGAAAGTTTTCAGAGCCCTCTGCTTGAAGCCTCAGCTTCTCATCCGTTTGTTTGCTCTTTTGCAGTAATAAGCGTCTGGTATTTGGAGTAGTATTCGGACCTGGACTGGAAACCGTCTACGCGCCTCTACGTTTGACCACAGACCGTCAGAGCTTTACTCCAGCCATCTTTGTCTTCCTGCTCATCGGCACCAAAGTGCTTCTCCCATCTCACCTGGATACGTTCAGCTGCTCTTTGAATGTCGGGGAGTGGGGGGGGGGCAACATTTGTCCAGCTCCAGTGACTGTGTGGAAACCCGCTCATCTGAAAGAAGCTTCTGCTGAGCAGCCGGTGCCTCCTGGGAAAGTAGATGGCGTGGGTTTTCACGTGCGCCAGGCGCGCCTTTCGGCGTTTCCCCGCCGCAGGTTTTTTTTTTCCCCGGGAAGCTGCAGAGGAAGCGATAGCGCAGCAGGAGCACGTCTCGGGAGCCATTAGCCCTGGGTGTTGTGTCATCAACTGAAAGAATCAGGGCAAACCAAATTGCTGCACTCTGTGCAGCTATGCATATCCACATAAGAAGCAATGCCTGTTGTGAAATATTGATTGTCACTTTTTATAACTCTGCGGTGCGGGGGGGAAGCAGTTTGGGGGAGGGCTTTAAGTTTCTCCCCCCTGCACTTGTCTGGAAAAACCGGCAAACTTGATGATGCTCTCTGCCATGATGCCAGTCTGGTGACAGCGCAGCTGCTCTCCTGCTTTGCGTCCTGGAGTCGCTTTACTCTGGAGTCTTTTGTTGGAGCGGCTCAGTGAAAGTGTGTTTCTGTTTATGAGCTTAGAGTCTAATCTTCTCTGCGTGCACGTGCATGTGCGTGTCTGAGGGTTTGCCAGCTGTCGGGGCTGTGTGAAAGATTACAAAGTCTCTTTGGGTATCTGTCTGTCAGGTACGTGAATGTTGACTGCAAGGAAGGATCTACGGGTAAAGCCGCCGCCGTTTTCTCTCATTGAAGGTGCCAAGAATCATGATTACTTTATTAATCCCAGATGGAAAATTGTTAAAAGATGGTTGGCATCTTCAACATCTAGGAGCTGTAGCGATTACACTAATCTCACGATATACGATACATGATATTCGGCTCACGATACGATATATATCGATATTCATCTTACAATACATTTAACATCATTTTCCGAAAGATTTTAAAGGGACAAAGTGATTTTGGTGACATCTTGTGAGTGTTCCAATGACTTTGTTTTAGAGGTCTTCACGGGTCCACTTTCATGGACTTGAACCCGAATGGACCCGTGAAAATTCGACCTCGAAACCGACCTGACCCGAGCTATTATCGTAAGTTCGGGAGTCCGAACCCGAATGGACCCGCAATATTTGGACCCGGAACCGACCCGACCCGAGTCTTTAGTTTCCGACCATGAACCGAACCGAGTTACCCGAATAGAACCGAGACAATCCAGCCCATAGTTGTTCATGTTAAAAGTTGTCTAGCGTTGAATAAAACTTGATTTTCTTACCTAAAGTTGTCTTCTTCTACCCGGTTCAGATGCTACATAGGCTACTTGATGGAAACAACAATAAATCCACGTTCGTTATTTTCTTTATGGATACAGATGCTATTGGTAGCAACTGCTAACGCTAATAGCCTACACTGGTCAGGAAGTGTTGTGAACATATTATCTCATCCAGCGTTGTCATGTTGGCGATCCGTTGTGCTTTACAGCTGCCGGGCAAACCGCTAATGACACGCTACGGCAACACGATTGTTTCATGACAAACATACCACATTAATTAATAATCATTAAACTGCCCCGAGTCCTGACATTGGCTGCCACCGGCAATATCTTTACCTCTCTTGAGTAAACGCGGACCCAGCCTGTCAGAGAGCACCGACCGGACCCAAGACTAACTGTACCAATTCCGACCCGAACCCGGAGTCACGTCTTTTGAATGGACCCGAGACCCGATTCGGGTCAGAACCTCGGGTTTTCGGGTTGTTCAGGTTGCTCTGAAGACCTCTACTTTGTTTGAATTAATTGAACTGAAAGCATCAATTACACATTATATGGCTGACAGGCAGCTTGCAAATGCTGGACAAAAAGTATAAAAGATTTGTTGAGAAAAATAGTTTCATTTATTTAAACAGTACAAATTGTAGCTTGCAAGGTGGGACACGGGGGTTTTGAAAGGAGCTTAGAATATCAATACCCGAGGCTGAAAAATCGATACTCTCTGGGGAAATAAAATATCGATATATATGGAAGAATCAATAAAATCCCTCAGCTCTATTAACATCCCAAGAAGAGTTCTTTTGTTTGTTTCCCCCCCATTCTTCCTGCAAACTAATCTTACGGTGGATTCATACGAGCGTCGCCGGCGTCTGTCTCCGTAGACGTTGAATGGGGTGACGTCATCTGTCCCCGAACTGAATCATGGGATGCATCGATGGCGTCGTCTCTGCCAAAAGTTGGGGAGTTTTCAACGCCAATCGAGTCGCAGTTACACACCGAATCACGTCGTCGTGTTCGTCGTAAATTCAAAGCAAGTGGACTTATTTGTGCTCATTGAGCGGGAAAAATTTGCCTGGTTGTTTTAGGTGTGATGAAGGAGCATCAGGGACGACAGAACATTGTCCCTGGAGAAGATGAGGTCTGAAGGGAGCAAATATTGATCTGAAGTCTCAATCTCGCGATACCATACGATACACGATATTCAGCTCACAATACGATATACAGTAACTTCTAGTCCTGTATGTTGATCACAGTTGTGATTAAAGGTTTGGGTGGGCCGCGGAGATTTTTCACATTTCAAATTGGGCCTTGGTATTCTGAAGTTTGGGAATGGCCGCCATAAAGACTGTTCCCCCTCAAACAAAGCACAGCTCCAGCTCCAAGTGAACACATATGTGTGTGTAAATATAAATGTATATTTCACTAATACCAGCGTCATCATTGATCCTGCTCACTGATCCGACTCTTTATTGATTCCCGTATCAGTTCCAGGCCAAGTTTCAGCGAGGAAACGATGCCTAAACAGGTTTTTGATCCCGCTTCGCTGTGTCAAAGTCCCAGCCGAACGCCGCCTGAGGTCATTAACGTGACAGTGATGTAGGTTACCGCACGGCTGTGAGTCCGTCACTCCATCGCCGCTCGAATAAATGTTTACCCTTATGTCTTTTGTTTATTCTGCCGCGTCCGTTTTCATCTCCCGCCGGCATCGAT
The DNA here is from genome assembly GCA_018398805.1 of Hirundichthys speculiger. Classification (NCBI taxonomy): domain Eukaryota; kingdom Metazoa; phylum Chordata; class Actinopteri; order Beloniformes; family Exocoetidae; genus Hirundichthys; species Hirundichthys speculiger. The sequence continues at coordinate 598,664 of JAGFBZ010000626.1, read as the reverse complement.
TCGTCTACGGTTTCGTTTCTCACCTCGAGCTGCACGGGCGTTTTTAAATTCTTCTCTTCCGCCGTCATCCCGGATGCGTTTCCTTCATCTCAGAAGCCGGCCTCGTTAAGCAGGGGTTAATAAACTGTAATGCAGCTGGGTCAGCAAAACCCCGAACAGCCAGACAAGCTGTGCTGTAAACATCCTCTGGTGTTCGTGCCAAGTGGCTTACTGAAACGTTAAATGAGATATATTATGGTGGAAAAGATCCACGCCGCTTGGCAGTAAAGAGGGCCAAACACGCCTGCTTGGGTTAATCCCCGTTTCCCGCTGCCAACGCGGAGCTATTATACAGCTCATCTCCAACGCAGGCTTCCTGTACACCCACCAGAGAAATAAACGGCCCGGGAGTCGATCAGGAAGTGATGAATTAGCGTTCGTTTCTGTTCCGTAAACGGCTCAGACGACGCCACGGGCTCCCATCGAGCCGCGTTAAACAGGACTGGAATTAACTGGGCCGGTTTAATCGTTGCCGTGTGATTGGTGCGTTCCTCCTGGCGTGGTTTTTGTCGATCCCATCGAGTTCGTTGCTCAGGTTGCACATCGCCATCACGGTCTGAGGCTCTTCTGCAATAACTTCCTTCATCATTCACCTCTCTGGCTGGTCGGCGGGTTGAAGAGAAACCCTCGGATGTCAGAGTGTCTCTACGAAGCTCTTTTTTTTTTTTTTAATCGCCACCCCAGTCCGTTGACTCACTCGCACATCCCCCCGCATCCATGCAGCGCTCTTTATTCTACACGCCAAGCGCATTTCCCCGTCACACACGCTCACGCGCTGATGAGCACAACGAGGTCAAAGGTTCAGCCTCCTGAACCCCCCCCCCCCACCCCCCCCCCACCCTGAGGACACTTCCACATGTGGACCGGAGAAGCTGGGAATCAAATCCTTGACTGTTCTACTTCATCATGCTGCTCGTCCAACCAAATAAGGAAAGAAGACGGCGACTCGCATCTGCATCCTGGGCGGCAGGAGTCCAGATAACCGGGCGCACCCCCTCCGATGCAACCTCACGTCTTTTCGTGCCCGCTTTTGGATTTTCTCTCTTCTGAGGAATCTCGTCTCAGAACCTCGGAGAATATCACTGAGTGCACTCTGCTGTTGTGTTTAAGAGGCACTGAGCGCAGCGATATGTCAAAGAGGATGCACGGCGGGGGGGGGGGAGTGCACGGCAATTGAAATCCCTGACCTTGATGTGCGGTCAGATAATGTCACAGAACCAGGGATGAGCGGTGTTTCTATTCATGTTTGCTATCTGCCGTTGTTTATGCTCTGCTGAATAGGTCCTGAGGTGAAGGCAGCGAAGCATCTTCAAGTACTGAGAAATATCAAAGTGCTCCTTCCTCCTTACAGTCGGCTTACTGTAGTATTTTATCAGGACTCGCAGTCTGCTGAAGTTCCCGCTAATGGATCGGAGGTGGATGGCGTTTATCAAAGCGTAGGGCGGGAAATAGGAGTGTTTAATTTAAAAAAATGATAAGAATGAAGGTTGTCAAAGCGGGTTAAATCCATCCTAACCTCTGCCTGACCTCTTATTAGTGGTGAAAAGCCACGGAGGGATTGAAAAAAATTCTGTGGGAGGTAATTTGACTCATCCAGCCATTTGGGTCAGAAATGTTATAAATGTAGCCAAAATGACAGAATCCAGAGGCTCCTTTTTTTTTTTTTTTTTTTTTCCAGATGCACGCCATCGTTCCATGACCTGCGTTACTGCCGCTCACCGGCTGTGTGAACTGCGCGGTCATTAGCTCCATAACGCCCTGTGGGTAGAGGCGCACGTGTGGAACCATATGGAGGCTGAGCTCGCCGACTGCCAGGACGCCGTCGCGTCTAAGCTCACCTCGCTCTGGCGCGCCGCAGGACATGTCAGCTGTGTCAGACGCTGTGACGTTGGGGGGTGGGGGGGGGGTCGCGACTGCTTGGGCGTGTGCTCGGCCTTCACCTGGATTCCACTTGGCACAATGAGGCCAGCGCGTCGGCGCCGCCACCTCTGGCCACGAGTCTGGTGAAGTTTAGGTCCATTCAGACGTGATGGCGACGTGCGTCCCAGGCGATCTGATCACGGGTGGACAGCGCTGTTTTACGGGCGCGAACGTGCTCGAGACACGCCGAGGATGCACTCAGGTCCGATCACAGGGGTCACATCCAGGAAGGTGGTCCTGGACGTTTGAGGGCACGTTCTCACAGCGGCGTGAATGGGACCTGACGCGCCTCCACGCGTGAGTTCTGCTGCGACGGCTCCTGGTTTCTGTCCAAACCTCCATCCAGGACGCCTCACAGGACGCATTACTGCTGTTTATTACACAAATTACAATTGTGTTTTGTGACTTTGATGTCAAACGGCCAACCACACATGGCAGAAGAAAGGAAAAAGCGTCGGCGCCACAGCACAATTCTGGTGACCAAACTGAGCTAACGGTGAATCGACAAACCGTTGTCGCCTGAGCTAACGGCCTAGCGCAGATGAAGGACCGCACTCCACGCAAGACGATCACGCTTACGAGTCACAAGCAGGCGCCTTCTCCTCCCCCTTTGTTTTCACAGACTCTCCAGATAACACAAAATTAAAGTGGTTAAGCTAACCCGGAGTCTCAGGCTGGCTGGCGCAGCTTCATCAGGATCGGTGATCGATCCGCTGAACTCGCTGAAACATCCAACTGAAGCGCGCTGACGTACCGACAGCAGACCCACTGACTCTCTTCACCTCCGCCAGTTTCTCCTGCTTGGTGAAGTCAGCGTTGCAGCTTTGCTCCGTCCATGAACAACGCTACAAGATGCAGCTCAGTGGAGATGAGGGATCATTAGTTATTAGTTATTGACTGTGACAGGACAACATCCTGGACATCTGAAATAATCACTGAATGACACGTCTTCAGGTTCAGAGTCAAGCACAGAAACATACATCTTTTCTTTGGTGAGACGTCATCTTCAGTGCTGGTGTTTTTGATGTCAGGGAGCAGAAACGATCATCGGGAATAAATCAATCAGGGCTTTTCTCTGGATAAAGCGAACCGCCTCACTGGTTCAGGTGTTCAGGCTCCGCCCACCGCGCCCCCCCCCCTTCTCCACCGGGGCCCTGAAACGACAGAAGACATCTCAGAGAGCGTCAGCCGAACGCCTCATGACTGATGTCACTGTTGTGACTCATGCCGGTCCTGTGGGTGGCGGCAACGCGCAGGGTTTCTGTAAAATGGCGAAATGTCACGTTTATTTCAGTTTTCTGCATCGCCGGGGGGAGGGAAGGGGGGGGGGGGCTGTGCCTTCAATGGGAGGTGTCAACAGTGTTGGAGTGATGCATTTGAAGAAACTCCACTCCCAGTGAATGCTGGGAACTTTACAAGTTTTCGTGGTCAATGTCGCCGTCGCTCGTGATGTGACGACATAATTTGATGTCATCATTCCTTTGTTTCTTTTAAAATACAAAGCTTTAATGTGGAACAAACTCGTCAGCCTGACGTGCAAACATTCGGGGGTTGTGACTGCGCTCATCTGAGCTCGTGCCTCGAAGTCCCAGCTGTTGTTTCCTCCGCAGCTCCTCAAATGTGCTGCGTGACCTGACCTGGCAGTGATCCCTGAAAGAAGTCTTGTTTTTTTTTTTTTTTTTGGCACATATTCGGCTCGAGGCGAGTTGCATCCCCTCTGTGGCTCAGTTGAATATTTATCACGCCTTTGTGTTTCATTCGAATATGCTTAACGCGTCGGAGCTCATTACTCCGCCGGCTGCATCCGCCCGTGTCGCCCCGTCACCCGGATGAACTCGGGAGCTTCTTCCACAGTGACGAACCCCCCCCATTACGATCGTCTCGTGAGAAGCGTTCACGGCGGAGTGACCGAGGGAGGGCGCGGAGCCGCTGACATTTGGCATTCAGCTCTTCAAAGTTCCTCTCCGGAACCATCCTTGCAGAAAAAATGATTGAAAGTGCAAGACCTTTTGAAAGCGGGCAGACCCACACAAGTTCAGCCATGGATGTAAATAATGAAGTGAAGAATAGCCTCTTTATTGCAGCTTCTTCCAGTGGATCTCAAGATAGAAAGGCTTTCAATCCCCCTCCCATCCATAATAAAAAGAGAAGTTATTATTTCTGTGGTGTTTGTGGGTTCCACAGGTTTGTGTGTCCGGGGGGGGGGCTTCAGGTACAAAAACCGCTTTTCCTGCCTCGTCCCAACATCTCATTCAAGGTTAAAACGGCGTGTGATGTGCTGGATCCGCCGTCCTGGCAGTTCTCTCCGTCTCGTATGGATATTAATCATGTAATGGACTCCACGGTGACCAATAAAGTCTTTACAAGAATCGTGACTGTGCACGTCAATTATCAGATTAGAGCTCACACAGACGTTAAAGCGCACTGAACTCACAGGGTGGTTTTATTTTTTATTATTGTTAGAGCATATTTTACCCTCAGAGGGTGAGGTAACCTCTTAACTGCTGATATAAACCTCAGGATATTGGCCCTGCAGTTTTGGTGGTTTTAAGTCCACGATGAGATCCGGACCAGGGAAAGAAAAACTGTTAGTCCTGTAGAAACGTCCGTGACGAGCTTCAGTCAAGAGTACAGATGAGATGAACCTCCACAGCTGCCTCCTCAGCCACATTTTCACATTTCAGCCACGGCTCCATTTCTTCAGTAAGGTTACTCTTTCCTGATCGCTTGTCTCCTTTTATTTTTCCGGCCGCTCCGATGTGGATTTGCTCGTGTTCTCGGGACCGTTGCCCTTCTGGTTGACCCAGTTTTATCAGCCTCTCGTTCGCCTTCAGACCTCCTCGCGGTCATCCAACTGACCGCGAGGAGGCCACATGACCCCCCAGATCATCAGCCCTCCGCCGCCGGGCGGTCGCTCTGAGGCGTTTCTGCTGGAAAGCTGCTCCTGGACACCAGCCATCATGGGCGTTAAGGCCAAACAAATCCAGCTCTAGTCTTGTTGTTTGATCAGATGCAGTCCAGAGGCTTTCTCCTCGGCTGCTGCTTGTTCAGTCTTACTTTAATTCTGCTTCCATGGACTTTAAATTGACGACATGCTCGGTGACGCCTGCGGGCTCTGTAGCGCAGCTCTCTGGTTTCTCTCGGGCTGACGTTGGGGTAAATACGCTGGGACATCCTCTCCTGCGTGGACTGGCGGTTGTCTTGAATATGTTTCCTCTCTTTAGAACTGTTTGGAGAAATGTTTTATAACCTTTTCTAGATTGATATGCAGCATCAGGGCCATTGCTGATGTCTTTCCCTGTTGGCATTGTGTTAACACACACACACACGGACACACCTGAATGCGCCAGAAATATACACACTGAGGTTGTATTTGCCTGATGCTAAGACTCACTGTTACCAGATGATTTTAATATGTTATTAGACTAAAAATGCCACAATAATAGTTGTAATAAAGGCGCCTTATGTCGGCGCCGTTTAAAGCTGGGTGCGTTAGATACGTTAGATTAGGACGGGGCTGGATGATTCTCTGCTGGCACGCTGCCAAACTACATCCCGAGATGCACTCTGCAGCACAGAAAATAAAAAATGTATTAAAAAAATATACATCCCCTTTATTATCTGTGTTCAATCGAGCAGCAGCGACCGGTTGATTTAACACATTTCTGCACGATATCTGTATAAAAACGATGAGGATTTCAGGCAGACAAAGGCCATTTGCGACTGTGTACAGAGCTGATCTCAAGCATGACTTCTCTCGTCGTCTTTTTGCCCTTCTGAAAGCAGGAGGTGCCTCTTCGCTTGTACTTTTTCCACACGGCTGCACCTGAAGGGCCACGGCCGATCCGTTCTGACAGTTTAACTTCCAGGAAAGAGCCTGGTTTGTTTTTTATCCCCAAAAAATATGCCTGATGTCCATCATGTTTTTTTTTTCCCTGTCCCCAGTAGAAAGGATATGTTGAGCAGAACTGGCAGCTGAAGTAGCCGACGCACCGACATTAATCTGGATGTGCTGAGAGCAGCCTGGCGATCGCTGCTGCCACGACCTCCCGAGACAAACGGGGACTCGGTTTTCCCGTTTATGCGTAGAGACACCTGAACAGGGCGCTCCGTGGTTGTAATTACGCTTAATCCCTAATGTGCGAATCAGTTGGCCGTCTGCCTCCGTAACAATGGACGGCTTGACCTACATCACCTCATATTCACGGCGCGTGTCTAAATGCGTCCTCCCCGTGAGACCTTCACTGCCGGTTCAGCTGATGAACTCGTCGTCGCTTTGATGCAAACACCCACATCTGCGGTGAGCTTCAGCGTCTGAGCTAATGACGCCCCAGTGGACGGAGCGCACGGTTTTCATCTTCCCATCTGTGTCACGCTTGTGACGGTTCCCGGCGCTCTGAGCTCCACGGAAAGGTGTTAGAAACACCTTTGTTCTGTTTTTTCAAGATATTCTGACCAACTTTCCCCTCTCCCAGAAGTCTGAACGGGGCCCCACCGGGAGCAGAAGCGCTGCAGGACGGTTGCTGCAGATGGTGGCCATCCTGGTAAAGCAGCGGTCCCACCAGAGGGCGCCGTGGAGCGGGTTTCCCAAGACGTTTTCCAGAAACTGCCAGCTAAAACTACATATCTAGACCCCAATCATACAATCCCGCTCGCTGCTACCTACTAACCGCTACCCACAAATTGCGGGTTTAGGAACCTCCGCTAACCGCTAATGCAATCTTCTGCTCCCTAAAGCCGCTACCCGTTATGCCGAATCCCTTACTCACTTTGTAGGTGTGGTAATGGGCGTGTCGTTTTGCCCTTTCCACAAACTCGGTATCTAGCAATCGCGGGTACCCACATGTCGGCGCGAACAAGACCGCGTCCACCTGGTCACATGTGGACGTGCACAAACAGCTCTACCTCTCGAATTAACTCTTGCATAAAAAGCGTGATCTGGCCTCAGTTGAACCCCTAAGAAAATAGCAGAGATCGTCTTAAACGGCTTGCTCGCCAGTTAAACCATAGACGACCAGAGCGTGTTTACTGGGAGCGCACCGACTATCTGGGACTTTCAGGTAGCTGATAGGAATTGTCTGTGTAAAAATATTTATATGTATATATCAGTGCAGAGGAAGAGGAGGAAGGAAGAGGAGGAAGCTCTACAGCAGAGTCTCTATTCTGGATGAAAAGACGCTCCATAGCGGTTTGTAGGTAGCGCAACCTGCTCTTAAAGGCAATGGCTGCTGACGCACTGATTGGTTTCCCAGGTGGAACGCCCTAACCACTCCTATGCATAATGTAGCGGGTAGCACAGGTGGGATAGCGGGTTTAGGGAGATGGAAGATTGCGTTCTTTGCAGGGGAACGCCCCTCCCGCTACCCGCTATCCCTTAATAGCGGCTTTAGCAGATCTGGTGGAAGATCGGGCCACTGGTCAATTTTCTAAAGAATAAAACTGCTGCAAAGCACTTCCACTCCAGGTGGAACCTGCCAGTAAAACTTTGATAAGTGGGGATGCGTTTTATACTGCGTGAATGTCGCTAATGTTTAACCTACATGTGAATTATTTCCGACAGTCAGTCATCCTTGTTAGATGTGCCAAGTGGAGTGACGGAGATGTTCTGGTCATCTTTGTCTCGGCGTCTCTCGCTGCTCGCCTCGGCTCGAAGCGTTAATGAGCCGGCTTTTCCTCATTGTCCCATCTGTGCCGCTGAAATGGCGAGGAACGGGAGTAAAAGACGCCCTGCTGGGCTTCCACGTCAGTAGAAAGGCCAGGCCGCAGGATTTACTCTATTTAACCTTTCAGATTACATTTTTTTTTAAAAAAAGAACATTAATTCTTTGTCAGGATGTTCTTGACAAACAACCTTTGCACACCTGAGGAGCCGCCGCTTCAAATGCACGTTTATCTGCTCCAGAAACGGAGGATACGGGCATTCAGGCGACGGTCCAGACGGGGGGAGGTCACGGAGAAATGCAGAATGAGCGTTTCTGTGAGAAACGACGGGAAACGTCTTCTCCGCTGCAGGATGGAAAAGGCAAATAAAAAAAGTCCCACCTTTGACCCTTCCTCTGGCCCGGTTCCTGCAGGATTTTACCGCCTCGTTGTTTGCTCCAAACGCTGACGAAGTACCGCATCTGCATCTGCGTTCAGCTCGAGTCGAAGCTTGACTGAAGCGACTCGAGCATCTGCCAGAAAAAAGGTGACAGTCTCCGTTTGTGGCCCTCAGTCGGAGTTATTGCATCATTTTGGGTTTTTATCACCATTTAGCACTTGTTCCTGCTAATATCCCGTCCCCGTCCCTGCTCTCGCGTCCCATTATTTCAACTCCAGCGGTAGAAGCGGCCGTTTTTGAATCATTTATTTTTATCGCCCGAGTTCAACGTCTGAACTTCACCGCCGTCATTTGAAGCCTCTCAGAAGGAGTTATAGATCTTAACGTAACGTAATGTCTCCTCTCATGCGTTGCCGAGCGAGCGGAGGCTTCCTCCGGAGGTCTGGGGCGGCGGCGGACTGGGGGTCGTCTCTGAAGGAGTAATGGAGGATGTACATCAGGCCTCAAGGGGGAGGAGCAAAGACTGAGGAGAGGAAAGTGGGACAAAGTACGTAGAAGATCTGGAGGTTCTGGAAAAGATAGAGTTAATACGTGGAGGCATGAAGGTGATTTAAGGAAGAGCAGGACTCTGGGGAGGAGGTTTTTAATCGAGAAAATTACCTGCGATTTACTGAATTTAATCTTCCTGAAGTGATAGATTCCATGAATCTAAAGGTTTTATATCACAACTAAACCGGTTTTGTTGTTCCATATTATTTTATTAGTGCATTTAATCATTTTTCTATTTAATTACTAACTCCAGGAACTGAAACTGGACTCCCTCTGTGATTTATTCACATTACTCAAAGTGAAATTTTTATAAAACATGGATTTATTTGAAATGCATTTAAAAATCACCGTATGTGGCACAGAAATGACGACAGCCACCACAAGGAAAAGCTCTATTATGCATGAATTTGATCATTTTAATTTTTCATTACCGAGTGCTTATGCTTGACTTAATACATTTTAATACTTAATACTTTTCTAAGCATTTTACATTATTAAAGGTCATATATCTTTACGACGTGGTCGGTCTTTAAATTCACCTGTATAAACACGCCGGCATGGAGATTCAGAGGAGACGGTGGAATGGCATTGATTTTTACCGTCATTTGTTGGAAAGCTGTGATGAAACGTCTTTAAACGTCAAATCTGAGAAGCAGAATTTAAACCAGATGTCGACTTTGAGAAGAATCTTTCGTACTTGTGAGCGGCAGAGACATATTTGTCGAGGATAACGGCAGGTTCACAAAGCAGATAGTGTTTCTGATGCTTCTTCATCGTAAAAAAAATAACCCGATTTCTCTCCGATCGCTACACAGATAACCCAACTGCTTTGAACTGGTCCCGCCCCCCGCCGGGTGTTACGCAACAGTCACTCTGATCAACTGTCAGTGCGTTTACATGGGAAGTTTTAATTCCTCTTTAATTCAGAATTAAAGTTAAAGCCGAATAAAAGTTACCATGTAAACACCTTAATTCCATATGAAAATGTCAATTCCGAATTAAACTTAATTCCGAAGTAAGTGGCTGGTTTATTCCCATTTTAATTCCGAATTAAATAATTCCGCGGTCATTTATACACTCATTCCTGTTTTAATTAATTGCCGTCTTTCTGCGCATGCTCGTTCTCTTGCCCGTCTGTCGCGATGACGCTTATATTCCGCGCTGGGCTTGTTTTCAAAACAACGTTTTGAAATGGCAGCACGCAGTAAACGGTGTTCAAGAGCAGAGACGATTTATTTAATAAATAGCTTGGTGGAACTGGAAATAATTAAAGGAACAGATGGCAGGAAACATAAAAATTGTGAGCTTTTCAAAGTTGTAGCGGCCAGGTTAAATGAAGGAGGTTTCGCAGATAGAGACGCCACCCAGGTCAAAAATAAGTGAAACGTTGTTGCTAATCGAGTTGTTGCTAAGTTTGTTTTCTTCCGGTAGACGTAAAGACGTCCGCCCCCCCATCCAATCAGAACCCTTCCCAACCCCCAGACCTAAAGCGGAATTGGATGAAGCCGAACAAACGTGTTTTCCATGTAAACCTCAATTCGGAATTACTATTTCCATGTAAACTCGAAGGAAAATAGTTTAATTCGGAATTATTTAATTCCTAATTATTAATTCTGAATTAAAAAACATCATGTAACCACAGCCATTGGCTCGCTCTGGCTGTGTAGCTGCAACTTGACTGGCTAACGCATGCGTTGAAGGCAGGAAAAGCTAAAGTTTATCTTGCTTTTGATGGCGACAACGGAGACGATGATGAGGGCAGGCGCTGTGTTTGTGAAAGGGAGTCATAACACAAAAGTAGCTTTTTAAGACCCGTGACTTTGAACAAGAACATAGTTTAACTCGAGTGCTCCCTCTACTGGACTGGAGGCCACATCGCAATTGATGGCTTAATTAAATTGATTTGAATTGTATTTTTATAAATCGATTTAAATTAGGGGTGCACGATAATTATCAGGCCGATAACAGGAAATTATGGCGTCATTCCAATAAATCGTATCATGACGAATAGCCTCTGAGCCTTGAATGACCGACAGTGAATGTTATGTTCAGGTGATGTCGGCATAATCGGAAAAACAATTTCTCAATAAGGAAAATCAAGATTACCCCCTCATGCCAGAAAACAACTTAACTCGGTCATAATTTTGGTAGTTGCTAACTTGAATTGATAATTCGCAGTATTTTCTCACATGATACACATACAAAATAGAAAAAATAGATAAGGCAGAAAGAACAACTAGCAAATGAGGGAACGGAGGAATTTACATTACACAATGAATGCAGCCTGCAGCACAGCGTGCTGATGAAAACAAACAAAATGGCGGCGGTTGTATGGAAATGTCTTGTTTCAGAACAAGACAGTTTGACTGGTTATTTTTGACAAATGCTCCAAGTGAATTCCACGAGGTGGGAAAAATAGCACAAGCTGTAATAAGTCAAACCTGATCAGCCATCTGAAGCATAACCATCGCTTCGACAGAGTTTTGAAATCACGCTAACGTGAGCAAGAGCTAACGTGAGCAAACCAGCAGCAAGTATCTCCTCTCTCTCATCTAAAGCTTCCATGAGATAAAAATGAAAACAAAAAAACTACAGAACCTCATTCACTTTAATTAAAGGTAATTAATTTAAATGGAACTACAAGCCCAAAATCCTTTAAATGTAATTTTTTGTTACTATGGAGTGTTCAGATGCATGTATTTCCATCAGTTCAAGGAGCCTTTGTTTGATAGCTTTATGAAAATGTTTGAGAGGCTTGCCAGTAGCTTTGTATTGGAAAAAATTAATATCTGTTCATTTAAAGAGTCAAAACGGTTTTTGGTTTTGTTCGTAGTATTGACGTAATGATCTTCAGTATATGTGTGTGTCATCGGTTATCGGTATCGGCATCTACCTTTAGGAGCTGAAAGTTATCGGTTGTCTGTATCGGTTTTAAACAACAGCTGTCGTGTATCCCTAATTTAAATCAATTTTTTCAAAAATTGCGGCATGCCTACTCCCTTTCTGAAGGTGATCTGGGACACTTGTGTTTGTCTTCTCTTCATAGTCTGGAGATTAAAGTGTCCTGACGTGGATTCAGGGATAAACTAACGTCGCCGTAGTGACTGAGTCACTTTAGTTTACGTGTAAATGACCAATAAACCCTGTTTTTCATTAGATGTCTTCTTTAAGTTTTGTCGTGGATCTTCCCAAAAACATTTTCTTTGCTGAATCAAGCTTGGGAAAATTAAATAGTTGTTGTCAGATCTACATCTTATTTCCTACTTCATTGTTTTTTTTTCCTTCTATTTTTCTGTTTATCTGGTTATTTCATGTGCTTCCTTTTTCAATTAAAAATGACGCGTTTGGCCGCCTGGAAGCCAAAATTATGAGTTTTATTTGCCTAAAGATCAGAAAAGTCAGATCCAATCACCCAAGGATGCATTTGGGGTTGCATGTTAATGCCAGGTGTGAAGAGGGGCTCAGAGCATGGCCCACTAGTGATCAGGTTTCTCAATCAGCTGGTGTTTTAGTGGAGACTCAACACCATAATTGATCCATCAACGGAGATCAGCAGGGCTCTTTGAGACCACAAACGAGTCCAGTAGGGCGACACCGATCGATCGGGCGACAACTGGAACTGAGTGATTTTACGATGACCTGCACAGTCATCATAAACAGTGGAGGAACAATAATCAAGCTGATCTTCCGTTGGACCACAACATTTGTATGACGTCAGGTTTTCCGACCTGCTTGCTGGTGACTTTACATTATTGATACGTTTAGTAAAATCAGTTTTTTAAAAAATCCCTTTTTTGCATTCTGATACGTTTCTAGACGGAGTAAAGAGCAGCTTCTTAGTGGCTGATCAGCAGTCTGAGGTCATCGTCTGTAGCTACCGGATGAGCGGTCGCCTGCTCGTAAGCGCACGCCCGGGTAGCTGAGTCTTCGCTGCGTCGAAAGATTTAACGTCTCTGAGATAAATGTGCTTGAAAAGACAGTGAGGGAGACTGAACATCTGGGACTTTCAGAGGCCGGAGTAAATGGAGTTGGACAGGAGCTCCTTACGGCAGGTCCGCTGGGACGTCTGTAGATGTCAGGAGGTGCACGCACGTGCTCCCACGAGTTCACCGCCACTGTGTGAAATCGCGGCGCACTCGTACGCAGATCCATGGATGTATGTCACAGGAACGCACGGGTCATCTGTGGGTTAACGTGCAAACCAGCTGCCGACAGTTTCAACCATTTCTGATTAAATAACTTAAAACTGTTTGTTTTAAGTCCGTTTGAGATATTGACTCTTTATAAGCGCCGGCGTCATCTGAACACCAGCGTCGAGCCCAGCCATTTAAAAAAAAAAGCTTAGTAAAAAAGAGTTTGATCTTTTTGATCATCTCATCTTAGAAAACATTAGACGTGACGATTCATGTCACGCTGAAGGGCGTTTATTGATTTAATGACCAAATTGCCAAATTATAAACTCCTAGGGCATCAAATTCATCCCCAGAAATGAAGTTTAAGATTAAAGTTAGTTTCCTTGCATCGTGCTCGTGTTGCACCATTAGCGTCACCAACATTCATGTAAAATATGCTGCAATCCTACATTTTGTTTACTGTATAGTTTTTGAATGTACATATATTATATAGCACCTGCCACTTTTTATATCTTATATTTTATATTTTATATTTTAATCTTATTTTATTTTATTCTATACAAATGCACCGGGGAGTTGCACTCAAATTTCGTTGTATGCAATACAATGACAATAAAGGCGATTCTGATTCTGATTCTGAACCCAGTTGTGGCCAACCGTCCTTCCTCCCGTTGACCACCAGGGGGCGTGTCCCGCATCTCATGACGGCTCCGCTGAGCGCAGGTGGAAGTGAAGCGTAAGCAGGTATCACGTGACCCTGCACCATGACACACCAGGCATGGAAACGCCTCTGAAATAAATTGTTGTTGTTTTGTCGCCATCCAGCGATGGTCAGAAGACACACGTTTCTAAAGTTTTCTCTCCGTCCACACTGAAGTCCGACCCCGTCGTTTACAAACTGAACCGGCCGGAGAAGTAGAGGAACAATCCGAAATAACGCTAACTGGAGAGACGGAGACTCTGACGGAGAAGGAATCTGCTATACAGTTATTTATTTATTCATACTAATTACGTCTCTTGTCACTTGTCTCTCTCTTCCTCTTGTATATTGTTCCTGTCGGTTTACGGGTGTGAAAAAAAAATCGATTTGGCAATATATCGTGATTTTCGGCCGCCCAATATAATATCGATTTTTTAGCTCCTAATATCGATTTTTTAAGAAAATTTTATTCTATTTATTTTATTTTAGTTATTTATTAAATGTGCAAAAACACTAATAATAAACAATATTGTTTTGAAGCAAATAGTTTTGTCCTCTGAATGATCAAAATCATCTGATGAACATATACAGCAACTTGATTTTTCATCTCTACTTTTAATTTAGATATTAACTGGGTAGAATATCGCAATATATCGTGATATCGCGATAATATCGGATCGTGATCCAAGTATCATGACACATATCGTATTGCGAGGTCCTTGCCAGTACTCACCCCTATGCCGGTTGCTGTGCTGTTATTACTTTTTCCAAGTCGTGCGAACCCCCCCTCCACCCCCGCTTGTCTTTCCCACATAATGCTTCTAAAGAGTAAGAGTCCCGGGGGTGTTTTCTTTTCTGATTGGGCCAGTTTTGCATTTTCACACCCGCCGTGATCTCATTCTGAACCCCCCCCCCGGGATCTTCCACCTCCTGATTGACAGCTCCTCCCCTCGACTCCTGTCTCCGCGTCTCGCAGGAGGATCGACAGAGGCTGCGGTTCCGTTGAGGGGCCGAGCCGGGTCGAGCTGAGCTGAGCCGAGCTGTCACGCCGGGGCAGGCGGGCGCGTCTCGGGGGTAATTACCCGAGCTCCGGGGGGTGAAGGGGCACACGAAGTGGTTTCAGCACCTCCGAATTAAACACGCTCCAAGGAGTATGAACAATCCACAGGCTGCTTCCCTTCAAACGCCGTGCTATTCATGGCGTTTCATATATACCAGAAGAATCTACGTGTTTTTAAGGTTTGGGTCGTGTTGAACTTTAAATGAAGCATGCTTCGAGGCATGCTGCTTCAAAAACACTCATGGTTTCCTGTCTTTAAATCTGTCCCAGTGTTTCCAAATAATGAGTAAAACCCCGTCGGATTTAGCATGAATGACTTCTATAGACAAAAAGGCTTTTCTCTGCACCTCCTAATCTCCTTTTGAGTCTCACCCTCGTCTGTTTAATACGTTTGGTCAGAGGACGGTGAAACTGTTTTCAGTCAGATGTTTATTTCTATCCAAAGAGAAGAAGTCTGTTTTTTTTTTTTTTTTAGTCATTTCTATCTGTTATCAGAGAGAGTTTGATGTTCGTGGGACTGGTCTTTTTATTTATTTATTCCCCCTCCTCTGTGGACGGTGGCGGATTTGTCTTGGGATGAAAGTGGCAGCGGAGCCGACTGTTGCTGGGCTGCTGACGCGGGTCAAACCGGAGCAGGTGTTCCTGCGTGCGATGGTGTGCGCATCACAGCGTGACCCCTCTTATCAAACCTGCATTTGGGGTTTGTCAAATTCCACTTAACCACTTAGACATGCATGGTTAAGCTCCTCCCTTGATCCTCTTAGGAGTCCCAGGTCCGACTGTCTCGCCCCTCCGGGCTCTGCGACGTCTTTCATTCTTCCACCTCCACGTACATTCGTTAGATTTGAATCTAGATTTTTTATCACAGATCACTTGCTTTCACTCAGTAGTTTTATAACACTATATTGACAAAGGTATTTGCTCATATATCCCGATGATCAGAATCAGGTGTTCCAATCACTTCCATGTCCACAGGTGTATAAATTAATCACCTAGATATGCAGACTGTTTCTAGAAACATCTGTGAAAGAATGGGTCTCTCTCACGAGCTCAGTGAATTCCAGTTTGGAACTGTGGTAGGATGACACCTGTGAAACAAATCCAGTCGTGAAATTTCCTCCTAAATATTCCACAGTCAACTGTCAGCTGTATTATCAGGAAATGGAAGTGTTTGGGAACGACAGCAACTCAGCCTTGAAGTGGTAGGACAGGTAAACTGAGGGGGCGGAGTCAGAGGATGCTGAAGAACATAGTGTGAAGAGGTCACCAACTTTCTGCAGAGTCAATCACTACAGACCTCCAAACTTCATGTGGCCTTCAGATCAGCTCAACAACAGAGCAGAGAGCTTCATGGATGGGTTTCCATGGTGACGCAGCTGCATCCAAGCCAGACATCACCAAGAACAATGAAAAGCCTCAGATGCAGTGGTGTAAAGCAGCCACCACTGGACTCTAGAGCAGTGGAGGAACGTTCTCTGGAGTGAAGAAGTCACACTTCTCCATCTGGTAATCTGATGGAAGAGTCTGGGTTTGGTGGTTTCCAGGAGAACGGTACTTGTCTGACTACATCGATCCAAGTTTGATGGAGGCGGGATTATGGTGTGGGGTTGTTTTTCAGGAGCTGGGCTTGACCCCTTAGTTCCAGTGAAAGGAACTCTGAATGCTTCAGCAGACCAAGATATTCTGGAGAATTCCATGCTCCCAACTTTGTGGGACCAGTTTGGAGCTGGACCCTTCCTCTTCCAACATGACTGCGCACCAGTGCACAAAGACATGGATGGAAGAGTCTGGTGTGGATGAACTTGACTGGTCTGCACAGAGTCCTGACCTCAACCTGATAGAAGACCTTTGGGATGAATTAGAGCAGAGACTGAGAACCAGACCTTCTGGTCCAACATCAGTGTTTGACCTCACAAATGTTCTTCTGGAAGAATGATCAAAAATCCCCATAAACACACTCCAGAAGAGTTAAAGCTGTTCTAGCTGCAAAGGGTGGAGCCACGTCATATTGATTAGGAATGGGAGGAGCTAAAGCTCATATGAGTCAATACAGGTGAGAGAAGACTTTTGGAAATACAGTGTACACAGTATACAGTGAAAGTCAGTGTGTGTCAGGCCAGTTGGAGAATATCGAGAATATCATGATTTAATTAAAAAAAATAAAAAATAAAAGGTGCAGCTACTTCAATTTCATATTAGTTTCAGTTCCATTTCAATTCTGTTCCAAAAATGTTTTTCAAGAAGATCTCCTATCACTGAAGAGAATTTTTGAGTGCATAAATCAGCACTGCTCATGTGCAGTCAAGCGAAAAACAAAAGCACACCCTCCTTACTTCTAAAAACATCACTGTAAATTACCAAGGGTACAATAAATAAATAATCTAATCTAATCTAATCCAAATCATCGGAAATGATCTGATGGGTCTGAAAGTGAAGTAAACACGGCCTCGGATGCACGTCAGAACTCGTTTAACGGTTTAAAAAGATAAAATCCAGAAGCAGACAGTAAGAACTAAACACCCTCCGTGATTCAGCTGCTCGTACCAATAACTTCAAGCAACCTCAAGTTTTCAGTTCATCTATCGGTCTCTCACGTCCTCTTTTCTTTTCTTAAACGCTCGTCTTTTTCGGAGAGCCTTTCGTGGATTTGCTGTTATGTTTGGAGTCATCGTCCTCAGTCACATGACCCAGTCTAATCCAGGCTTTCGGGTTTGAACCTTTGACTCCAGAAGGCTTGAGCGTACAGAGGAGACTAAAAAGTAAAATTAAAAACTAGCCCAAACCATTAATCTTCCGCCGCCGTGCTTCACAGTTAGTGTGGACGTTCGTAGGAGATGTTTGGTTTGCTCTTGTCTGTCTGAAGGACAAACCAGTAGACCCAGTGGGCCCATCTTTGTCACTCATCTCCAGTCCTTTTAAAGCTTGTTTTTATCGTAGAGAACATTTGCTGAGTCCACTTTGATTCTTTCGTTCTCGGTGTGCTCGGTGCGTTGACGAGGCCTTGCGTCACAGCTGAGCGCAGACAGATGAAACATCCCTTTCGCTCTCCTGAGCACACAGCGGACCTCCTCGGGGGATCAAAGCTCGGATGAGCGCGCGGGCTGGCGCCGACAAAAAAGTCAGGAGACTTCACGTATCGGTGGCTGACAGGGAGGAATGGCATCCATCTCCCCGGCTTCTCCTGCGCGGGGAGGTGGCGGGCGGCCCACCGCTGCGTAGCCAGGCGGAAAACTGACCTTTATGGCTCAAGCCGCCTCGGCTCTTTTGGCACGGCGGCTCTGCGCCATCTCCTCGGTCCATCTGCAGCTCAGCGTTAATCTGCAGGCCTCCCCCCCCCCCGCGCCTCTGATCCGACTCCTGGCCGCGACCTCCCGCTGCTGCGCCTCTGTTCTGGAGTCAGTGGTCAGTTACTAAGGAGCGAGATTACGCCATGCGTGATCACAGTTTCACAAAGGCGCTGACATTTATATCTCAGTTAATCTCTGACTAATGCTGCAAGTAAAGCAGGTCACCACCTCTGCTGCATCATTCATGTCTTTAAGGATGCCGGCGCTGATAGTTGCGGCTTAGCGGCAAGAAAACTGCATTGCTGTTTCCTCTTGACATATTTGCCCCCCCACCCCCACCCCCGACCCATTGTGTTTTATTTTACCTCCAACTCACTGTCACCTTCATCCCTGAAGCCAGAGCGCGCTCCAGCAGGAGGACTGATGCGCACAGTTGGCTATCTGCTGCCATCTGCTGGTGGTTCGGGTTGATGTTCAAGTTCACCTTCAGGACTCTGACTCGGCCCGTTTCTTTCAAAGAGTAACTTTTTAATGCAGTTTTTTTGTTATTTATCCTGATGTGTAAATGCTCTTTTTTTTTTTTTTTTTTTTTTGGACACACCATCAGGAGGGGGGGGGGGGGGTTTCACTGGCAACACTTTGGTGCGCCGGGAGGTGGTGGTTTACTTGCACGTGTGAGTCAGTCCCAGTCGGTCCCAGTCAGTCCCAGTTCCAGTCCGCAGCTGGAGCGAGCAGAGCGCTCCACCCAGCAGCAGCAGCACCAGCGTTATATGTGGCTGCAGCTGTAATTTATGCACGCTGGACACCCCCCCCCCCCCCTCCCCCTTCTCTCCAGGATGTGTCGTCCTCCAGCCTCTAAACTGAGTTAAGTTTCTAAGCGGAGCAGAAATGTGGCAGAAGTAAAGAGCGACTCCTGCAGAGCTGTTGTTGGCAGCCAGGACGCCTGTTTGTGGTGAGTGTGTATTTTTGTTGCGTTTGCGCTGGAATGCGCTCCCATGGTTAGAGCTGGAGGTTCACGGGGGGGGGGGAGTTTTATTTTATGTAACCTTCTTTCGCGGGATAAGTCGGTGTCTGTTGCTCTGCGAGTAACTTAATGAAAATCCGATTTTTTTTTCCGAGAAAAGGCGTCTGAGCAACTCTGCTCTTGTTACTCACATGATTCATCTCCGGGAGTCTGTCATGGCCTGCCCGGGATGTTCAGAGCTTATAATAATAAATTCCGAGGTTTTTTTTTTAATCATACGTTTTCAAGTGGTTGGATTGATCGCTAACCGATGAGACTGAATGATAGAAACTTGGCATGAGAGAGTTTGGGGTTTAATTATGTCTGAAAATGTGACATAAAGGCAACATTTCCGACTAAAAACAATTGTTGTTGCGACCCATAAAGACGCAGAGGACGCGTAAAAGGGCTCCCACCCTGCGCCCCGGGGCACGTGGATCTTTTGTCTCTCTCCGGGATGCTGAGCGCCTGAGAAATGCGACACCACGCTCTCCTCCTCCTCCAGCCTCTGCGGTCGGTGTCTCATGCTGCAGTTCTGGTCCGGTCCGGTCCGGTCCAGTCCGCGCGGAGACGCGCATGTTGGAATATTTTCAGCCGACTCCAGTAAGAAAACTCGGGACGAGCTTTTGTTTTCCGTGTTCTTGATGCGTTCACGTCCGTGTCTAACAGGCACGGAGGGGCCGCCGGGATATCATGTGGCCCCCGCGGTACAAAGGGCCGTTTATGCGACGCCGCGCGGCGGTCGGACGCAGCGGAGCGGCCGCAGCCGCGCGCAGCGCGCGCAGCGGCCTCGTTTCTGTGAGAATATGAAATGCGGCCAGGCTTTCGGGGGCATTTTTCACCAGGGGGCATGTCATTCGCGGGGATGAATGGGGCCTCTCTTTTCTGGACAGTCGAGCCCAGTCACAGACTGTCATGACACGGGACAAGCGAGCACAGAGTTTCCCTTCTCTCCTCTGCGGAGGACTGCGCGCTCTCGGCGGTGCGCGCTTTCATAACTTCGGGGTCTGGTATGAGAGAGGCATAATGATGATAATAATAATGCGCGGAGCAGTTTAGGAGCACAGTGGATGGTTATTACCGACGCAGCGTGTGTTTTTCCGCCCAGAGTGAACTCATAACTACATGTGGTGACAAACTCTCCTGCATTTTTAAATCTCTTCCTTCATTCCGTGTCAGACGCAGGGGTGATGTGTGTTTTCTGCTTTTGTTTTTAGGTTGCATTACTGCATCGGCTGCAGATGGTTCCACGGTGGCCTCCTGTGTTGATGTCACACTTTCATTTTCTGTAACTTTTTTGTCACCGTAACCTCCACCTTTTACAGTCGATGCTCAGAACAGTGATGGTTGATTCTGCAGTAATGTTGTCTTTCAGTCATTTTAGTTGTTAAACAGTCAAAAGATCAACTGCTTGTTGGAACTTTGAAGGGAAAAAGCTTTAAAATGAGTCTTTGGGCCTGGACTACGACTGAGAGATCACTAGGAAAGCCTCCTTAATGGTTTGGGATGGTCGTCTTCTTTTGTGCCTCTGATTCACCGCAGATCTCACGAGGACAGTCGATGGAAAGAAGGCGCCGCCTTTGTCGGTTCTAAGGTTCTACATGTCCGGACACGATTATAAAAATCTGGCTCTGAAACGGGATAAATGCAGCCTCGGAAGAACAACAGAGGATATATTCCACCCTGCCTTTGATTTATTTAACAGAAACTAAACAAAACCCCAGAGGACTGCACCCCGACCGCTGCTCCCGCAAGAATCTGGAGTTAGCGTGGCGGCGGCCAGGACCTGCTAGTAAAAACGGGTTTAATTAGGTGAGTTTTCGCACGTCTGCTCGGCTGAAGCGTTCAGGTGCCTGTTAACACAATGCCAGGGAGGAAAGACATAAATCTAATATACAGGAGCGTGTAGCTGACGCCCTTCCGGCGCCGTGTGCCGGCTGTAAAATGACGCAGCTTAGCCGAGCGCCAAAAACGCAGACGGTGGTGACGCGGCTGTGCCGCTTCTGGTGCGGTTCGCGTCAGCTGACGCGTCGCTTCCGCGCCAGGTGGGACCGCGGCCTTACACGTGCAGGGTCTGAAGCACCTCACACTAACTGTCGAGCACGGCGGTGGAGGGGTGATGATATGGAGTCGTTTTGCAGCCACCGACGAGGACTAACTTCTAGCTATCAAATGTTAGCATCTTATTTATTTTTCCCAGGCTGCATTTCCTTTTGTGTTTTTTTTCCCCCCAAAGTAAACTCAAGTAAACAGGTTGAGCTGAAGGTTAAAGGAGGGCGACCTTTCTTCCTGTCTCAGCTGTGTTTGGGGGCCTCGCTTTGTCCAGGTGAGCCCACAAGGAAGCCTCACCTGTCCCTGAAATTAGTGTTTTGGTTTTCCTGCCTTCGCGTTGACCTTCGGTTTTACCTTCCCCGCTTTCACACACTGTTAGACATTTTGTTGTATTTTTACAGTAGTTTACTGGCGACACTATTGCCAGTAAGTTACTGTAATTACCACCTTACAATATTAATCCTGTAATAATGTTTTACAGTATATCATCTTTACTGGCTAAAACCAAATAAATAAGAGAATTAAAAGATATAAGTGCAAAGACATGATAAAAATAACTAAAATTTTACAATAAATAAGATAAAATTTACTATACTAAAAGACTAAAACTAAAAGTTAGACATATAAATTTACCATCACAAAGGCCCACAGTAGCATTACTGTAAATGTCAACAGTAATTTACCACAATTTCAAAAAATACAGCAAGTTACTGTAAATAAAGGCACTTTACCCATAATACTATGCAAATTAAAGTAACTTGCTGTAATCATATTTTGTGGTAGGTTTACTGGGCATTTTGTGGTATTTTACTGTAAAAATTACAGCAAAGGCAAACAGTGCACCATCATTTCCAGAC
Source organism: Hirundichthys speculiger (assembly GCA_018398805.1). Lineage (NCBI taxonomy): Eukaryota > Metazoa > Chordata > Actinopteri > Beloniformes > Exocoetidae > Hirundichthys > Hirundichthys speculiger. The sequence goes on along the minus strand of JAGFBZ010000626.1, from coordinate 577,024 downwards.
GGCTTTAACAGAAAACCCACCGAAGACCCACCGCTTGCGTCCTTCTAATCACCACCATGGCTGAACACGATGCAGCTGAGGATGGTGCTGCCTATCCAGATGTTGGTGGAGATTAAGAAAATAAAATAAAAATGGACTCAATACTGGATTTGCACCTGCATGCAACAAATCCCGTAGGAATGAAAAAAAAAAAAACAGCTGTGCGCTGTTCTCGGAAGAGTCTAATATGTTTTTATGAGGTTTAAAAGGCTCGGTTCCTACTTTTTACTCTAAATCTCGGTTTTCCACCTGACAAGGAAACCACCCCCCCCCCTCCTTCCCCCGTCGTGTTCATCCTGGTCCCAAAAGACCTAAAAAAGATCATAAAACTCAGCAAGAAATGCGGTGATTTGTCAGCGTCTGCACGCAGCAGAGAGCACGTAGCGTTCAGGTCGCACAATTGAAGGAAACCTAAATGGGGGTTACGTCCAGGGCCGCGGGGCCGTGTGTCAGGACAGGGACCCGTCTGATCGAGCGCCCCCCCCCCATCCTTGTGATTTATGGTACACTGAACCGAGGCCTCTGCAGCGGAGCGAGCGCCCAGCTGCGTCACACGGAGCCTCCTGGACCCCGCGGGGGTCACGGAGGAGGTGGAGGTGGAGGTGAAGGTGGAGGTGGGGGGGGCGCTGAGCAGGAAGATGACAAGCTGGTGAAGACAGAGGCGGTATCACGGCTCGGTGGCCCTGAGAGGACTGCTTTATCTGCATTTCCTGGCTGTTTTTGTTGCGGGTGAACCTTCAAACAATGACTTATCATGTTGAGAGGGTGTTTGCGAGGTTGGTGGGAAGTCGGTCCGCTGCTGTATCGGAGTAAAGTTTGCGTGTCCCGTGTGTGTGTGCGTGGCAGGATGGCTCCGTGGGGAGTCTGGACGAGCTGGCCCAGGAGTACTCTCAGTATTACGGCACCTCCCTGAGCGACGTCTGCGAAAGGATGGAGGAGCTGCGGAAACGCAAAGTCGTACAAGACACAGAGATGGTAAGCTACCTTTGTTTTCCCCTTTCGGTTTTTTAAGTGTGATGTCACCAAAAAAAAATAAGTGTCTTTGCTTTTTTTTGAGAACCTTCAGTTTTGTTTTTGCTTGTTTGTTTTGAATCAGCTGCACATTTTCAAACTCTGAATGGAGCTTTCTGGAGTTAAAACAACCCTGGGTCTGTGCTGGGGGGGGGGGGGGGGGAAATAGGGGTGAGTATTGGCAAGGACCTCGCAATACGATATGTATCATGATACTTGGGCCACAAACGATATTGAAGGAACGATATCGCGATATCACGATATCACGATATATTGCGATATTCTACCCAGTCAATATCAAAAGAAAAGTAGAAATGAAAAATCTTGCCTTTTTCATCAGAGATCATCAGAGCACATTCCCAAACTTCACAATACTAAGGCCCAATTTGAAATGTGAAAAATCTCTGCAGCCCATGCAAACACCACTTCAATCAACACATAAGACTAAAAGCTGCATTCCAATATTAATATAAGGGGTTAACAAATAAGGTGACACTTGTCATATTAAGTTAAGATGACAGTAGAATGACACTCAATTGGTTTGTTTTATTATCTCTAAATATTTTTCAGATCATGTAATAACTATTTGAGTAATAAAAAAACATTTTTTTTTTTAAAAATCGAGGATTTAAAACACATTTCTTTATTTTTAATGACTTCTCACGGCCCACCTGCAGTACCGCGACAGCCCACCAGGGGGCCGCGGCCCACATTTGGGAATCACTAAGTCAAAACTATTTGCTTCAAAACAACCTATTTATTGTTTATTATTAGTGTTTTTGCACATTTACATTTGAAACAATTTAAATGTGAAAATTAAACAATTTTCCTAAAAAATCGATATTAGGAACTGAAAAATTGAATTATATTGGGTGGCTAAAAATCGCGATATATTGCCAAATCGATTTTTTTTTTGACACCCCTAGCATCTGGAGCCAAGCAGCGGTTGATGTTGGCTCCTGGGGGGAAATCACGTCAAAATAAAAGGCTGTCATTCAAGCTTTCGACCGGACTCAAAGACGCGAATCAACAGACAAACCGAGAACATAGACGGGTCGGTTTGTTCAGGCAGCACCTGTCCGGTCGCTAACCAGCCCGGTACAAGTCGACTGCCAGCGGACACCAACGGAGGAGAGTTCAATCATCGATCTTGTTCAGTCAATAAATGATATGGTCTTGTATCCGTCGCTATCCCCCGACTCCAACCGAATCAGCTGTGGGGTCGTGGAAGACTCTGGAACATCGGCCAACGCCGAACCGTCTTCCAGTTCATCGACGTAACATCATATCGTGATGAAACGGTTCATGGCCTCTGCTTCTTTTGTCATGATTAGGGGTGAATTATTGGCAAGGACCTCGCAATACGATATATATCATGATACTTGGGTCACGATATGATATTATCACAATATTGCGATATCACGATATATTGCGGTATTCTACCCAGTTAATATCAAAATTGAAAAGTAGAGATGAAAAATCAAGTTGCTGTATATGTTCATCAGATGATATTGATCATTCAGAGGACAAAACTATTTGCTTCAAAACAACCTTTTATTGTTTATTATTAGTGTTTTTGCACATTTAAATTTTAAACAATTTAAATGGGAAAATTAAACAATTTTCCTAAAAAAAATTGATATTAGAAGCTAAAGAATCGATATTATATTGAAGCGGCCGAAAATCGCGATATATTGCCAAATTGATTTTTTTTCATACCCCTAGTCATGAATGAATAAAACCTGATCCCGTACGGTAGAAACAGAAGATGTGGACTCTGCTCCTTTTCGCGTCTCTTGACAGTAGTTAGACATCTGGAGTCGACTCTTACGGACGTGTACCTGGACAGGGATCCCTGTACCAACAGTCCTTTTTGTTCTTATACACTTTTTGTCCACATTCAAAGTTAAAGTTAAAGATCTTTGGGGTGTCAGCAGGGCCCCCGTCCACACCACCACTGAAGTGGAGTCACATGTTTGAGTCTCGTCAGAGACTTGAAGTTGCTGCAGACACGCATCCCTCCCTTCTCTGCTGAAAACTGCATTGATTCACGTCCCCGCTGGACGTTTTCCCTCCTTAACCGTCTCCTGACAGACGCAGGGTTGTTGCAACTCTGGAATGTGGCTTTAACTTTACTGCGTGTTGAACCGTCCTTCCTGTGTTTTGTCTATCCAGTTTCAACCTTGGCAGGTTTATCATCCGTCCCTGGAGCACAGTGGAAAACCAGGTCCTTCCCTCTCCGTCCATTTTGCTGTTTAATAACCCGGAGTGTCTTTTCTCTCCCAGCCAGCGGCGCAGAACTCCCAGCTGGCCTCGGTCCATGCCGCCGGCCGGCTGACTCATCGCGCCTGACTCTATCTCATGATGACTCTGTGATTTACTCCTCCGCTTCTGCTGTGTTTCAGGGAAAGGCTGACTCGACGGCCGCATCACCACATCTCCGCTCGCAGATCCAGGTGAGCGACCGGCGCTCCGAGTGTGTCAGACCCCCACGGGGGGAGGGGGAGGGAGGGGGGGGGGGCAGGCGACTTCCTCATCTGTGTGTCAGCAGACAGACAGATACGGGGGCTGAGGAGATACTGCAACGTGATTGGACTAACAGCAACATTTGATTGTGATGCAGAAAAGCGGCCTTGAAACTGTGCTGATATGGATCCTGGAATAAGACGAGATGTCACAAGCAGGACGAGTAGAACTGAGCGATTTTATGGATTCTGCGATATATATCGATATTTTATTTCCCCAGAGAGTATCGATTTTTTTCAGCCGCGGGTATCCATATTTTAAGCTTCTTTCAAAACCCCCGTGTCCCACCTTTAAAAGCTTGCAAGCAACAATTTGCACTGTTTAAGTAAATTAAACTATTCTTCTCAACAAACCTTTTATTCATTTTGTCCAGCATTTGCAAGCTGCCTGTCAGCCATATAATGTGTAATTGATGCTTTCAGTTCAATAAATTCAAAGAAAATCATTCCATGCATTTACATGGGAAGTTTATTTCCTCGTTAATTCAGAATTAAAGTTAACTCCTATTTAAAATTATTAAAAATTACCATGTAAACACCTAATTCCATGTGAAAATGTCCATTCCGAATCAAATTTAATTCCGAAGTAAGTGGCTGGTTTATTCTGATTTTAATTCCGAATAGAATAATTCCACGGTCATGTTTACACTCATTCCGCTTTAAGTTAATTCCCGTCTTTCTGCGCGTGCTCGTTCTCTTGCCCGTCTGTCGCGATGACGCTTATATTCCGCACTGGGCTTGTTTTCAAAACAAAGTTTCAAGATGGCAACAGGCAGTAAACAGTGGTCAAGAGCAGAGACGATTTATTTAATAAATAGCTTGGAGGAACTGGAAATAATTAAAAGAACAGATGGCAGGAAACATAAAAATTGTGAGCTTTTCAAAGTTGTAGCGGCCAGGTTAAATGAAGGAGGTTTCGCAGATAGAGACGCCACCCAGGTCAAAAATAAGTGGAATGTTGTTGCTAATCGAGTAAGTTTGTTTTCTCCCGGTAGAAATTAATGAAATGAAAAATACTTTAAAAGACGTAAAGACGACGCCCCCCCCCCCCCCCCGCCCCCCCCCCCCCATCCAATCCCAACCCTTCCCAACCCCCAGACCTTAAGCGGAATTGGATAAAGCCGAACAAACGTGTTTTCCATGTAAACCTAAATTCGGAATTACTATTTCCATGTAAACACAAAGGAAAATAGTTTAATTCGGAATTATTTAATTCGGAATAATTAATTCCAATTAAAAAACATAATGTAACCGTGGCCAATGTAACGCTCACAAGATGTCACCAGAATCACTTTGTCCCTTTAAAATCTTTCGGAAAATGATGTAAATGTATTGTAAGATGAATATCGATATATATCGTATCGTGAGCCGAATATCGTGTATCGTATCGTGAGATTAAGTATACTGCTACAGCCCTAAGGACGAGCTTTTCTTTTCTTTTCCCCTTTATTTTTTTGTGACACGCTTTGGTCAAACTCTCACAGGCACACTCGACTGGCCAACCATCTCCATTCACGCTGGGAAAATCTAATCTCTTGTGAAAATCGGGTCTGGTGCTGCTCCCGCTGCACGATCTTGGGCCGTCGCAGATGGAAGATGACCGTCGTGTCCCACATCCTGCGGTGTTGACGGCGGTCCGTCACGCTGGCGCTGCAACCAAACACTGCCTTGCATAATCACCCAACCTGCGTCAGAAACCCCACCGGTCCGTCTGCTTACCAGCCAATTAAAATGCAGCTTGAAAAATGACGCATCGATTAATGCGACCCAGCGCCATCGCAAAGAAAAACAAGCTTCGCCTCCCTAATCGTGACTGGGATCAACATGTCGTGACTTGTACCGACATGTCTTCTGGTGACACTAGCCTGGTCGTTGCTCCTCAACATGTTGTGACTTGTACCGACATGTCTTCTGCTGACACTAGCCTGTTCGTTGCTCCTCAACATGTCGTGACTTGTACCGACATGTCTTCTGATGACGCTAGCCTGGTCGTTGCTCCTCCTACTTCATGCGCTTCACTTCTGTGACTGGTTGAACGCCTGTCCAGAGGTGGTTTCCTCTGCGTCCGCTGGTACTCCCCCCTGCAGGTCAAAGTTGAATCCAGAACAGCCTTTTTGTCCTGAATAAGCAAGACATCGATGCACCAACCGGCCTTTTCAACCATGTCTTGACAGCTGAGTTCAAAGCAGCTGGTTTTTAGGGGGCGGGGTCAGCCAATCAGTTCCCCTCCGCCGCCCGTCGTCTTCAGGTTGTGCCTTTTTTTGAAGTTGTTGTTACAGCTTTGTGCTACCGACTTCAACGAGCTGACGTTGGCCGGAAGGTTGGAGAACACCGCTCTGATCTGGGTTTGTGACGTCACAGCGTCGAATCAATCTGATCGGCTCATTCGATCACAGTTTCAGACTGAACAAGTGACGAGGTTGGACCGTCTGAAAGCTTTGGACCTGGTGGTTCCTTCAAACGTCCAAACATCTGCTTTCAAGCAGAAGAGAGGGTTTTTTTCTGAACTGATGTCTGAACAAGATTTCCATACGTAATATTATATATTTTTTTTAATCTTTTTGCAGGAATCTCTTGGACTCAGCAGCGCCACGTCGACTCCGGAGGCCGAACGAAGGTAACAAACAAAACGACGAGCCTTTTTCCATCACGTTCAGGTTTTGCGCATCGCTGAGGTCGTTCTCAGAATAGAAGAGTCCAGATTTATTTCCGTCGTCACCTGAGGAAGCTGAGTCACGGCTGCTCCTCGTGCGTTTATCTCTGCCCCCCCACCCCCCACCCCCACCCCCAACCCCAGGACACATGCATTTCCTCCGCTTCCTGGTGCCCTCAAGTCACATCTACAAAATACTTCTTTGTCACCTCCACGTTTCCTTCCTTCCTTCCCTCCATTGTTACCGTTTGAAAAGGTTTTATAGATGAGTCACATTTTGTGCTCTTGGAAAGCTGGAATAAAATGAAAAAAAACGACGACGACCAGTTATGAGAAAGCAACATGTTGGTTTGATTAAGAGATCACGGTGCCGTGAATAAGCCCGTGTTATTCACCGCTCTGTTATGATTTCAACATATTGAACCCTCTGGGGTTTGCAACTCATGTGTTCGATCAGTGTTCAGAAATGCACGCCGCCCCCTAGTGGCGCCAGAGCTTAAATGGAGAGCAGATGGACTTTTTTTCTGTAAATCAACAAGTTTTTTTTTTTTTTTTAGAAATTATTTTTGCTTTTCCTTGAAGCCAAGAATTAAAATCATTACTTGTAATTTATTTATGAAAACTTTTCCTTCTCTCGTGTTAAGGCGTCCTGACCGTTATTAACAGCTGGAGGAATTAATTAAATATGGATTATAGAAGTATTCACCGCCCAAAACAAAGCTGCTGACTCACTCCTCAACCCCGAACGTGATCCACAGTTCAAATATCACGACTGGCTCTGTGGAAGATGCGGTTTTGTTGTAACATTTTTATGTTTTTACTTCCAAAGAACATGGAGCGGATGTTTCATTACTTACCAGAGCAGAGCGCTGAAGCGGCGGCTGAAGTTGAACTGAAGATCCAGCTCCAGCAGCAGTCACTCGAACTGATTATTCTTCTGTGTGACTTTCTCACACTTCATTCTGGAGGAATTTTTGTTTCCACCACAACGTTTCACTCTCAGACTAAAGGCTCGGTTTTGGGTCGCTTAAGCGCCTCGATTCTTTCCATTTTTTTTTATAGCAGCTTTTATATGGCTTTTATACCCGTTTCGGCCAAACTTCTTCTCCCGTCAGTGAGGCGAGCTCGCGTTTGGCCTCTGGATTGCGATTCGATTGCGGTCCTGCGAGGCCGTGAGCCGAGCCCAGATCATGACCCTTCCACCTCCGTGCCTGACAGTTGGTTTGATGGGTCTGTGCGGCGCTCCAGAGCAACAAGCCGATAAGTTCGATGCTCCTAAGATGTGCTCACGCCTTCTGTCGATCGACGAATCGAGTCTAATTCGATCGGGAGCGCCAGTCTGCTGCTTACCTGACCGATTCCTACGGAAGGAAACGAGAATGTGCTTCATCCGATGTCGGATTTATCTCATTTTGATACCGGGGGGAAGAACCAGAAAGGTGGAAAGGAACTGTCAAGACGCGAACGTTCCTCGCGAACGTTCCTCTGCTGGTGTCTGAAAAGGGTTCACAGATCACAGGGACGCTGCTGCTCTGTGGCGGCGGAGAGAGAGAGACAACAAACAGACCAGACAGACGGACGGACGGAGGGATGGACGGACAGAGAGGGAGGGCGAGAGCGTGCGGGGAATGCAGAGGCCACACTGCTGCTGCTGCAAAACCCAAACCAGACCAGAAAAAGGCTGCATTGTTCCAGCGATGGCCGTGGAGCTCTGACCTCTGTTCCTCAGCCAGGAGCCGCCCGCCGCTTCCATCCGTTTTCGCCACTTCGACTCTCCTCCGCTGTGACGCTGTCGTCATGAGGCACACTGAGCCTCTGTGATCGGTGCTTTTCCTTCACCTTCATTTATTCTTTTTGTTTTGTTTTTGTTTTTTTTTTTGTTTTTTTTGTGGAAATCTGACGCAAGTTGAGAGGATAGAAAGACTCGATTAGGGAAATGGTTGGAGAGCAGGGAAGATGAAGAAAATAACTTTGGATTACAGGTCTGTTCAAAGGGTTGAATCCCCCTTTGAAGCTCTCAAATTAAGTAAATACCTTATTTGATTTGTTTTTTTTGTTTTTTTTTAGGTTTCCTGTGCACAAATCCAGCTCAGATGATGGATCAGGAGGTAAGAGGAACTTTTACAAGTATAGGAGCGATTGTGTGTGGAGGGAATCCCCTCGAATACCAGACGTTGTTCTTGTTTATGTGTTTATATTTCGACAAAAACGCCGTTGGCGTCTCGTTAACGGTTGTGTCTGATGTCCCTTCAAAGGAAAATGGGACGCAAAGAGGAAGAGCAAGTCTTTTTGGCAGAGTTTCCGCAAGTCGCAGAGAGGAGTCGTGCGTCAGGTTTCCAAAGGTTTGTGACGCCTGGCTCCGCACCTTCCTGTCCTTTTTACGCTTCAGAGTCTTCGAGTCAGCTGACGCTTTCTGCTCGCCGCAGGTGATGATGTTGGTTTCGTGGCCAGTGAGATCACCATGAGTGACGAAGAGCGCATCCACCTGATGATGATGGTGAAGGAGAATATGATTTCTATAGAGGAAGCCCTCGCACGGGTACGATGCCCCATATAGTCCCATAAAACCCCGACCTTTTACTTTGGGTTGTGTTTTTGCACGCATGAAATATTTGCACGCAGATAAACGGCGGGGTTCGGCCCGTGCGATGCCCCGCCCCTCCAGAGGAAGTCACATCTGTAACCGACACGCTCGTCCTGTCTTACAGCTGAAGGAGTTTGAGATACAGAACAGGCAGACGTGCCGGCCCGACCTCACGGAGCCGCCGGACCCCTCCAGTCCCGGCGCGAACGAGTCGCTCTGCTGCAACGTAAGTGTCGCCGCTCCGCGGGCATCTTGGTTGATTTTTTTTTTTTTTTTTTTTTTGATGCTGAATCACCCGGCCAGACTGGGCGCTGCGCATGAGGGCATCTGTCTGAGCGGTGCCAAGGCTGCCGGGCTGTTGACAGGGCTTCTCTGTTTTTGCTGTGTCCCTGTCCCAGCCGTGAACCGTGGTCCCCCGCCCCCCCCCCCTCTAAAGCCCTGCAGCTCAGGGCCCTCTCCCAACTGCAGGGCAGCGGGTGGACCTCTATTCATCGCTGTCAAAGCGCTAACCCCCCATTGTGCTGCGGTGAGCGGTGGATTCAGCGCAGGGTCCCGTTATGCAGGCCACAGCTCTTTTGTGCATGGCAGAGGTGATTAGGGGGCTCAGGTCCAGGGCACATTTTTCAGATTCATCTGGATGGCCTGACCGTGTTCACGTCGCACGCTCCCTTTTTGTGTGACGAGCTTCCTCCGCTGTCGCTCCTCTGCTTGTTTGGACTTTTTTCTTTTCCGTACACTGATCTGTTGTCGTCGTTGCACTATGCAGTGCCATTTTTGTATCTTGAAGTCTTTTTTTTTTTCTGAGTTGTACATGCATGTTTGTCCAGCGTGCCCGACCCCCGAGTCCTTCAGGTGTTTAATTTGACCCCTTCTGGTTGTAGATGATTGTTAAAGCTGCTGTCACTTCAATCCTCCAAGCGTTATTTTCCTAGAAACCCAGGATTGGAAACACATCTCTCTGACACCCTGCAGAGCGGCCGGGGACGATCGTCTTTGTCACCATGAGGCTCATCCTGTGAGAAAGGAGAGCCCCCAGTCCTCAGACCCTCCAAAGATGGATGGGTGATGGTGTTTCTGGTGTACAAACAGACCGATTCAGTTCTGAGATTCTTGAACATGTGGACCGGTCTGATGTGAGATGATCCCCCCCCCCCCCGTGACCCTTGAAAGATACCGTCAGGTGTTGTGTTTAAAGAGACATATCGCGTCATTTATGTACAAAGGGACCACATCCCGCCATCTTAAAATTGGTGCCATCAGGTCCCAGGGTGCAGTTCCTCAAATGACCGCTAGGGCTCCAAAAGTGAGTCGGTCTCCATGTTAAAACTTTACAGCAGAAATGAATATAGTTGCAGCTTATTGCAGAAAAACTGTTTTCCCTCCATAAATTAGTTTCACATCTATGTTACCTGGATAGGAGGTGAGTTTTTACTGACATCATCAGTTAAAATTATATTAAACCACAGGTTTATCCCGAATAGAGGCTACTGTGGAAATGGTGTCCACCAGGTGGCAGCATCTGTTGAAACCAGCCGTTACCGCTACAGTTGTGGATTTTGGAGGATATGAAAACTTTCTGGTTTTGGAGAATAAAAAAAATACTGAACCCTCACAGCGATTTATCGCAAAATCACTGGAGACACTAAATCACGAAAGACGAAACGGGGAAGAACGTTGACCCTCACAAGAAGTTCCAGGCTCCGTTCCCGCCACGACAGCAGGGAACAGATCAACACTGACTGGGACACCAGCGGTGATCCTGCCTACTTCTACTAAAAGATAACTGGAGGAAGGCAAAGCGCAGACAGGCACAGGTCTGCAGAGAAATGTTAGCTCCACCCCCATATACGCCCCTAATAAGGGGTGTGGTTCTTTGAGTGACGGCTACTTAGCAGTCTGTTGACAGCAGTCGTCGTTCCAGCTTGGTCACCTTGCATTAGTTAGTATTGTTAGTTAACATGACCTAAACTAAGCTGAATATCCAGCTAGTGATAACTGAGGGAGGTGGTCATGTTTCAGACTCATTCCTTCTCCCCATTTGCCTATTTTTTTTATTTTAATTAACATTAGCGTCAACATTAGCGTCAGCTCAGTAACCACTCAGGAAACCTTTTAGTGATGCCAGACGTCTTGTCCCATCCTTTTTATGTCTAAATGTTGGTGACATTTTTTTTTCTTGGTAAAATAACAGAGCTGCAGTACAAAAGCTCCTTTTCAGACGCAGCGGCTGCTCTGAAGGGGCGGAGTTAGTAATTTGAGCCAGCCCCACCCTCCGTTCAGTGGAGAAACTGGTGGAAACTGTTTTTCTTTTATTCAGAAAAATGGTGAATGTAGCTTAGAGATGGAGATAAAAACAGGAAGTCTGGACACTTGAACTGTCATCTGGGTTTGTGATGTCACATTACCCAGAAAACCTGAAGTCTTTATTTATTACTCACTTCAGACGCTCACAGATGTATTTTTGATATTCAGATATATATTTCAGATGTATTTTCTCAAGTACAGAAATTTTGATTTTGTTTTTTTCCTCCTTTAAAGTGTCCAGTTTAAAGGGCAGCTATGTAGTAGGTTTTTTTTAACTTACATGTATTTATTTACATTTAAACTGGGTCTATCTATTCAAAAGTGAAAAATAAAATCAATATTTTTTTAAGAAACAATATAAAAGGTACTTTCCAAATGCCTAACTTAATTTTTTCATGTATTAAAAGTAGCATTTTTTTTTTTTTTTGGTCTCATGTGACAAACAGCGTTTTGGGTTAGCTGGCTGGATGGACCGCAGTCGCGTCACCGTGGTATTTCCTGCCGCGGCCAGTGGAAGCAGCAAGTTCCACAGCTGCGTTATGAAAACTGGGAAAGATGTTTCTAAACTGGCGTTTCTCGTTCTCTCCCATCAGCCCTGTGACCTGTCTGACAACGAGGAGGAGCTGCTGACGTTCAAAAGGCTCCACAAACTGGTCAACTCGACCCGGAAGGCGAAGAAGAAGCTGATCAGGGTCGACGAGCCCAAGAGGCCCGGAGCAGAGGGTACTGAGGAGATTCAGAGTTTTGGTTTTACCGTTTATGCTTTGACCACCAGGATGAAAAACATGAGCGAGGCTGCGGGTTTTCCTGCAGAAATAGTTCAGGGCTGTTCTGGTGTTGGTGCACTGACGGCTCAGAAACCGTAACGGTTGTTTACGGTGTGTTTGGAGGAAACGCCGCGTCTGAGAAACCACAAAGATTATTGTGATGTGGGGCCTGGAGAAAATATCAGTAATTATACTCGATGTAATAGCCGGGTGACAGAGTATCTGTCCTGTAATGACTCACCGACTGTTTTCACTCGTGTGTTTTCAGTCTTCCACCGCTGGAGCTGATATCTGGATGAAACCCTGCTGATGTTCGTACCCACAAATGAAGAAAAACTTAACACCTCCTCTTTTAAAAGAAAAACTCACTGAGCAGTTATTTATACAACAACAATAAAACCACAACAATGTGGGCATCACTAAGTACCCCGTGATGTCACAGCTTGTAGATTAGCAGTAATAGCTGGAGGGAGTCGGTTCCTCTGTGACTCTATCTCGCAGTGTTGTGGAGGAATGTTGGCCCGGTCCTCTTTAAGACGCTGCTTCACATCGTTGAGGTTTTCGGGGATTAGCGAACGCTCTCTTAAGATCCAGCCACAGCATTTCATTGGGGTTGAGGTCTGGACTTTCAATTCCAGAACCATGAGTCTTTGTGTCCATGAGACATTGCTCCGATAGTCCTGCGGCTCGTCCAGATGTCGGTTTTTGCAGACCTCAGTCGTGCTTTCGTGTCCTTTTCAGGCAGAGGAGGTTTTCTCCTGGCAGCCATCGTGAAGGAGCCGGACTGGTTCTGGTTCTACTGTCCTGGACTTGAACATTTAAATAAAATCGGTGAGATGTGTAGGCTCTGAGATGCAGTTCTTGGGGCTGTCCCCCCGCCTCCCATAACCCCGAGCATTACACGAAGGATAAATTTGCTGGAATTGGCAACCGTCTCAAATACTTTCCACTTGTGAATAATCTTTCTTTCAGACCAACTCTGAACTCCAAAATGTTTGGAAATGTTTTTTTTATAGGGCTGTCAGTCAATTACATTGTTTAATTGCGATTAATCAAAAGATTTTCATAGTAAATCGCATTTTTTTAAATCTATCATCTATACCCGTTTTGTCCTATACAGGGTCACAGGGATCTGCTTTATTTCTTTTTTTAAGCCTTTAGTTTGAAAACCAGAAGTCCAACCAATGCTGCTGTACTTTTTGGAGGCTTAATTCATCAGCTTCTTAGTGTATTTTGTCGGAGCTGCTGCTTGACCGCAGTAATTTGCTGACGGTCCCTAAACTCCACAGTAGCAGCGAGGTACTCAGAAGGACATTCAGCGCTGCTCCTTAGAGTTTTAGCCACATTCACTGAGATTGGAGGGTTGATGACACTTGTGAAATGTCTGGCACACTCATATCTACAAAATGATACCAACCTGGATGAAATCGGTGCTGTTTTCATGACGCTAATAAAGTTTAAAGAGATAAAAAACAAGTGAATGTCGGATGTGAAACTAACTTTACCGTCTTTCGGTGGTAACTCAATTCACAGAGACAATAAATACAAATAACCTTTTTCTTGTCGTATCTAACTTGTGGCTCTGTCGCCATGTCTGTCCCACACGCTGACTGTAAATACACTTAATGGCAGTGGGACATATTTACAGAAACGTGTGTGCGTTAATCTTGCATTAAAAAAATAGTGGCGATAAACAGAATTTGCGCATTATTAACACGTTAAAAATGCGTTATTGACAGCCCTAGTTTTTTAAAACCCTTTCCAGACTAATGCTTCGTCGACAACTGCTTCTCTAAGACCACTGCTGATGTCTCTCCCTCCCTCTTGGCATTGTGTTAACGTGCATCTGAATGCTCTAGACGAGCAAACGGGCTACTTTTACAGAGGTGTGCACATCTGCTGATAATAAACAGCTCCTGGCTGCAGCTCACCCTCCTAAATCCTGGGGAGGAGTTAAAGGGGGTACTTGGTGTTGCCCACGTGATTATTTTCTTTCGCCATCAGGTGCCGAACTCTTCCACATGACAAAAAAAAGCTGATTTTATGAAGGTCTTAACCACACCTCTCTCCTCTCAACATGCAGAGAGCCTGAACGTAGACGCTCCTCCCTGCGGCGGCGCCGGCGTGTCCCTGTACTCGGGCGTGCACAAGAAGCCGTCAGCTTGTCCCGTGGATCACCTGGCTGCGGCTCTGCAGGAGCAGCTCGCCGACGACCGGGACTCGGACAGCCTGACCACCTCGCCCTCGTCCAGCAGCCTGGACACGTGCAGCAGCCAGAAGCTCTTCCAGGCCTTCGGCAGCTCCGGCGGGAGCCCCGCCCCCCCGCAGAGGACCGGCGCGCCGGGGGAGGTGAGGGAGGCAGGCGAGGGCTCCTCCTTCTCCGAGACGGAGGGCTGCAACGAGGAGGAGCCCAAGATCGCCCGCTCGGTGACCGACGGGGAGCTCCGGCACCGAGTGCTCTGCTCGCTCAGCCACCACGGGGTGAGTGCGCAACGTCCGTCCGCCAAAGGTGCTTCAGACGCATCACACACCTGCTTCATGATGTTCCCCCCCCCCACCCCCACCCCTCCCTACAGAGAGCATGCAGCTTTGGAGGATTCGACTTGTCCAGCCGCTCGGCGCACACCGTCACCCCTGACAACGACAGCGCCGTACGTGTCTGATAGTCGGCCCAAACTGCTGCCGAAAGAAATATTTATCCCGCATAAATAGCTCCAGCTGCTTCTCTCTCTTTTATTCTTTTAACTCAGACAAAAGACGGAGACGGCGGCGCCAGGGACGGGGTCAAGTCTCCGCCGATGTCGCGCATCTCCCTGGGCAAAAAAGTCAAGTCGGTGCGGGAGACGATGAGGAAGCACATATCCAAGAGATACCACTGCTCCTCTCTCCGAGCAGGTGCGTTGACGGGCGCAGGGGGGCGGGGTCACGGTCGCGGGCTGTTGAGGGTTGGCGAAGCGCGGGTGAGGACGTCTCTCTCTCTCTCTCTCTCTCTCTCTCTCTTTTCCAGTCGAGCCCAGACCGCGTGTCCAGCTGCCCTCACTCGCCGCAGACGGACTCGGACTCTCTGGAGAAGCCCAAGCCGAAGCTGGGGGGCTCCGTGGAAAGCCTGAGGAGCTCTCTGAGCGGACAAAGCTCCATGAGTGAGTGATCCGCCGCGTTTGCTTTCACTCGGCCTTGGCGCGCCAGATGTGCGGTGTTTATCCTGCGAGTGTTTGGAGGACTTTGAAATTTCCTCTGAGATAATCCAAACGTTCCGGCTCGGCCGTATTTATCTCTGTGGAAAACTCAACCCCCCCCCCCACCCTCGGCATTATGTCTGGTTTTAAAAAGTGAAAACATGTGAGAAGTACGTGACAGCTGCTAACAGGCCGGCGGAGGCCCTTTGATATTTCTCTTTTGTGATTTGCGCAGGCGGCCAGACGGTCGGCACCACCGACTCCTCCAACAGCAACAGAGAGAGCGTGAAGTCCGAGGACGGAGAGGAAGACGAGCTGCCTTACCGCGGACCCTTCTGTGGACGCGCCCTGGTGCACACCGACTTCACCCCGAGCCCCTACGACACCGACTCCCTCAAGCTGAAGGTGCGACGCTTTAAACCGGAGCGAGATCAGGTTTATCTTCCGAGCCGCTCGAGCTTCACTCTGGTCTCCCGTTGCAGAGCGGCGACGTCATCGACATCATCAGCAAGCCCCCGATGGGCACGTGGATGGGGATGCTCAACGGCAAAGTCGGCACGTTCAAGTTCATTTACGTGGACGTCCTGAACGAGGAGGTGAAGCCGAAGAAGACGCGCAGGAGGAGGAAGGCGCGGCAACCCAAGCCCACGTCTGTGGAGGAGCTGCTCGACCGCATCAACCTCAAAGTAATGACCTCAGAGCAGAGGCGGAGTCTGCCGCTCTCAGACTGCACTAATACTTTCCAAATCCCCCCAAAAAATAAATGTTTTTATTTTTGTTGGCTGCATAGATTATCGACTAAAAGTAAGCACGTCTGTAAGCGTAGCAGAGAGAGAGGCATGATGGGATATCTTTTATGAATGATGGTCCGTTTGTGGCTTGGCAACCATGTGAGGCTGATGATGTCACATCCACCATCAGCAGGAGATGCAGGTGACCTGGGTTCCCTGACGTCCTCATAGACGGTCTCAGGAGTCCCGCTGAAACGCGTAAACCTGCCGTTTCCTCGTCAGCCGACTCATTTACCGGCGCGCTATCGCTCCTTCGTGACAACCGACGGGAAGAAATGGTTCCTCTTCCTCCCTCTTCCTCGCTCTCTGGTCTAGCAGAGATGTACACAGTCAGCATGATAGCGCATCATTAAGAGAAAAATGGTGAAACGGGTCAAAATTAATGGCAGCAACGTGTCAAAACTTGAACTGTTTCTGTTACGATGTATATTGTTTTTTTTAAATGTGTAAAATTGAAATCATACATGACGAGGCTGAGCGCTAGCTAACATTCGCTGCGAAGTGTGTCTAACAAGCACATGAGATTTAAAACCCTTTCACGGTCGGGAACACACTGCGCAGCGTGTTCCTGCCCACGAGCACAAGGTACTGATGACGGACTTAGATGGTCCGAAGCGCCTCGCTTCATCCGACACGGATGTTCTGGGGGGGTAGAGACGTTTTCAGGGGGAAGATGTTGGATTAAATCATTATTCATGCTGAGTCAGGAGGACGGGGGTGATGATGACGCGCTGGTGACTGATCTCGCTGCAGGGTTTCAGATGAACCGTCGACAGCTTCTTGACTCTGATGCGACTGAGGAGCATCGCAGCAGCTCTGCTGACTGCTAATGAGTCTCAATTTAAAGGTGCGGTTTAGGATTCTTTCGGTGGGTAAATGCGCGTGTTAACTGTCACGCTGATACAGATGGTTCATGTGCTTTATTAGAGCCGTTAAACTTAACCATCACATTAAAGGACAGGGTAAGTCATTTCTGGGTGCCTGAGATCAGGGCCTCCCCGGTGGCTTAGTGGTAGCGCTGTCGCTCACCACGCAGGCGGTCCCAGGTTAGGAAAGGGCATGCGGCGTAAAACTTGTGCCAAATGTCACTTCAGCTGTGGCGACCCCGAAGCAGCTGAAACAGAAGTGAAGTGATTTCTGGATGACATCATCCCTCTTGATGTTTGCAAAGCAAAGCAAAGCCAGCTCTTCCCACCTCCAAACCGCTAGTGCTCTCTGAAAACATGGAAGGCCTGAAAATTGCTTACCCTGCCTTTAATCCATCCATTTTTTTTCCCACTTTATAGTTATTATCATCTCTTACTATCAGGGAGAAAAAGTACTTTTTCCAAATCTTTGATGCTGTTTTTGTTCGTGGGTTTAGATTTGACAATGATTTTAATTGTAATGTCCAAATATATTTATTATTTGTAAACTGCAGACATTAACTCGGATTAGAAATCTTCCCACATATTTTACATTTATAGCCAGAACACGCCGTTTGTACCTCATCTCCACGTGTATCTCTCCGCAGGAGCATCTTCCCACCTTCCTTTTTAACGGCTACGAGGATCTGGACACGTTCAAGCTGCTGGAGGAGGAGGACCTGGATGAGCTGAACATCAGAGACCCTCAACACAGAGCCGTGCTGCTGACGGCGGTGGAGCTGCTGCAGGAGTACGACGGTGGGTCCGCCGGATCGCCCCTTCCTCTCACTACGCACAAATGTCCCCTGATTAAACTGGATGAGGATGTTTTGGGTTTTTTTTCCCCCCGCGCTGTGCCTTGCAGGAAGCAGCGACCCCGAGCAGAGCAGCCAGTCGGGAGGCTCGCAGGAGAAGCTGCTGCTGGACAGGCGTGGCATCCTGGGAGACTCCCCGCGGGACTCGGGCTGCTACGAGAGCAGCGAGAACCTGGAGAACGGTAATGACAGCCTGACTCGCCTGTGAGCGCTCTGCTCCCCTTCAGCCCCTCGTCCTTCTCTCCAGAGACTCTCTCGTCCTCCCTGACGCTCCTGCATCCCAAACCTCGACAACTTCGGCTTTCACACTCTTCTGGAAAGACTCTGCTGGTGTCACCTTCACTTCTGACTCTGTTTTGTTTCGTTTTTTTTTTTTTCCCCTCTTCAAGCATAATCACACTTTCCTCTGTTTCTGCATCAATCACTCGAACTGTCCTGCAGTCACTTTAGTCGTGGACTTGCCTTTCTTTCACAAGAGTGTAACGCTATATGATAATCACAAAGGAGACATCACGAGATGCTCTGCTATTATGAATCTAGGAGTTTAACTTGCTTCGTGTTTAATCACTGGAACAATCTAAATGTGGATCGGCGTGCAGCTCCGCGCCTGAGACTCGCGTGATGGTTTTTGCTGAAAACTGTGTCCCTTGAGCTGTCGTATGAAGAGTGTTTGGTTGAAATTTTTTTTTTTTTTTTTTAAGAAAAAGCTTCCTCTGTCATTGCAGTACATATCTAACGCGAGTGCTTGGTTTGTTCATAGCGATATCACGCTGACCGCGGTGATCTGGTTTGGCTTCAGCTCGCTGTAAACGAAGGCTCCGAATGTCGCATGCTTCCAGGTCCGAGTCCAGCTCAGCCTCACCTGTACAGTGTATTTTTTTTTTCTTTTAGTTGAGTTAAAAAATATATATATATTGTTGCACAATATTTTATCATGTGCCTGAAAGCTGCTCTGTGCAGAAGAATTAAACTATTTACATGATAGTATACTTGTTGAAATGTGGCATTTTTGTATGTGAACGCACTAAAATGCAGAAAAGAGTCGGACCCGCCTCCGGCGGAGGTGCGGCCGCTTTAGGGTCTCTGCGTTTCCTGAAGTGTGCTTCTGTCACGGCTGGGCGTGAGGAATAAACGGCTCCATGCTTTACCACACTCGACTGCTTGCTTTTCTTCCATCCATCGACGTCGAGGCCACGTCCACGCGGCTGCGCTCGGCTTTTTAAATCTTTCGAGCTTCACCCTTGAAGTTTCCGACGAGCCTGAAGGCATCTGGAAACTGCAGCGCGTTCGCCGTCTCATGTCTCCATGAACTAGTTCCTCCCAACGATAAAATCCATCTGACCGTTTGGATTTTAATGTTGGGTAAATAGAACCTCAGACGAAGACGTTTTTTTTCCCCCCACCATGCCGTTATCTAACAAAAGTCAAGCCAAAAAGACCCAAGGAACCAGGATTTAAGGTGCAGCAGGATGCTGTTAATCTTTTTGATGGTTCAGTCATCAGCCAGCGTGCAGACGTCTTCAGCAGCAGATGTTTCAGCAGTTTCTGGAATGTTCAGGTGTAACATAATGCCAAGAGTGAAAGACATAAGCAGTGGGCTTAGAGGAGCAATCGTCACCGCAGTTGATTCCAGAAGCCCCTCATGTCCAGCTGTGAGGCTGTCTGTCTGACGGCTTTGTGGTTTTAAGTAAATCTGCTTCAGGAGGAGGGAAACTGCTTTTTAAAAAAAAATAGGGCTGGGCAACGATAAAAATTTTAATCGCGATTAATCACATTATTTCCCTGATTAATCACGATTAATCACATTGTATATGCAAAATTAAATAATGAGTTCAAAAGTAGTCTAAAGGTCTAGGTATTTAAATGTTCTGCTGCCATATGAACTAAAGTGCTATAACATTTGTTGTTCAAACACTTTTAACATCAGCACTTGTCAGTAACACATATTTAGTTTAAATCTCATCTTAGAAAATGTAAAATAAAATAAAGCTTATTGCCACTGCCAGGGCATTAATGTCATCCTGTTGAAAAATTTAAAAAAGTCTACAAACAAAATTCAACAAATTGATTGTGGCTCAGCACAATCAGAACATTAAAACAGGTCATTTCTGAGGTAACAGCAGAAACTTTTAACGGGGAGTTGAACTTGTCAGTTGTTACAAATAACCTTGTTTCTGTTGAATCCTCCGTCTGGGAGAACTTTAAAATAAAAATGTCCATGTTAAAGTTCAGTAACTTTACCAATCTGTGTATCATTCATTCTTTCCATTTTCAATTGTCAATCAAAAATGTAAAAAAAAGGTAATTTTATTACGTTTCTTGTTTTTTTTTAATCTAACACAAAAAAACAAAAAAAAAAGCCTGTTTTTTTTGTATTTCAATTTTAGACTTGGATCAAAAGTACAAAATTAAAAAACAGAACTGAATTTGTTCTATAATCGAGGACTGGACTTTCTGTTGTCATTACACACCTGTGCCACTAGATGGAGCTGCAATGAAGTAACCAGTAAGAGAACAGCAGGACAGTGAAGCAGATCTGATGGAACATGGAGGAATGATGCGAAAGTTTTGTTGCAGTCTAGAATTTTTTTTTTAGACAGAATTGTTAATATTACTACCTGAGTTGCTACCTGAGTTGCTACCCGAACTGTAAAGTACACGGATTTTTACCGTTCTTCATGTCTGTTTTAGCTTTTCCTTATGTTTATTGTTTTCCAGTTGCATGTGAGCAACATGCGTTAACGCGCAATAAAATAAATGTCGGCCGTTAATAACATAATGCATTAACGCGATAATAACGCGTTAACTTGCCCGGCCCTAATAAAAAATAAAAGTTTTGGAATCGCAGCCGCAAATGGAAAAGCTGCGGTGCAGGAACGAATGTCTGAAAAGCTCAATGACCTGAAGCAACGCTGGAAAGAAGAAAGAGCCAAAAACGTAAATGAAACAACTGCTGCTGCAGGTGGATCCACAAGCTGTTGGGTCATCGGGGTACTTGGTACTGACTGCACATTTGTTTTTCCTTTTGGCTTCATTTTTATTACATAAATAATGGAATATTGTTGTTTTTCTGAGGTTGCATTTAGTTTAACTACACTTTAAACAGATGATTTTTTTTTATGATTTTACACAAAAAAAAAACTAAAATAGGATTACAGTGATCCCGCGCCAAGTTAAGCTTTAAGTTCCGCGGTTTTAGTTATTCGCTGATTTTTTTTTTCAGAAATATATAATATTAAAAAAAATCAAGAAAAAATTGCGGAAACATCACAGGATGTTGTGTGCGTTCTCTTGCAGCAAAGAAATGTTGTGAGCCAGCCTGGCACCTTTAAGAAGGTGGTCTTATGGGTAATGGTGTGGCCTTATGGGTAATGTAGTGTGTGTGTCGTGGGATAGCAGAATGAAAACGAGGTTAGATGAAAAAGCGGTTTCTTTTCTACGGTTCAGAGACCAGAGGCTGTGAAGGTAACAGAAAGACCACAGTTGAGCCTTTGTCTTGTTTCAATGCAGTGACTCGCTCCTTTTTTGCGTTTTTTAAACATCTTTTTAACACATTATTGAGGCTCGGGGGGCGCCGGTTCGCCATTAACCGTGAATAATAAGGGATCACTGTAATTGTAGGAGGTGCACACAGACAACATGGAGACAGAACAGACACTGCTGTCTTTGTTCTCCTACTTTGCAGCTAATTTTTGTATTTAATGGCGCTGCGACTGCCCACATCCCACGTGTCAAAGTTAAAATCCACCCCACCGCTTCATTTCATCCGGCCCACAGAGGCGAGCTCTAATTAGAGCGTTTTTTTTTTCCCAGTCCGTTTTCTCTCATTCTCTGTGGCGTGTTTGTCGAGGTCTGCCATTGATGAGGAGCTGAACCGCCGTCGATGATGTAGGTCGCGTGGACGTAGCCTCCGTGCTGTTCTTCTCTCGACCGTCCTCTCGCTGATGCCTCTCTCTCTCTCTCTCTCTCTGCTCTGCCCGTGTGTCATGATCCACCCACGCTTCACTTGTTCGTTTCAGGAAAGGACAAAAAGACATCTTCCACCATGAGCAGGTCCTCGTCTGGATTTGAGTCCAGCCACCTCCCGTCCCCCGAGTGCCCCGCCCTCCCCCGGCCTCCTCGCCTCCGGCTCCTCCCTCCAGAGGAAGCCCGGCCGTCTCCCGTGCGTCCCTGCCATCGCTAGGCCGTAAAAGCCTGACTCCCGGCGGGATGAGGAGCCAGAGCTGCGCGGACCTGAGAAGAAGCCCGGCGCCGGGTCCGCTGCTGCGCTGCTTCTCCCTGACGACGCTCCACAGCGAGCACGAGAGGAAAACTTCTCATCCCCAGAGACTGGGATGAGAAGGCCCGGCAAAAACACCTGGAGTTTTCACCCTCCCGTCCCACAGCTACACCGTGCAGCGGTGAGCGTTCCACCTCAGGTGAGAACTAACGGGTTTGTTGCGTGCTGACGCGCGGCGACACCTCCCCACCAGACTCGCACCATCACAGCTCTACAGCGGACCAGAGGTCAGTTCCAGCCTCCTCAGAAGCCCAACGACTGAGAAGGAAAGACGCACAGATCCGGGGTCTCCAGGTGCTCCGGAGTACTGACCCGAAACCGGCGACGGTTTCTGATGAGGTGGTGATCTCACAGCTGCAGCCCGGCCTTTGACGCCGCTGACGGACGACGACGGCGTCGTCATCCTGATGTCTGATCATCTCTGAAAATGTAACCACGGGTTTCCAAAGACTCGCATGAATATCGTGGTCCTCCGTAAACACAGTTTTTAAATGTTAAACCGTGTCCCCCGTCGTGGACCAGCAGACCGGCACGCCATCGAAGCACGACCTTCATGAGTAAATGTCTGCTGTTCACATCTCCAGACTGTGCAAATATACAACACCTGCACTTCCTCCCACTTCTTCAGAACCAGACATGTCGCTGGCAGAGAGGTGGTACGTTTGAGACCACCGGTGCCGAACCCTGTAACTGGTCAGGTCTTCCGGTGTTTTCTTCCCGCCTTTCTGTCTTCGTCGTCTCAGGCTTAAAGCCACCCTATGTAGCACTTCCACCTTCTGACCCCGTCTGTTGCCTCCAGTGGGAACAAGGTGGTATTACAGTATAGTCAGTGGCTCCGTTGTCAACGCAGCAGAGCTGTATGCCCCCCTGTGGTCAGGTGTGGTATTAGTACATAGAGTGCCTTTAATATTCACACTAGCTTGTAAAATATGTTTTAGATTTTACCACAGGGGCCGCTGTTGCTGTCTGCAGGGACAATGCTGAGACTCATTGTGCAGTTTCTGTTCCACTGAGAAGACACGTGCACGTACTGTAATCCGCTGTGGTTGTGCACGTTGCATAAAATACCCCAAAGCATTACAGAGGTGTTGCTTTAGCAGAGTTTAAAGGAGATATTTTAGTCCCTTTTTTGCAAAGGTTGACCAGCA
Source organism: Hirundichthys speculiger (assembly GCA_018398805.1). Classification (NCBI taxonomy): domain Eukaryota; kingdom Metazoa; phylum Chordata; class Actinopteri; order Beloniformes; family Exocoetidae; genus Hirundichthys; species Hirundichthys speculiger. Next base: position 554,027 of record JAGFBZ010000626.1, on the reverse strand, counting down.
ATACCACTTCTGACCACATGGGGGGGTAAAAAAAAAAAAAAACCACTGACAATCTTGTTTACTGAGTGGGGATGGGGCGGCACATCTTGTGATGCCACTTTGTCCCACTGGAGGCACATTTCATTGTGCCTCACCCCAGATATGCTGCCCCCATGTGATCAGATGTGGAGCTGCTACGTAGAGTGGCTTTAAATCTATTTCTGAGTCTTGCTTCGGCCAAATTATCAGATGAACAGCACTAAAGTTCTTTAAAAAAAAAAAAAAAAAAAAGAAAGAAAAACAGGCTACCCCGGTAGCGTAGTGGTTAGGGCAGGTGGCCCCTGTACAGAGGCTCCAGTCCTTGTGTGGTTGGTTGCGGGTTTGACTCCCGGTCCAGATGACCCTTAGTGTCTTCCCCACTCTCTCTCTCTCTCTCTCTCTGCCTCCCTTCTTCCTGTCTCTCTCCTTTATGAATAAAGGCCACTAGTGCCAAAAAAAAGAAACATCTCTTTTTGGCTCTGTACATGGCAGCTGGTTTAAGAGGGGCGGAGTCAAAAACTCGACTCCACCCCTCCTTAACCCCCATCTATCCACAGACAGAATACATCTTTTATTCTTCTTTAAGATCAGCTTTCCAGCTTTGTGCTGTCTACGACAGATGCAGCAGGAAGTGAAGTTGGTGTGGAGATAAAAGACCTGGATCTGTGATGTCACAGAGATCTGCAGACCCGAACAGCTCAGGAGATGACAGTTGCAGGCGATGCAGGGTTACGTTACGTTTTTAAATTGGTTTTCACGTCAGACGCGCAGGGATATCCTCTCTAGCACACTTAATTTTCTTTTCCGTAGTATACAGACAACACACCCCCAGACTGTTGCAGCTCTGCACAGGTGTGATGTTAGCAGAGCGTCGCTCAGAGTCCTTCAACCTCCAGACTTCAGCAGAAACACAAAAGACCCAGGTTGAAATATCATTTCAGTTACTTTAATGACGTCCAGACTTTGAGGTACTTTTGGTTAAAATGCACCTGCAGACACATATTCAAAGAAATTTCTGCAGCAAAAACAACTACATTTACAATAAATGACCTTTTCTGATAAAAGGATGAACGTCCTCAGTTGAAGTAAAACTGCCACAGAGGTTTAATTTGTGAAATCTGACAGAAAAGTCAGAATTTCAGTCGCTGGACAGAAAATATTTGTAAAAGATTTAAACATGGATTTATTTCACATCTGTCTCGTATAAGTAAATTCATACTTCTCTATAACTTATTTTCCTGTTCATTAAGTTAATTAATAAAAATCATCATCAGAACGATGTTTGTTTTTGATGTCATTAGGGATGTTTGAAGGTTACGGTTGTAGCAGGTCCGTCACAGCTTCGCCCGCGGGCTCATCTCCTTCGAGGCTCCGCCTGACCAGCCCCAGCGCGTCCACCGCGGTGCCCCAGGCGAGGGTGACGCCCCAGCCCCCGTGGCCGTAGTTGTGGACCACGGGCACCCGCCGGCCCCGCAGCTGCACCAGCTCCCTCTCCACCCGCGGGTTCCTCCTGCCCGGCCTCAGGCCGACCCACTCGCCCAGGACTCGGGCCTTCCTCAGGGACGGCTCCAGCCGGCTGCAGCGCTCCAGGATGCCTCTGGAGTCTCCGTCGTCCACCTGCAGCCTCCAGTCTCCGTCCTGCCTCGTCCCGCCGACGGTGACGCTGTGCACGCCGGGGTAGATGTACGTCTTCCCGTCTGCGTCCCTGATGAAGTGCTGCAGCCAGGGGGCCTCCACTTTGAGGACCTGGCCTCTGGTCGGGTACATCTGCGCATCGCCCACCAGCGCCGTGGCGCCCAGACCGGTGCAGTTGACGATTACGTCATAGTGGTCGCTTAATTCCTGCAGGCTGGCGATTCTCCTCCGTTCCACTCGGCCTCCTGCTTTTCTAAACCTTAAGAAAAAAAAACAACAAAAACATAACATGACTGTTTTAATTCAGTTAAACTGCAGCTTCAGTTGTATGGAAGTATTTCTGTGCCATCTGAGTTTGAATACGAATTTTTAAGATTGAAATTTTTATCAAAATCAGACTTTGAATTTTAAAAAAGATCAGATTTCTAGCACTGAATTTTTTTTTGCCTCTGAATTTTATTTTGTTAAAATAAATTCAGTGAAAAAAAAAAAATTGTTGTCTTAAAATATTCAGTTTTTCAAAATTCAACAGGCAAAGAAATTCAACACCCCAGAAAATTCAGTGTAAAAAAATTCAATTTCTAAAAAAAAAAATCAGTGTAAAAAAATTCAACCTCAAAAAATTCAGTGTAAAAAGAACCAGACTCAACATCCGGGTCACCAGGGAGAAGCAATCGATCCCTGTCTCAATTCAGCCAACGTCCAGCCAATCACGTTACGCTCCATTGGTCATGTGACACCCACCCAGATAGATGGCCGACCGGTTCATCTTACTATCTGGGTGGGTGTCACATGACCAATGGAGCGTAACGTGATTGGCTGGACGTTGGCTGAATTGAGACAGGGATCGATTGCTTCTCCATGGTGACCCGGATGTTGAGTCTGGTTCTTTTTACACTGAATTTTTTGAGGTTGAATTTTTTTACACTGAATTTTTTGAGGTTGAATTTTTTTACACTGAATTTTTTGAGGTTGAATTTTTTTACACTGATTTATTTTTTTTAGAAATTGAATTTTTTTACACTGAATTTTTTTGAGATGTTGAATTTTTTTTTTACACTGAATTTTTTGGGGTGTTGAATTTCTTTGCCTGTTGAATTTTGAAAAACCTAATATTTTAAGACAACAATTTTTTTTAACACTGAATTTATTTTAACAAAATAAAATTCAGAGGCAAAAAAAAATTCAGTGCTAGAAATCTGATGTTTTTTAAAATTCAAAGTCTGATTTTGATGCTGAAAATTTTCAATCTTAAAAATTCATATTCAAACTCAGATGGCACAGAAATACTTCCATACAGTTGCCTCCAAAGCCAGAGTTTGTGAGACGGACCTCTTCTCCAGCCACGGCAGGTAGCTGGCGCATTCACACTTTAAAGTGGTGAACGCCTGGCCGAAGCGGTGATCGGGGAAACGTTTGAGCTCGGCGGCGCTCATGGTCCTGAAGCCGATCACGTACTCGGACCAGAAGGGCTCCTTCTTCTCTGGAACCTCCTTAAAAATCTGCCAGCTGGAAGCAAACCAGAAATGAATCAGCAACAGAGCGCCCACAAGTCGTAAATGGATTTTAATGACCTAAAAAATGCTTGGTCATGTTAGGGAAAAAAAAAAGGGGGGGAAAGGTCACTTTAAGAGTCGTTTCATCACAGGTTTTATCTCAATTTTCATGTAAAGTGATAGAATGGCCTTGAATTGAATTTTTGTATCTGTAGACATCCCGTATGTTTACCCGGAGCTCAGCAGGACTCCAGCTTCAGGCGCTTGTTGGGACTGAGCGATGGCCAGCAGGTGATCAAAGCTGTCCTTGAACCAGCGTCTCTGTCTGTCCAAGGGAACATCTGGGAGACGGAGAGACCCGGATCAGCCACCTGAACGCTGACACCTTTCTGAGGGTTAATGTTTGAGTACCTGGGAACTCTGCGGCAAACAGGATCCCGGCGGCTCCGTCGCTGGTGGTGTCCGGGCTGAACGTCTCGGCCACCACGGTGACGGAGCAGGAAGGAAGAGCCTCGGCGACGCAGACGGCGGTGGAGAACCCGACCACGCCGGCTCCCACGACGACGACCCGGACCGCCTTCATCATTCAGTTCTGCGTCTCGGACGGGAGGTGGAACTGGAGGCAGAGAAATGTGGCTGCGGAGAGAAGGGAGACCTTTGCTCTTTAGAAGTTAATCCATGACTTAAATAACAGTCCAAAGATCTATCGCTCAGAGCCGCCTTTCTTTGTGATGATGCATTACGTAACATCTCTGCAAAACTATCTGCAGACACCTCGAAGAAGCTGTTTAATCCAGGAACCACATCAGCATCAACGTGGCTGCTTTATCAACCAGATGTGTGGTCAGATTTACTGGACTTTCTTCTCAAACCGACATTAAGATCCGGTTTCTGGTCAGGACAGACCTGCACATGTGGAACTGAAGTGAGCTGATTAATAAACATGTTTTCTTGGAAGTCGTTGGTCTGATGCTTATCTGGGGGGGGCGGGTGTGAAAGTGCAGTTGCTGCGTCGGGATCTGCCGTCAAAATTAACGCTTTCTGTCCGTAAATCAAATATGTTTCATGTTAAACGGCTTTTTGGTGTCAGAAAAAAAACCGAAAATCATTTAGCAAAAATTGGAAACTTTTTAATCGTGAAATTGAAATTTTCGCCCTAAATTCAGAAACTATTTTTGTAAAATCACAAATTTAAAAAAAAATAAATAAATAAATTTACTTTTTTTTTGTAAAGAAAGCCACAAAATTGCTAATTTTGAAAGATCAAGACATTTTGTCGTTTGTTTGTGGTCAGATATTAACTTTAAATAACAATGTTTTGTTGGAAAATATATTTTTGACATAAAGGACGACTTTTTCATTAAATTTCAGGTTTTATAGTTGCAACTATTTAATATAAAAATAATTATTTTTCTGAAAAATAACGTTAGGACAACTTCTTTGTCCTAAAATAAAAATATATAATTGTGTAAAATATTAAAATAAATAAATCGATTTTCCAAAACTGCAACATTTTGAAATAGATTTTGTCTTAAAATTGCACGTTTTGTATCTTTCTTTATTTTAATTTTTGTTTTAAAAAAAAACATTCTACAAAATGTCAACTTTTATGAATAAAACTGAGTTTTTAATTGAATACAGGGCCAGATTGGCCTTCAATCTGACTCCTGTCATAGATGTCATTTGGTCCTTTTACTTCTATAATTAAATTCAACACCTGTGTGCATTCCCTATACTGAGAAATATGTATGAATTATAATAAAGAAATAAATCTGTAACAGCTCTGAGTAATTATTTTTGCTGTGGTTTGTAACTACTTGTTTGAACAGATTAAAAGGAGAAAATAACTCCACGTTTTCTGCACTTTCGTGTTTGTGGAGACAAATGAAGACAATTACTCTTTTGTTTGTTTGTTTTTGCCCTATTAAAGGTTTCCAAAACAACCTCTTTCTTCACACTGGCAATAAGCTGCAACATGAAAACAACAGCTTGTTCGGCCGATTTTTTTTGCGAACAAAATAGTAAAAACCTACCTGCGACCTGTCATAGTCCAGAATTACCAGTAAGCTTATTATCTTCGGCTTTCACCTTGAATTAGACTTAAATCCATGCTTTCTGTTGTTTCTCTCCACATTATCGGAACCGCGACGGTCGTCTGAGAAAATATCTGGACACCTGCCAGGGTCGTACAAATGTTTACGGCCGTAACGCGAAGCGGCAGCATGTTGATTTACAGATGATGCGCCGTCACACTGTCCGTCCACCAGACAGTAGCTGACGCCAGCCACAGCTTCTGTACATCATCGGGACGGAGATCTCGTCAACAACTTCTCGCGATAGGCAGTTCACTCGCGTTCACTTCGGCCTGCAGCCACAGAGACGGAGGTAAGGAAAGGTCCTTAAAGCTCACTACTCAAATTGTAAAATAAAATAATCAAATCGTCGCGGTTTGTTCGTGACCTTCCAGCTCTGACTTTTAAAGTGTTCAACGCGTTATTTCAGCGGTAACACGTGTTTGTCCGCGCCGGTTGTTGTCGGTTTCAGGCCGGTTTGTTTGGTTGAAAACAATGAGCTTTGATGCTAATGCTGCTTGTGACACTTCTGAGAGTTTATCTACAAACATCATCAGGACAAACTGCACCAGAGTCCCCTAATAACCCGAAAAAACCCTGACCTGACACGGCCGAAATACTAATACAGAGTTAAAGAAATAATATCATAATGAGCAGAATGTGAGAAACGTTTTGTGTGGGTTGAACAAGCAGAAAAAGGGAATTTAGGTTATTTACAGTTGAGATTCTTTAATTAGTGATAAATACAGAACTTGCATTTGAGACTGAGGATCAATATCTGTTTAATGACCATTTCATGGGTTGTTTTATTCCCAGTAGAGCGTAAAGAACATATCAGATGTAGAAACTGGGTCATTTTAGCATTTTGTGGAATTATTCGTTTGGGCTTTGATGACAGCAACACGTCTCCAAAAAAAGCAGCAGCAGTTGTCCCACCAGGTATCAGTTCACACGTCTGATGCCGGGGTGCTGACACGAGAACATTCCTGTGATTCGCCGCCGTCATGAAGTCAGGTGGTTTAGCTTCACAGAGTGTCTTTTAAAAACAACACTTACCAATGAAGCTAAGAGCGAGAGGGAAAAAAGTATTTATTTTGAACTCTGGACCAGAGCATTAAGGTCCTGTTCTGCAGACCTGTGGTGGCGGTATTATGATGTGGGGTTTCTTCATTTTTCAGGTCAAGTCTATGTATAAAATTGCTGAAATGATGCCGCTGTGAATGCAATCAAAGCACCAGCGTGTGCGCCTGTTTTTCTGTCAGAATTATTCCGTCATCTTGTCTAACATGTTATCTTCATTGGTTTCAGGAGCAGGTTTGTGTGTTTTTCTTCTGAGGGGAGGGAGGACATGTCTCAGAAAGAAAAAGCCCCAGCTTCCTCCCTCGTGGCCCTTCATTCAGATTCACATAAACTGAGCATCCTGAGCAAATTTGACCACCTGCGGAAAAGAGACCTGCTCTGCGACGTCACTCTCGTCGTGGACGATGTGCACTTCAAGGCGCACAAAGCCCTGCTGGCAGCCAGCAGCGACTACTTCTCCGCCATGTTCACGGCGGACGATGGGATCCGTCGGTCCACCCACCGGCTGGACGGCATGGCGGCGGGGACGTTCGCTCGCCGTCCTGGAGTTCGTCTACAGCGCTCGGGTGTCGGTGGAGGAGGGCGCCACGGGGTCAGCTGCTGGCCGCCGCCCACCTGATGGGGGTCAGGGAGCTCGTCAAGGTGCTCACCGAACTCTCCGGCCCCGCGGCGGAGGTCAGAGGTGACGACGTGAGAGCGGATCCCTCGAAACGCAAACGCGGGAGACCAAGGAAGGGCGCGAGTCCAAAGAAAGGCTCGGAGGGGCCGCGGGCCGGAGACGACGGGGGAACGGAGACGCCGCCTCCCGCAGACCAAGCAGAGTTCAGCCCCGGAGCTGAGCTGAGACGTCACAGCAAACGCAGAGTCAGGCCACCGGTGAAGTACAAGGGCTACAAGGTCGGCGTTGACGCGGCGGGGAGCAAAGAGCCGGGCAAGAGGGGCTGCAAGAGGAAGTACCCCAACACCGAGGCGCGATGTGAGGACTGTGGAAAGGTCTTCAAGCACCACCTGTTCTTAAAGATTCACCAACGGACCCACACCGGTAATACCAGTTGTAATTTAAGTAGGGCTGGGCAAGTTAAGCGGGTTATTATCACGTTAACTCGTTAATTTATGAATGCCAACATTTATTTTATCGCACGATAACGCATGTTGCTTACATGCTTTTGTTTCGAAAGTCTTTTACTGGCTGCTGCGGAACCGGAAGAGAATTAGCAGGTAAACATGCGGAAAAGCTAAAACAGACATGGAGAGCGGTAAAAATCAGTGAACTTTACAGTTCGGGTAGCAACTCAGGTAGCAATATTAACAATTCTGTCTAAAAAAAATTCTGGACTGCATCAAAACTTTTAAACCCCTTTGTTCAAGACGATCGCGTCATTCCCTCCATGTTACATCAGATCTGCTCCATGTGTTCACTGTCCTGCTGTTACTGCAGTGTGGCTCCATCTAGTAGCACAGATGTGTAACGACAACAGAAAGTCTATTCCTTTGATTATAAAACGACCCCCATTTTTGAGAATATGACTTCTAGATTAAAATATCGTCCTTATATTTGGGCCAATACGGTAGTTTGATCAAGGACTTTCAACAGCAGATGGGTGTCCTGCAATGCTGGAAATGAGCGTCAGAAGATTCTGGGCTCGTCATGATCTGACAAGAAGACGCAGAGCTGGAGAGGCTTTGGTTCATCTATATATGAGCTGAGTTTTCATTCACATTTCCACAATATTGCAAATATTATAGTATGTGATTCCAGCGCCGCCATGCTACCATGAACTGCTGCACAAAGACATTTCAGGGTTCACGTAAACCGGACAATTAGATATTAAAAACAAATTCAGTCCCGTGGCCTGTTTTCTAAAATAAAAATATAAAAAAGAAAGCATTTAAAAAACAAATTTTTTTGTGTGTTAGTTTAAAAAAATGAAAAACAATTTTTTTTTTTAAATTTTTGATTGACAATTGAAAATGAAAAATAAAACAAATGATACACAGATAATTACCGATTGATAAAGTTACAGAACTTTAACATGGACATTTAAGATGGATATTTTCATTTTAAAGTTCTCCTAGACGGAGGATTCAACAAAAACAAGGTTATTTGTAACAACTGTCCAGTTGAACTCCCCGTTAAAAAGTTTCTGCTGTTACCTCAGAAATGACCTGTTTTAATGTTCTGATTGTGGCTCAGGATTTTGTTGGTAGACCTTTTTTTTTTTTTTATAAAAACAAGATGACATTAATGCTCTTGCAGTTTCAATAAGCTTTATTTTATTTTACATTTTTTTAAGATGATATTTACACTAAATATGTGTTACTGACAAAGTGCTGATGTTTAAAGTGTTCATAGTTCATATGGCAGCAGAACATTTAAATAAAAGCGACCTTTACACTTCTTTTGAATTCATTATTTCATTTTGCGTATACAATGCGATTAATCAGGGAAATCATGCGATTAATCGCGATTAAAAATTTTAATCGTTGCCCAGCCCTACATTTAAGACATCTTCAAAAGGTAGCAGCCACACAGATTTCTGCCTGGCGGAGCTTTATCACTTCCATCACAGACGACTGAACACCCCGCTGCCTCTCTTGTCCCCCCCCCCCCCCCCCCCCCCCCCCAGGAGAGAAGCCCTTCCACTGCCTGGTCTGTGGGAAGAGTTTTACCCAGAAGCACACTCTGCTGGCTCACCAGCGCATCCACACGGGAGAGAAGCCGTTCGTCTGCACCGTCTGCTCCAAAGCACTTTCCACCAAGCACTCCCTGCAGGAGCACATGAACCTCCACGGGGGTGAGATCCCACGCAGTCCAGCTCTGAAGCTACGACCCCGTTTGTTAGTCCAGAGACGTGTTTTTGAGTTTTTTACTGTCTTCTACTGTCTTCCTCGTGTCCTCAGAGGAGAAATCTTTTGATTGCGATAAATGCGGGAAAGACCTTCTCTCAGAAGAAGCAGCTTAAAAGTCACTACAGAGTTCATACAGGTGAGAAACAGCAGTCTGATGATCCCCCCCGATTTTAAAAACACATTCATGCAATTAGTTTTTTTTTTTTTTTTCTTTACTTCGAAGGTAAATCGTTTACCAGAATGCGATCTGTGTCATCACAAGTTTATGGATGCGGCTCAGCTGAAGAAGCACCTCAGAACTCACACAGGTAAAACCCGACGGAAGCCGTCGGTGCGACGCGCTGCAGCGGTGATGATGCTCGCGAGTGACGCTCGTCTGTTTGTGTTTGTTTTTTTTTCAACAGGCGAGAAGCCGTTCACTTGTGAGATTTGTGGAAAGTGTTTCACGGCCAAGAGCACGCTGCAGACCCACATCAGAATCCACAGGTGAGGGTGACGTCTGAACCGTACGGAACTCTGGGAGCGCCAGGAAAAAAAGAAATGATTAGATCTGTTAAAGAAAGAAAATATGTGTGCAAAACGTGCACTGAAGGTTGAATGTGTTGGAAGCGAAAAGAAATACGACCTTCTTACGCCATATTAGCAGAACCTTCTTATATTTCTGTTGCATCAAGGCCTGAAAGGCGTGGCTCCACCCCTGCGATTGTAGATCAACTGTGAACCAGACAGGAAATTAAGTTGCATCTTACACAAGTTAGAATCCCTGAAGGCTCAGCGGCAGGACGCCCACGACCACGTTGGAGGTCCGGGTTCGATTGCTGGTCGCCTCGGGAAGAGTAAAACTGAAATCTGCTTGTTAGAAAGACTTTTTATTTCTCTTTTAAATGTTGTTATTTGTCAGGAACATGCGTTTTTGAGACGAGCAGCAGAGCTGAGGATGTGGGTTGCACCCATGAAAGATTTGCCGATTTTTTTTTTGGCTGCTGTTCGGCAAAACCAAGCTGAGGCATCACTTAACTGAGCCCTGGTAGCATCTGCAAACTAAAGGCCATGTCCTCTATAGCGGGGGATATCAGAGATGAGCCAAGAAGACCGTTTCCTCATCCTGTCCGCTCTGTAGGAACCGTAGACTCGGGATGGAAATCTGCATCCCCACGACGATACGATATGCATCTCTATATGTACGATACGATACACTAACGATTCACGTGAAGCATCTACCAATTCAGGACGATACGATTTTTCTTCCTACCATGATGCAATAACAATGTAAATCTGTGCAAATTCAACTGAACATTATTGTTCCTTCAAGAACATAATCAGTATCACACTTACCATTAATAAGAAGCTTGTAACAAATGAAGACAGATCACTAACAGTAGGCTACTTAAGCAGTGAGGAGGTGTAAAAAAGTAGGACTATTTCACAAACGGGGACAGAGGTCTAACAGTAGAGGAGCTCAGCCTTCAAAGCTGTCAGGAATCAGGACTTGTCATTAACAATTTAGACTAAACAGATAAAGAGTCAGGAGCACTTTCACAAGGCTGCCCCAGCAGTGGAGCCAGTGGATTATTAACAGGTCTGTCATAACTACAGATATAGAAAAATACAGATTAGACCTACATAAATAACACCAGCCTCCCCATTATCAGAACAGAAGACTTCAGACAAATGTGTTTTTTTAAGTTTTTTTTTTTTTTTTTTTTTTTTACTGAAAGCGATGGCTTTAGTTATTACCTTGGCGGAGGCAGTTTCCGCCTGGTTGTTGTGTGTTGTTAGCGCCGCTGGAGCTACTAGTAGCATGAGGTGGATACAATGCATGATATGGCTCAGTAAACTATGAATTTGTTGTTTGTCGTCTGCTATGTTAACCATAATTATGGAAGCGAATTGAATGAAAATAATTGTAAATATATATATCTATATATATATATATATCTCTATATATATATATATATATATATATATATATATATATATATATATATATATCTATATATATATATATATATATATATATATTCTATATAATTCAATATATATTAAAAATTCAAATTAATTCAGATTTATTTGTATAGCGTCTGTTACAATGACAATTGTCTCTACGGGCTTTACAGAGACCCAGATCATGACCCCCGAGCAAATATCATAATTATAATATTAAATCCAATCAATGATAATGGCAAGTAAAAAACTCCCACATAGGGAGAAAAAAACCTTTAAGCCAAACAGTGGCAAGGAAAAAGTGTTGGAAGCCCAGTTTTTTAATCTTTTTTAATCATAAAATGCCCATCCCTACCGTAGACAGTCTTTCTGCAGGTCTGCCGTATGACATGCCTGCATGCAGCTAATCTCTGGTCTGATCGGGCTGCCATGACGACTACAGAATAGACTTTAGTTTATTCTGAGATGCTTTTTGTTCACCAGCTAACCCAGTGCCGTTTCTTCTATATGGTCAGAGGTTTATTAAGAATGGCGCTTTCATGGAAGTATGTGATTGTTTTTTTTTTAATCTGCTTCAACAGAGGAGAGAAACCCTTCGACTGCAACATCTGCAACAAGTCGTTCTCGGACCCCAGCGCGAGAAGACGACACATCGCCTCCCACTCGGGGAGGAAACCCTTCACCTGCTCCTTCTGCAGCCTCTCCTTCACCCGGCTGGACAACCTGAAAACTCACTCCAAGTCCCACAACAAGGAGCAAGCTGCCCCGACAGATGCGGCGGCGGCCGGCGGGCTCCTCGGCAGAGCCGCCGCGGGAGGAGGCGCGCGGCGGCGTCCTGCAGCTGCAGCAGTACCAGCCCCCCCTGGGCTCCGAGCAGGAGATCCAGCTGGTGGTGACGGAGGGCGTGGGCGACATTAGCTTCGTGGCAGGTCAGGAGTTTGCCGCAGACGGAGAGGCGGCACCGCCGGCCCCGTCCAGGCTCGCGCTCCTCGCCCAGCCTCAAGGACACGTGCAGAACATGGCCCTGGTGTCTCCGGGCGACACGGCGGCCCAGACCCCCCAGATCCACTCCATCAGCATGCTGGAGAGCCAGCTGGCCCAGCAGCCGGAGCAGATGCACATCATCACGCTGAGCAAAGAAGCCATCGAGCACCTGCAGGCCCACCACGGGCCCCCGCACCCGCTTCAGCGCCCCGCCCAGCAGCTGCAGGTGATGCACCAGCCCCTGCAGCAGCTGGCCGTCGGCCCGGAGGGCTCGCGGGCCCCGGCGGGCCGGGAGCAGCACGGCCAGGCCATTCACGTGAGCAGCCAGAGCGGCCAGCCCATCTCCATCAGCCAGACCAGCGAGCAGATCTCCGGGCACCACATCCAGGGCCAGACGTTCCAGATCCAGGCCGGGACCGTCTCGTACCTGTACACCACCGGGCTGCAGCAGGACAGCTGAGCGCTCCGAGCAGAAACCCAGGAGGAGCCGAGTCCAGACTGACCCAACTGCTGCCGTGCAGTTAAAGATCAGATCACAATCAAAGGATGTGATTGTAAATATGCCAGAATCATAATTTGTGGTTTTATTTTTACCTGTAACTTTTTTTTATATATATATATATATACTTTTTAACACTTTGTTTCTGTTGGAGAAAAACTTTCAGTCGAGGTCTTTTATCAGTGTAAACGCAATGCAGTCTGGGTCATGGCGAAGGACCACCCACAGATCGGCATTCTTGCCTCAACGTGCGAAACAGCAGGCAGGAGCCTTAACAACCGACAAAACACTTAACGATGTCATGAACCCGTCTGCCTTGCTCTGATTTAGTTCTTCTTCCTTTAATTTCAGTCCTCCGAAGCCTTTCTTCATCTTCCTTTATTATGTACGGTTCATCTGGGAGCATCCACGCTTCATCACAGGCTGCCACTCAAGAAGCATGTTAATGCCAGGTGTGATCGGATCAGTCGGGACAGATTTTAAGGTGCAAAAAGATTCAGTTTCTCTCTTTCTAAATGGTTATTGTAATGACAGGAACTTGAGGCAGACACGCTTGGACTCGAACCTGGCAGCGTGTTGACGGGAGTCACTGGGCTCCACCACCAGTTGAGGATCCAGCATCCCAGCAGTTTAGCTTCAAATAGGTTGATTACCTCCAAGTGCTCACGTTAATTTCCATTTTGCCAACGAACGCCTATTCTGTTCCCAATCATGAGCTGCTTTGATTCGTGTCCTTTAGGTCCCTGACAGGAGTATAAACTCCTCACCATCTAATTATAGTTGTGGAGCTGTTTGAGCGCTGGAACGGTCCTTTAAATGGGATTCCTGAACATCCAGCAGGGGGCGACAGTGCTTGCTTGTGAAATGAAAGAAAAATGACCTCAGCTCACTCAAATATTCCCTCAATAAACGTCGTCTTAATCAGTGTTGTCTCAGTCGTTTCAAGTCTTCTTCATGACAGAACATTGCTTTTTTTTAAATCATGACTTAATTTTGAATAAAATACACAAAAGCACGATCTGCTTTAGGGCTGAACTCAGAGCTTCTGTGGCAGGTGACTGTTACTGGTGCTTTAAAACAGTGACTTTGAGGTCACGGGCCACCATGGAGCTTTTTATTTTATGACATCATCTTCATCAAAAGGTCACGTGAAGGTCGACATCAGTCAGCAACTGCAAAGACGACGCTTTGGTTGAAACCTTTAAATGTAAACGCTCCTCGCGGCGGGAACATCCGATCAGCTGCCGCGTCCAAGGTCAGGAGTGGCGGGAGAGGAGAACATCCCGCCAGCTCGCTGCTGCCGGTTCGGCGTCTCCCGCCCGCCCTGGCTCTCTGGCATCTTGGCTGCGTGGTGAAGTCCTGCGGTGTCGTGCGGTCTGTGAAGCTGCCAAACTGCAGGGCCGACAGCTGGTGCTGCCGATGCGTCCGAGCGGACCTGATACAGAAATAAACTAGAGGCCGAGCCGTATGACGGCTTCACGTTCCCCCTTGAACCGCTTAAACAGCGTGAAATGTGCATTTGTTGATACATTTGACCCGCCTGTCGCCCTGTGGCGGCGTTCAGGCCGCAGGTCTGTGGGTGTCCTACCTGCTGAGGGACTTCAAACGCTTCATCTGCTCACTGACGGCGGCCGATGAGTCCCGCGGTGTCCAGGTCCAAACAGAAATGTCAGAAATCAGAAGCAAATGGACAAACGGCAGAGTTGCTCCGTCATGTTTTCCTGGAGCTGCCTTCATGCCGTCCGTGAGCTCATCTGTAGTTTGTCCAACATCTGGTCCAGCTGTGCACCTGTAGCTGGTTGGTGCAGCGGTGGCGCCTTTAGGACAGAAAACCAGGGCACCTCGGGTCAGTGTCGAGAGCTGGAAGATCATCGAGGAGGAACAGGAACAAAGATAACCTCAACTCCTCTCCAGTCTCCACCCCTCACAGCGCGTAAGAACCAACATCTGGCCCTCACAGCGTGTAAGAACCAACATCTGGCCCTCACAGCGTGTAAGAACCAACATCTGGCCCTCACAGCGTGTAAGAACCAACATCTGGCCCTCACAGCATGTAAGAATCAACATCTGGCCCTCACAGCGCGTAAGAATCAACATCTGGCCCTCACAGCGCGTAAGAACCAACATCTGGCCCTCATAGCGTGTAAGAACCAACATCTGGCCCTCATAGCGAGTAAGAACCAACGTCTGGCCCTCACAGCGCGTAAGAACCAACATCTGACCCTCACAGCGCGTGAGAACCAACATCTGGCCCTCACAGCGCGTGAGAACCAACATCTGGCCCTCACAGCGCGTGAGAACCAACATCTGGCCCTCACAGCGCGTAAGAACCAACATCCCGTAAGAACCAACATCTGGCCCTCATAGCACGTAAGAACCAACATCTGGCCCTCAGACTGTGTAAGAACCAACATCTGCCCCTCACAGCACGTAAGAACCAACATCTGGCCCTCATAGCACGTAAGAACCAGATCTGGCCCTCAGACTGTGTAAGAACCAACATCTGGCCCTCACAGCGCGTAAGAACCAACATCTGGCCCTCATAGCACGTAAGAACCAACATCTGGCCCTCAGACTGTGTAAGAACCAACATCTGGCCCTCACAGCACGTAAGAACCAACATCTGGCCCTCACAGCGCGTAAGAACCAACATCTGGCCCTCACAGCACGTAAGAACCAACATCTGGCCCCATAGCGCGTCGGAACCAACATCTGGCCCTCACCAAGAACCAACATCAGCGCGTAAGAACCAACATCTGGCCCTCACAGCCCGTAAGAACCAACATCTGGCCCTCACAGCACGTAAGAACCAACATCTGGCCCTCAGAGCGTGTAAAAACCAACATCTGGCCCTCACAGCGCGTAAGAACCAACATCTGGCCCTCGCAGCGCGTAAGAACCAACATCTGGCCCTCGCAGCGCGTAAGAACCAACATCTGGCCCTCGCAGCGTGTCGGAACCAACATCTGGCCCTCACAGCGCGTAAGAACCAACATCTGGCCCTCACAGCATGTAAGAACAAACATCTGGCTCCTGAGAGCAGTTGAAACTCACGTCTGGTCCAGTTTAGGCCCAGATGTGTCTAAACAGAGTTAAAACTGGAATCACCATCATTCAACTCGTTTTATTTATATTCATCTTGTGTTTTTTATTTAGCAGCTGGCTTTGAAACATAAAACACACATTGAGGACATTTAATGATTTTTTTTGTTGTTTTTTTTTGTAATTACGTACATTTTTTTCGCCACCCGTTGCAGCTGACAGCTCTCTGTCAGTAGCAACTGACACCGTTGCAACTGACAGCTCTCGTATTTGTCCGTTTAGACTCGTGCAGGTTTTTCGTCTTGGAAACTGCTGCCGCACTGGTAACGACTCCAGGTCTTCTTCTGGTTTTCTTCTGGACCACCGTGCACGTCTGCCCCTCGTTATCACGCCGCAGCAGCATAGACGTCACCAGTCGTGGTGTCGTTGCTCAGTTCGTCACCAGCTGCCAGGATCTTTGAGACTCTCGCTGTTTGATGCCCAAAAACTAGTGAAAACAGGACCCGGGTTGAAAAAGTAAAAATAAAACCACTAACATCCTCCGAGACCGGGGATGTGTTTGCCAGAGGTTCCACACGTGTCGGAGGCTTCGAGTTTATACAACACACATGCTGCATCCTGGACCAAGATAATTAGCTGTTGGAGCTTTCAAACTATTGTGCAAAAGTTTTAATCAGAATCATCTGATCAACATCAGACAAACAATATACAGCTTTTGTCATCTTATTTCACAAAAAATAAAAAATAATAATAATAATGTGGGCAATACTAAGTACCCAATGAGTGAGTAGCTACTCCATCCAGCTGAAGCAGTAATAAAATCTGGGATATACTGGTCACATGTTATACCAGAGGTGTCCACTTGGGGGCAGAATGCAGGCTCAGAGTCAAAAACACAACCAAGACACACAGAGGAAGTTATTCTTTTGCTTTTGTTCGCTCACAGCCTCATATAACACCACCAGCATCACTGGAGCCGTTCTGGTAGACGACTTGTCTTGTTTTTTATGGCGCGGGATCGGGGCCAAAATTAAGACTATTGCGCAGCCGGCGGTGTCTACATCCTTGTCGCAGGAGGCTATGTCCAATCCGAAACCGGCTATTGATCTGATCACTGATAGGCCTGCATCAACAACTGAGTGGCCGGCGCCGGCAACTGAGCAGGCGACTAGTCACGTTACTTGGTCGGTAACCTTCGTGTCGAACCCAGCAACTCATTGGATCGCCTACTGTCGCTGACGTGCGTTATCATTGGAGAGGCTAACGACTAGCATGCCTAGGTTGGTCACCCACCGGATTGTCTAATCCCTCTGTTATCCATTAGCATGGATAGGCTGGCGTTAGCATTGGAGAGGCTGGCGACTAGCATTCCGAGGCTAGTCACCCACCGGATTGTCTACTCCCTTTGTTATCCATTAGCATGGATAGGCTGGCGTTAGCATTGGAGAGGCTGGCGACTAGCATTCCTAACTGCGGTCAAGCCAGCCGTCTCTCCTTTTTGCGAAGTCAAGGGAGCCGCTCCAACATTTCAAGTGCTCATGTGTTACAGGCTTTACGGTAAATGGACGGCTGCGGGTGAGAAAGTCAGCGCTAGGAGGCCACAGCGTGTATTATATATTATATGTATGTATTATGTATGTGAGTTATTGAAAGGCGTGTAAGTGTGATCTTTACTAGTTTTGAATCATTATGTCACATGACCTAGAGGCTATTGAAATAAATTGATGATTAGGAATGTTTAAATGGAATAAAAAGAGGTGTATCTCAACCAGCCAGTGTAGTACTGTGATCATGCACTGATTTTGAGTCATTAGGTCACATGACCTGGAAGCTATTGAGCTAAAATGCTAATATTTATTTTAAAAAATTAACATAAAATATTAGAAATGTTAAAATAGAATAAAAAGAGGTGTATCTCAACCAGCCAGTGTAGTACTGTGATCCTGCACTGATTTTGAGTCATTAGGTCACATGATACACCTCTTTTTATTCCACTTTAACATTTCTGAGATTTTATAATAATTTTTTACAGTAAATATTAGCATTTTAGCTCAGTGCAGGATCACAGTACTCCCCTGGCTGGTTGAGATACACCTCTTTTTATTCTTTTTTTAACATTTCTAATATTTTATGTTTAATTTTTTTACAGTAAATATTAGCATTTTAGGTCAATAGCTTCCAGGTCATGTGACCTAATGACTCAAAATCAGTGCATGATCATAGTATGAAACTGTTTGGTTGAGATCACCTTTTTTTATTCCACTTTAACATTTCTTTATTTCATATGAATTTTTGAATGCAAATACTAGCATTTTAGGTCAATAGCTTCCAGGTCATGTGACCTAATGACTCAAAATCAGTGCATGATCATAGTATGAAACTGTTTGGTTGAGATACACCTTTTTTTATTCCACTTTAACATTTCTTATATTTCATATGAATTTTTGAATGCAAATATTAGCATTTTAGCTCATAGCTTCCAGGTCATGTGACCTAATGACTCAAAATCAGTGCATGATCACAGTACTACATGGCTGGTTGAGATACACTCTTTTTATTCCATTTAAACATTCCTAATCATCAATTTATTTCAATAGCCTCTAGGTCATGTGACATAATGATTCAAAACTAGTAAAGATCACACTTACACGCCTTTCAATAACTCACATTTTATTTTGAAAACCGGATATTAATACACGCTGTGGCCTCCTAGCGCTGACTTTCTCACCCGCAGCCGTCCATTTACCGTAAAGCCTGTAACACATGAGCACTTGAAATGTTGGAGCGGCTCGCTTGACTTCGCAAAAAGGAGAGACGGCTGGCTTGACCGCAGTTAGGAATGCTAGTCGCCAGCCTCTCCAATGCTAACGCCAGCCTATCCATGCTAATGGATAACAAAGGGAGTAGACAATCCGGTGGGTGACTAGCCTCGGAATGCTAGTCGCCAGCCTCTCCAATGCTAACGCCAGCCTATCCATGCTAATGGATAACAGAGGGAGTAGACAATCCGGTGGGTGACCAGCCTAGGCATGCTAGTCGTTAGCCTCTCCAATGATAACGCACGTCAGCGACAGTAGGCGATCCAATGAGTTGCTGGGTTCGACACGAAGGTTACCGACCAAGTAACGTGACTAGTCGCCTGCTCAGTTGCCGGCGCCGGCCACTCAGTTGTTGATGCAGGCCTATCAGTGATCAGATCAATAGCCGGTTTCGGATTGGACATAGCCTCCTGCGACAAGGATGTAGACACCGCCGGCTGCGCAATAGTCTTAATTTTGGCCCCGATCCCGCGCCATAGTTTTTTACCGACACGGGAAACTGACGGGAGGCGTCGACGGTATGTTTTATGTCGCCGTAGTTCAACACAACCGAAGACACCCACAGCAACGCTGTGACTGCAGAGGAGCTTCGCGGCGGCTCAACTGCCGCAAAGAACTTCACGGATGAACATTGCATCTCACGTGCGCGCCGCGCATTTTTTCGAGGATGTGCTTAAGACCTCGTTATGCTCCTCTGACTCCGTGCTACGTAACTCACACAGTCAGACTGACGGAGACGTGGAGCTTTTCCCGGAAGTCTTTCTCCGACGGTTTCTGACTTCTGACGGAGCAGCAACTATAATATAATTAAAGTATGGTGCCTGTGTCACTTTGGGAAACCGGAATAGTGATTCCGGAAATGAAGTAGCTAGCGGGCCATCAGTGGGGTCTTGAGACCCAAAAGCTGGGAGGGTCTCCGTCACCCATTGGAGAGAGCTTGTGACGTCAGAGATGGCATACGGAAAACTATAAATTAACATCTATGAACATCAAGTATTCCCTTTACTGTCCAACTTTATCAGTCTCTCACGTCGTCGACGGGTTGTTTTGGCCCCGTCCTTCTTCACGGCGTCGCTCCAGTTCGTTGAGGTTTATGGAGGTTCACCTTTGCTCGGACCAGAACACCATCGTTGTCTTGTTTTTCAGCCAGTCTGATCTGGTTTTGATGGAAGTTCTCCACATCCTTGCAGGTTAGGGGCTTGTTCCACAAGTCTCATGATTCAGTCGTGCCTCCGGGTTATTACGTCTCCTTGTCGTGGACTCTGTCGGGTCTGAGATGCATCTCTCCGAGTCTCACACCGTCTGACCTTCGGGCAAACTTGCGAGGACGTCGTCTCCCGTGAAGATGAGCAACTGTCTTTGAACGCTCTCCAATTCTGAAACATCTTTCTCCAGGTCGTTCGGAAACGCTTCCATGTTTCTGCCCAGATCGATGTGCAGGAGCGACCGCCTCTCTCAGACCACCGCTTATGTCTTTCCCTCTCTGCATTGTGTTAAGACATGCAAACTGCCAAACACATCTGCTTTTATAAAGGGAGTCTGCACACCCGCTGATGACGTAACTCACCCTCCTAAAGCTGATGGGAGCAGCGGGGGGGGGGGTGCTTAGTGTTGCACGAATAAGTCTTCTTTTCTTCAGTTTATCTGAAGGTGATAAAAGACAGTTTTGAGACCGTAACCAACCTGAGTTTCTGCGACGGCCATCCACCGTCTGCTTCTCCTCAACCGAGGAGGAACTGAACACGTCTTCAACCTGGAGGTGGAAACTGATGTCAGATAGGAGGAGGGGAAAAAAAAAAGCTGATTTGTTGCAGCGCCTCCATGGAGACCCCCCTCTTTTGTCTCCTGCCCTTCACATTTACTCAGAAACGGCATCTGAGCTGCAGAGGGCTCCAACGTTTAACGCTAGTCGCTCTTTCAGGAGGGAGAGAAGGCCGCCGCTGTCGCCGCCGCCGCCTGGCTCCTCATGTGCTGAGAGCAAACGGCAGCCCGCTGTAATAATGATAATAACACTAAAAATGTCAAATCTGACTCTCTGCATCCGTTTCTCAGACACCTGCCCCGCCGTTCAAAACCCTCTCCTCATTCCCAGCGTGTCCGTTCCTCCTGGATACAGCGTCTGATTGGTTCCCAGCTCGTGATGCCGTCGTCCAATAGCAAATCACCTTCACGGTGCCCTGCTGAGTCAAATCTGCAGCTGTGCAGTTCCTCCAGGGATACAACGAAGGAAAGGTGCATCAAAAAACTCCACATTTATTCTTTTTTTTTTTTTTTTTTTTTTACTAGTTTTAAAGCTTTTTCTTTTCTTTTTTTTTTTTTTACATGCACCACCTCTGATCAACCTGCCCCCCCCCACCGTGAGAGCAACAGATAAAAACGTGCATGTTGATTTGAGAAATTCAGTCAAAATGTCGTCACCCAGAAGAAGAAATCATACGAAGAAGCGCTTTCATGTGGAATTTAATCTTTATTTCATCAGGAGTTAAGCAAATGGGACTCGGGGGTTTGAAAATGTGCAAAATTTAGACGTCGTCATCAGCTTTAAATGCACCAAAGACATCATTTGTCACCAATTATGATGTTAAACGGGCTGATTTGGAAAAAAGAAAAAAAAAAAACATCAGAAGAAAGTGCCTTTACATATGCAGGGAGGGGCTGAGGGATCATTTTAAATAAATACACTAAATTTAAATGGTTAAATTTAGCAAAAAGGACATTTCTTTCCAGTTATATTTATACATATATAAAAAAATGTAAACAAACAAAAAAAATCATTTTCAGTCACCAACACTGGCTCTTTATACTGACACACCGTCTCATCTACTTTATTCAAATGCAGAAACCGCCGGGCGATATTTAAAACACTGTGGCTGCCCACTGACGCAACAGCAAATAAAATGGCTCTAAAACACAGCGCCCCCTTCTGTCGGGGTGGAGCACCTGCCGTCCCCGTCAGCTTCAGGTTTTATAGCACCAAGAACTCCAACAAAACGCTGCAGGCGGATGGGGGGGGGGACCGTCTGAATCTGAGCCGTCCGGCGGGACCCGGATCGGGTCCTCGGTTCCGTGACGAAGTGGAGATGAGGACGTGAGACGGTGGACGGGGACCTGCAGCGGAAATGTCGTGGTATCGACGCTCCAGTGGACAAGAGTTCACAGTAATGTCACGAGAAAACCACAGGGTGAGACTTGCTTTAAGAAAAAGGAAGAAAACAAAAAAAAATTCCCACAGAATGTTGATCACATTTTAACCTCTACGGTGCATGAACGGTGGGGGGGGGGCATCATCAAGCATCCTCCACGTTAGCGCGCTAAAGGTTGACGTCCTCTGCAGCTTTCCTCTCTGTAAACAGGCCGCCGGCCGCCGGCGGGCCGGCCGGCTGGTTTGGCAAAAAAACGTGGGTTTGTGGGTACGAAAGTGGGCGAAGGAGCAGAGGACGCAGCGTCGCGCGTCACTCTGTGATGTGAGCAACTCCCTGAGACTAACGTGAGTCGACACGAGACGTCCTGGACTCCGAGTCAGTGCTCCTGTTCCTCAAGTCCAGGAATTGATCTTTTTTTTTTTTTCTTTTCTTCACTGCGAAGACACCACCGAGTGTCTCAGACACTTAAAAAGCGGTACCGAACTCAACGCCTCACATTAAAAAATAATGGAAGAAAATACTACATGAATACACTTTTCAGAACACTTAACCCAAATTTACATTTTCTCCACTTATTTTTTTTTTCTCTTTTCCCATACGTGTGTTTTAAATTTGCGCCGAGCTCCGACTGCTCCTCAGCTCGGCACCCAGCTCTGAGGGGACGTCTGTTTGGAGCCGGAGAAGCTTCCTGAATTCCTGTTCTGGGCGGAGGCGACGCGAGCGTCAAAGCTCAGGTCCAGGCAGTCGGCGTCCATCAGCTCGTTGCGGATGATGGAGTCCATGTCGCAGTCCAGGCCGTCGTTGAACACGTCCAGGTCCAGGTCGGCGGGCAGCTGCATAGAGGCGTTCTTACCGGGCGACTTCAGGTGCGGCTGCTTGGCGGCCGGGTGTCCGGCGTCGTTGTCGGCGGTTGACAAGCCAGCTTGCCAACCAGGCACTGGAGGGCTTTGGGCCGGGCCCGCCGCGCCGCCGTGGTTCGCCAGCATGTGGTCTTTGCGGAGCAGCATGGCGTTCCGGCGCGAGTTCTGCAGGGCGACGGCGGTGCTGGCCTGCGACATCAGGGGGTCGGACTGGGTGAGCATGACGTTGTTGTGGCTGTGGGAGTCCAGGTTCAGCAGGTCCTGCAGGGTCTGGTGGTCGCTGAAGTGGGAGAGGGAGGTGAAGGTGGTCTGCTTGTTCTCCTGGATGGTCTGCATGGGCGACTGCCGCAGGCTCGTGATGGACGGCGGGCTGAAGAGCGGATTCGGCCCGTAGCTGCCAGACGGGCTGCCGAGGCTGCTACCGGAGCAGCTGAAGGTGAACACCGAGCTCCCCTGACCGTTGGCGGCGCCGTCTTCCTCTCCGGGAGGAGGCTGCTGAGACGCCGTCAGGCTGATGTTGTCCAGCAGGTCGTCCATCAGGTTGTCCGACAGCCCGTCGTTGAGGTTCATGGTGCCCGCCAGGTCCGAGAGCCCCGTGGGTCCCGTGGACGGGGACATGCTGCTGGGGCTGGAGTACAGCATGGGCGAGAGGGGCGAGTCGTCGTCGGGCACCTCGTCCAGCTCCAGGTTGGCGAGGATCGGCGACAGGCGGCCGCTGAGCGTGCTGGCGTTGGAATTGGTCCGGGAGCGGAAGTCCGTCCAGGCGTCCAGCTCGTCGCTGCTGCGGGAGGTGGGACTCCCCGTCCACTTGGAGAGGCTGGAGGAGCTCTCGGAGCTGCCGTCCTGGGCGGCCTGCAGCGACGCCTTCTTCTTGGTGGCTCGTCCTCGAGCCCCCTTGATGTACTTACTGTTGTCCATGGAGACGGCCCGTCGGCGAGGAGCTTTGCCCCCTTTCCCACCTTCTGGGTTGACCATCCACCAGGAGCTTTTCCCTGTTCCTTCATTCTGGACTTTCACAAAGCGACTATGGAGGGACAGATTGTGTCGGATGGAATTCTGAAAGGAGAAAAAAAAATCAATGTGAATATTTTAGGGCTGGGCAAGTTAACGTGTTAACTCATTAATTTATTAACGCGAACATCTATTTTATAGCAGATTAACACGTTGCTCACACACTTTTGTTTTGAAAAGTCTGTTACTGGCTGCTGCGGAACCGGAAGAGAATTGGGAGAAAACATGCGAAAGCTAAAACAGGCATGGAGAACATTAAAAATCCATGTTCTTTAAAGTTCGGGTAGCAACTCAGGTAGCAATATTAACAATTCTGTTTAAAAACAAAAATTCTGGACTGCAATAAAACTTTTGCGTCATTCCTCCATGTTACATCAGATCTGCTCCATGTGTTCACTGTCCTGCTGTTCTCTTACTGGTTACTTCAGTGCGGCTCCATCTAGTGGCACAGATGTGTAATGACAACAGAAAGTCCAGTCCTCGACTATAAAACAAATTCCGTTCTGTGGCCCGTTTTTTCATTTCGTATTTTTAATCCAAGTCTAAAATATATATATATATAATATAAAAAACAGGCAGTTTTTCAATTTTTTTGTGTTAGATTTAAAAACGAAAAATGTAATAAAATGTCACTTTTTAATTTTTTAAATTTTTGATTGACAATTGAAAAATGAAAAGAATGAATGATACACGAATTGGTAAAGTTACTGAACTTTAACATGGACATTTTCATTTTAAAATTCTCCCAGATGGAGGATTCGACAAACAAGGTTATTTGTAACAACTGACAAGTTGAACTCCTCGTTTTCTGCTGTTACCTCATTAATGACCTGTTTAAACGTTCTGATTGTGCTGAGCCCCAATCATTTTGTTGGATTTTGTTTGTAGACTTTTTTTTTAAAATAAATGTATAAAAACAGGATGACATTAATGCCCTGGCAGTGGCAATAAGCTTTATTTTATTTTACATTTTTTAAGATGATATTTACACTAAATATGTGTTACTGACAAGTGCTGATGTTAAAAGTGTTTGAACAACAAATGTTATAGCACTTTAGTTCATATGGCAGCAGAACATTTAAATAAAAGTGTCCTTTACACACATTTTGCGTATACAATGCGATTAATCGTGATTAATCAGGGAAATAATGCAATTAATCGCAATTAAAAATTTGAATAGTTGCCCAGCCGTAGAATATTTATTTCCAACCTATTTCATTTGCAGTAATTTGAAAACGTCACACTGGAACACAGAGAACATTTCTAAAACCATTTCATGAAAAACACGAGCTCGCTTTAGACTTTAGCAACGTGTCTGAAAAGGATGTCGTGACACATGAAACAAAAGGAAAAGTGAGCGGAGCTAAAAGGAAACACCTGGAAGAACTAATGTGACAGGTCCGACCAGTGAAAAACCCGCATCTACAGACCGTGAAACCGTCTCAGAGTTCAGCACACTTGAATATCTCATCCTCCATAATAATCATCAAAAGATTCAGAGAATCTGAAGGAATCTCTGTGCGTATGGGACAAGGCCACAAATCAGTACTGAACGTCAGTGGTCTTTGGGGGCGGGAGGACTGTCTGAGGACTCCGTTGGACATGGCGTCCTTACAGCCGTGCAAAGAAGAAGCCAGCGCAACTTAACCCAGAAACACTGGTCCACAGGAGTGGATGCTTGTTTAAAAAAAGACAAAGCTCATTAACATTTAAATGCCTGAAAGACCACTGGAGATCACAGAAGAAGAAAACCCCTTCACAATAGCAACAAAAGCCACAGATACTCAGGAGAAGGTAGACATATCCCTGTCGACATCTTCAACCATTAAAACCTTTCTTTTTCTTGGAAGTCGTCAGCTTCTTCTTTCTCTTCACTTTGCATTTTCCCCTTCACAAGGAAACTTTTCAAAGATGTCTGTTTCTTACTCATTTTGCTAGCTGGGTTAAATTCTGGTGCTCAAGTGACCGAGATGTAACTGAGAGTCTGGTCATTTTTCAAAATAAAAGCTCATTCAAACTCATATAATAAATAAAACTGAAAAAAAATACTTTTTTCTTGCGCAGCCTGGTAACAATTGATCCACGGCCCGGTACGAAACGAGCAGTTCGCGTCAGGAGACCCAGCAACGTCCCACGACCGAATCTGTCCTCTTCCAGAGGAGCCGACCGAACGTTCTCAAAGCTCCGCTGAAGCGAAGGTTCCCACAGTTTCAACATCCGGGTACGTCACATTATAAACCTGTGTACGTGAAAGAGAGGAATGATTCTGTTTTGTCGGTTTCTTTATCTGGTTTTAAGGATTTGTGTCAAAACCTCATCAGGTTTTAATCATACTTAAGATTTTTCAAAATAAAAGCTCGTTCACACTCATAATAAATAAAACTTTTAAATAAAAAAAAAAAAAAAACTTCAGAAACCTCACTGACCCCGAGGCAAACATCTCAGGTGATGACCCGCTGAACCTCGCTGAGCCACGATGACTTCAAGGTAAATCTGCCCGAGATGTGGATAAATAAAGCTCGACTTAACAAATACAGGTAGCATGGTGACCGAGGTCAAAGGTCACGCATAAACAGATTCGCTTCTCCGATTCGCCGTCAGCGTTGTGTTCGTGCTAAAAACATAATCTCAACGGAGAGCAGAAAGCAGCGACGCAACGGGACGCATCGAACGTACCTTTTTCTTGACAGACTTCCTTATGAGCTGCTAAGCTTCTTGTACGTCTAAATGAAGCATTAGGTGACAATTTGAGCTAAACATCCCAAAGCTGCGTGAGGAGGCTTTGCTGAAACTAAACACTAAAACAAAGCAGAACAGCGGCTTCGAAGAGGGCTCCGCCGCCGCTCCTATCACTCTGACCCATTTCTGGCTGCTCGGAGAGGTTTAGAGGATTTCCCCGGAGATGCTCCCAAGCATGTGCAGAATTAAACAGCTGGAGCCCTCAGACCCAGCCTGACACGTCTCAGAAAACGGGGGGGGAGGAGAAACTCCGCAGTGATCCCCGCCGCCCAGAGGCGAACTTCACCGGGAGCGGGTCCAGGTTAACTCTCTCAAATGAAATCAACTCTCAGAGGATTAAACGGAGAAAGTGCAACCATGCGAGGTGCAGAGGCCGTCGGAGTCCTGTGAAAGCAGCTGTGACAGATGTTGATCAGAAACTGAGATCTCCTACAACAACGGACCACATGTGGCATGAGATGAAAAACTTTGGCATCTCGTTGCTGTTTTCATTTCCAAACACGCCCGCGTTATTGAGCTGAGGGGTATACTACGAAGCAAGTTCGACACAGCCAGGCTTTCTTTGGGTGAGCTGGCTTAACAAACCTGAAACTCTCCATCAGAGATAACCGGTACCACGACGGTAGTTATCAACTATCTTTGTTAACTGCGGCTTTCTGCTTTCTGCTCTGTGCGCGTTCACATAAAAGGGGGCGTTTGACGCGTCATTTGACGCCTATTCCGGATCAAATGGATATATATTTCAGTCAGGAGGAGCAGGTTTTAATAATGCAGGGCTATGAGGATTTCAAAGAAATCTTTACGGCCAAAAGCAACACTGTAGGTGTGAATAAAGCCAGAGAAGAGTGCTGGCAAAAAATTGCAGATTGTGTAAATTCGTAAGTTATATTTATTTCACCACTTAATGAACCTTAATTAATCTCCCTCCCTCTTTTAGAGCGCTTAAACTTTAAACTTAATGCAGCAGATTTAAACATTATGTAGGTCTGACTGTCCCATTATGAATGATAAATGAAAATCACTTTAGTTTTTTGCTAAATCTATGTGAAATTAATTTAAGATTTAATATTATCTGTGATACCAATATCCACTCACCGGCCACTTTAATAGGTACCCTATCACCCTGGGGAATCTTATGAATGAATCATATATTACAACATTTCACATGAAATTCCACGTCACACTGATTATCAATATAATGGACTATTAATTTATGTTACCTGCGATTTAGTAAAACGCATCTTTTATTTGAAGCGTGGGCAGATGGCCAGGGAATACTGCAAACATATTCAGCAGTTCAGTAAGAGCAAGTACAGTATTCCAGTATTCTGGCTCAGATTTTCTGCATCACCAACTGAATGCATGTAGGTTCCCGCGGCAAAGAAACACAAAGAAACGCACACCGTTTGCGCTACTGTGAGCGCACGGCTGCGTTTGGTGACGCTGCCAATATCTGGCTCTAGCAGATTACAAATGTAACGTATTCCCTCAGCTGGAAATCTAGCGTTCATAGAGAATATGGTCATGGGAAGCCAGCGGATCAGTCCGGTCTCTGAATACTCTCCCTCCATTGCACAATCCTGGCACTCAGGGATTGAGTGAAAGTGAAAGGGCGGCGCTTGTTTATAGCCGATTTTAGCCTAAACTCTGCACATAACCTGCTCCGGACCAGGTTAAGCTTGCAGAGTAAGTTACCATGGTGATCTAGCCAGGTTAAAAGAGAGCCACCTTCGTGGTACTGGAAATCCTGGCTTTAGACTCAACATACCTCGCTAACCCTCTAATCTCGCTTCGTAGTGCACCCCTCTGGAGTCAGTCTGCCGTTCAGAATCACTGAGTTGTTGTAAAATTGGAGGATTATCATTCAGAACTATCAGATCTGGGCCTTTTTTTTTTTTTCTTTCTAGCGTTTAAATGGGACGTGTGAACACATCTGAGCGTCTGACACAAATACCAAATCAAACGCTCCGACACAATACAACCTGCTCCGTTTGTTTCGGTCTAAAAACTTGCCAGTTGGTGAGCTGTTGATATTTGTGGGGAACTGTGACATCACAGGTCACAAGCAGTGTTATTCAGCCTCTACGTCCTTATCTCTGTCCATCATACTCTGTTTGCTGTAGCATGGAAGCGGGTAGCAACATCAGATGAGGATGATGGACAGATTTGATCAGAACGACTGCTGGTCGACCCGTTGACCCATTATTGGATTAACCGGGGCGGGTGGAGTCAGTTGCTACCAGTGTGGTGGTCCCAAAAAAAATAAATAAATTAGAGAAAAAATTTCAATCAACCTTCAGAAACCTGTGGATGACATCACAGGGGGTTTGTCCACTTCTTTTTATAGTGCAGGGACGAGGCCTGTCGCGCCCACTGACTGTGTAAAAAGAACTGGACAAACCCTCTGTGATGTCACCCACATGTTTATGAGGATCGGTACCTGCTCTACTGGCAGGAGCCGGCTCCATCCAACCCATTAATCCGAAAAAAAAACTAAAAGAGAAAATGGGAAAACGACCGTGACAGAGTTGGTAACATTAGTAGGTTAGCTCATGCTAACCTACTAACCTGCACTTCATGCTCATTCTACTTTTCATCTAACCCCGTTTTCGTTCTGCCGTCCCGGGACACACACACACTTTACCCATAAGGCCATACCATTACCCATAAGGCCACCTTCTTAAAGAGAACGCGCACAACATCCTGTGATGTTTCCGTGATTTTTTCAATTATATTATATATTTCTGAAAAATCCACAAATAACTAAAACTGCCGAACTTAAAGCGCGAATTGGCGAGGGATCACTGTATCACGTTTGACTGATGAGACGCAGTTTGGCGTCCTCCCAGAGGAGTTGGAGGTAGTCTGGAGGTCCGGGTATACATGCTCAGGTCCTGGATAAGCAGTGATGGAGTGATGGATAAAGAGGGTGCCATTGCGTTACACTAATTAAGAAACGACCTAAATTGACAGTGAAGTTGTCGATATGCAAATCTAACACGGATCTGAAGATCTGCATCCTCAACGTGACTCATGTACTGTGAGGTTGGTAATGTGCCTGTTTCCATTAGCTGTGCTGATCATTAGAAGAAGGTCACTGGCTGCTTGATGAAGAGAGCCAGAAGGAGGAGGAGGAGGAGGGAGGAGGAGGAGGAGGGCCGTCCAAATGTCACAGCAGTGCAGGTGTTAATGAAATGCAGCGGGAACATATCTAGAGAGTTCGAACGATAGAGCGATCGCTGCGTGAAAGTGGTTCACGTCTTCTCTTTTCATGTGCTCGTCCCTTAACAGGTGAGGACATTTGAGTTATTTAAGATGGATGCAAACGGATTTAACAGCAACTAACCAATGCCCACAAGGAACCAGATTTAGTTGGGTTTAAATACAGATCTGGAAACCCAAACTAACAGTTTCTACCAGCAGCGTAGGATGGCATGGACACTGGCGGCAGTTACAGCAGGAAGCATCGGGTCACGATCGCCATTTTCGAAACCACTGTATTCAGTAAAATCATGCTCTTAATACACGTCCTCAATGTGACTCAACGGATCTATTTTATGGTGGTTCTGACAAAGAAGCATCATGGGTCGGTTCAGTCCAACACCCGGTTGGCCCGTTAAAGCGCAACCGTTATTTTCACTTGATCCCAAAGAACATGAGCGCGTTTATGGATTTATTCAACGGGGGGCTGCTTCAGTCCATCAACTGGCCTAACACCTAATATCACGCTTGTCAGGAAAAGTCAAAATGCCTGCGGCGCCGCCTGAGCTCCAGCAGAGAACACAATAACAACACCTGCCATGTTCAATCTAATGCAACCCAATACCGCAGCCCCGCAATAAATACTTAAACCTTTGTGACGGGGTCTGGCTGAGGCGGCTGACGGGTCCAAACTGTGGTCGTTTACGAGGCTGTAAATTCGTGCTGCTGTACTGGAATGCTTTATACTACAGCCGGATGATGTACGGCCTCGAAAGTGACCAAAGCGCTGAACTGAGTTCGCTTTTACTTGATGCTGAAAGCTGCACAGAAGCCCGTCGAGTCACTCCAGAGGTGTTTGGTTTTAATCAATCAAGCGTTACACGTGCCTCTTTTTTTTTTTTTTTTGTTCATCTGTTTACAGTTTGTGGAGACTCCAGGATCGTGTCGTGGTTAAAAAAAAAAAACACCCACCCTGGTTTTTTTTATTTTTTTTTATTTTGGTGTAACTGTAGCTGAAGCGAGCAGCCACATTTCAGAACACCGGTGTTGTGAAATTTCTTCCTACCTGAGTTGACTGCGCACGCGTACAGCAGCAACTTCAGAAGGCCGTAATATTCTGCTGCCTGACCTTTATTGCGGAAGAGAAAAGGTTAGTTTCTTGTATTCTTAATACTTTGTATGGACAGTATTTAATCATATACGTTTGAGGGACAAATCAAATGCTCCTGATGCCTAACATTTAATACTTTGTATGCACAGTATTTATATTACATAGGTTTGACAGACAAATCAGATGCACGTCTTTATGATGCCTGTGTGTGAGTGAATGTGCTTTTCCAGCTGTGTTAAACCTGGTTCAGGAGGTTACTTTACAGGGTTTGTCGTATATTCGTTGGCAAGACGATAAATCTCAAACATAATTGTTAATTATGTGTAACATAAATGTCTATGATAATATGCTACCACCCAAAACACAGAGGAGAGCAGATATATGTGCTGGTAGGATATTGTTACAGTGGCTGCGGTTACATGATGTTTTTTAATTCGGAATTAAAATTAGGAATTAAATAATTCCGAATTAAACTATCTTCCTTCGAGTTTACATGGAAATAGTATTTCTGAATTAAGGTTTAAATGGAAAACACGTTAGTTCGGCTTTATCCAACTCCGCTTTAGGTCTGGGGGTTGGGAAGGGTTCTGATTGGATGGGGGGGCGGACGTCTTTACATCTACCGGAAGAAAACAAACTTAGCTAACTGGTTAGCAACAACATTCCACTTATTTTTTACCTGGGTGGCATCTCTATCTGCGAAACCTCCTTCATTTAACCTGACCGCTTTGAAAAGCTTACAATTTTTATGTTTGCTGCCATCTGTTCTTTTAATTATTTCCAGTTCCTCCAAGCTATTTATTAAATAAATCGTCTCTGCTCTTGAACACCGTTTACTGCATGCTGCCGGAATATAAGCGTCATCGCGACAGACGGGCAAGAGAACGAGCATGCGCAGAAAGACGGGAATTAATTTAAAGAGGAATGAGTGTAAACATGACCGCGGAATTACTTAATGCGGAATTAAAATGGGAATAAACCAGCCACTTACTTCGGAATTAAGTTAATTCGGAATTGACATTTTCATATGGAATTAAGTGTTTACATGGTAACATTTATTCGGCTTTAACTTTAATTCTGAATTAAAGAGGAATTAAACTTCCCATGTAAACACACCCAATGTAGGAAAAAATTACAGATGAGGCTATAATTTTCCGCTGCGGTAGGAAAAAAAAATTTAGGTAGGAAGAAATTTCAGAACACCGGACGCGCGTGTTCCCATTAATCTCAGGATGAGCCGCGCAGGTATGCACAGCTCGGACCAAAAGGGTGTTTAAAAAAGATAAATCACAAAGAGCAAACTCCCCCACAGCAGTGCTGCAGCCCCCTTTGAGCAAAGCCTCATCCTGAGCGGGAACTGGAGCCACGCCAGTTCAGCCGGAGCCAGAGAGAAAACACTGAGCCTCTCTCACACGGCTACACATCGACCTACATAATTTATAGTCAGCTGATTGATCTGTGTGCCACATGAAGAGGTGGGGTGGCACACAGGAGGGCCGGCCTGCTGCTCATCGATACCCGGGCCGGACGTTTAGACTGAATTATCAAGACGGAGTCCGTCACTGGACTCTGAATTAAAAACTAAACTAAAACATAACGAGGACACTCGGCACCTTCACGTGGGTGACCAACCTGTCAATCAGCCACAGAGAAGTGGTTGGAAATCCCGAACGAAAACGGACCTGCCACCAATCTGAAGTATTAATCTGTGCAGATTAAGCAGTGATTAGCACCAAACTGCTGCTCACAAACCCACCCCATCCCACCCGTCTGATTCCGATCGACGCGTTTGCACAATCACGAGGAGGTCTGAAAAGCACAATCTTAACCCTTAATGGAGTTTCAGCCAAGACGGAGCAGATCCCCCCGGAATCGGCCTGCCGCGGTCGTGTGGGATTACAAACCTATTTTCCTCCCACTCCGTCTAAATCCTGCAGAGCTCAGAGCTTTCATCAGACTTGATTCCATGACGGATGAATTGGTTTGGTCCCGGGTGGACTAATCCTGAAAATCAAACGGAAGCGGGGCCCCGCCGGAGCCGCTGCACAGCAGAGTGAGCAGCTTGAAACTGAAATCAACTTTGCATCGACTGTTTCGATTTTCATACCTGCAGTTTCAGTGGGTTCGCTGTAGGCTTAACACGTTTTTTTTGTTTTTTTTAATAGATGCAAAGGTGAGCACTCTGAGGTACATTTTGCCACCACTGATTAACTGATTGGGTAATTATTGGCCCCATTTTCAATAACTGGCATCAGTAGGCCTAGTTGCTGGTATCAGAACCAATCACATTTGATGTTTTTCAAAAGGGAACATATTGTGAAAAAGAGGTTCTGGTCTTGAAAGAGCACACTTGGGTGTCTGAAGGGAACTACAGTGATCCCTCGCCAATTCGCGCTTTAAGTTCCCCGGTTTTAGTTATTCGCGGATTTTTTTTAGAAATATATAATATAATAAAAAAAAACAAGAAAAAATTGCGGAAACATCACAGGATGTTGAGCGTGTTTTCTAACAGTATAGAAATGTTATGAGACAGCCCGGCCCCTTTAAGAAGGTAGCCTTATGGGTAATGGAGTGGCCTTATGGGTAATGGAGTGTGTGTGTTGTGGGATGGCAAAACAAAAACGGGGTTAGATGAAAAGTGGAGTGAGCATCAACAGCAGCCCAGCGTGTATAGATTTATATTCTCTGTTAACAATACAACCTGTGTGATGTTACAAGTTCCTGCAGTACCAGAATAAAGTGCTGGTTCCATGCAGAGAAAACCGGACTGTCTCTTTTGTTGTTGTTAGCATGTTAGCTGCTAATTACGAGCCAAAAATAGCACAATACCAGCGGTTTCTTTACTACGGTTCAGAGACCAGAGGCTGTGAAGGTAACAGAAAGACCACAGTTGAGCCTTTGTCTTGTTTCAA
The DNA here is from genome assembly GCA_018398805.1 of Hirundichthys speculiger. NCBI lineage: Eukaryota > Metazoa > Chordata > Actinopteri > Beloniformes > Exocoetidae > Hirundichthys > Hirundichthys speculiger. The sequence continues at coordinate 520,611 of JAGFBZ010000626.1, read as the reverse complement.
TGCAGTGTCCTCGCTACTTTTTTGCGTTTCTTAAACATATTTTAAACACATTATTTAGGCTCGGGGGGCTCCAGCTCCTGTTGGCGGATTTTGATTTTCGCGGGGGTACTGTGACATCACTGCATTCGCTGTACCTCTGGAGCAGGATGCAGCCAGCCATACCCAGTCACATCAGGAAACCCTGGTAACACTCCCATTCACAGCAATTCTCACCGGTACAAAACGTACCAAACCAATGGGGGAGATGGGACGGACTCTGTGTGATGACTCATCCAGGAGCGTCCGAGAGCCGCAATCCAAAACACCCAAGATGGCTGAAGAATTGACAAGAACGCCTCGGATCTTGGAGGTTTTTTTTTTTTTTTGCATGAATTGGAAGTGGCCCCCTGGAAATCAAAGCTGAGTCCAGAGGAGCCAGACGAATCATTTGCATGGAAGAGGAAAAGAGCCACCACTTTACAGCAGCCGCTCTGAACAGAGGTGTAGAGATATGGCTGAGAGAGGAGCTGTTGTGCCGTATCCCTGTGTGGTATTTTGTTCAAAACGCAATTCAAAAATGTCACTAAATTTTGTCAACATTTGTAAGAGAGGACAGCCCGGTCCTGTACAAACGTCTGCTATGATTTTAACTGTGACCCAAACGGCCCACTTTCATGAGTGAACTCAAACATGGTTTTCATGGACTGCAGATGAGTGACGTTCTTCTTCGCTGTTCTGCATCACCCATGTTATCGGGCGTTAAGACTTCTCTTTTTCCAGATAAAATGAACCCAAAAGAGCATGTCACCACTTCCAAGTTGCTGCATCTTAAAGCCGTTGGGACATATGTAACCCATAGAGGGGTACGTGGACTGTGCTGTGTACCTCTTCACAAATGTTACTATGTGCCGAGCAGATGATGACCAGAGCAAACGTGATTGGTCCATTCGGTATCGCTGCTCCTCTCCGTCGTTTTCCCCGATACCACTACTGACTCCGTCCCTTTAAACCCAGGTTGGAAGGCAGATTTCTGTGGCGTCTGTATAAACTTGCAGTTGCCCAACGTTGACCAGCATCAATTTGCATAAGATGCGCTTCATTTGCGCCGCCGCTACGTCTGAGCTACATCATTGGGAAAAAAATAAATAAAACAAAAAAAACAAAAAGGAAGCTTGAACCTGCAGGCTACAGCATTGCAGAGACCCCACACTGCCCTCTAGAGTTTAGCACTGTAATTACAGAGCAGCGCGGTACCAGGAGGTAGGTTTCGTTCCAGTTCCCCGACTGACCACTAGGTGCTGGCTACAAAACACAGCAGATCGCCCCCCTAAGACTCCGATGATAAAATACCCAACTTTACGGAGGAGATGAACACTCATCATTTGACTGGCGGCTGGCTTAGCAAATGGCTAACCAATGGCTAAAAACGTAACAGAGCAATGTCATTCATATTTTAAAGAGTATACGTGTTTTTGCTATGTGCAGGGATCATCTTTTTTGCGCTTGCAGCTCCACAGCTTCTTCAGCCAAGTCACAGCGGATCATTTCAGGACCATGATCCCGTGACTTGTCTATCACCCGTGTTGGCTGGGTGGGGGGGGGAAGCTGAAGCCACAGAGATTATGTCAAGTCCTTTTTATATGCTGCAGAAGAGGGGGGCGGAGTCAAATTGAGTGTCTGGCTCCACCCCCTAAAACCAGCTGCTGTGAACAGAGCTGTGAAGACATGGTTGAAAGAGGAGCTTTTTTTTTTGTTTTAACTTTATCCTTGTGGAATTTTGACCAAAACTGTCATAGATATTATCTTTAAGACCACAATAAATTGCATTAATATGTGGAAAAAGAGTCAGAATGTGTCTCCTTGAAAGACACATAGTGCTTGGACCCACCTCTATCCCTACATTGTGACATGACCACAGTGTGGTCTTTGTTATGATGACAGCAGCATCATGTGCTCACCTTCCAGCCAGCAGAGCTGTTGCTGTCGCCTTTGTCCTTGAAATATGGCACGGACCTCACCATCCAGTCATAGATTTGGGACAAGGTCAGCCTTTTCTCGGGGGAGCTCTCTATGGCTTGGGTAATGAGGTCTGCATAGGAGTAGTTACCCCAGGCGTTCCTGCGGGCGGAGGACTTCCTCAGCTGCTGGGAGGCAGAGCCGCACGGAGCCGCGCCGGGGGTCTGCGCCGACGAAGGCGAGCCGTCGGCGGCCTCGTCTTTGCAGAGCCCCCGCTGGACCTCCACCGGCTGGGAGACGTGGCCGCCGCCGGAGCCCCCGCCGCTGCCGCTGCTCGGCTCCTCCGCCGCGCCGCTGCTGGCTTTCCGCGCAGCGCCGCTCTCCGCACCCACCCTCATCATCCTCTTCTTCGGGGATTACGTCAGCGTCAGTCGCCCCGGGCTTGCCCGCTCCAGACTCCGGATGGGGCAGCGGCCAGGTGCAGGACCGCGGCCGCTTCTGGGGCTCGAAATCCGGGTCGATCTCGACGTTTAAGGGCGGCTGGCCGCAGTCCCGCGGCTCCTCGTCCATGTTCACTGCAATATCTCGGTCGTTGCGCGCAGGGTTACAAAATCACTCAGGTCGCATTCCATCAATGTGGGTGCAGGCTTCGAGGGGGGGGGGGGGGGGGGGGGGGGTAAATTCACGCTACATGCAAATATCCAGCCTCCACGTGTCCGTCCGTCCGTCCGCCCGGCATCAACGAAACATTGTCCTTTATTAACAGTAAATCGTGCACAGCCCACACCCAGACCAACGCGCGCTGCGATCCTGCAAAAAACGTGGAGCGAAGACGCGCAGAGGCGGCGGGGTCTTGGAGGAATCTGAGTGGCGTCCGCCGCGCCGCGGTCCCGGGTGACAAAGGCGGTTAAAAACGCCCCATCTACTGCCGCCACATCGCGGGCTTCGTCGCCCCGCGCGCAGCTGCCATCTTGACCGTTTCCTCCCCCAGGTTCTTCATCACCCGCGCCGAGAGCCGCCGCCGCCGCTGCTGCTGCTCTCCAGACACCATCAAGGCGGAGGAGAGGAGGAGGAGGAGGAGGAGGAGGAGGAGGAAGGCTCCTCCAGGAGCTCCTTAAAACTGGGCTGACGGAGGAGACGCGCTGAGCCTCAAATCCGCGCTACAAACAGAGGAGAAATACTGATGCGTCCCTGGCACCTCCGCGTCCTCCGCGCCGCCAGCAGCCTGCAAACGCGCTTCATTCAAGCTGCTGCTGCGGTTGGCGCAAACTCTCCGAGTCAAAGAGAAGAAAAAAAAAAAAACACGATCCTGCCCTCCAGTACTGAGCTGAAATTAAAGAGACAGTGTGGAGATGTCCGCTGACCGATGACATCACCCTTAATACCAGCAGAGAGGCCGGGAAGACGCTCTCCTGCACTCAGCAGCCTTTCATTAGGGCCCGAGCACCGAGGGTGCGAGGACCCTATTGTATTTCCAATGTTATTATTATTATTATTATTATTATTATTATCATTATTACTATTATGATTCTCCGAAATGAATCGCCTTTTTGGGGGCCTTAACATACTCAAAAACTCACGAGATTTTGCACAGGCATTCATTGTCTGCAAAATTTACATATTTTATGGGTGCTGCGCATGGGCACACAAAAATGGCTCAATAGCGCCACCTTGTTTTTTTAAAACGACAAGCCCCTCGATATGCTTCCACCTACAGACATGAACGTTGTGTGATTGATGTATCATCCTCAGACCTACAAAAAAGTCTCATGGACCCATGCTCTAACTCCCACAGGAAGTCCGCTATTTTTAATGGAACATGGCAGTTTTTTCCTACACTGCAAAATCTGCAGTGTTAAATCAACACTTAAAGAGTTAATTTTAACACTGGCTCAGATAACATATGGTCCCACTCCACGGGGAGTTAAAGTTACTCTTCACACAGTGTTGAAATTTCAGAGTAAATTCAACTCTAGAAAGAGTCAAACTTTAACACTGCATCACCCTGCTCAACACTGAATAGTGTTAATAAAATGTTACACTATGAGGCAAATAACACTCATAGGGCCTGATTTACTAAAGGTTTGCGTGCGTAAAAACGTGTGCAAACTTGACATCACCCGCAAACCAATGTGCAAGCTGATTTACTAACAGCGTGCAAAGAGGACTGCGCCTCTCAAATGAGGAAAATAGCACACGCTGTTCATTTAGCACTTTTGCCCTGATGAATAATCAATATGGGGCGTACCCGCCAGAAAGCGCAAAATACTGGGAGGGGAAAATGCAAATAGGTTCATTTACCACGCGCAATGAGATTTACCAACCCTGAAAGTAATTGCGGGGATTGTGATTGCGTCTGTATTTAGTACGTTCGAAAGGAAGGTGCTAATCTGCCCAGCATTACGCACCGATGGCTGCTGTTATTGTGGCAAGGAGGCGACATCGCCAAAATCAAAGAATACGCAGAGAGAGTCTTTCGGACTAAATTTGTTTGGAATGAATGAAAACCAGATAGTTGAAACTTAAGGGCTGATTTGGAGCCGGTCACAAGCACATGCAAAAGGAGAAATATTTTATTTGAATGTTAAATCGAGTATTATTCAGCAAAAGGTTGCCACAGGAGGCACCAGGGTTTCCGTTGTCTGGTAATTGCCGGACTTCGTCTGGTAAAATATGCGGGAGTCCGGGATTTTATAATCTCTCCGGTCAAAATGTCCGGTGAAAATACTCCTCCCAAGCACAATTTCAGTTGTAATAAAATGGGTTATTTCCACATCATTTTATGAAAAACGCCTCGGGATTCTCCCAGAGGAGCTGGTGGAAGCGGCCGGGGGGAGGGAGGTCTGGATCTCTCTACTAAAGCTGCTGCCCCAGCGACCCGACTTCGGGTCCATCCATCCATCCATTAGCGGAAGCTAATGGATGGATGGATGGATGGATGGATGGATGGATTTTATGAAAAAACATATACTTTTTTTTACTAATGAGTAGTGTGTGAGGACGAGTCGGCTCCAGCCACAGCTCCACTCATTGATGCCACAGCTGCGCGCAGAGACGCATCTCCGTAATGACAGCGCTCCGCGGTTATGGAGGCTTTTTATTTTATTTTATTAAAGGCCACTTTTTCTTTAGTTCTTTGCCTTATATCTTGCCACCTTCTTTTAACCTAATCTGCCGTTCTTTTTGTCTTACCAACTGCATTTATTCTATCGCAGATTTTCTCCCATATTGCGTTTCTTTTGGTAATGTTTAAATTTATTTGCTTTAGTTCATGAATGTGTTTATTTGCCTCTTCCACTAATATCTCTAACTCCAACTCGTCAAATTTCATTTTGCGCTTGCGTCTATCCTGCTTTCCATCCAGACTCTCCATGGCGCAAACCGTAAGACACGCGACACCTCATTTAAATACTGTGGTTTGCACCCGTTATCATTTGCGCGAGCATTCTTGGTTGATCACCCGCAAAACACACAACAACAGCACGCGCAAACTTTTTCAGTGCACACGCAATTTAGTACTCTTTATTTAGGATCTTAGTAAATCAGGCCCATAGTGTTAATTCTATTTGACTCTTCAGTTAATCCTAATTTGACTCTTCTTCATTGTTAAAACTAGTTAACACTGAGTGTTAATTTAAAGCTTCCTCCCACCAGTGTTGATCAAAATGAACTCTAAATCTTTACTCCTTGCAGGTGTTATTCCCACTTTCCCATTCCCATTTTTGTAAGTAATCAACAGAGGTTGGGACATCTGTGGGAATTTTTTGCATCAAATTTCAAGACTTAATTTACATCCATTGCTGCTTGATCCCTGAAAAAGACCCTTTTTTATAACTCTGAAATTTGTTTTGGTAATCTAAACCTTTTTTCCACCTCTGGCAGTTTACTGCTAACCTTTGTACCATTTAAAGTTATTCACTGGACTTGACCAGCTTTAATTTAAATAAAAATAGGAAAAATAGGGGTGTTCTAAAACTTTTGACCAGTAGTGTATGGAAGACATTAGAGGTGTGGAAACATTGCTTTTTTGCCCCCAAAACAAAAGCAGTTTGCTTTTGTTTTTGCCTACAAAACAAAAGCAGTTTATGGCATTTTCTCACTAGGCTAAAATACAAACCTTCTTGAACACAACAAGATGCTTTTCTGCTTGTGCTGCAGACATCTTGCCGGGTCTCTTACGGCCTTGAGCTGAAGGCGGAATCAGGTGAAGCAGGAGGAGGATGGAAGATAAATCACTGTCCCATCCTACAAAAGAGCTAAATGTTATATAATGGCACAAATCTTAAATTTGAATAAAACTACCTGAACTAAGATCTATCTGTATATGACTAACTTAAAATGCTGCTGCTAAAAGCCCGATGAATTGGGCATAGTTCATCTTTAAAGCCATAGGGCCAATCTTGCGCCAAACCTCCAAAACCTGCTATTAAGGGATAGCAGGTATTAGGAGGGGCGTTCCCCCACAAAGAACGCAATCTTCCACCTCCCAAAACCCACGATCTTACCTGCGAAAACCACTATATTATGCACACATTATGCATGGGAGTGGTTAGGGCGTTCCACCTGTTTAACCAATCAGTGCGTCAGTAGCCATTGCCTTTAAGAGCAGGTTGCAGTACCTGCAAACTGCTATGGAGCGTCTTTTCACCCAGATCAGAGAAGCTCTCATGGGCAGTTCGTCTGGGACTCTGCTGTAGAGCTTCCTCCTCTTTTTTCCTCCTCCTCCTCTGCACTGATATATACAGAACTAGCTCTAACTAATGTGGAGCAAATGATTTAATCATTTCTTTTGTACTCCAAGACGTTCCAACAAACTGCTCAGAAAAAAATAGAGCCAGTGAACTTCCAGGAAAGCATTTCTTAACTAGAAAAGCACTCAGAGAGCGCAGACCTCCGCCAAGCACAACAGTTCTCCCATATAGAGATTTACAGATTGCGCTAAAATTCGCCTTCTGGATCAGATCCGGATCAGCCTCTGAAATATTATAGAGGTTTTCAGTGTCAATACCTGAGTGAAATTTAATGAACTGTGGGCAATAATTAACGGAGATGTTGAGAAACAAAATTTCCAGCCCCATTGAGCGCATGTTACAGTGTCAAGCCGGGTTGTGAACCCACAACCTTCCACCTCTGGGGCTCCTGCGCACAACCCACTGCGCCACCTTCAATCCTCTACATAGACACTCAGATCCACCTAAGTTTCACCTTCCCATCCGACGAGCAGCCCAGGTGTGGCACTGCACACCTGTACCTGTTCAGTCATCATTCAACCAGACTCGTCGCCAGAACTTCCCATAGAAACGCCTGATCCAGTCATTCGCAGTGCCACCTCCTTGCCTTCGTCGTCCCCTGGATTGTTGGTTTGGCTGCCAACCCTCGAATCCTCCTTTTTTTACTTCTGAGAGAATTAAACTCTTAAAATTCCAGAACTCCCTTCCTGTCTCCATTGTGGTTGCTTTAGGGTTCAAGAAACAACTAAACAGCGCAATGTTGTCGAAAATTTGAAAGTGATCCAGAATCCAGGATTTCTTCCGGATCACACCCAAAATAAAATCAGTTCTTCCTTTTCACATTTCTGACAACTCCTGAAAATGTCATCAAAATCCATCTATAACTTTTTGAGTCATCTTGAACATATCCCCTGCGCAAAGACGCACAGCTGCGCCAAGACGCATAGCCGCTGGGAGAGGTGCTTTTTAAAATACTGCAGATCGGATCATTGGATGAGCATTGAGCCAGAGGAACACGTATGATGACATTTACCTTCTACCAGTGAGCGCATCTCGGGTGCTCCAGTGCACAAGGAGAGGGTCAGAGGGAGGCGCACAGTACAAGAACTCCACAACATAGTTCTGTGATCTCCTCGTTTCCTCCACAGCAAACATCTGGATGAGATCATGCCACAGCTGTACAGACATCATCTGCCCTTAAGAGAATAATGTATGAAAGTAATACAGTGATGCATAATCGAGAGGTAGAGCCGGTTGTGCAGTCCACATGTGACTGGGTGGAAGCGCAATGACAGTATTTGGACGCGCTCTTTTACGCGCCGACATGCCAGTTGCGCTTTCCACAAACTCGGTATCTTGCGGTACTGGTGTCTCGCAGATTTTGGGTATTGGGTAATGGGTGGTCAGACCACCCATTACAGGTACCGCAAGATACCGAATTCGTGGAAAGCGCAAGAGACACACCCATTGCCGCGCCCACAATGTGCCTAAGGGAGTCGGCAAAATGGGTAGCAGGTTTTGGGAGGTGGAAGATTGCATTTCGGTTGGCAGAGGCTCCTAAATCTGAGATTTGCAGGTAATGGGTATTGGGTATTGGGTAGCAGGAGGTGCAAGATAGGGCCCATTAGGTCCATTTCAAACTCCCTCTTCAGCGTATCAGCCTGAGAAGCGGTCAGACTGAAGTCAGAAGGGTGCTCATGCATGATGTACAATTTCATGTATGCACGTCCAACGGTGCCAGCGCTATTCATCATAAAACAGGAAGTGCTCTTCTCCAAAATGAACTGCCATTTTGGGGGCCTTAACATACTCAAAAAGTTACAAAATTTTGCACACACATTAGTTGTGTGAGAATTTTACATATTTTATGGGTGCTGCATATGGGCACACAAAAATGGCTCAATAGCGCCACCTTCTTTTTTTGTATCGACCAGCCCCTCCATATGCTTCCACCTACAGACATGAACTTTGTGGGACTGATGTATCATCCTCAGACCTACAAAAAAGTCTCTTGGACCCCTGCTCTAACTCCCACAGGAAGTCCGCTATTTTGAATGGAATATGGAGTTTTTCCAATGTTTTGGTCATTTCCAGGCCTCGTACTTTAACGAACTCCTCCCAGATATTTGGTCCGATTGACTCCAAACCTTTTTTGTTCTAATCTAGACACATGGCCGAAGAAAGTTTGTGCAGCATATAACTTTTTACCAGAGGGCTGTAGTGACGCGGTGAAGTTTGATGTCATTTCGAAGACTCGCCATGAAAGAGAAATGGCCTGTAACTCGGCCGTAAAGTGTTTAATCTGGTCCAAAACGGATCAGTATGATCGTAGTCCGATCATAGCAGCTATCAGATTGAGGAAACCTTGTAGCGCCACCTATTGGCAACAGGAAATGTCATCTTTTGCATTAGGCATCCCTGCTTCGAGTGTGATGAGTCGACACACTGCAAACCATATTAAATCAGTTGGAAAGACATTAAGGATACCTGACAGTGAAAACTGTAACTTTTTATCAAAGGGTGTGGCCATGAGAGGACAGCAAAGTTTGATATCTATCAATGAAAAAGTCTGATCTAGTTGTCATGCCTTTCAAGACAAAGAATGGTCTTTATTGCCATCTAGAGGCGGCAGAAGGTAGCAGCCACTAGATGGTGACAAAGACCGTTCTTTGTCTTTAAAAGGCAGGACAACAAAGTTAGACTTCATGGCTAGTTAAAGACTGTTCTTACAAGGTGTACAAAAGGCCCAAAATTCTAAATATATAGACTGTCAAGTCCTGTTGCCATATGGGGTTCTATGTCTAATGTGCTGTTAGATATCTGTTGTTGGCCACACATGTGATCACAGAGACTGGTTTTCTGAGACACAGAAAGACAAAGGAAATCTTTTAAAGTCAAATCCCCAGCATTCCTTGCAAGTTCACACCTAGGTGTGAACGTGATATCACGGCTTCTCACTGGCCGCGAGCCCCTAGTCTCAGCGGGGTTCCCCAAACGGAGGCGGATCGCAGACCCGCCGCTTAAAATACAGTAACGCGTTAGCCAGCCGCCGGCAAAGGAAGACCGGTTCACGCACCCCAGGCCAGTACCACAAGTGACCCGTGCAATGGCGCCACCATGTGGTGGCTAGGGGTGGCTACAGCCACCACTGAATTACTCTGAGCCACCCTTTAGCCACCCCAAGGAGGCGCATTGGATTTATGTAGATCTAGGAAATATATTTTAAACACAGGCTTCTATATTTTTAACAGAAATAGCAACAACAAAAATATATATTAGTAAGAATCAGACCACAACGGGATCCCTACGCCCAATGTTACATGCAGTAGATCCATTGCTCCGTTCAGATCCCCCCAACCCCTCCCCCTCCCCCCCCCCTCCCCTCTCTTCGACCCGATGTTCGGAGGTGTTGCTGAAGTCAGTTTGGAAACTGAAGAAATCATGCAGTGCATTCAAGCAGCAAAACCAATGCTACAACGAATTCTGAAAAGGACTTTTGTGGGTATGTATGTTATACAGAGTTTGCAGTGTTTGTGTAGTATATTTATTTGACTGGAAATACGTGGATATACTTTATACATGTGCATACTGAATGAGTGAGACTTTTGCTTGCTCTATGAAGTTAGCACGCTAAGCGGAAAAGTTAGCATAGCTAACTAACCACTTTGCTGAATTGCTTTCAATCCACAGAGGTTAGAGGATGAAACGAAAACACGATATATCACATTTTTTTGGCAAGAGTGGAAGTACTAGTGAGAAGAAAAGTGAGAATGTTGAGAAGCAGAACCCCGATGTAGAAGAAGTACCGGTATGCAGTGAGGATGAGTCCAGGGTGAGAACAGGGACAGAACGTGCAGACGATGAATCAAGAATTCCTGGGCCTGCAGGCAACATTGAGCTACTGAAGTGGATGATGAAGACATCAGTAGTAGAAATCCATTGATTTCTACTACTAGTGTTAAATTAGCCATTATGAAATGTTACAAAAATGGGTAGGATGTTTCTTTCTTCCTTTAATGCACAACAGCAAGATCAATGGATTTCTACTACTGATGTCTTCATCATCCAGAGTCTCTTCGTCCTAATTTTGATATTAACTAGGTAGAATATATATATCGTGATATTGTGATAATATCGCATCGCGACCCAAGTATCATGATACATATGGTATTGCGAGGTCCTTGCCAACACTCACCCCTACAAGACAGCATGAGTCTCAGGCCTGAACGTGGCCCACGTTTGGGGCCACATCTGCTCTCTGGGGACGGTCGGAGGAGTTTTTGTGCTCGAGTGACTCAGACACAAACGTCCGACTCAGAGTCCTGTGATCTCCAGAAATACTCGGATGACTCTGCAGCTCTGGGGCGCGTCAGGAGGCTGCGGACTGACAACTGGTTGACCGCTTTGCGGCGCGGGTCCGGGAACCCTCGCCCCCTCTTCAACGGGAACAAGACAGAGGCGGATGGTTGTGGATTTTAGGAGGTCCGGGAACAAGCAGGAAACTCCGTTTCCATTCTGGGAGAAGAGGCTGAGGGGACGGAGGAGGACCCAGGAAGTGACTGAGAGGACTGTGTTGCTTGAAGAAGCAGATGGTCCTTCGGTGTTTGCAGATCTTGCCCGTCCTCCACGGCTCTGTGGTGAGGGGTGTAACCGTACCTGCAGTCATCGGTCGGGTCGGCAGCACCGGCGCTCTTCGAGATAATCACAGAGAAGAGAAGCCCAAGCTTCTCAACACCATGGACCGTCTGCACAACGGAGCATCTTCAATTAAAGTCACAATAACTTTATTTCTTATGCGTTTGAGCTCATTTTTATTTTGATAAATAGTCTTTTCTTAAATAACGCTACAACACAACAATTTCCCTTCTCTGGGTTTAGAGGAACATCCGTCTGTTCAAAACGGTTCTTTATTCATCTCGAGCCAGAGCTCTGAGGGATTGTTGGCAGGCGACAGTAAAACTTCAGTTTTAAAAGTAAGGTGAGCAAAATGTGAACATCTTTCAACAAAAATAAATTTACTTCAAAGTATATGAACCCATTCAAATCCGACTGTCTGCTGAATTTTTTATTTGAGAAAATAAAAAAGTCCATTAAAACCTAATTTCTCTGCTCCTGAAATAATTAAAAACATGACACGAAAACCATTTAAGATCTAAAACCTCCTGGTTTTATTTGTGAATTACTAACTTCGTCATCTAATCAGGGTTTTTAAAAAAGTGATAATATAGTGATCCCTTTTCGCGGTTAATGGGGACCCCCGTGAAAATCAAAATCCGCAAACTGTAGTCGGAGCCCCCCGAGCCTCAATAATGTGCTTAAAACATGTTTAAAAACCCCAAAAAAGTAGCGAGGCACTGCAGCGAAACAAGACAAAGGCTCAACTGTGGTCTTTCTGTTACCTTCACAGCCTCTGGTCTCTGAACCGTAGTAAAGAAACCGCTCGTAATTAGCGGCTAACACGCTAACAACAACAAAAGAAAAAGTCCGGTTTTCTCTGCATGGAACGAGCACTTTATTCTGGCACTGCAGGAACTTGTAACATCACACAGGTTGTATTGTTGGGCTCCTGTCGGTAATCAGAGAATGTAAATCTATACACGCTGGGCTGCTGTTGATGCTCACTACACTTTTCATCTAACCGTTTTCATTCTGCCGTCCCACGACACACACACTCCATTACCCATAAGGCCATCTTCTTAAAGGGGCCAGGCTGGCTCACAACATTTCTTCGCTGTGAGAGAACGCGCACAACATCCTGTGATGCGTCTCGGCCAATCAGAGCACAGATTCTAGAGTGCTGGGCCATCTGCATTTTGCTGGCAGCTGCTGCCTCTCGTCTGCTGTGGGGTGGATTTTCACAGAATTTCCGCGATCTTTATTTATTTTTTTAAATATATTTAATATTTCTGAAAAATCCACCAATAACTCATGGAACTCAAAGCGCAAATTGGCAAGGGATCACTGTAGTTCGTGGGTCTTGACAGATTTGAACCGGCATCGACGAAAGTGACGGCTGCAGAAAATAGACGTCAACAGTCACCCGGACCAGCAGGTGTATTTATAAAAACACCGGTTGACCACTTACCATCATCTTTTTTTTTTTTTTTAACTTGAAAAACCTCTAGGCCCAGCTCCATCCGCCTCTTTTACCTCACCAAACTTCTCTTATGAAGCGGGCGTGCCATTCACGGGCATTTCCACCGGTACAGAACGTACGGGGGCGGAGGCGGGTTGTGTGTGATGATACTTATAGGTGGGTTTAAAATGACTAAAATGGCTGCAGAATTGCGATATAATATGTTTAATCAACAAGTTTTTACTGGAAATCTGACTGGGACGAGTTTCCTCTGTGAGCAGCAGTACTGCCCCCTAGAGGATCCAGACTTATTCTCCGTATCGAAGATGAGGGTTGACCAGGCTAGCCAGGAGAGCTCTTGACCTTACTATATATTTTATGACCGTTCTTTAGTATGAAGCCAAATCCCCTCAGTTTTGTGTCGTCTCTCTGTTCCTACACATGTCCCTTTGGCTATCAAACACCTCCGTACCATAAAATGACTCTGGGACGAAGCACTGAAGATCCTCTGAAAGAATTTTGTTTTTTCCTTTTTCTCCAAAGATGCTCTGCAGTTTTTATACTGAAGTAAACCTCCCATATCTGCATCCATGGAGGCGACTCTTTCCTCCAGATGCTGATAACCACACACCAGCCTGTTCAAGGATGGTATTGATCCGATTGGATGTTGCTAAATGGTGTTTTCTTCCCCCTTCAACACGAACAAAAATCTTTGCGATCGTATGCTTCAGTTGTCATCTTCTGTTCATTAAAGTGTTGCTCAGCTTTAAATGTTTTCTTTCTCTCTGAGATGAGTCAAACAGTTAAAGGTGGGGTAGGTGTTCTTTTTTTGCAGCACTTTTTACAATATTGCTTGAAAACCTTTTCACATTCCCAAACCACCCACTGAAATAAAATGTTTGCAAAAAAAAAGAAACGTTTTGGTCCGGTCTAGAGGGTATAATCAGAGAAAAACTCTGACCAATCAAAATAGTGATCATTACTTTCATTGGCTGTCTAATACATCCATCAAATATCAATGCACTCCCACCCACCCCTCCCTCCCTCCCTATGGTTCATGTAGTCGTGAATCGTGTGAAGGCGTGGTTTCGAGGGGTGAGCTGAAGAGGAGGAGGCGGAGCCTTTGGGAGGAGGGAGGGAGTGTATATTTTCAAAATCTCACTTGAGTTAGATTGCTGGAACCGTTTTTCAAACAAGACCTACTCCACCTTTAATTTAATATCATCTTGCTTGTAGTATACTTTCAGCAATGACAAAAAAAAAAACCCTAACCATCTGCTTGCACCACCAACACCTAGTACCAGAAATGAAACTCTGAAGTGCATTTTTCACTTTCTCATCCTACGCAGAACGGTGTTTGTTCTGTCTAACTTGTTTGTCTCGGTTTCAGGCGTCTGATTAAACATCAGCCTGCAACTGTGGAGCAGATGCATCAGGGTACGATGGTCTGGAAGTGACGGGAAACAGAAGTATACACGATGTAGACGTTTCCTTTTTCAGTAGGCGATTAAACAAATGATGAACGGAGTCTTGATGCGTCAGTCTCTTAATTCGTATCAATGTGAAGCCACTGTATTCAGATTCAAGTTCAAATCACGCACACACAAGTCTTTTAAGATAAATTATTCTTTTCATAGACATTGCTCAGAGCACATCAGATTAAAACATCCCTTAAAAGTCATCTTTGACTCGATTTCTAAAAGCTGTCCAGCGGATTTCCCTGATTACAAAGTCTAAAACCTCAACATCCCAAAGGTCCATAAAGTGCAGTAAAATAAAAAGGATACCAATAAATATTCTCTGGGTTTGTGTTGGATGAGTGAGTCCGGTTAGTGCTTGGTCTGGGGTGCTGGGTAGGAGAACAGTTTATGGAGTAGTGTGATGGTCTTTTCCAAGAGTTACGCCTGCGGCTTCGAGCTTCTGTCGCCCTCCAGCCAGTACTCTTCCGTCTGCATCTCCGTGAGGCGAGAAACCGTCCTCTGGAAGGCAAACTTCTCCTCCTCCCCGCTGAAGATGGACAGACTGCTGGCCTCGTCCTGTCGGGACAGAGGATAACATTACGGTTTACGCCGTTGGGCTGTCGTCTCCCGGGAGGTTTCTGGAGGTCTCCTCACCCTTTTCAGTCCCAGGTCGTCCATCAGGATGTGACTCTCGTCGTGACCGTGGTCCCCGTCGTGCACGAAAATGTCCTCCAGCGGCTGGTCCGCCAGGATCACGACGCGCACCTGACACGAGACAGACATTTGCTGTTTAGCTCTGCGGAGAACGGCCGAGAGCGCCGACGGACGACGGCAGCGGAGCACCTTGTGGTCATAGAGGGCGTCGACGAGGGTGATGAGGCGGCGGGCCTGTGTCTTCTTGTTGAGCGTCAGCTGAGGAATGTGGCGGATGAAAACGGTGTCGAACAGCCTTGGATATTTCCAGGTAGTCGCTGGCCCCTAAAGGCTGAAAGCGTCACAACATGTCACTTTTCATTCCAACACAACGCAGCGTTTTTCTTTTTGCACATTTTTATGGTAAAAATCAAACCAGATCTTGGCCACAAATATCTGTTTCAGTGTTTTGATCGTCTGCTGTTCGGCACCGTTAAGTCCCGTCATAGTACGAGGCTACTTCCGCAGTCGCACTGTTTTCTTTTGAAACAGGAAGCTCATGTCGCGGTTAATCCACGCTTCAGTTTGACTCTTGAGACGTTCGTCGCTGCAGGTCTAATAAGGTCGGACAAAACCGGAAACCTTCAGAAACGTGTTTGCTCTCTGGTCGCCACACGACTCTCTGCAGCCTATTTTAATATAAATCTGGAAAAAGACGACGCGAGAGGTTTTCAATATTTGCTCAATGTCCTGAATGGTTTTTAAAACAGACAAATATGAAGCTGAAAAGTAAATACTACAGCTAAAAAATACTTTGTGATTATTATTAAACAAAAACATCCTTTTACGCAATGCTCACTTCAAACTAGACGATTTCAGGCCTGATCTGCCGGTCGCAGGGCTCACTGGCGCGTCTGTGCCAAATCCATCAGCTGGTCGGTAGTCGGCGCTAGATCATTATGTGTGAACAGCTCAAAGACTCGTCAAAGACTCGTCAAAGACTCGTCAAAGACAGTCACTGACGCGTAGCTGAGACTTCATTAAGAACAGAGTGATTTTAAAACAGACAAACACCTGAAGTCGTCAGAAAACCCCTATCCGAGCTACAGCCAATGAGAGGGCAAGGCACTGAATGATGTCACAGTGAGGGGGGGGATCCAGGAGGGGAAATCCGCCCCACCACGATACAGTTTGCAGTGTTTCTGTCGACGTCTTGTTTGGTTCTCACTAAATGTGGCGGTGTGTGTTTTAACAGTTGCTTCTCTACGATCGTTGCTGATGTTGTTCTTCTTTTGTATTACGCCAACTGACACCCGAATGGCTCTGCATCAACAAAGTGGCCAAGACTTATTTCCCAATAAGACTATATAAATAAATATGAATAAGAAAGCAGGCGAGCCACAGAAACGGTGCCAACAACATTTCATGGTGGTGTTGACAGAGATCAGACAGAGACCAGCCGGAGGAAAGAAAAAGCAAAAATCACGAGGCCGATGTTTCGCAACCCTGGGGGCAGATACTCGTGTTGTAGCTTCACCAGCAGCTGCTGCAGATGTTCTGCTCCACCTTCTTTCAAAGCGGAGTCCAGCCGCCAGCTGATCCTGCTGACGTCTACAGGGACGTTGCTGTGGACTCTTCGTCTAACACATTAATCAGTGCTGATGATAAATAACCCGAGACCACCGTCAGGACGCCACATCAGAGCTTTATTTCTTGAACTCATTGGCTGCCATTGATGTCGGTTCCAAAACAAACAGTCACTGTGGTACCTGAACGCGTTCATTGAATGAAAGTTCACGAACGAGTTCATATATTGTGCAAACGTGAACTGAGCGCGCTCACTTTCCCCTTAGGAGCGTCGGGTGTGAACGAGTTCATTTGGGCAGTTGTGAATGACGCTCTTTCAAAGTTCACGCACGGTCAAAACCGTTTCCTGCAAACCCCATTTAAAACACACCACAAACGAGCCTGATATGTATCTGAGGAAATCAAACATGGCAACACGGGACTGACGCTTCTGTCACGCTAACAATGCGTCATCAAATGTTTAAAACAAACATGGAGGAAGATTAAAGCTACAGTTATCCAGAGCCGGAGGAGCGGCCCGACTCCCGGGAGGGATTGAAATATTGAAATCGGGGGAAAAAAAACATTTGCACCTTAAGTACCTGTTTTTGTCTTATAATAAAGACCATTTGGCAGCAAGTTTTCCCTCATATTTTTAATATACTGTAGAGCAGTGATTCTCAAAGTGTGGGCCGCGGCCGCCTGGTGGGCCGTCGTGGGACTGCAGGTGGGCCGTGAGAGGTCATTTAAATAAAACAAATGTGTTTTAAATTATATTTTTTGCTTCTGTTCTTTCATGTCGATGTCTCTGTAAACCACTCTGAATTGTCTTTGTGCGTCTAAAGTGCTGCACAGGTAAATTCGCCTGGTGTGGATGCAGATCAGTTTCCTTTTAAAACAAAACCGGTCCCAGCGTGGACGAAGCCTCAGAGTTTGTGTTTGAAGGCAGGGAGGGGGAGGGGCTTACTCTGTCACACAGCTCGTCAAACGTACAGTCTACAATGGTCCCACACGCCTTGTTCAGATGAACCTTCCTGTTGTGAACATTTAAGACTCTCGGTCGCGTTACTGCGATGAAGAAAAGACAAAAAAAAAGAGGTTCAGCGTGCTTTGTAACAGGAGTGGGAGCGGCGGCGTTCGGCGAAGCGTCACCTACTGTCGTTCTGCCTGAAAGCCAGCTCGTCGAACATCTTATCGAGCGCCGCTTCTGCGCCGGGTTCACTGGAGCTGCGGCACAGACAACAGGAGATTATTAAAAAAGTACGGAAAACCGTCCAACTGTGGCGTTCATTCTGAAACAAAAACCTCTTACACAAAGTAGAGCTTCCCGGCAGACGGCCGGTTCCGTTTGCGGTAGTCTATCCCGGAGTCCAGACGGAGAGTTTGGCAATATTTCTGCAGCAGAGGGATCAGCGGGTTTCTGACATTCAAACATGTTTATCACACGTGCGAGGAGAGTTTTCTTACCTGCAACACTGCGATAAAAGGCACGAAGTTGACTCTCTGCAGCCCATTTTTATACAAATCTGGAAGAAGACGACGCAAGAGGTTTTCAATATTTGCTCAATGTCCTGAATGGTTTTTAAAACAGACAAATATGAAGCTTAAAAGTAAATACTACAGCAAAAAAATACTTTTTTATTATTATTAAACAAAAACATCCGTTTACGCAATGCTCACTTCAAACTAGATGATTTTAGGCTGGATCTACCGGTCGCAGGGCTCACTGACATGTCTGTACCAAATCCATCAGCTGGTTGCGAGTCAGCGCTGGATCATTATGTGTGAACACCTCAAAGACTCGTCAAAGGACTCCTCAAAGACTTCATCGAGAACAGAGTGATATTAAAACAGACAAACATCTGAAGCCGTCAGAAAACCCCTATCCAAGCTACAGCCAACGAGAGGGCAAGGCACTGGGCAGGCGCAGAGTGTCGGGGGGGCTGGGGGGGGGCAGTGCTTGCCTGGCGAAAGACAAGGAAACAGGCCTCTCCTCAAGAATCAGTCACGGCTTGCGCAATATTGGATACAACAACGTCTGCGATGATTATGTGCGTTAATATGAGGTTATATATAAGTTTCTCCAGCCAGAATGAGTCACGGTTGGTCAAAAAAATTTAAGGCTAACTTTGGTCATGTAGGTTTATTCAACACAGTGAATTAAATGTTGTGCTGCATGGCTGGCTTCATGTTCACTCTCACAATTAACTTTACAATGTGCACATTTACAAGTGGATCACCGGTAAGATCTCCAAATGTATTTTGGGTAAAATCATCATCAACAGCCGTCCATCAGCGTCATCATCAGTCACTAGTCAACAGAGTCTATGTGGTGCAGGGTAGGTGGATCACGGTTTAATTAAATCATGAGTGACAGTTCATATAAGCATAAAAGTGGAGCAACAAAATGCAAAGGAAAGGAAAAAAGAGCGCAGGAAAAGACTAAACTAAAAAAGCTGGATGGATACATATCCTCCTGGAGGTGAACCTGACATTGTTGGCAGCGAGTCAAGCCCACCAGAACTGGTACCACGGTCAGGGAGACAGATTTACAGGTACAATTTCTCACAATCACTAACACTGAAAACAACATGTGAGTTAGTTGTAAACTGTTGATGTGGTTGTTATCGGAGTAGCCCACCCGCCTAACATTATTGTTAGGGGCCAGGTAGCCTAATGATTTTGTTGTTCTCATGGTTTTTTAGACTTCATGTCCGTTTTGTCGGGTTACTCTTGCAAAAAGGCTCGTACACCGACGTGCTCGGAGTTGGTATTTATTAACAGCAATAGAAACACATCAGGCGAAATCGGCACTTGGTACCGAGCAGAATGAAGGAATGCTGGTAGCTACTACAACAATAACTGGTGCGTCTCCCACGTGACGTCACAACCGCATACCGCCAAATACAATTTGAGACAATATATTAATCCATAATACTACAGGTTTGATTGATTTCAAAATGACATGGCTGCTCTTTGTGGTGTTTTACTTTTACTATCAGATGCTTTGAGCTATGTGTCAAAAATATAGTAATGCTTGTGCGTCGTTGCAGGCATGTGTATGTTGTAAAAAGATGTAATCAACAAGCTTTATTGGGCTTAAACAGCCCAGTCATGTGCCCCGCCCCCGGCCCGGCAATGACATGTTCCGCCGCTGGCGCTGTCGCCGTGTCACCGTGAGGGCGGGGATCCAGGAGGGGAAATGCGCCTCACACTATACAGTTTGCAGTGTTTCTGTCGACGTCTCGTTTGGTTCTCACTAAACGTGGCGGTGTGTGACACCTGAATGGCTCTGCATCAGCAGAGCGATGCTCTAACAGAGGTGCTCACAGCAGCTGGAGATCAATTAATCAAGTGTATCTGATTCTCAGCACCTGACAGCAGGTGCCAATTACCTTCAGGGGGACGGTTGGAAGTGGCCACGACCGACAACTCCATTCAGGAACAGATTCTCAAAAAGCTGCTTCAGGATCATGGCGTCGGCGATATCAGTGACCTGAAATGAACATTTGAAACAAATCGAAGTGCAGACGTGGAAACATTCTTCAGACACAACAGACTCTCTGAAGCCGTTTAAGCTACCTGAAACTCATCGAAGCACAGCAGACAAGCCTCCTCACTGATCTCCTCAGCAACTGGGGCAATAGGGTCATAGGATTTGGCCATTTTTCCTGCTTTCCTTTTGGGCATACTCTGTTTCAGTCGATGGATCCCTAGAGATCGAAAAGAAGCCAAGCTTAGCCTCCAAGTCCGAGTCTCCGAGTCTCTCTCTCTGACGGCTGAACTTCTCCCATCCATCTCTGAGGGAGAGTCCAGCCGCCCTGTGGAGGAAAGTCCTCCCAGCTGCCTCCTTGTTCTTTCAGTCACCAACCATACTAGAAGGCCACAGGTGAGGGTCGGACTCTGAACGTAAAGTCGTGAAAAAATTATTAGACCACCATTTTTTCTTCACTTTCTTGTTCATTTTAATACCTGGTACCACTAAACGTCATCATGTGACTAAAACAGACAGAAAAGAAAACACTGAATGCATAAAAGCAGTGTTTTTGGCAGTACAACACCATAGCTATTGATGTAAAAACTTAAGTGATTTAGGTTATAATCAAGAAAACCATGGAAAATGGTAAGATATCAGCTCTTAAATAAAACTCTTATGAGCAATCTTTGTGGTTATCGTTATGTTTGTCCAAACAAATGTACCTTTAGTTGTACCAGGCATTAAAATGAACAAGAAACTGAAGAAAACAAGGGTGGTCTGATAATTTTTTCCATGACTGTAAATCAGCCTTTTGGCTCCCAACCTGGAGAAGCTTCCTGGAGGAAATCCAACCTGCTAACTGGTGAGGACCAAACTGTCGCTCTGTTTGTACGGGGACTGAATGGCCTTTGGCAACAGAGTCGGTATCTCACACTCTCAGAGCGCCCCCCGCAGGATGACCCGAGGGACACAGCTGAAATTACATGTGGGATGGTGAACTGGAACGATCTCTCCAGCACTCCAACGAGAGCACAGAGGTGATCTACAGCCAGGAGGGAACCCACACTCTTCCTCCTGGATCTGGGGTTCAGACCAGCTGACGACAGGCTGGTCTCTCTTCTCCAGCAGCCCTGCAAGGACCTCACCAGCAAGGGCTGAGGAGTCGACCCTGCTTTTGCATCCCTGCGCCTGCTTTTTTTTCCCCCCTAAAATCTCTCTGCAGATGAAATCCAACTCACTCCTGAACTGATTTGTGCCTTAACCTCATCCAAAAGTCCAAATGTAGAAGCTTCCCATTCCACAAACTGCATGAGGAGCTGTACTCACTCTTATGGACGTCCAGCATGAAACCGTGGAAGTGAACCCTCTTTTTCTTTTCAGTCTCCACGTGTGAATAAAACATGTCCATCACCATAGTTTTTCCTGTTCCTGAAACACGCAACGACAGAGTTGGGAGCACAGTAAAACATGGTAAAAGAAATAAATAAATCTGAGAACCATTTCTTTTACCGACATCGCCGTAGATGTAGTATCCTCTGGGAGGCTTTGGCTTCGTAAAGAACTAAAAGAGGAGAGTTAGAGAGAAGATTCTTAGATCTGAGACATTATAATCTGTGATTTATTCTGGTTTCATTAAGTGCAAAGTGTTTGGTTTAACGTGCAGGTAACTGCATCAGCTCTTTGATACGTGGAATCGTGGAAAGCTGACTAGTTTCAGTCAATCAACTAGTTGTCTTCACTAAAGCTCTTAACCAGTTCACTAGTGCTGGGCAATATGACGATACATATCGTGGGGACAATATAAAAGTGTGTATCGTGCCATTTCTCTTCTATCGTTTCTAACCTAATTTTATCAATTATTACAGCAAATATGTAATTAAATAACCTGCAACGATAAATTTGATAGAATCATATCTACTTCTACAAAGTAGCCTTTTATGTTTGCACTTTTATTCATGGTTAATGCCTTAAACAGAGTTCTCTTCAACCCTGATGTTTACTTTAGACACTTTATATTGGTTTGCAAACTTTGCACTACAAGGTTACAGATTTCAGAAGTTGAAAAAATAATTTGTGTTTATTTTTTATAGCTGAACTTCAGTGCAAAAATGTGTTTTTCCTCTCAGAAACTGTTGTGCACTTTAAAAAAAATGTGAAAGCTACTGTACCTCTGTACCTACCTGTTTTTGCTGCACTAAAATGTATGTTTGTGACAGTTCAGCTAAATGTCCTTTCAAAATAAAGTTGAAAAGTAAGCAATAAAATTTTTGTCAAACTTTTCATAGAATAACTGAAAACATACTTTATTATGGTATATGTGATATATATCGTTATCGTGATATAAAATAGTCCATATCGTGATATATGATTTTTTCCATATCGCCCAGCACTACAGTTCAGTTGATTGAACAGAACAAGTCAGCTGTATTTCTGCACGGTTGGAACAAAAACCTGCAGCCACGCGACCCTTTCACGGATCAGTTTGACAGCCCAGACTCAGAGGATCTTGCGATACATTTTTATTCCACCTGAAACCCAGTTTGGAATTACTTGAATGGCCTTAAAATCTTGCCTGATCCCTCATGAAATTACCCATTCAAGTAGATTAAGTTAAACCTTATTTTCTACTTTCTTTTTATTCCTGAATGTCACAGGTTTATAAGGCTGTGCAACTGTGTCCGTGATGAGGGGTGACCTTTCACTGTGGGTGCTCTCGGGTCTGGTGGTGGTGGGGGGGGCATAATAGAAAAAGTGGAAACCCAGAAATGTTGTTTGGTTTGATTTCTGAATGATGTTGTTTGGATTTCTGGATAGAAATAATATTTAAAATAAATAAATAAAAGGTGACAGATTATTTTTTTTTAAGGCAAAGCAACGATGGAGGCCGTCGCCGTGTTTGAGTCGGCCGCGTTTCGTCTGCTCGGGACGAAACTAAAGACAGAAAGAGCCTCAGATAAGCAGGAGCTCCAAGCAGCTGCAGTGAAGGTCTGGAAAAGCAGCACAGACATTTTAACCTTTTATTTCTGTGACATACATGTTAGACTTTCAGCGTATTTCATTGAATGAGGATTCAACGTGTGAAAGAGCTGCGTTTCCTAAACCCTTGTTTAGTTCCCTTGAAATAAAACGGGACTGCAGACAACTATTTATCTGTATTACTAACTATAATAAACCAATCAATAAATAAATAGATGCTCCAACTTGACAGGGAGCATCAAGTTGGACAAAGAAGTCTAAATTTACTCTGTTATGAGACCAGCTGACTGAATATAATCATTTTTTTTTTCTCTCATGACACAGATATATTCCAATGACAGGATAAGATCAATTTCCAGAGTCCAGATCTCAAACCCAATGAGAATCTTTGAGACCTACTGCAGAAAATGATACGCAGCGGTTCAACCCCCCCCCCCCATCACCAACGAAAGAGCTCAGAGTAAAGAAAAGAAATGAATGTGAGGCTGGACAGAAGTAAATGTTGTGACTCTGTCATCTGAGCGACGGGTGGTCCAATAAAGTGTGTGACATCGTCATGACCAGATAGTGGATGTTAGCAATCAAATAAAAAAGTCATAAATAAGAGGAGGAACTGATCCGCCGTCAGGAGGAACCCGTTACCCTGGAGAAGATGGATGTGGGCGTGTTGCTGTATCCTCTCAGCGTTTTGTGCAGCTCGTCCAGTTTCTGCAGGACCCTCCCCTGGTGCTCGTCCTCCCGCAGGGTCCCGTCCCTGATCAGCCCGCCGTAGTGGTCCAGAGGCCCGCTGAACCCGGCGGCGCTGACCCCGCCGTCCTCCTCCACCTGCCCGGCCGGCGCCGAGTAACCTGACGGGCCAGACGGACGACAAGGTCAGACAAGATTACAGCACAGCAAACACTAATTAAATTAAATAAAAAAACCTAACTAAAATATGAGAAATCCTCAAAACGACTCAGAGCTGGTGAAGTGATCTGTCTGTGCTCAGTTTAGATCTGGAAACAAGGTTCAAAGGGTTTGAGATAAGTTAAAAAAAAAAAAAAAGAAAGAAAGAAAAAAACAGACATCTTATAAGAGTGACTAAAATAAAGCTGGAACTCTACTTGACACTTTCAGGGTTCCCACTCTTTCCTTGATATTATTTTCCAGGACGTTTTCCAGGACATTTTCAGCCGCTACAGAGACAAGTAATCATTACTGGGTTTTTTTCTACAGTTGTAACTTGCATTTACTGAGACTGTTTCTATGTTTATTCCTCAGACATCTGATGTGCAGTCTATGGCTGTAATTTATGTATGAGATAATCTCCTAAATTCTCAGAAATTATGACAAATTTATCATAGAATAATGCAAACACACCCACAGATTACACCGTAGCACTTCATTAGCAGGACCAACTGGAGTTTAAATGTTCAATTGAGCAATTCCTAACTCAACTTTCCCTTCTCTCTTGCTTTTTTCTCCTGCACTTCCTCTAAAACTATTTGTATATTTTCAATAAATCACTGAAGAACAATTTCCTGAGTGTCATCTCAGTTTAGTGCACAATAATTTTCCAGGATAACTTAACGGTTTCCAGGATATTTGGCATTTTTTCTCATTTTCCATCTTTTCCATGACTGGAAAATTGGTCAATCATTTTCCAGGTTTTCCAGGACGCGTGGGAACCCTGACTTTAACGGTTTATTTATGCTCATTAGAGGCATAAAAGACATATCAATGTTAAATTATATACAGAACTAGATAAATAACGTGATATCTCCAGATCTAAGATGTTAGTTCTCAGCAGGAACTGAAGAATTTGCAATAAAAGTCGTTTTCAGTCCAGATCAGATGGTTGAAGTCCTGACGACCAAAGGTTAGAAACTGACAGTCTCACAGCAGGAGAGCAGGTCTAAAAAAAAAAAAAAAAACAAGGTAGCCTCCTGAAAAAGTCACCTTAACACAGTTAATGTCCACACTCAGGTGAGTTCAGAGGAAACGAGCAGAAACGTTTCCATGCAAAGTCAAACCGGTTTAGATTCTCCGGAGCTTCACCTTCACCAGAAACGCGTCTCACCTCGTCTGCGGAGCTCCGACAGAGACCTGAGCAGCTTTCTGGAGCAGAAATGTTCGGGCAAAAGAAACTTCAAACCCACTAAAGCTGAGGGTGACATCTTCACCGACAGCGGCAGGCGCACCGCCATCTCTGTTTTCAAGTTTGTCTAAAAAAAAAAAAACTTTATTGACAAAGACGCGTCAGACGGAAGCGAGTCTTCGCTTCAACCAGCAGGGGGCGACAGATCTCTGAATACCTGGATGCATTTGTCCACATCGTCCACGCGTGTTCACGTTAAGATGAATCAAGCGCTCGTTCGTGTCACACAGTTAATCGTCCGTTTTTCAGTGGTGTCACCTTTACTAAAACAGTGGAGTTTTACATTCAGTTCAGTTCAATTTATTTGTATAGCATCTGTTACAATGCCAATTGTCTCTAGACGCTTTACAGAGACCCAGATCATGACCCCCAAGCAAATGTCATTAACTAAAATTATAATATTAAATCCAAATCAAGGATAATGGCAAGTAAAAAACTTCCATAGTGGAAGAAAAAAACCCTTTAAGCCAAACAGTGTCAAGGAAAAACTCCACTTTAAGAGGAAGAAACCTTGAGCAGGACCTGGCTCATATGGAGGGACCTTCCTGCTGAAGGCCAGCTGATCTGAGATCTCTGTCCAGATAGAGATCATTAATGGGAATATATATATATATATATATATATATATATATATATATATATATATATATAGATATAGATATAGATAGATAGATAGATAGATAGATAGATAGATAGATAGATAGATATTAGGACTGGGCAAGTTAACGGGTTATTAATTAACACATTCATTTATTAACACAGACATTTATTTTATCGCACGTTAACACATGTTGCTCACATGTTTTTCTGTTACTATCTGCTGCGGAACCGGGAAACAGTGAACATGCGGAAAAGCTAAAACAGACATGGACAGTAAAAAATCTGTGAACTTTACAGTTCAGGTAGCAACTCAGGTAGTAATATTAACAATTCTGTCTGAAAACAAAAATTCTGGACTGCAACAAAACGTTTGCGTCATTCCTCCATGTTCCATCAGATCTGCTCCATGTGTTCACTGTCCTGCTGTTCTCTTACTGGCTACTTCAGTGCGGCTCCATCTAGTGGCACAGATGTACAATGACAACAGAAAGTCCAGTCCTCGATTATAAAACAAATTCAGCTCTGTTGCCCGTTTTTTCATTTCGTATTTTTGATCCAAGTCTAAAATTGAAATATAAAAAAAACAGCCATTTTTTTTCTTTTTTTTTTTTGTGTGTGTTAGATTAAAAAATGAAAAATGTAATAAAATGTCACTTTTTTTTTTTTTTTTTTTTAATTTTGATTGACAATTGAAAAACGGAAAGAATGAATGATACACGGATTGGTAAAGTTACTGAACTTTAACATGGACATTTTCATTTTAAAGTTCTCCCAGACGGAGGATTCAACAGAAACAAGGTTATTTGTAACAACTGCCAAGTTGAACTCCACGTTAAAAGTTTCTACTGTTACCTCAGAAATTACCTGTTTTAATGTTCTGATTGTGCTGAGCCGGAATCATTTTGTTGGATTTTGTTTGTAGACTTTTTTTTTTCTTTCATAAAAACAGGATGACATTAATGCCCTGGCAGTGGCAATAAGCTTTATTTTATTTTACATTTTTTAAGATGAGATTTACACTAAATATGTGTTACTGACAAGTGCTGATGTTAAAAGTGTTTGAACAACAAATGTTATGGCACTTTCATATGGTTCATATGGCAGCAGAACATTTCAATAAAAGTGCATTTTACACTACTTTTGAATTCATTATTTGATTTTGCGTATACAATGCGATTAATCGCGATTAATCAGGGAAATAACGCGATTAATCGCGATTAAAAATTTTAATTGTTGCCCAGCCCTAATATATATTATATATATATATATATATATATATATATATATATATATAATATATATATATATATATATATATATAATGGTGCATTATTGAAATTTAAATGGCTTAAAGTTAAAAACTAAAGTGGTTTAGAAGGTTCAGTCAAAGTCAGATTCTCAGCATTCCTGTAGTTTTCTGGGAGTTTGTTCCAGGTGTGCGGAGCATATGTGCTTCTCCATGTTTGGTTCTGATTCTGGGAACACAGAGCAGACCTGAACCAGAAAGAGCTGAGCGGTTTAGATGGTTGATATGGTAACAAGTCTCTGATGTATTTTGGCCCTAAACCATTGAGTGCCTTATAAACTAACAGAAGTATTTTTAAAGTCTATTCTCTGAGATACGGGGAGCCAGTGGAAGGACCTCAGAGCTGGAGTGATGTGACCTTCTCTCTTAGATTTAGGGAGGACTCCAGCAGCAGCATTCTGGATCAGCTGCAGCTGTTTGATTGACTTTTTAGGCAGACCTGCGAAGATACTGTCGAAGCAATCAATTTGACTGAACATAAATGCATGAAAATAGTTTTTCAAGAGATGACGTAACTCATTTAATTCGGAAGATGACAGAACTCCAACTTTGTAGCTGTATTTGTGTCTCTGAAGACGCAGGTCTGGATCCGTGACTACACCTGGCTTTTTGGGCCTGGTCAATGGGATTTAGCTGTAATGAATGAAGCTGTGTGCTGACTCTTTGTTTTTGTTCAGCTGAAGAAAATTATTGCTCACCCACTCATGTATTTGTTCTATGAATCTGATCAATGCTTGTATGGGTTTGTTGTTACCTGGTGACATTTTAACGTAAAGCTGTGTGTCATCTGCATAGTAATGGTAACTTATCTTGTTCTTTAGTATAATCTGAGCTGGTGGAAGGATGTAGATGTTAAACAGGAGGGGCTCCAGGATGGAGCCTTGGGGAACTCCGCTTGTAATTTTTGTTTGTTCAGATGTAAACTTACTGTCATGATTTGAGGCAGTTGAATGGAGGAGTATGACAAAAAGTTATTTATTAACAAAAACACAAGCTCCAAACTTAACTTAAATTGAGATGGGAACAAGGGAGACAAGCAGGAATACGATCAGATGGACCAGCGAACAGAAAGGGAAAAGACAAGACTTATATATACAGAGGGACAAACAAGGGGCAGGTGCAAACAATCAGAAGAAACACAGGGAAGGAAGAAAAGCGGAACACTACGAAGACAAGACAGACCTTCAAAGTAAAACAGGAAACTGGTTACACTAGAGACAGGAAGTGAGACGCCAACTTAACACAAAACAAAGAATGTCTGCCTTGGCTGACCTAAACCATGACATTTACATACTAACACCAAGTAGTCCCTGTCATTTATGCAAGACTCAAACCAGTCCAGTACTGTGCCAGAACAGCAAAGTTCTCAGGTACACTGTGGTCATAAAGAGATGGACTGTGGCGTCAAAACCATACTTAATTGTCCCAAAGTGTGCCGAGAACATATCTCTCACTGAACCGTCGATACAAGGTGAGATGGATCCATGCTTGCTTTCATGTTGTTTACGCCAAGTTCTGACCCGACCATCTGAAAGTCACAGCTGAAACTGAGACCCATCAGACCAGACAGCGTCTTCCCAGTCTTCTGTTGTGCAGTTTTGGTGAGTCTGTGTGAATTGTCGCCTCAGTTTCCTGCTCTCAGCTGACAGGTGTGATCTTTTTCTGATTCAAGCTGATGTCCATAGACTCCAGACGTCAGGTATAAAACACTGTGGTTACATTTACAATTATAATCTCACCTGTTCAAATATATCTGTGGCCTTGAAAACAGACGTGGTCTGTTTAAAATGGCTGTGACTCCCACTGAGCAAATCCACATCTGGAAGTAACAGTGCGCGTATGAAATGATTTAAAGAGCAGGCGCTCAGCAGTTCATGCTTGAAAAATAATCAATTAGTTAACCATTTCACCTCTGACACAGTCATCTTAATTAAGCAGAATACTCTCACTTTCTATATTTCATCAGCATCTCAGACAGCAATTATCTGATAATTATTTTTTTGATTAACGCCCATTGCATTTCCCCCAGCTGACGGGGGAAAACCTCCCCCCCATTTTTGATTAAATAAAGAATAAACTAATTAATTCATTTTTAAACATGCAGTGATGATAATACTAAAAGAGTAAACTACAGAAAAATGAAAGTACGCATGTTTTCCCGTGATGATAGCAATAATAGCGAGCAGGAATCCGGTCTGATTCCAGCTCCGTGGCTGTTCTGAGGCAGAGTTGCAGACAAAACAAGGCAAACACAACTGTCAGGGTCTTAGAGGGCTTACAGGCTTGTTGCCATGACAACAGAGGAGCCTCCTCTCCCTCCCTCCCCCTCTGTTTAATGCACACACACACACACACATACTGTCAGTCGCTCACTGTCTGTCTGTTGCACACACACACAGAGTAATACAGTGGAATCCGCCTTGCTTTCAGATCCGTCTGCTGCTGGAGGAAATACAGGGAAACACAGCGCGGAGTGTCGGGATACTCCACGTCTCCACATCTGTTCTGGATGGTGAGTGCGGCCGGTGACCGGTCATCATTTGTTTACGCTCTCCATCTCTTTAACAAATCTGTAACGTGACACATATTTTTTTTTTTTTTTTTTTAAACTGCCGTTTCTCGCTCTGGGCTTGTTGTGCCGCTGCATGGATGGATGTGCCACATCCCTTTTCTCTCTCTCTCTCTGTCTCTCTCTGTCTCTCTCCCTCTTTTTTTTATACATATATTTTAAGATTAAGGAGGAAGCTGTCATCATAATGGTAATTCATAGCTGGGTAGCCATGGTGAAGTCAATTTCCCCCTCCCTCTGCCACTGCTGAATGCATTAGTCTAATGAGATGTCTGCAGCCTGTGTGTCGAGCAGCAGCAGCAGCAGCAGCAGTGTTTTCACCAAAAGGGAACAAGGAAAAAGCCGCATGCAGCAAGAGCAGGATGGCTTTTCCTGCATTGTGAGGGATTAAAGCTTCATAGTTGCCTTTAGTCTTTTGGGATATAAGACAAAAGGTCTTGGCTCTTGCACTCTCACAATAGAAGACAGCAGGTAATAGTCACCTCCCTCTGTCAGGTTTATTGGTTTGTTTCCAGGGAAGGATGAAGCTGCTGTTTCCTCCAGAAATCATGCATGGCTGCCTTTTGTGTTGTTTCATTAAACGCTGCTCCTCTGCCCGTATTGCTCTGTTGACCGTTGTGCAGTCCTTCTGTGTTTAGCCGCCGTTGTCACGCACCTTTTCTTCTCCAGTCCCACTCAGCTTCCTCCACGTCTGCTCTGAACTGCTGCAAATGCTGCTCTCTACCGTGATGCATCTGCTGAGGATGGATCTGGTGGGAAAGTGCGGATTTTAACGTGTATTTTTTCCTCCAGCTCAGCAACTGTTTCCTTTGTCTGCAGCTCCAAATGAGTGTACCTGCTGCGACGGCACAGAAGTCTGACAGCAACAGCGGTGACATGCAATCAGCTGCAGTGGCTCCCTCCTTCATCGCCAGCCAGTCGGGGAAGATACCAGGCAGGAAGAGAGGGAGACCCCCACTCCGCAAGATGGATTTTCCAAACCATTATCCTGAGTCGCTCCCACCGCTCAAAGTGCCAAAGAAGAGGGGGAGAAAGCCGGGCTTCAAGGTCAGCCAGATGGGGAGTGAACGGGGGATGAGATGTGCTGTGTAGGTGCAGTGCACTTAAAAATGGATGGGTACACGGACTAAAAACATTTTGTGGTACCTCGATGCAACAAGGATAGTTAACTTCCATGAGGCTTTGTCATGCTGTAGTCCTGCATTCAGGGGTTATGTTCATATCCAAAGAGGAAAATCATTCTGAAAAGGCCTCTTTACCTTTTATTGTAAAAGAATAATGCATGCAAATGCTTAAAATCTACATTTCTATGATATATGTCATCCTCCAAAACGTGATCCAGCATGCATGCATGCATGCATGCATAAATAATGCAGTCACAACAAAAAGTGCTTTTTCTGCAGCTCAAACCAAGGATGGTGATGACTCCGTTGGCTATTTCTCCACCAAGCAGCACGCCTGAGCCGGATATGAGCTCTATTCCTCAGGACGCTGCCACCATCCCCCACTCGGCCACACCCCAGGTGCTCACAGGTACAAAGCAGGCTAGAACTACGATTTATTTCCCTGAATGGATGAGTTTAAAGGCACTAGAGATGTATAAAGGAGTTACCCCTTTTCCCTGTTTCAGTTTGTATCTACATCAATAAGCAGGCCAAAACTGGCCCCAACCTGGACCGGAAGAAGATCCAGCAGCTCCCGGACCACTTTCGGACCCGACCGGCCCTCCGTGGTGCTGCAGCAGGCTGTCCAAGGCTGCATCGACAGTGCCTACCAGCAGAAAACGGTCTTCACTCTTCTCACACAAGGCTACGGGGGAGAAAAGATATCAGGTGTTGTACAGAGACCCCGCTCAGGTGTTGTTCTCCATCGGTTTTATGACTTCTCTACCACACGTAGATGCGGTGAAATTGAGGGGAAAAAAAAAAAAAACAGAAAACGCACCATTAGTGAATGTTTAATGGCCTGAATTGTAAGGTTAGCTGTGAACTGGTCCCCTGTGTTGGTCTTTCAGCTACATTTGATGGGAAGCAGCATCTTCTGAGCCTGCCGGTGGTGAACAGCATCGACTATGTGCTTCGTTTTCTGAAGAAGCTCTGTCGGAGCTTGCACTGTGAAAACCTCTTCAGTGATCAGCCAATTACCCAGCACAGCGGCGGGTCCTACCAATCAGATGGTACCTCAAAAATTTCCCCCTAAGACTAGGAGTTGCGCTGATGTGAGCAGATAGGTTGAATCAACTGATGTCTGTGTCGTCTTCAGCTGAAGCGTCCATGACCGAGGACTACCACGTCGAGCAGTCCGACGGTAAACGGTACTCCGTCGACCCTGGAGATTCTGCTTTCAGCTCCGTAAGTTCACCCTACTCGCCAAAGTCTTCGTACGGGTTTCGCTCTTCGCAGCAGTTCTCCACCAGCTCGGCCTCCATGAGCATGTGCAGGCAGTCGTCCACGAGCCCAAACACGTTTCCGGAAGGGAACAGGACGGGTGAGAAATCTCCACAAGACAAGGCTGACCTTTACCGCTCTCTGTGATACACCAGTGAAAGTCTTATTTGTTCACGCAGGAGGCTATAATGCATCTCCAGAATCCCAGGAGTCCAAGGCTCCACCCAGTAAGGACCCATCCACGTGGTCTGTTGAGGATGTCGTTTGGTTCATCAGGGATGCCGACCCCCAGGCTCTTGGCCCCCATGCAGATGTCTTCAGGAAACACGTGAGTCAGCTGCTCCTCTTTACGCCACCGATTTACCAGGTTTTAATGAACTCCATTGATTTTGACATAAAGTTCTTCTGCTTTCCTCAGGAGATAGATGGAAACGCTTTGTTACTCCTAAAGAGCGACATGATCATGAAGTACCTTGGACTGAAGCTCGGGCCGGCCTTGAAGCTTTGCTACCACATCGACAAACTAAAGCAGACAAAGTTCTGAGGGCTATCTCATAGTCAGAATCCAGCAGAACATTCAAGACGGGTCACGTCTCAAGACCCCAGGTCTGTGATCTAACGGGAAGGAAGTCTCCACCGTCACGAGGTGCGTCATCTAATTTAGCGTCCCCCGAAGTGAGACCCATCACCTCCCTTTATTGCACAAAACTATAAAAGCAAATAGACTTCTGCCTCCAAGGTTAAGTGAACTCCTCCTCTGCTTTAAATTTAAACATAATCCAGTCATTATTTCAAGATATAACTACAATACATCTTCCTTCTTTTATGAAAATGTCTACAACACTAATATTTTAACGTCGGGTCAAGAATCCTGGTCAGTGTTAAAACTATTCAACGGTGTTGCGTAAAATTGAATTTATGTCATATTTCTAATGTAGCATCTTAATTTCTTTAAACTAAAACAGGATTGTCTGGTTTTATTACCTGACATAAACCTACAGTAAAGGATCTTTCTCCACCAAGGGTGGGGATGAAACCGTCATCATTCAGCCAAACTGCCGCAAGCCTTTAAAAGAGGACCATCAAGTCAAGCCGCCAACTCTGGGGCGGTTCCTCGTATTTAGCCAGAGTGATAACCACAAGCAACATAAAGAATCGATAGTACAACTAATCTGCTTAGATCCATTTCATCACACAGGAGACGCAGTATATTCAGTATATTCATGATATTTTCAAATGATTTATAAAAAAAAGAACTGGACAAACCCCCTGTGACATCACCCAAAGGCTTTGTAAAGAGTTAGTTTGAAGCCTTTTTGTCAGGCCTCTGGATGGCAGACTCCGCCCAACTCTGGCTAATCCAAAAATGGGCCCAAGATTAGGCTCACCTAACGTCAGTCACAGCAACCTAGCTATTTTAGCCTGGAAGTTATGATGCTAATTGGCGCTACCATAGTCATTCTGATCAGATCTGTCCATCCACTGTTTCTGATGTCGCCTCCAGGATGACATTTGAAACAAGGCCTGGCAGAACTGAAACGGGGCCAGTTGGAGCTCGACTGAAGCTCCACCGAGACTCCTGACTGGCTAACACCCAGCTAACGGGCCAACATCCAGCTAACTGGCTGTGGATCTCCGTAGACTTTGTGCCAGATTCAGTAAATGTCTCCTCTTGATTTGCTGTCAATCTCGCTGTGGAATAAAGAAAAAAGACAGCATACAAGTCTTGGCTCCGTAAGTCTAGGCTCCCTCCCAAACTGTAACAAACGTTGCTCCAGCCAATCACTGCCAGGGGGAGGGGTCGTGCCCGCATGAAGTGGGGGAGGACGGGAGAGAGTCGGGTCACGATGGGTCGTGTTTTCTCGCGGAGCACTGGAGGAAGGAGGTGGGAGGAGAGTTTATATATCAACAAGTATGACATCATCTAAAAATCTCTTACCCTACCTTTAACAGCCACTTGGTTTGACTGACTTTAACTTAAAATTAGCCCCGCCTCCCCAACAACACCTCAGGCCTGAAGACCTTCCTTACGTCCCGTTGGCTCACAGACCAGAAGTAACCGTTTAAACCATCTTGTGCAAGATTTTCATGATGTCGAGTATTATTAATCAGAAATTTACCAGTTTCTGTTTTTTCATTTGCTCTACTTTAGAGGTAGCAGCGGAGCAACAGCCATGAGATTGTTAACGCGCCCTTCGTCTACATCACACTCCACAGTGCTTCAAAAAGTCTTGCCTTGCATCCATCCTCTGACAAACCTGGCCATATGATCCTTTTCTTTCTTTTAAATTCATGTTTACTGAAATTAAAACATAACTTCACTGAAAAATGGTGCATTAAATACGACACTGATTTTGATTGAGAGGTTTAGAAAATCATTTTGATACTATTTTTTCACATTACTGTGTAACAAAAGAAAAGTAATGTTACCATTGAATTTGTCCTTCTTTTTTAGTATAATTTTAATATTAAAAACAGCATAACAAAACAAAACAAAACACTAGCACACACGAACAGACTGAAGACTTCTTGTAAAAGCCGACATATGACGAAGATGAAAGCTTTGTGAACATGTTATATTTATAATGGTATTTAAACTGAGTGGAGTGCAGTTTTGGTCCTAAATCATACGGGTTTTTCAAAAACTGAACAACTCCCCGAGTTGAGTTTTTGAAATTGTGCATATGATTTTACACCAAAATTTAATTACACAAAGTTCAGTTGCCACTTTATTATATTCATTTTGAAATTACACAACATTATAAAGTCGAAATAGATTTTTAAAAATGTATAAATCGTCCGTATTTTTGACTCCGGAGCTTACGGATCTTTGGGACGGACTGTAGAAACGTCTACAAATTCAACCTCAAAAGTGACAGAAAACTGAGTATTAAAATGAGTCGGTTTTATCTGGAAAGTTGGGAATTTTGGCAACAAATTTTGCAGAGGCGGAGCTTGTGATTGGCTGAAAAAAAAATAGTGCGATCTTGGAATGAATGGCGCTGATGTGAGCCAATCAGATTGCACGGATCGACAGTGATTTCAAAATGGGTGTAATAAACGTTTTAATATGCAGGATTGTCACATGCCAGTGATCTCTTTACGAGTGCTTTCTTTTTTTCTTATACCTGTATTTCTATTTTTCTTTTCTTGAGCAACAGTGTTGATGCTGAAGCTGTCAAAACAGAAACACGTAACGTCTACACTGAGAAAACTTTAAAAGTCATGTAAATGGGAATATAATATAATATTGCTTTTGCATACCACTTTTTGATGCACAATATGCATCCTTTTTTAATCAATTAACCTTTGTAGGTGAATGCTGCTGTAAAGATATTACACGTAAGCCATGCCTAGTGAGATCAAACCAAGGTGTTTTATTTTGAAAATCACTATGAATAAGAGTTTTAGAGATCAATACTCTATGCTGGTGCTAAACGTTATCAACGTATTTACCTGTTTGCTTTTGTGTTTGTGAGAACTAAAGGGGATCTTATATGTATGCTGTACTGTATTTGAGCATTAAATTAAGAAATCAAGTAACCAGAGATGTTTGTGTGTAAAATACTTTTTTTTTTTATTTGAAAATGAGTGTTTCAGCGCTCCTCTTTTGCATCCTGAGCAGACCCACGTTTAATAATGTGCGGGTTTGGATCCACACATCTAAGAATAATTTTTGCTTGAAGCGTCATCTGTTCTTCAACACACAGGAATGAACAAAGGTGGCCTATATTTGTGGTGCTTTAACTGGTGTCCAGGGTCCTTCTGGGGTTCCCTCCCAGGTTTTCAAGGGTTCCTATTAATCAGAAACAGCTTCACCTGCCAACTGCTTTATCTACATCAGGTTGACATATTTTAAGGAACATTACAGAGTTGATGCAACCCGACGACTATTGGAAACTGTAAACCTTCATTAGGGGCAAAAATGATGTGAACAGAAGCAGTTTGGAGTTAAAACTGATTATTTGTTGGCAGCAAAATGACAACTAATGTCAGCATTTGGTACAATCACCCTGCATCTAAATGAAGCCACATTATGAGCCGCAACTCAAAAATGTCAAAGCGCTTAAGCGATCAGGTGGATAGAGTCACTACAGACAAACCAAGGTCATTTTTACTTTTTTACTTTGTAAGTGTACAAAAAGTGTAGAAAATATAACGCAATTTAACCCAGTCAGTTGGAAGATGTTCGTCCAGGTATTTCTTTTCTCTTTTTTTATTTTTAAAGGCAAAAGGTTTCCAACATTTGCTATGTTTTTTACATTTTATTGTAATTAAAATATGGGTTTATTACATTTGCAATCATTACATTCTGTTTATATTAACTGCGTCCCAGCTTTTTTGGGGTTGCACGACCTCAGAGCTGACTACACAGTCCCATGAGTCTTTGCTCAAACTGGCCTTAAACAGTCCTTGGTCAAAGTCATCGACCCCCACAGCTCGCCACAGCGTGTTTACGGCCAACGGCTGACGACAGAAGCTCCTCATTCATCATTAAGAGCTGACACCACGGCCCTCGCTCTGGTCGCCTCTTCCCACCTCTCTGCTCTTCCTTTTCTTCATGTGCATTTCTGTGGCATTATCGGTGTTGTCTCCATGATTTTCAGCCGCGCTCGGGTTCAGACGGGGCTGAGGTCATATTTATCTCACCGTAAGCTCCAGAGACTGGAGCCGTTCCGGCCAGCTGACGCCAGCGACTCGTAATGCTCTGATGAGTAATATGGATAAAAATTAAACTAAATTACTTTTTTCTCTCTCTCTCTCTCTCTCTGTTATTTGGCTGGACAGGACATGCAGTCTCAGTGAATGTTCTGGTTTGGCTTCAGAAGGAAATTACAGCATGATTGCATGTTATGTTTTCTTCATGAATGATCACACGTTTAAATAGAAAAACACTTGGAGAGACCTCCGCCAAGCGCAACAATTCCCCCGTATAGCGTTTTACACCATAAATATTAGTCATACATATAGCACTGACAATAGGGGACCACTAAAAAAATACCATATCTTCCTTTATTTTGTGATGCACACAAAAATAAATAAAAATGCTATAAAGATTTCATGCAATATTTGTCAATATATTGAAATTAAACAACCTCAATGTTTTTGTAGAGATTGTGATAAAATCCGCCTTCTGGATCAGATCCAGACCAGCCTTTGAAATTTGATAGAGGTTCCCATTGTCAATCTCTGAGTCAAATTTCATGAATTTTGGGCAATAATTAATGGAGATATTGAGAAACAAAATTTTTGGCCCCATTGACCGCAATGTTATCAAAAATTTGAAAGTGATCCAGAATCCAGGATTTCTTCAGGATCACAGCCAAAATGAAATCAGTTCTTCCTTTTCACATTTCTGACAACTCTTGAAAATTTCATCAAAATCCATCCATAACTTTTTGAGTTATCTTGAACACAGACAGATAAACAGATGAATGCCGGCAAAAACATAACCTCCTTGGTGGAGGTAAAAATTCAGTAACCTACTGCAAATAGCTAAACCTACCCTTAATGCAATGGATTTACATTAACCGTAGAGATGATTTATGGTTTGTCGACTAGAAAATCTTTTGTGACTAGAAAAGCACTCGGAGAGCGCAGACCTCCGCCAAGCGCAACAATTCCCCCATATAGCGATTTACAGATTTCAATAAAATCTGCCTTCCGGATCAGATCCGGATCAGCCTTTGAAATTTAATAGAGCTTCACATTGTCAATCTCTGAGTCAAATTTCATGAGTTTTGGGCAATAATTAACGGAGATATTGCGAAACAAAATTTTTGGCCCCATTGACTGCAATGTTAACGAAAATTTGAAAGTGATCCAGAATCCAGGATTTCTCACAGATCACACCCAAAATGAAATCAGTTCTTCCTTTTTCACATTTCTGACAACTCCTGAAAATTATCTTGTACACAGACAAACAAACAGTCATCAAAAACGCCGGCAAAAACATAACCTCCTTGGTGGAGCTAAAAATTCAGTAACCTACTGCAAATAGCTAAATACTACCCATAATGCAACGGATTTACATTAACCGTAGAGATGATTTATAGTTTGTCTTCTAGAATATATTTTGTAATTAACTAGAAAAATGGGACTAAAGGTTTGGTGAACTACAGTATTACTGCTGGTTATGTGTTAACAGTTAATTACAGCACAGTCAAATTAGTTAACATTAACTCAGAAAGTGACTTATGTCTTACTCATAATGTGGCAACAGTCTGTAAAAGCAATTTAAATAGGTTTTCTTGAATATTTAGCAGTAAAAATTACATTAAAGGCTGCAGCTCTGGACTATGTGTGTACGTTTGACAGTGAGTTGTTGCACATTCAGAAAGAAATTTAACAGAACTAAAATAAGCAATTTGTGGTGCAACTGCTGCACAAAACCCTCATCTGAATGTATAAAAGTGTAGTAAAAGACTGAGATGAATACATGATGTGAAAACACATGTAAATGAGTTTCATTTCAGGAGCACTGACTGGTTTCGATGGTGGCGCAACGATCCATCTGACTCAGGTCGAAAACGCGCCGAAACTTTGTCTCAAACTAACGCCACTCAAAAAGAAAACGTAAAGTTAAACGAAATTTCTTTCCCGCAGTCAGAGCGACGAGGCCTTCCTGCGCACATCGGCGTGACGTTCGTGTTTACCGAGCCAAAATCTGAGTCAGAAAAGAGTGACGTTTCGATTTCTTTGTAAATCCTGCTCGGACTTCGTATTGGATTCTATCACGCAGCTGAGCAGCACGTTTTATTTTCAGACTTCCAGCAGGAAGAGTCGTCTGTTGTTATAAATGTGGCTGTTGATTGAAATGGGTAACTCCTGTCTCACCAGTGGAAGCAGGAGACCTCCAGGAATTCCAGCCCCGATGGAGAGATATCCCATTGGGCCGCTCCTGTCAGGATTCAGGGTTAGGACCTAAAATTCAGGAGGACGGCAGGCAGCAGTGGCCGACAGAAAGTCCCTTATTTTCTAGAAACAAAACCCAAAACTTGACTGAGGGATTCGCGGGGTAGAAGGACAGTAGGACAGGAACACCAGGAAAACGCAGACAAGTAAATCATGCATAACGGCAGCTTCCAGACTGCCAGGAATGAAACTTTGAGCTTGAAATTCAAAAAAAAAAAACAACACAACTTTATGCTCTTGTATTAACAAGCATCCTGACTAGGGATGCACATTTTGGATTTTTTTTATGACCGTCAACCGACGCCCTTTAACGATTAATAACCGTTAACCGATAAGTCCGGGAGGGTTGGCTGCCGCGATGTTGCGCGCGTTGTCTTGGACGCATGCGGACACTTCCCCGTGTATACTCTCGCGGCAATGTGTCGCCGTCAGCTTGTCGCAGAGATGCCGCCGTCACTTTTGATTTATACTAGCCCGGTCACCGCTATGTTATTCCACGCCACAACGCAAGAGCGACAATCACGAACTAGCTAAACTTACTAAACTTATCTCTTACGTTTTTCCACTTCCTCACCGTCTCGGCCGTATCCAGACCCACATTCATCACCATCTCCCTCCATGAATTATTAGAATATGTGCTGTCTTTGTAGCGTGGAGAACCAGAATCGTACAGATGTGGGTCCTTCTTCATTTTTCCGATGACGCGCTCTTTTCTATGCGGATGTAGAATTGACCAATCAGAGGCCTGTTGCACCTGTCGACACGCCCCCATGAGTGGATTGAATTACGTAGCTTAAAAACAAAATTGACCGTTAATATTAATCGGTTAGAGTTACTGTTATCGGTTAACGGTTAAACGGTATGGATGTCCTAGCTCCCTCCTCTGTGGGAACTAACGCACCCCAACTCCACCGAGCCTGAGAACAACTCCGACGTTTCCTCTTCTCTCCATATGGCGTCAGTGGTTTCCAAAAAGAATTTCAGATTTTGCTTTGCCTGACCACAGGGCGGTTTCCCGCTTCGCAGCAGTCTATTTCCAGTGAGCTTCAGTCGATAGAAGGTGCTGGTGTTTCTGGGTCTCATTCATTGCGTGTCAGAGCTTCAGCCTGCGTTTGTGGACGGCGAACTGAATACTTAGACAGTGATTTCTGGAAATGTTCCCCAGGCCACGCCATCATTTCCATTACACACTCGTGCCTGTTTTTTAACGTAGCGTCGCCCTGAAGATCACATCCAACCGATTTGATTTTGAGCCTTGACCCACGCACACAGAGATTTCTTCAGATTCCTATAATCTTCTACATCAGCCATTCCCAAACTTCAGAATACCAAGGCCCAATTTGAAATGTAAAAAAAATCTCCGCAGCCCACCGAAACCTTTAATCACAACTGTGATCAACA
The DNA here is from genome assembly GCA_018398805.1 of Hirundichthys speculiger. Lineage (NCBI taxonomy): Eukaryota > Metazoa > Chordata > Actinopteri > Beloniformes > Exocoetidae > Hirundichthys > Hirundichthys speculiger. The sequence continues at coordinate 480,442 of JAGFBZ010000626.1, read as the reverse complement.
TTCAGGACGAAGAACCATGATGCAATATTAATGTGAGGGGTCACAAATAAGGTGACACTTGTCATATTAAGTTATGATGACAGTAGAATAATACTTAACTGATTTCTTTTATTACTTCTTAATGTTTTTTTTAATCATGTCATGAATATTTTACAGTAATTAAAAACATATTTTAAAAAGATCAAACACATTTGTTTAATTTTAATGACCTCTCACGGCCCACCTGGAGTACCACGACGGCCCACCAGGGGGCCGCGGCCCACACTTTGGGAATCACTGTTCTACATGAACTGTAGATGATGAGATACTGAGAGTTTTCTCAATTTTACTTTGACTCCTACTATTCTGAAATTGTCGACAATTTATAAGTGCTTTTATTTTATTTTTTTAAATACCCAGTCCTGTCAATGACCGGATCCCAGTTAGACCTGTGAGTTACAAGACAGCTGTTTCCTCCTGGATAAATAAGGCAATACTTTACTGGCCTTTTGTTGTCCCAACTTTTTTTTTAAAGACATGTTGCTTCCATCAAATTCAAAATGAGCTAGTATTTTTTAATTTAATTTTTAGATTTTTTTAGATTATTTGGAGATTCCAGTATTTTATCTGCAGGGCTTCGTTTCTGAAAGTGATCTGTCAACTTTGAAAGTGCACGTAAATGAGCGCTGAGAGTCATTCATGACATTTGGAGACACTCTGGGGACAAAGCTGAGAGAGTCTGACAATAACAATAGACTCAGTTTTAGTGAATGGTGTCTCAGGAATTGAAATATCATGACCCTTGACCCACTACACCAGCAAAAAAAAAAAAAAAAGAAAGAAAAAAGGGTTTTAGTGACCCCTGATTAGTCGTAAAGTGTATCCAGTCTTATCTATTCATGTCTAATGGTAACACAGGGTGCGTTTTAAAGGTTGTAGAACCAGATTGCTGAATGAATCCCTGGATTATTGGCGCGTTTGTGCTCATAATGTTGCGCACTGCTCAACTGGACCACAATCCAACGCGTTTATTTCCTCATCACGATGAAGGATGCGGTTATAACGCGATAGGACCCAGCTGGACTCAAACCGAGCGGACCACTTGTGACCGGGCTGTGATGCGCACCGGTGACGCCGCCGCGCTCCTGTAGCCGCAGAGATCCAGATACTGGCCTGGGATCGGTCCCTGCTGCGCCTCATCTGGAATAAACGTCGGGAAAATCCAGAAATTTCATTAGCGGCTGTGTGTGTGTGTGTGTGTGTTTGTGTGTGCGCGCGTGTGTGTAGGAGAGAGAGAATAATCTCTTTCGGGCGAGCGTTTCCCATCGGAAGGGGGGGTTTTCTGTACTTTGCAGAAGCCAGAGCTGCTTTATTCCGATAAAGAACCGCCACATTCCGGCTGCAGGAAGGTAAGCGCTGATTGCCTGGACTGTACATGTTTTTTTTTCCTGTGTTTTTGAACATGCCACATGCAGCGGATGGTGGATGTTGCGTGAGCGCATTGTTTTTCGTATGTTCCTTCTCCTTGGCTCCGTGGCACCTGCGCATCCCCGAAAACACGAGCGCTTCTTACCTGCAAACGAGCAGAAAGGCGAGAAACGGGACACATTTAACGAAATAATAGAAATGTCGTCGAGATTCCCGTAATTAATTGGCCTTTGAACGCCTCTCCTGCGGCTCTGCAGAGGCACCGAGGGAGCAGTCGTGCTGTTTTTTAAAAAAAATTTATTTAATAAATAAAATTGATGTGTGGTTCTCGGCTTTTTTTTTGACATGTTTTGTCGCCCCGATGCGCACGGAGACATGCGATGATGAGCGGGGTCGGGGAGGGAGGGGGGGGGGCGGCTCTCACTGCGTCGTTTTTTCCATCGGAATGCAGCAGCGGCTCCGTCTCCGCGCGCACCGGAGCCGCTCTGCTTCAGCGCCGTTAACTCGCTCGTCATCGCTCGCGAGCGTGAAAGAGAGCAGCATCCTTCTCGGCCTCCGAGACGTCAATCACACCTGAGCCCCCCCCAGTGTGTCGCGGATTTTTTTTTTTCCTGCCCCCTCCCTCTTCAAACACCGCATGCGGCTGCGTGATGTCTTTTTTTTTTGCTTTTTTTCCTCTCCGGAGCTCCGTCACGCTGTTCTGTCATCTTCCCGCAAAAAGGAAAAAAAAAAAAACAGTTTGTCCTCAAGGTCATTGTCATTGACAGTTAAAACCTCAGATCCGTTGCTGTAATTACTAATTGCGCCGGCCGGGGCTGCTTCTGCTGCAAACACTAAAAGCTGCGGTTGCGCTGATTTTTTTTTTTTTTTTTTTTTTTTTGGCCGCAGCCGCACATTTGAGCCGCTCGCTGTGGAGGGAGGCCCGAGCCAACGCAGTGCGGGCTGTGGCGGCGGCAGGGATGTGGACCACATGTGGCGGACATCCCCTCAATGACTCTGCATTCTTATATGCAAATAATTTTCCCGCCGCCTCATTAGTGCAATCATGTTCTGGAAATTGGACTATTCTGGGCCACAGCGAGAGTCAATAATTTATGAATGCAGGCCTTTCTGCTGTGGAGCGCCTTCATTGTGCATAATAAACTAATCCCAGCCGGTTTAAGAATGACATGACTTACAGACCACTCAGTTATAAGGCCATATTCTCCTCTGATCTAGATTACAGCAGCCATGCTGTAATGTTGACCGCGGTGAAGTTAGTTTTAGGCTGGATCTTTGACAGGCTGAGGATCACTGTACAGTTTCAAACCCACCTGAACCAGTAACTCTGAACCTCATTTACCCTAAAGTGGGGACTTGCAATGATCTCAAGACCATTAAGTTCCATTTACAGAGTTGGAAACATCATGGACGTTCACACGCTACGAGCCATTCAACATACAGTGATCCCTTATTTTTCGTGGTTAATGGGGACCCTGCGAAAATCAAAATTCGCTAACGGGAGCCGGAGGCCCCCCCTCAAGCCTAAATAATGTGTTTAAAATGTTTAAAAAACGCAAAAAAGTAGCAAGACACTGCAGCGAAAAAAGACAAAGGCTCAACTGTGGTCTTTTCTGTTACCTTCACAGCATCTGATCTCCGAACTGTATAAGAAACAACTGGTATTGTGCTATTTTTGGCTCGTAATTAGCGGGTAACACGCTAACAACAAAAGAAACAGTCCAGTTTTCTCTGCATGGAACGGGCACTTTATTCTGGCACTGCAGGAACTTGTAACATCACACAGGTTGTATTGTTGGGCTCCTGTCGGTTAACAGAGAATGTAAATCTATACACGCTGGGCTGCTGTTTATGCTCACTACACTTTTCATTTAACCCCGTTTTCGTTCTGCCGTCCCACGACACACACACTACATTACCCATAAGGCCACCTTCTTAAAGGGGCCAGGTTGGCTCACAACATTTCTTCGCTGTGAGAGAACGCGCACAACATCCTGTGATGTTTCTGCAATTTTTTTAATTTTCAAAAATTATATTGAAAAATATACTGAAAAAATCCGCAAATAACTAAAACTGCGGAACTTAAAGCGCGAATTGGCGAGAGATCACTGTAAATGAGTTTAGCGACGTATCTCATCTCCAGGTACGCCGAGTCTGGACTGGTGGACTTGGAAGTTCATACTTGGAAAGTACGACTCTGGAGAACGTCAAAGGACTCAGTTCAGTCTTCCTGAACTTGGAACTTGATAGCATCGCCAAGCGCTGTGTTCAAAAGCAACTACAACATGATTCAACATAAAAAAAAAAATCCTTTAATAGAACTCAGAATGGACCACAGACTCCTCTGGGAAAAGTGTCTATAACTGTTACTTTATATGATGTGTTGTAACGGGTTTTATGCCTCTTTATTTTAGCTGCGTTATAGATGAAATTCTGCGGAGACGAAAAGTAAAGAAACTTAAAAGACGTCGAAGAAATTTTTCAAATAGGCTCTATGTCTTGATCAGTTCATCACAAATTAACCACAAATCTAAACTGGGCGGCACAAGGACACATCCGGGCATTTCGACCGTACTCGTCCAGATGCGAACTTTATTTCTGCTGCAGCTGATTAAATTTCACAAGAACACGAGAACAGACAAGTTCACATGTTCAGGTACTGAGAAACAGAGCAACGCTAATATGTTGTACACATGTGGCTATTTAGCACGAACAGGCTGTTTTCCAAAAGTGCTTCTGAAAGATGGAGTCTGAAACTTTGAATGGTGTGAGTTTCTAGCTGATGATGTTCCAGCTGCAAAGTCAGAAAACAAACCTTTCCAGATGTAGCTGCCGGCGCTGCTGGTCATCGTTAGGTCTTGAACACGTTAAAACACGTATGTGAAGGTGTGTCCTGCGTTTGTTTGGCGTGTCGACTGTGCGGACCCTGGAAAGAATATGCGGCGCGTATGGAAGATGCAACGTTCAATATGGACGGCGGGGGCACTCGTGTTTTACGGTCAAACCGATTTTATGGTCAAACATATCATCTCTCAGTGGTGCTGGTTTTGGTTTTTTTTTCTGCAAAAAACAAAACAAGAATAAAATAAGTATATTCTCCGTGTCTCCTTCCTGTAGACGGTTGTATTTTTTGACTCTGGGGCTGAATTCTGCACCACAAGCAGAAAACCTCCGGTATTGCACGTACTGCCCGTGTATGTTAGCAACGCAGCGGGTTACGTTCACGAACAAACCTGAACGCTCAGTCAAACAGAAAAAATGTCCCAGACAAAAACAACGGCCTACTGATGAAAACCATTAAGTTCTACCTGTTCCCGTCGCTTGATGTGAACAAAGCACTGTATTTTCTGGACTATAAGTCGACTTATTTATCGAAAATATCCTCCATGTCATCCATGACAACAACAGGACATCATCTACACTCGCAACAACTGAACACGGATATTGAAAAATTACAAGAGCCAACCATAAAGACTAAGAGAACACAAACATGACATCAAAAAAAAAAAAGATGCAGAATTTAAACTGAAGATGATAAAATCTGAAGCTGAAAACAGTAATGGAGCAGCAGAAAGTTTGGAGTGATGAGAAACTATTCAGGGACTGGAAGAACAGCTATGAAACAATCAAAGAAGGAGAACCACGGACTGAAAGATGGACAAAGACGGAGGAACGAGTCCACAGACGGAGGATCGAGTCCACAGACGGAGGAAAGAGTCCACAGACGGAGGAAAGAGTCCACAGACGGAGTAAAGAGTCCACAGACGGAGGAAAGAGTCCACAGACGGAGGAACGAGTCCACAGATGGAGGATCAAGTCCACAGACGGAGTAAAGAGTCCACAGACGGAGGAAAGAGTCCACAGACGGAGGAACGAGTCCACAGACGGAGTAAAGAGTCCACAGACGGAGGAACGAGTCCACAGACGGAGGAAAGAGTCCACAGACGGAGGAACGAGTCCACAGACAGAGGAACGAGTCACAGACGGAGTGGAGTAAAGAGTCCACAGACGGAGGAGGAGGAAACGAGTCCACAGACGGGAAGGAACAGATGGAGGATGAGTCCAAGGAGGAAAAGAGTCCACAGATGGAGGAACGAGTCCACAGACGGAGAAGGAAGGAACGGTCCACAAGGGAAGGAGAGTCCACAGATGAGGAGAAGAGTCCACAGGAGGAAACGGAGTCCACAGACGGAGAACGAGTCCACAGACGGAGGAAAACGAGTCCACAACGGAGGAGAGAGAGGAAAGAGTCCACAGATGGAGGAACGAGTCCACAGACGGAGGAACGAGTCCACAGACGGAGGAAGAGGAGGAAGAGTCCACAGACGGAGGAAGAGGAGGAACGAGTCCACAGACGGAGGAAAAGGAAGAGTCCACAGACGGAGGAAAGAGTCCACAGACGGAGGTCCACAGACGGAGGAAAGAGTCCACAGACGAGAGGAACGAGTCCACAGACGGAGGAAAGGTCCACAGACGGAGGAACGAGTCCACAGACGGAGGATGAGAGTCCACAGACGGAGGAATCGAGTCCACAGACGGAGGAGAGACAGACGGAGGAAGGAAAGGAGTCCACAGACGGAGGAACGAGTCCACAGACGGAGGAACGAGTCCACAGACGGAGGAGGAACGAGTCCACAGACGGAGGAAGTCCACAGACGGAGTAAAGAGTCCACAGACGGAGGAAAGAGTCCACAGACGGAGGAAAGAGTCCACAGACGGAGTAAAGAGTCCACAGACGGAGGAAAGGAAAGAGTCCACAGACGGAGGAAAGAGTCCACAGACGGAGGAAAGAGTCTACAGACGGAGGATCAAGTCCACAGATGGAGGAAAGAGTCTACAGACGGGTTCTTGAACAGCTGCAGCTGGAAGGGGCTCATCAACGGTCCTATTATCACCCGCTCCCTTTGCCCAATGAGACTTGTATGTTTTTTTTCCTCTTCATGACGTATTTTTTGACAGATACGTCTAACACTCCGGTGAGACTTATAGTCCAGAAATTCAGTAAGACAGCTAAATTAGCTGAGTGTTCACTTTGCTGATGCAAGTAGACCTGGAATTCAAAAGTTCTAGTTTCCGACTACAAATGGACCTTCTTTTACAGTTCGGCTCAGGTTTGGAGCCGCTGGGTCACGTGGTTTGAAGGCTCGTGACAAAAAAATGCCGCAAAGATCTTGACCCTGAGTGAATCGGCAGTCAAATATCCAACTCAAAACCAACTTCACCGCTGTTGCATGTTGCCCTCGTGCAGCTGTGTGGGATCCCTGCGTAAGCGTGTCTTTTACAAGCAAGCGCAGGCTTTGTTGTCATTGTCAGGCTATAGGACAGCGTTTGCGATGGAAACTTGATAGCAAGGATCGAACGTTTGATGAACTGGATCTGCTTTGACAGCGATGATCCAGGTCAGCGCTGCCCAGGCCGCAGACTGGGACAAAAATAGCACAAAAGCATGGGGGAAATAGCTCCTGTCATCCAAGAAAAAAAGAGCCGGGTGGGGGGGGGGTGGGGAGAAATTCACAAACTGTATTTGTGCTTAAAAAGAGGGAGCAGGGAGAAATGCATCATTCAGGTGTTCTTTTACCACAGGAATCATGGGAAAGCAAAACAGCAAGCTGACTCCCGAGGTGATGGAGGACCTGGTGAAGAACACAGAGTTTAACGAGCACGAGCTGAAGCAGTGGTACAAAGGCTTCCTGAAAGACTGCCCCAGCGGCCGGCTGAATCTGGAGGAGTTCCAGCAGCTTTATGTCAAGGTTTGTTTCAACCATCTGCTCTTTTTCGCTCCGGGCGTTCGAGCGCCCAAACGACCGGTTCGAGCTACTGACTCGAGTCTCATTTGCAGTTCTTCCCGTACGGCGACGCGTCAAAATTTGCACAACACGCCTTCAGGACCTTTGACAAAAATAGCGACGGGACCATTGATTTCCGAGAGTTCATCTGCGCCCTGTCCATCACTTCCCGCGGCAGCTTCGAGCAGAAACTCAACTGGGCCTTCAACATGTACGACCTGGACGGCGACGGCAAAATCACCAGAGTGGAGATGCTGGAGATAATCGAGGTGAGGGATTATCGACTCATTAAGCCTTCCCTCATCAGGATTTTTGGTTTTTTTTTTTTTTTTTTAAATCAGTGCGTTACACACCTGCAGTGCAGCAAAAATCACACAAAGCTTCACAGCAACAAAACCGCCACTGTATTGAGTTGCATAATGCTATTTCTGGGAAGGCAATCCATAAAGTTAATCCGATATGGGTGAGTGATATTTGAACATATTGACAATTCCTGTTTATTCCAAAGTATGTCGAGAGGTCTCCAGCCTGTTTGCTCTGTTGCAGCCACACGTTGTTCTATCAGAAGACACGTCTCTGTGCGAAATTATGTCACTAAATGTGTGTAAATCATCCAGAAATCACAATGAATGAAGGGACAATGCTGGAAACTGAAACTCAATAGTGTAAGCTTCTAAGATAATGCATACTGGATCAGCCGGTATCAGCTGAGCCCATCCGACCAAAAGCAGTCCCACTCTGATCCCTCCAACACTGCGTCCAGCATTTGTTTGTTTGGCTCTGCTGCAAGAGCAAAGATGCCAAACTTCTATTCAAGATGTGTCACCTACCTGAAAACATCATTATGACATAAAAATATATACATGACAAAGAGGCTCAGAACGGTTGAGCAGCTGAAATCCTGTAAACTACATGTGTCAAACACAAGGCCCGCGGGCCAAATGTGGCCCGCCATGTCATTTTATGTGGCCCTCGAGAGCTTGGGCATTATTGGCTTAAATTTTAAACCAATATTTTAAGACTTAAAATAAGCTTACACCGCTTTAAAGTGCATATTGACAATAAACTACATCTCCCATCATGCATTTCGTCGTTACCCACAACGATAACGGTAGCTACGAGCAAGACGATTTTTCAGAACTGATGCACTTAAGGAAAAAACCCTTTACAAACTAACCCCAACATGTCCAAGAAGAGAAAAAATGATGCACAAAGGAACCTGACAGTTTCATGACGATGGGGAAAACAAATACAAGTTTGCTATCTCGAAAAGGTGAAATAACATGTTTGTCTTTTGTTGTTATGAGGCGGTGTCAGTAGTGAAAGAGTTTAATGAACTATGTGAGGCATTTTTTGACAGCAAACACAGGAGGCTAAGGTATGCTAAATGCCCCTTGGGGAGCGGTGCTGGGGGGGGGGGGTGTGTGACCATGGGAAGCATGCTCTTTTTTTTCACCATAACGGAATAAAGTGTAATTACAAATATACTCCATTAGGTGGCAGTGACCCTCTCATTGTCACAGTGTGTTCAGGGAGTATTAGCTATATTGTGTCGAGTTTTTTTTGCACGGACATGCGCGCACACAGCACAGAGCAGGAAATATGAAGAGAAGAAACCCTCAAGAGACGCCACGGAAAAATATTTAACCAAGGCGGAAATAATGAGACAAACGAAAGTCAGCAGAAAGTTAAGACGAGGAAATATGACGATGCTGATGTAGCTCTTGGCTTCACTGTGACTTTAAATCTTTACTGACTAAAAAACTATTTTGATAAAATTATTCTTTGTTATAAGTTGATCTATATTTCTTTCTTTTTTATTTCCCTGAACGTCAATAAGGATACAGTGCTATGCCGAGGTGTACTTATAACTATTTTATAGTCAAATGATACTATTTATAGTCACGGTTGAGGGTGGGGGTGTGCAAAATAATTTCTTCTGCCTGGGGGGGCGCAGCAGAAAATAATTGAGAAGCCGTAATAGATGATCAGCCTAACGCCCTCCTGAGCAAAAACATGTGGAGTAGACTGAAAATAACTTCAATAAAACCATTGTTTGGCACCACTGACGTGGTTCGTGTTTAAGTGCGCGCCCCCCCCTACCCAGCGTACTAGATAAGAGCTAATTTCTCGCTGCTCGTTACCCACAGGCGATCTACAAAATGGTGGGCACTGTGATCATGATGAAGATGAACGAGGACGGCCTGACACCGGAGCAGAGGGTGGACAAGATCTTCAGCAAAATGGATAAGAACAACGACGACCAGATTTCGTTGGAGGAGTTCAAGGAGGCGGCGAAGAGCGACCCGTCCATCGTGCTCCTGTTGCAGTGCGACATGCAGAAGTGAGCCGCGCCCCGCTCGCTCCTCCTCTTCCTCCCCCCCTACCCCACCCCCCTCCACGCCTCGATCCACACACTCTGGACAGCAGCACACGTTTTATGTCTCATTAGGTTCTCTGCCATTTCCACAGGAAAAAGAAAACAAAAAAAAAAAAAGAAGAAATCAAAACAAGACAGTGCTTGGACTATTTTTCAATGGACTTGCTTCTTGTGGTTGTATGCATGAGAATGTCAAATGCAGAATAATTTTGAAAATAGCTATAAGATATCATAGATTTCTATCTCGAAACACGCCGGTGTGATTTGTGCAGTGACCCTAAACATCCTCATCCAACTTTAGCTTGTATATCAGTGGAGCACTGCATTGAATTACGTTTCTGCAGTATTTAGGATCCCCAGTGTTCACTGCTGCACTACTGTAATGCTTTACATAATAGTAACGAAACAATAACTCCTATGATAATTGTAAGTGTCTCTACTATCCAGACGTGTTGAGCTCTCGGAGACTAGAAAGGCTCCTGTCTGTTCCAGATGTGTCCACACCATGGAACCAAGAAGAGTAGGTTCTTTGCATGCATATATTACGTGTCAGAAAAAAAGAAAACTATAATCTCTATCCTTTCGCATCTTTAGGTGGCTATAAAAGAGAAACCCTCATACTAAATTCATTTAGTATTGTTGCATGGGCTGTACAGTATGTGACTCATTAGATCATTAGTTCACCTCCAGTAACGTGGGAGCACGCTTCCCTCCGTCTGATCCGATGCACGTTCACGTGTAACACGTCGAGCTTGAGAAAGACACGCGGGTCGCAGTCGTGGGTTCGCCTCCGAGGAAGAGCTTTGGCATTGAACATCGCTTTACGTTTTCGCTTCAGCGGCTTCCGGGAGAAAGCAGGAATATATTTACGGAACATACCTCCCTTTTTTTTTTTTTTTCTTCGACCGTGTCGTACTGCTGCCGCTTTACCCTCTGAGACAAAAAAATTAAAAAAAGAGACAAAAAAAGGCAAAAAAAAAAAAAAAAAAAAAAAAAAAAAACAAAAAACCCGCAAGCAAACTGCATTCGGCACAAAATTTGCTTCCTTTTCGGGCTGCTTGTTTGATTTAGACCTCCGAAAAAAAAAAAAAAAGTTAACTTTGACTTAACTAACTTTACTCAGTACATATCAATATGTTTACAGAAATGGAGAGCGCTGCAAAACGAGTCCAGTCTTGGCTTTTGACCGTGTCGCCGGGGGCCCTCGCTCTCGGCGTGACCCTCGCTCTCGGCGTGACCCTGCGAGAGGGGCCCCACAGCCTCATACATGTTTACTGGAAACACTGCATTCCTTCGTGTACAACTTTTTTGTAAAAGGAGAAACTTTTTAATCGAAAGGTCTCATCTTCCCCGTTCTGTTTGTGGCAACCATTAAAGGTGCGGGACCCTCAGGAGAGGTGCTTGGTGGGGCTTTTGAGGGGGCGTTTCCCCTGCGAGGCGGAAACTCTCCTCCAACAGCTCGGGACTCCCCCGTTCGTAGGCTATGCAAGCATGGACTGAGAGTTTGCTCGTGGTCCACTGGCAGCAGTGGAAGTTGCAGAGGCTTTTAATTGTTTCGTCTGTAACATAAAATGAAACCAACCCTCGCATTGTAAGTGTCTGCATACTGCTTCTACGTTTCTGTCCAGTCGCCATGTCAGGTTATTTATTTATTTATTTTTTGTCTAGTAAATGTTTCTATCAAATATGAAAAACCATTTACAAGTGACTGTATTCTTTTATACATGTGGCATGTGTTCCCCCTCACAAACAAACAAACAAACAAACAAACAAACAAAAAAGTAATAATTCTGTCATGACGAAAGTGAATAAACCATCAACAGGCTTTTTCAAAAAGACACAAGCTGGCAGGTGGAGTTAATGGAAACGAATGAATGATGATCAGATTTGACTGCGGCGCAGAAATCAAAGCAGTGTCTTGTGGCGGCGGGACGCCCGTCCCTGACGTGCCTGAAAGATGGAACACCAATCCTCCAAAAGATGCCCCCTCATTTATTATCGTCTAACCGTAGACTGCATTAAAAAAAAAAAAAAAAAAAAAAAAAAAAATACTGGACAAACCCTCAGTGATGTCACCCGTCTGAAGAGTTGCTTTGAAGCCTGGAATTCACTTTTGCCAGGGCAGACTCCACCCACCCCCTGGTTGAACGGGCAAACCTGGAGGCCGCTGAGAACACGCCCACTTCAGCTCACTTACCACAAGCTATCTTAGCTTAGCGCATGCTAACCTACGATGCCGACCCATGTCACCTTACAGTCATTCTGATCAAACCAGTCTGTACATTCTCACTTCTGTTGTAACACTGACTCGACGTTTAAAATGATCACTACCAGAGCTGGAACGAAGACGGCAGCTGAAACCAGACGTTTACATTCACTCAATAAACAGACACAACTTTTTATTTCTCACTGTCTGACAATCAATCAGGCTAAAGGTTTCCTGTTTTAGGTCAATTAATAAAATTAATTTTATTTGCTAAATGCCAGAATAATGAGATGTATTTGAAGACACACCTCAAACACACTGCCTCCTTGTGTGACATCATGGGAAAAATTAAAAGAAATAAGCCAAGATATCAGCAAGAGAACTGTGGACCTCCACCAGTCTGGTTCATCCATGGGTCCAGTTTCCAGATGTCTGAAGGAGCCACGTTCATCTGTTCAAACTATTATACACCAGTATAACCACCATGGGAACGTCCAGCCATCATAGCGCTCAGGAAGGAGACGGTTCTGTCCTAGAGATGAACCTGCTTTGGTGTGAAATGTGCGTATCAACCCAAGAACAAAAGCTGAACAGCTGGTGAAGATGCTGCTGAAGCTGGTCAGAGAGCGTCATTCATCCACAGAGAAACCAGTCCGGGACCAACATGGACTGGAAGACCACTCAGCCAGGAAGAAGACATTACTCCAGAAGAAACAGAAAAAAGCCAGAGAACAGTTTGTAAATGAACACAGGGAGAAAGAGCTTCATTTCTGGAGACACGTCCTGGTCTGATGAAACTAAAACTGAACTGTTTGAACATAAGGACCACCGTTACAACTGGAGGAAGGAAAAAGGGGGAAGCTGGAGACTGAGAACACCGTCCAACTGTCTCACATGGTTGTGGAGGAATTATGGTCCACTCTTCTTTACAACATTGAGGTTTGCAGACATTTTTTGATGTGCTGCTCTCTTAAAGCCACTCACTATGTAGCAATACCATAACTGACCACACGGGGGCGTACAGATCCAGTAGGCATGTTTCCCGAGGTCTGGAACTGTAAACAAGGCCAACCTCCTTCTCAGTTCTTCAGGCTGACGTATCTCCACCTACGATGATGGAGCCGGTTGGGCCAGTTAAACTACCACTTCATACCACCTGGTGGTGTTAGTTCACCACTTTAGCCGTTTATCAATAAATAAAAAGACCACAAAGACCCAGAGGTTTTTCAGGTCTTAGTACCTATTTCATGACAGGTACGTGCTTCAGCCCCACGCCAACGTTTCAGGCCCCTTAAAACTACCCCAGACCCCGCTAGTGGGAATGTACCTCCTGACACTACTGTGCTAATGAGGGGGGCTGTCAAAGTTGTCAAACCCACCAGAGGCACTGACAGGAACTTTCTTGCGATGTGCTGCCCCCCCCCCATGTGGTCATTGGTGGTTTTCCTACAGAGTGGCTCGAAGGTCCCACAGTATTTCATTTGGTTTGAGATCCAAACTTCAACTGGACTGAACTGCAACACAACAGAGTTCAAAGGAGTTGGTGGTCAACTTAAAGACCGCACGGTGCCCATTTCCTGTCGCTGCAAGGCAAGCCAGAATCATCACTCTTGCACCACCTTGACGGTTGGTGTGAGCTGTCGGCGCCGCATCTGGCTTTCACCAAATGGGGTGCCGTACATCATGACCAAACATCTACACTTTCGTCTCATCTGTCCAAATGGGTTTGTTCCAGACGTCCACTTTTGGGCAGACCGTGGTGGTCTTCACAGACGTCGGCGTGAACCCTGGTGCGGCCTCGGCCTCTCTGGAGGTCCATTAGTTCTGTTCGTTCCCTCCAGGTCAAACGCCCTGTTACCAGTCACGTGATGACGGTCAGTCCCGTCTCTGGTCAACAGAAGTCCCGTCAAGGGAAGAGCTGAAAAGCACTTTTTTTTTTTAACATTGTTTGCTTTTACCATGGTCTACCCAGAGGATTACGGAAGCCTTTTTAGCTCAAACATGTGTTGTTGCACCCTGTGGTTGGGTCGCCTGAGGTCATGGAGCTTTCGAGTTCGCCGACAGCCACATGGACACCACTCTGTGGAGGGGCTCTCGGTACGACCGTTCCCGTGCAGACCAGAGCGCGATTGTTGTGTTCATGCTGAACCAAGGAAACTGCAGTCGCAACCAAAACCCCTTTGTCCTGACCCAAACAGTGCCGGCGCGAAAAGGTCCTAAAATCCATTTTAAATGCTTTACGTGTATGAACGGTCTCTCTACATACATTAATGGGCTCCAGATTTGGAAATGGCCTTATAACCCTTCCCAGATTGATGGGTGGCAACAGTTGTTTCTCTGAGATCGTAGCTGTTGTCTTTCCTTCTTGGCTTTATGTCAACACGCAAGTGAACTTCAGACCAGCAAAATGCTAAAACTCGTGCTTTTACGGAGGTGCTCAGTCCGGTTCTGATCCGTTCATCAAGTGTGTTTGATCAGCAGCATCTGACTGTTTTCCACACGCTGCTTCCATGTTTTATCTCAATGTTTGTTAAATAAAGAGCGAGACGGCGTGATATGTCATCTGAGGTTATTAACCGCTGTTGAGACTGGACAGGACCGTGTGGATGGATAAATGGATGAAATATAGCGTGTCAAATACATAAACGGACGGTCCAGCGTGGACAGTACAAGATCACAGGACATTTTATAGGATTTATTTTCAACAATGATACTAGTTTCTCGTAAAAGTGAAACATGACACAGAAAATCCCTCAACTTCACAGAAAAAGAAGCTTTGATAAGTTACCATATAGACATGTTACTGTTGTGTGATACTGAGGAGCAGATCAATCACTGGTCCAGTCTGGACGTGCAGATGAGTCCGTCTGGTACCAGACAGCTGAGGTAAATCTAGAAACTTTCAGCATTAAATTTGCTATCATATTTTACTCTTTTTCTTTTTTCTTTTTAAAGACACCGCAGGTGTAGAACTGGCATTATTATTGAAATAATTCAAATTCTGTCTAAAAATGTAAAAAAATAAAAATGAAAGACATACATTTTCCCACCAAAATCATCTTCATCAATATATATATATAAAACATTTCATTAAAAACCTCATCTACATTAATACTAATTAGGTTTTGCATGAGTGAAACTATTGCTCCAAACACCTGCAGGTGGTATAAAAACCCAACATCTGTACAGCTGTCACGTCCTGACGTCTGCCGCTGAAGCTACGTGTCCTCGTCCTCCTCGTCCATCCGACCGTCTTCTCCCTCTGGATCCTGGAGCTGGTGGATGTTGATGAGGGAGGTTTTGGGTATATTCCTGAAAGGTAACGGGCCGCTCTGTCAGTTATTAGACGTCAACGACTGTCGTAAATGTTATTGTTATTCATCAAATTAACATTTGTGAGGCGTGATTTTATCCTCAGGGCTTTGGGCAGATAAACTGTGAGCAGAACCTGCTCCAGCCTCCAAGCATCTGCAGAGCTCCTGGTTCTCGCTTCACAACGTTAATGCCTTTTATAAATATAAATCCTGTATTATTACTTCCTTTTATTTACTTCCTGTATGTAGATTGGACATAGAAACACAGCAAGCAAAGTATATTTTATGTGAGTTGGCGCTGAAAAACGTTGAGTACCGTTAAAGACGCAAATCAACCAGTCACATTGACTTTGGGCAGTTTTGTTCTTTAAAGGCCGTAAGAGCAAGAAGTCACTCCCTAAAAATAATCAAATGTTCCTTAAAATGAAAGTGATCCTTTGAACATTAGAAAAACTCCATCGTGACAACACATCTGCCTCTCCAGAAGTAACAGCTTTAAGGTGGGGGGGGGCATCACCTGGTATTCAAAGGAGTGATGAAGATGAATTGCCGAAGGTGCTGCCGCTCCGACAGCTCCAGGAGGAGATCCAGACAGATTCTCCGATTGTGCATGTCCTGCAGAGCAAAAAAAAAAAAAAATAAAAATGGAGGGGATGCTTTTATCTGAGCGAGTCTGACTTCAAAGCTTTATTTATTTTTGGCTCTTGCACAAATGACTGCGTGTCGCATCCTCTGTGTGCCTCTCATCTTTCCGCTCACCATGTAGACGTCGAACTCGTCGAGGCACCTGAAGGGCGACTCTGTGATCTCCCACAGCGAGAGCATGAAGCAGACGGTGGAGAAGGAGCGCTCGCCGCCGGACAGTGACCTCATGTCGCTCACGCCACTTTTCTCTCTGCCTGGAGGCTTCACCTTTGTGTCAAAGCAGGTTTGGTTATTACTTGAACCCACGGGTTTTGGGACCAACCTTGGTGCAGCTGCATGTTACAAACCTTTGACCCTTTCATGCAAAGCAACCGACCAACTCACAAATTAACGTTCGGAAATTAATGGGAAGCAAATGAGCAGAAGGAGGAGTGGAGAGGAGGATTTACATCCAGGAGAAGGCCAAATGTAAGCCATCATGAACCCCTGAACAGAAGATGATGATGTCATGGCAGCTGAACGGAGAGCAGACGTGGACTGTGGGTGACTCTCATCTGTGCCCTGGCCAAGGAGATGAATCTGGAAGCTTAGTTTGGTGCAGGTCCGGTGAAACATTGAGAATCTAACCAGCAGGGTTGACGTCAGCCAACGGACCAGGGGAGACGGACCAGAGAAGACGGACCAGGGGAGACGGACCAGAGGAGACGGATCAGGGGAGACGGACCGGGGGAGACGGACCAGAGGAGACAGACCAGGAGACATGGACCAGGGGAGACGGACCAGAGAAGATGGATCAGGGGAGACGGACTGGGGGAGACGGACCGGGGGAGACGGACCAGGGGAGACGGACCAGGGGACAGGGACCAGAGGACAGGGACCAGAGGAGACGGATCGTGGGAGATGGACCAGGGGAGACGGACCAGGGGACATGGACCGGGGAAGAGAGACTGGGAAAGACCGACCAGGGAAGACGGACCGGGGGAGACGGACCAGGGGAGATGGACCAGAGGAGACGGACCAGAGGAGACGGATCAGGGGAGACGGACCAGAGGAGAAGGGCCAGGGGAGACGGGCCAGGGGAGAAGGACCATGGGAGATGGACCGGGGGAGATGGACCGGGGGAGAGAGGGACCAGGGGAGACGGACCAGGGGAGACGGACCAGAGGAGATGGATCAGGGGAGACAGACCAGGAGAGACGGACCAGGGGAGACGGACCAGGGGAGAAGGACCATGGGAGATGGACCGGGGGAGAGGGACCAGGGGAGACGGACCAGGGGAGACGGACCAGAGGAGATGGATCAGGGGAGACAGACCAGGAGAGACGGACCAGGGGAGACGGACCAGAGGAGATGGATTAGGGGAGACGGACCAGGAGAGACGGACCAGAGGAGACGGACCAGAGGAGACGGACCAGAGGAGATGGATCAGGGGAGACGGAACAGAGGAGACAGACCAGGAGACGGACCGGGGGAGACGGACCAGAGGAGACAGACCAGGAGACATGGACCAGGGGAGACGGACCAGAGGAGACGGACCAGGGGAGACGGATCAGGGGAGACAGACCGGGGGAGACGGACCAGGGGACAGGGACCAGAGGACAGGGACCAGAGGACAGGGACCAGAGGACAGGGACCAGAGGAGACGGATCGGGGGAGATGGACCAGAGGAGACGGACCAGGGGACATGGACCGGGGAAGAGAGACTGGGGAAGACGGACCAGCGAAGACGGACCGGGGGAGACAGACCAGGGGAGATGGACCAGAGGAGACGGACCAGAGGAGACGGACCAGGGGAGACGGACCAGGGGAGATGGACCAGAGGAGACGGACCGGGGGAGACGGACCGGGGGAGACGGACCAGGGGAGATGGACCAGAAGAGACGGACCAGGAGAGATGGACCAGAGGACACGGACCAGAGGAGATGGATCAGGGGAGACGGACCAGAGGAGACGGGCCAGGGGAGACGGGCCAGGGGAGAAGGACCTGGGAGATGGACCGGGGGAGTGGATTGGGGGAGACGGAGCGGGGGAGACGGACCAGAGGAGACGGACCAGGAGAGATGGACCAGAGGAGACGGACCAGAGGAGATGGACCAGGGGAGAAGGACCAGGGGAGACGGACCAGGGGAGACGGACCAGGGGAGACGGACCAGGGGAGACGGACCGGGGGAGACGGACCGGGGGAGACGGACCGGGGGAGACGGACCGGGGGAGACGGACTGGGGGAGATGGACTGGGGGAGACGGAGCGGGAGAGACGGACCAGGGGAGACGGACCAGAGGAGACGGACCAGGAGAGATGGACCAGAGGACACGGACCAGAGGAGATGGATCAGGGGAGACGGACCAGAGGAGATGGGCCAGGGGAGACGGGCCAGGGGAGAAGGACCATGGGGGGAGATGGACCGGGGGAGATGGACTGGGGGAGACGGAGCGGGGGAGACAGACCAGAGGAGATGGACCAGGAGAGATGGACCAGAGGAGACGGACCAGAGGAGATGGATCAGGGGAGACTGACTAGGGGAGACGGACCAGGGGAGACGGACCAGGGGAGACGGACTAGGGGAGACGGACTAGGGGAGACGGACCAGGGGAGACGGACTAGGGAGACGGACCAGGGGAGACGGACCAGGGGAGACGGACTAGGGGAGACGGACTAGGGGAGACGGACCAGGGGAGACGGACTAGGGGAGACAGACATGGGGAGACGGACTAGGGGAGACGGACCAGGGGAGACGGACTAGGGGAGACGGACCAGGGGAGACGGACTAGGGGAGACGGACTAGGGGAGACGGACCAGGGGAGACGGACTAGGGGAGACAGACATGGGGAGATGGACCAGGGGAGATGGACCCTTACCCTAACCCCAACCCTTATCAGCCTTAAGGTAAATGGACAGGTGGACGCTGACGTTTCATCACTGGAAAGTAGGTCCATGTGCACTTTAAAGTCAACTATCTTGTCCTGAGTAACGACTGTTAAGTTTCCTCAGGAAAATATCAATTCATTGACATGGACTCGCTCCTGCTTCTTTCTTTTTTTAGTTCCTTGCTTTTGACTTCAGCACCTTCACGGTCTCCCCGTTCACCTGTAACTGTAATTCAGTTAAAGGCTGGGTAGGAGATATTGGGTCGAACCGAGTTTTTGAGGTTCTGCAAACAACCAGGAAATACATGGAGGGCTCCTCGACGCTGCACCGCTTATGCAGTCGTCTGACATTATAGCGTCTCTGCATTTGCTCGGGTCCGATGTCCAGGTTGGCACCCGCAGACTGAACAACGATGAGCCCTCTTGAATCGTACGGTTACGCCCGATGGGGGCGGATGTAGGATTACGTAATCAGTAACGATGTGTTCCTGGGCACTAATTAACAACTGCTCACATTGTAGCACCTAGGACCGCTGATTTTGACCAAGGACATCCCCACGATTCGCTCACGGCGTTGATCTTCCATCTGCGACAGCCCTGCACTGTTGAAGCCACACCTCTAAAGCGCAAGTACGTCAAGCCTAGCGGCTTTGCGAGGGTGACCCACGATGATCGGGGCGGGTTTTTTTCTTCTGTCGCTTCCACAGGTGATGGATAGTTTCGGTTTCGCTGTGAGAGTGTTTAATTATTCGTTTGGAGAGAACTGAGGAGAATTTTAGCGAAATATGCTTTAGAAAAAGATCTCCTACCCCAGTGCTTCCCAAACTTTCTCTGCTGGGCCCCCCTTTGGTACATAAGAACATTTTTGCCCCCCCCCCCAGCTGAATCTTGTTTGGGGGATTATTGTATAGAGAGGGGAGGGGGGACAGTGGGTGTGTATTGTAAACAACATCTTGTGTCCCGTCTGTCTGTATACTGCTACTGGATGCCCTGAATTTCCCTCGGGATCAATAAAGTATCTATCTATCTATCTATCTATCTACAATAGACAAGAAAAAAAGGATAAACAGGACACACATACACATATTTTGTTTTCAGATGCATTGCCATTTATTCATACAAATCTCAAACTTTTTTGAACAAATACAAGTAACTGCCATAAACTACAGGTTGCAATCTAATTATTTTAGGTTTAACTGTTTTCAAGCACCTTAACTGTGTAAAAGGTTTCTTTTTTTAACATTCAACATTGTTATCAATTCAGTTTTCAAACATTGCCTTGTGCAAAATTGGGGCTTTAAAACATGACTTACTCCCTGAGAAGGAAAAAAAAAAAACAAACTAAATATTTTTTGTACATCTTTTCAGTGACTGGTGTGGGCCTGCTTCATGCTGCAGATCTTCTCAAATCTGGGTAGCAGTTTTGAGATTGCCACTCTGAGTTCATTTTCAATGTCCAGCTTTGATCTGTATTTTGTCTTGATTGAGGCTACAGCAGAAAAACCTATCTCACATAGGTAGGATGTGGCAAAAGGAAGCAGAATGGCCAGGGCTCTCTTACCCAGCAGTGGGTAATCTTTCTCCACTCCAATCCAAAATGCAGCCAGTGTCTTTGACTGAAACTGCAGCCTCATTGTGGAATCAGAGGTCACATCAATGAACTGTTCCTCCTCTGATGTGCTGAAGTCAGGAGGTGGTGTGGCATTGAAGGGGTCACGGATCCAGTCATATTCTTTGTGATCCTGCACCAGGAAATATTTCTGGAAGTGGTTCTGAAGGGCAGAGATGTGTGCTGTCATGCATGGGATCACTGTGTTCTGCAGTTTGTTGTCTTCAATGAATGATTTCAGGTTCTCAAATGAGTCCACATTTCCAACCTTCAGTCGCTGCAGCCACATCGCAAGTTTTCTGGTGAATGATGTGATTTTTACTGCCAGATGTGGGAGGTGTGTATTTGTGCCCTGCAACTGCAAATTCACTTCATTCAGTTTCAGAAAACATGTCACTGAGGTATGCAAGTTTCATGAGGAACTTGTTACAGTCAAATTTGTGGGCAAGATCATTGCCCTCTTCCTTCAAAAAGATGCCGATTTCATCTCGCAGTTCAAATACCCTGGACAGCACCTTCCCACGTGACAGCCATCGGGACTCGCTGTGAATGAAAGAGAACAGCTGTGTGGTCGGAGCCCATTTCCTCGCACAGTGCCGCAAAAATCCGGGCTTTGACGGGTCGTGTTTTGATGTAGTTGACGGTGGCAATAACGTCGATCATTACATCATTCAGCTCGGGACTCAGCTGTTTAGATGCCAGGGCTTCGCGGTGTGTATCATGCAGTGCGTCCACTGCACACTGCGGGAGACGCGCTTGATGAGCGCTTGCAGCCCTGCCCGTTTCCCAGCCATCGCCTGTGCTCCATCAGTGCAGATCCCCACACAGTCCTCCCATTTCAGGTTGGCCTCTTTCAAGTGAGAATCAATGATTTTAAACAGTTCTTCTGCTGTGGCTCTGCCAGGAACTTTTTTGAAGAAAAGCAATTCCTCCCTCATGTCATCTCCATCGATGAATCTGACGTACGTAATGAACAAACAGTCTTTGTACTGTCCGTGGCTTCATCCATCTGAAGAGAAAAGCGGCTGGCACGCACTTTGTCATGAAGCTGCTCCTCTATGTCCTTTGACATGTCATAAATGCGCCTGCCGATGGTGTGTTGTTGGACCGAGGAATAGCTCTTAATTTGCTGGCTGCAGAGTCATCAAGCATAGTTGATACCATTTCCATAGCACAGGGAAGTATTAATTCCTCCGCTATTGTGTGCGGCTTTTTACACTGCGCCACTCGGTAGGCAACTTTATATGAGGCGAGTTGAGCATTTGCCGGCACGGATGCAGCTTTAGTAAAGATGGACTGTTGAGCACGGCAGTTTACGAGTTTTTGTCTGAAAAATTCAACTGGCTTGCCTTTGTGCTCTGGATGATTTGTCTCCAAGTGTCGTCTCAGCTTATTCGGCTTCAAGCTGTCGCAAGCTAGCACTTTAAGACAGACAACACACTGCGGTCTCTCCTCGTCACCCACCGTTGTACAGGTGAAGCCGAAATCAAGATATGAGTCATCATATTTCCTTGTCTTTGCCTTGGAATGTTCTTGCTTTGGAAGCACATTTGGCGATGCTTCATCCTCTGATTTGCGTTTACGTGGGAGCCCGCGCCCCCTATCAAAAACTTCTCCATGTTACGCTTGCAGTGTGAATTACTGACTGACTGATTCATTTATCCCATCCGTGACCCACGCCCCCCCTGCAATGGCTCCGCGCCCCCCCTGGGGGGCGGGCCCCCCACTTTGGGAACCACTGTCCTACCCAATCTTTAACGGCCAACTTAAAACCTCACTGATGTGGCCAGAAAATGGTCTGAATGTATCCGTCATCTGCTAAATGAGAAAGCTGGAACCTGACTGATTGTTTTTCATTGGTGAAGTCAAACCCAATTATTTCTTCTCTTCTAATTTTGGAATAAAAAAAAAGAAACCTAGAATAGGAATGTTATTTATTTAATGTAGTTTTTACAGTGATTTATAGAGCCACAATGTTCAGTTTTTGATGAATAATGTGCAGTTATTTGATTTCTTTATTTTTTTGTATCTGGTATTAAAATGCTGACTCATGTCTGCTGCTTTTTGTCCCCTCTTCCATCCATCAGATCTTCTGAAAATAGATGCATAAATAAATCAATTGGCTCTGGTCCCTCGAGCATTCAATTTCAACCGTCCTAAAAAAAGGACGCCCGCCTTCCCCCGTTAGGTCGTCTTTGGCTTTCCAGGCATTTCTGCTCTTTTGCTGACCTTGAACTATGTCTGCGGCTCCCTTCCTCTAATTCTTCTTTTTCAGACTGCCATCCATCATGCCACTAACATCATCCTCCCCTGAATCAGGCGGTAATGGCTCCACCGTCTTGGGGACCTTTCTGTCTCTTTCCATTTTTGAAAATGGAAAAGTTAATTGAAACTTCAGCTACTTCAGTCAAGTGTCATAAACAGTTATGGGACCAAACAGCGGAGCTGCTTGACAAAAGTAACTCTGGTGGTGATTATGGTCATTTCCCACCGTTCTACATGTGTCTGGGCTGCAGAAACTGTATATATGTTACTATTTAGCCTGATTCTTGAGCTTAATCGTGCAAATGTAACAAAACTCAGTACAACACCATATTTAGTGAAATTTTGCCCATATGGTCGGAGGGTTCATATGTCACCATGTAAACTTCTGGTTTTGAAGCGATGTGAACTCCCACTGACTCAGAAGACAGAGATTTAGCCATTTAACTTGCAAGGCTCCCCTCCAACAAAAGCATTTGAAAGATTTTTGAATCTAATTTGATTATTTCTGAACTGGACGACCTGAGCAGCTCATCCAAGAAGTACTTTTTTGTTGTTGCAGTTCCTCCACTGACCACTAGGTGCTGGCTGCAAAACAGAGCAAATCCCCATCGACTCCCATGTTAAACAACTTTGTAGCAGAATTAAACATATTTGCAGCCTGGTTCAAAAAACTTTTCTTTTTTCTTCAGGATAAATCGATCCCACGTCCATGTTTTTGTACCACATCAGATAAGTTTATATTAAGCAATAAAGCCGGCCAATCAGATGGTCACGTGGTGTACTTTTGCTCACTGAGGCAAAAAGAAAAATCAATGAACCAGCCAAGCTAAAACCAGCGAACTGGTGGGCGTGTTCCACTTCTCAGCACTGCTGGCCCCGCCTCTTTATAACGTGGCGCTGAGCAGTTCAGAGAATATAAAAAAATGGGCGTCGGATCCTCCCTGTACAAACCTACGGGTCACGTCACGGGACGCTGTGTCCAGGCTCCCATTGGCCACCGTGGCTTTGAGAAATCTGTGCTGCGCTTACACTGATTGGACACTAGGTGACAGGATGCAGCTGAAATGTCTAAAGTGCAACGATACCATGGATGCCTATTCTGGAGCAGCTCCAGGAAAGCAGTCTGCTTTGGTGAGTTCCATGCATGAACAAGAAACAGCTGAGCAACACAAACCCACACCAACAAGCTCAAGTAGGAAGTAACTGTGTCAAAAACAACAACATGTGACAGTGATTCTGGAGGAAGTAAAACATCCTCCAGAAGCAGAGAGGAACTGTTATGTAGCCAAACTGAAGAAGCATCACTTGAAAGAATCAACACTGAGCGAACACAAAAAAGCTACAGAACAGACGCCGCGCAACAAACTCTCCCCAAAATAAACAGATGAACGTACGTACCGAGATCGACAGCGTCTCACTGTTGTGGTCAAAAATCATGGAGCCGCAGCAGTTCATCTTTATCAGGAAGTTGTTGAAGTACAACTTGCATCTGACAGAGAGGGACCTTCAGGGAGGAGAGAGGAGCATGAAACAAAACCATCACTTACCACCGCTTTTATTCCACATTTGCGTGTTTAACGTGAAAGCCTGTTATTTACCTGCGCATTATTCTGTATCTGTTCTGCCTGTCTGACATGATGTTTTTGAGACGATCGATGAACCTCCGCAGATCTCTGACTTGGTTGGTTTTCTCTCTGTAGAGGGAGAGCGCCTCGGCGTACTCCCTAATGAGGTTAGGGGGAACAAGTAAATCTATCTGACTTTGTACAAATAAAACAAAGGCACAAGACAAATTAGGGATGGCCAGGAGACAGATCTGATTAAGGTTTAATGGAGAAAAAACATTGAGTGCGAGAAGAAGTCTGATCGGATGAGATGAACCTCGGGGGACAGCAACAAATTATTTGATGAGATAAAGCTCAAACCTGGCATAAATGATTGCAATGAAGAACGCTGGAAAGCTCTTGTTATGGTCACTGTCAAGACTCGCTCCTCTTCTAACTCTCCCTCGCGTTCATTGTGCTTTTCAACGTGAACGTGTTCTTGGGGAAGACACTGAACCTCGTACCATCCCGCCACATGTTTATCAATGTGCAACTTCTTTGTGCACTCTGACATTTAATGTGGAAACTTCCGTATAAATGAAGACCATTCCTAAATTGCATCTGGAGAAGAAGAGAAATGACGCACATTTAACCAAGAGTTTGGACACATGTGCACCTCACTGCCATGTTTTATGGAGAAGTCCTTTCCTGTCATTCTTGTTTAGTCTTTTCTAATGTACTGTAATCAACTTTGATATTTAGGGTAAATTTGAGGCCTCGAGAGTCTGAGATGGAGCTCTCAGGTTTTTCCTGCAACTTTTCCGAGCGCTGCAGGGTCTGATCAAGATCAAGATCAAGAAAACTTTATTGTCTCCAGGGGGCAATTAGCAGTGCAGTAGCAGCAAGATCACAACAATACATGCACGACACTGACAAGAACAAGACAATAAAAGGCAATAAAATAATAAAAACAGAGATAAAATTCAGTTAGTTGCCCACAGTGCAGTGCGTCTTAAAAGGGGGTTAAAACTATCCATTATTTAAAAGGCCAATGACCACCGGAACCCAGGATTTTTTAAATCTGTCGTTCTTATTCTTGGCACCTGAAATCTACGTCTCGAGGGGAGCAACCTAAATTCAGGTGCCAGAGGGTGGCTCGGGTCAGAGAAGACTAGTCTGGCTTTCTTTAGAGACCTGCTTTTGTGCAAGGCCGAGATCTCTGTCAGGGGGGTGCCAACAATTTTGCTGCACACTTTAACTATCCCCTAAAGTCTATTTCGATTTTTAAAACTAATTAGCCCGAACCAGCAAATAAAAGAGAATGTCAGGACAGACTCAATAAAACAAGAATAAAACATTTTCATAAACCTTGTATCAATGTTTATGTTCCTGAGTTTCCGAAGGAAGTACAAGCGCTGGTTGGCCTTTTTGCACACAGCGTCGATCTGCTTATCAAAGGACAACCTGTCATCAATTAGTGTCCCGAGGTATTTGTACAGCTGGACTGATTCTAGTCCAGCTTCATCCAGTCCAGTCCAGTTTCAAACTGCTGGGATGTCCACTCATGGGAAGACTGGCAGCCGTCTCCAAAGTCTTCCACTGCTGAACAATATCTCTCACTGTTAAAACGATGAACTCCAGACTGTTTAGGAATGATTTATGACAACGCTACGTTGAGAATTGCTGCAGAGCCTGCCCGAGTACCACGCTACGATCTATATCAATATTCATCTTAAGACAATTAAATTTTTTTTTTTTGAAAGATTTTAAAGAGACAAAGTAATTTTGGTGACATTTTGTGAGTGTTCCAATGACTTTGTTTGAATTAAATGAACTGAAAGCATCAATTACACATTATATGGCTGACAGGAAGGTTGCAAATGCTGGACAAAATGAATAAAAGCTTTGTTGAGAAAAATAGTTTCATTTATTTAAACAGTGCAAATTGTTACTTGCAAGCTTTTAAAGGTAAGCGCACATTAAAATGGCCTTCTTTGGCAGCTTTTTTGGCTTGATACTGAACATATGAGGTAGCTACTAGCCATTCTAGCCACCAGGTTAAATAAAAGCGAACCATGGCAGCCAATAATTCAAGTCCATTGGAGCAACATTTAAGCCATCTTAAAATTGCACCCATCTCAGCAAAGTAGCTGGAGGACTTAATGGCTCTTCCTGCAAAGTGCAGGAAGAGCACCCCTGCCGGGACACGGGGGTTTGAAAGGAGCTTAGAATATCGATACTCGCTGCTGAAAAATTGATACTCGGGGGGAAAAAGAAAAATCGATATATATCGCAGAATTCGATAAAATCACTCAGCTCTAGTAAGAATGCTTGTTTTTAACCACTAGGTGGCAGTACCAGCATTTGGGGCTTTTTTTTTTGTCCTTTACACATAGTGGAGAGAGACAGGAAGGGGGGCAGATATAGAGTGGGGAAGACACATGGCAAAGGGTCATCCGAGCCGGGAGTTGAACCCGCGACCAGCCGCACGAGGTCCACCTGCCCTAACTGCTGCTCTACCGAGGCCCCACCACTGAACAATACAGATCAATCATTCACATTATTTTCTACGGTCAAACAACCGTGGTGAGCTACTGGGATGCAGTGGAGAGTAAATCACACTGATCGAAAGCAAAGAAGCTACACATCTATCCCTTCATGGCTGACGTGACACAGGCAAAGTGGCTGAAAGATCTCTCTCCGCCCAGAGAACATAGAAGACCTCGACTTGGAGTGAGATGAAGAACAAAACGGGGAAGAACGGCGACACGCTGAACCTTGAAAAATTCCAGGCTGCGTTATCGTCAACGAGGAAAAGATCAGCACTGAAGGCTGCACGACTGCTGATCCTGTCTACTTTTCCTGGAATAACTGCAGGAAGATTCTAGAGTATCCCCTATGGTAAGGTCTTAAATGTCTCCAAGACAGACTGTAATCACCCACCTGACCACCTTCTCCTGCTCGCCGTGGCTTCTCTCGCACAGCTTGATCTTTTTATTCAGTCGGGTGATTTCTGCGTCGATGCTCTTGGTGCTGCAGGTCGCCGGCTGCCGTTCAGGACTGATCTCTGTCGCTTTGGCCACATATTCCTGCCATCACAATACCTTATGTCACTTCCTTTTCTTTTCCTCAACTTCTACTACCAGGGAAACAAATGTTTCCTCTAAACTGTCTGTATGAAAATGCTTCAAAATATGCAGAACAGCAAAATGTAAATGCCTTTTCAAGACAATGACACAGAGCTCCAGCTACCTGCAGCTTGTCCTCTCTTTCAGAAAGGTCATTTTTCATGGCTTGGATGCTGTCTTCGTGAGCCTTCACTTTCTTTTCTAAAACCTTAAGGTTTCGTTCGTGTTTTGCACATTCTGCCTCCAGCTTCAGCTGCTCGTCCTGTACGAGGAGAACAAAAAGATCAGCTCCTGCCCTCAACGGCACCGGTGGGTTTAGAAAGCGCTGTGATACCCACAGATTAGAGAGATTGAGGGAGAAGGCAGGTGTGACGTGAAAATCAAACGTGAGCATGCAACCGAGAACACGACCACTTTTTTTTCGGTTTCTGAGACTATTTTTACCTTCAGCTGCTCCACTTCCTCCGAGAGCTGATCAATTTGATCTCTAACGGATGAGTACTTGGCGTCTGCCTCCTCTGCCGCTTTCCGACGCTCGTCGAGTTTCGCCTTCGCCTCTTCGACCGCTTGCTTTTCTGCCTCGATTTTCTGCTCGTTCTCTTGGGCGACTTCTTCCTGCACAGTTTGGTGATGTAAAAACTCCAGTCTGTTCATGGTAGGATGAGCGTCGGAGGTTAAAGATGTAAAATGAAGGAGTCAAGGCTCACCAAGGAGCTGATGTCGTCTCTTTGCTCCTCGCCAGCGTTCTCCAGCTCAGTTATCGTTGCCTTCATTTGATTCACGGAGGCCTACGATGATGTAAGGAGTGAGTGGTCCAACAGCATTAAACAACATGACGCAATCTTCGTCTCGCTCCACGAACACAGCTCACTGACCTGAGTCTTCTTCAGGGTCATGACGGTGTTGTTAAGGTTGTTCTCCATCCTCACAATGTCCTCAGCCACAGAGTTCACGTGGAACTGAAACCTGGACAGCTGAGCCTGTAGATTCTCCAGCTCCGAGTCCAGCAGACTGCGATTCACAGGGTTGAATTCAAGCTCAGAACAAATCTGCGCGCATTAATAAATGTAACTCACGTCGAGAAGAAGTAGAAGCTCTGAGTTTCCTATACAGCGGAGATGCATGAATCAAACTGCAAACTGCGGTGCACTCGCACGCGATGAGCCTTTTCCCTACTTTGAGAGTTAAAGGTAGGGTAAGCAATTTCTGAATGACGCTATGTTTGTTGATATTTGACACAGAACATCAAGAAACCATCAACAAAACATGGAGAGCGAGCGCCTCCCATGACTCATCGTGAATTATCCCAAGTCTCCCCTCCCCCACTTGACGAGCCCAAACACTCCCTTCTGCTTTATGAAGCCAGAGCTGTACTCATGAGATGGGCAGCTAGTGTCACTTACTCTAACTAAAGATGAGTAAGTAAAGTGGCACTAAATACCTTTTTTTTTTTTGGTTCTTGGGAGCACATGACTCAAAAACGACTGTCGCTGACAACGACTGTGGTTCACATGCACGGCACCAAATGAGTGAAGTCCACACGCACGTCGCCATGACGGTGCCATACGTGGTACATCGAAGAGCTTAAAGTGCGCCAGACCAGCCAGGGGTCGCCAACAGACGTGTGTTGTGCTCGATGGAAACCAGCTCGAGTGTGAGAGGAAGAAAAACCCGAAAAGAGGAAGAAACTAGCTCCTCTTTGCTTTGTCGATGTCTTGATTCCAATATCAACGGATGTGATGTCATCCATAAATACCCTGGCCTACCTTTAAATGATGACACATCTGTGTGATACTGCCAGCAAGATTTATTTATTTTCTTTGGCATGTTTAAAGAAGGAGCCTAATTTAAATGTGTTGAGCACCCTGGATGGTTAGCGATTTTGACCCATTCCCCCTACAAAAGGTGTTTAACTCTGCACAATGCCAACAGCTGGTTTCAACATCTGTTTCAGGACTTTCCCCCCCCTTTGTCTGGAACAACCGTGTTGTTTCCATACCTTACCGTCTGCACACCTGCTTGACGTAAGAACACTTTGCAGTCGATTACCTGATTTCAGCCTCGATATCCCCACCGAGGTATTTGGCCATGGTGAAGTCGGAGGTGTAGTAGCGGTTTGGAAACACCTGATCCCCTTCGGCGGTGAAGGCTTCACGGCAGTTTTTAGGCGGTCGGTTGAGCTGCATGATTTTCCTCGCTATGGCTTTTTCCTGAGATCGAACATCAAAGACACGCAGGCGAAGAATAAAACACTTCAAAGTCATCGTCAACGTGGCTTAGAGAAACACCGACTACTGACTTTGATTATAAGAATCGATTCTATCCCTCGCATATCAATCAGGCAGTTGATGATGACCGGGGAAGTCGCCGTGATTATGTCCAACACAGATGGGTATTCTGTGTGACACACTTTCCTATAAAACAGCAGAGGGAGAAATAAATAAAGATGCATTTTTAAAAAAAGTGTCACAATATGAGTTTAGAAAAAGGGTAATTAAATCTCAAGTACTGCTGACCGTCCGTGAACGTTATAAAGTTTATCAGAGAAGGGGCTGACGATGATCTGCGGCCTGTTGCCCTTTGGATAGTAGCGCGACATCAGCTCCTGGAGGACCGCCTCGTCTTTGTAGTTGTCACAGCAGAAAGCCTTCATGAAGCCCCGCAGGCAGCACTCCACCGCCGCCGCCATCGTGGGATCCTTCAAACTGATGCACGCCCCTGAGAGCAAAGCAACACGGTCAACCGCAACATTCAACTCCACTTCGCCACATACGCGCTGAATTACAACGAAACAAGTGAACGGCAGTTGGGGAGCTCTCAAACGCAAATGCCTGAAGTACGCTGAGCAAAGCTAAAGTCTGTTCAGACAACGAGGTTGGTCGCAGGGGGTTTATGGGACGAGTCATCCAACGTGCTGCCGAAGGACGTGGGATTACGAGGAAAGGTTCAACGACGAACCACCACTGTGGAACGGGGCTGGTCGGTGGCTACGCACTGAGAGAACAGACGCCACCTGGGCGTCAAAGCAACAGAAGCTGCAGCATCGGCGTGAACAGAGGGAGGCGGAGCAGAGGTGCCACACGTTAGTGATGGGTCCTTCTGGAGGTGTCAGGTGCTCGCCTGACGACCCCTACAACACTTTTACCTCCCAATGCACCCAGGCCTCAACTTCCCAGCGCAGCATTTAACCAGTATGACCATATCTACGTGGGTGCTGGGTGATGTGCCTCTGGTTAACCCAGGCTACAAGGTACTGGACCAGCTGGTGACAACGGAGCTGCCCGATACATTATAGAAAACCTCTGGGATACTGGTGAACCATCACAAGAGGCGGTTCTGCCTCTCCAGTCATCAGTACCAGACCTGGGTGTATCATTGATTCCAACCTGGACAGAAGTAAATCCTGTCACACTGAGGCGCCAGTTCAATTTGCAGTCCAACTCCTAAAAGGCAGTTGCATTGCATGTTTTAAGCCACGTACACGCTGCAGAGTTTTGAGCTGTTGCGAACTAAAAACAACCGTTGTGAAAGAATCGTGGCGATATCTTTAGCCACAGCACCAAACCAGTGATCCCACGTCGTACGGTGTGACAGGTTAAATGGCGGCGTCTCAAAGGACCTGCGACTGAGGATCACCTGTCATAAAACCTAGGTCTTTGGCTACTAACAAGCCAATTAAAATGCAACTTTATTGACCTCATCGTATCGTCTACGCACGCCATTCTTGACATTGTACCCACGGTGCGAGTCGTACGGACTGTGACATAATCATCTTATACGACTGCAGAACTCGAGCACCGTACAGGAGCTTGGAAACGTTTCACTGCTCAAACGAATGGATCTTGGGAGGTTTGTGCAGGTCTGGATGACAAGCTGACGGCCATCCATTCATTCGTCTAACTCTGGGTTCAAACCGCACGACTTCGGCTGTCTCAGGCGAAACGTAGGAAAGAAATGGAAACGGCCATCGTAGCTCAAAAACAGTGATCGTACATTCGACAGTGAAACAGATGCAAAGATGGTTTGGAGGAATCGTCTCAGAGCGCGTCTGTCGCTGTCTCTCCGATCTCTATCAGTTAGGCCAGTGATTTTCAACCCTGGTCCTCGAGGCACCCTATCCAGCAGGTTTTAGAGGTTTCCCAGCTTCAACACACCTGATTTTAATTAATGGTCATTATCACGTTGCCCTCAAAGTCTGAACAAGTCTGTTGATGACACAGCCACTTGTATCACTGTGTGAAGAAGAAGGGGAAACATCTAAAACCTGCTGGATAGGGTGCCTCGAGGACCAGGGTTGAAAATCACTGAGTTAGGCAACCAATAGGAACTTACCATGAAATGACGTGAACATCGGCGGGTCCACGCAGTAACAGCAGCACCAGATGCAACGGAGAAACGGCCGGGTTCACTTCTGTCGTAGCTGTGATTCAACGCATGTTCCGTCGCCCAACATACATGAATCATCTACCGATTTCCCATGGTGCAGTGTGGCTGTCATTGATCTTACAAGACTGCAAACGACCGTACAGTGTGAACCCAACAAAAAGCAGTCCCCCCCGAGGACCCGAGAGCCAACGAGCACAAACGTCAGATCAGTCTTCTCTTCTCAACCTCTCCAACGTGCTTCTAACTCTACGCTCTGAATTAAAAAAAACAAAAAAAAAGGCGTCGACAACATGCAGAGTTGTTACCTAATGGCCCGACCGGTCTCTGCTTGAAGCGTCCTGCGGTATGCGCCTCTCCGATGAGGCTCAGAAGGTCCGGGACGTTATCTCCAAACCGCTTCAGCTTGTTGGACCGACTGGCGAGGAGCTGGTTCTTTCTCTTCAGCTTGGACTCGTATGCAACCTGGACACTCCTTTGTTCCGCTCTAAAAAAAACAAACAAAAAATAAAAAACATAAAAGAGCTTCATGGGAAAATTTGACTGGACCGGGAATCTCGTCTCTCAGCCTTCGTGTCCTGAACTTCCTGTCCGTGTGAATGCGGGCGTAATTTCTCACACCTCAGCTTGTCCCGCTCCTCCTTTCCTTTGAAAAGCGCCTGTTGTCTGTTTGCGATCTCTTCATTCAGTTGCGTGCACTTGTTCTGAAGCTCTCCAAGCTGTTCTTTCAGACCACTCAAGGTCCTCTGCCGTTTTGTGCGTTCGGTCTCTCCACCATTTTTCGGGCTTTCACTAGTTTGAAGAACAACAACACCACTTACAACGAACACGTCTTTAAAAGATAAGCCTGCCATTGAGAGTGTGCTGAAACACTTTCCCACCTCGCTTTTGCCTTGTTGATTTTTTCCTGAAGGAGGTTTTGCTCTCGCTGCGACTGTTTGAGTTTGTTCAGAGCCCGAAAATAAACAAGCTACGGAGAAAAATGTCACTTTAATCAACATAAACAGCACCGACTTGATATGCTGAGAACATTTCAGATGTGCCCATTCGGGAGCTGGCAGGCCAGTACCTCCTGTTCCTTGTGGGCTCTGTTAATGGTCTTCACTTGTTCCCTCAGCTTGAGCTTGTCCTCCTTAAGACGCTCCTGCTCCTCTCTGAGACCGTCGGCACTGTTTTTGATGCCTTCCAGCTTCTTCTCCGCTTGTGACACCTTCGTCTGTGTGACAGAAGAAGAAAGGAGGCCGGGACACCTTTGAGGACGGCGTCCTGAAGCAAACCGGTGGTACGGTGGATAACCTACCTCTGGCACGGTTGTTAGATGGTGATATGAAGCAATGCAGAACCTGGCTCACATGATGTTGCAACGTCTTTTTTTAATCTAATCGCTGTATATAACATGTTAGGAGTCATGTGCCAATGGAAATATGCAACCCTGTCCCTCCTGGTCTTCAACCAGAAAACTCTTGCAGGAAAAAGCTTAATTTGAGATGCTGCCACAACACTGGAACGCATCGTTGAACGTCTCTAAAAGGACGATAGAATTGTGATGCAGGCGCATAATTATCTTTGCAACACATTACATTAGTTACAAAGCAAACGATAATGCCCCTGGGACTGCAACTACTGAAGATGAAAACAAATAGGGGTGAGTATTGGCAAGGACCTCGGAATACGATATGTATCATGATACTTGGGTCACGATGCGATATTATCGCGATATTACTATATATTGCAATATTCTACCCAGTTAATGTCAAAATTAAAAGTAGAGATGAAAAATCAAGTTGCTGTATATGTTCATCAGATGATATTGACCATTCAGAGGACAAATTGGGTGCGTTTACATGGGAAGTTTAATTCCTCTTTAATTCAGAATTAAAGTTAAAGCCGAATAAAAGTTACCATGTAAACACTTAATTTCATATGAAAATGTCAATTCCGAATTAAACTTAATTCCGAAGTAAGTGGCTGGTTTATTCCCATTTTAATTCCGCATTAAGTAATTCCGCGGTCATGTAAACACTCATTCCTCTTTAAATTCATTCCCGTCTTTCTGCGCATGCTCGTTCTCTTGCCCGTCTCTCGCGATGACGCTTATATTCCACGCTGGGCTTGTTTTCAAAACGGCAGTACGCAGTAAACGGTGTTCAAGAGCAGAGACGATTTATTTAATAAATAGCTTGGAGGAACTGGAAATAATTAAAAGAACAGATGGCAGGAAACATAAAAATTGTGAGCTTTTCAAAGCGGCCAGGTTAAATGAAGGAGGTTTCGCAGATAGAGACGCCACCCAGGTCAAAAATAAGTGAAATGTTGTTGCTAATCAAGTTGTTGCTAAGTTTGTTTTCTTCCGGTAGATGTAAAGACGTCCGCCCCCCCCTATCCAATCAGAACCCTTCCCAACCCCCAGACCTAAAGCGGAGTTGGATAAAGCCAAACAAACGTGTTTTCCATGTAAACCTTAATTCGGAATTACTATTTCCATGTAAACTCGAAGGAAAATAGTTTAATTCGGAATTATTTAATTCCTAATTATTAATTCCGAATTAAAAAACATCATGTAACCGCAGCCATTGAGTCAAAACTATTTGCTTCAAACTATTTATTGTTTGTTAGTGTTTTTGCACATTTAAGTATTTTCTTAAAAAAATCGATATTAGGAGCTGAAAAATCATATTATATTGGGTGGCCGAAAATCGTGATATATTGCCAAATCGATTTTTTTTCACACCTCTAAAAATAAACCCGATCAGCTGACAGAAGCTACTTCAACTAGCTGGAACGGGAAGATCTTAGGACTGGGAAGAAGTGAATGAAGAGGCAATGTTCTGTTTGAGAAATGCACAACGGTAGCAAATGTGTCTGCATGGACCTTCATTCACCCCGTTTTCAGTTTCCATCATCTGGACTGTTTTCTGGCCACGCCCACTGAGCTAAAATGTCTTTCCTGCAGGGCACAGCCTTTTTTGAGATGGGATGTTTTTCTAATAAAAGACAGAAGGTTCTTTTTTTTAGTAAACTTATGCTTCCCTTTTAGAGCCAGAGCTGACTGGAAACAACCAACGTACTGCACGATTCCCTTCTCAGAGGACTTTTATCCTCCCATTTCTCAACTGTTTCAACCGACACCTCTGTCGTTGGGTTCATGCTTCCTGTTAATCAGGCTTGATAAGATCTGCAAACCCGCTCTCAACTGAAGGCTCATTTTGCATAATCAGACTTAGAAACACAAAATAACAAGTGGATTTTCTCAACTGTAAAAATAAATGCCATTAATTACAGAAACCTCTTTTTTTTTTAAGATAAGGTTTATAAAGTCACAATGTCGATGAACATTCTCCAAGGGTCATGACTGTTTTTTACTCACAGCTGTAAACGCTGCAGTCCAACACGTGAAGGATGGAAGTCAGCGTGGGCGGACATGAGGGTTTGGAGGATGCTTCCACGTTTATAAATAAGATATATTCAATGATCTGAACAGTTGTGACTCACCTGAAACACCCGGAGGTTGTCCTGATGTCCTGAAATTGTTCTCTTCCTTCACAATTTCCTCCTTCAGCTGCTGGATAATTTGTTCCTTCTCGTTGACCTGAAAAAAAAAAATGAAGAGCTCCAATATTTCATCTCTTTCAATCAAGAAGCAGCAGATGCACCGCTCTCAGCAGCCCATGGAAGATCACTTCTTACCAAACACCACACCATCTTTTTCTTCAAGTTCTCCAAAACCGCCCTAATCTCGCTGAAGGACGACACGCTTTCATACCGTTCCTTCTTCTGTAGAAACTCCTGCTTCAGGTCCTTCAGACACTGGACACAAAACAGTGACACACTTTTTTAAATTTTATTTTCCCCTTACAAGACAATAACGTTTACATCCAAAATATGTGTAGATGTTTAAGACAGATGATCAGGAGAGATGAAAAAGTAGAAAATTAATTTGCTACCCCCAAATAAAAGGCATAAAAAAAAGATGGAAGCAATTTAACCTCAGATAGTGTTTTGCATTAAATTTGATTAATGGATTGATTTTTCTTTCTTTTTTTAGCCGATCGGTTTGGGTCAATTCAAGGAAACTGATTGTTTTAGGGTTTTTTTTTTTTTTTTTTTTTTTTTTTTTTTTAATAATTGGGACAGTGACGACAAGAAGTTTCCTGCCACACACACACACACACGCACACACACACTACAAAAAAAAAAAAAAAAAAAAAAAAAAAAAAAAAGTAGGGCTGGGCAAATAACATTTTTTAAATCACGATTAATCGTATGATTTCCCTGATTAATCACGATTAATCGGATTGTATACGGAAAATCAAATAATGAATTCAAAAGTAGTGTAAAGGTCACTTTTATTTAAATGTTCTGCTGCCATATGAACTAAAGTGCCATAACATTTGTTGTTCAAACATTTTTAACATCAGCACTTGTCAGTAACACGTATTTAGTGTAAATCTCATCTTAAAAATGTCAAATAAAATACAGCTTATTGCCACTGCCAGGGCATTAATGTCATCCTGTTTCTTTATGAAAAAAAAAAGAAAAGTCCTACAAACAAAATCCTGAGCCACAATCATAATATTAAAACAGTCAATTTCTGAGGTAACAGCAGAAACTTTTAACGAGGAGTTCAACTTGTCAGTGGTGACAAATAATGTTGTTTCTGTCAAATCCTCCGTCTGGAAGAACTTTGAAATGAAAATGTCCATGTTAAAGTTCTGTAACTTTATCAATCTGTGTATCATTCATTCTTTCCATTTTCAATTGTCAATCAAAAATTTAAAAAATTAAAAACCGACATTTTATTTTGCTTTTCATTTTTTTAATCTAACACACACACAAAAAAAAAAGCGCTTGGTTTTTATATATATATATATAATATATATATATATATTATATATTATATAGATATATATATTATATATATATATATATATATATATATATATGTATATATATCAATTTTAGACTTGGATCAAAAATACAAAATAAAAAAAAAAAGCCACGGGACTGAATTTGTTTTCAATATTTAATTGTCCGGTTTCAGTAACCCTGAAATGGCTTTTGTGCAGCAGTTCAGATAGCATGGCGGCGCTGGAATCACATACTATAATATTTGCAATATTGTGGAAATCTGAATGAAAACTCAGCTCATATATAGATGAACCAAAGCCTCTCCAGCTCTGCGTCTTCTCCTCAGAGCACAGAATCTTCTGATGCTCATTCTCACCATTGCAGGACACCCAGGACGATATTTTAATCTAGAAGTCATATTCTTAAAAATGGGGGTCATATTATAATGGAGGACTAGACTTTCTGTTGTCATTACATATCTGTGCCACTAGATGGAGCCGCACTGAAGTAACCAGTATGAGAACAGCAAGACAGTGTCTGATGATCTGATCTGATCTGATGTAAAATGGAGGAATGACGTGATTGTCTTGAACAAAGGAAATTAAAAGTTTTGTTCCAGTCCAGAATTTTTTTTTTCAGACAGAATAGTTAATATTGCTACCTGAGTTGCTACCCGAACTGTAAAGTTCACTGATTTTTACCGCTCTCCAAGTCTGTTTTAGATTTTCCGCATGTTTCCTGCCAATTATCTTCCGCAGCCAGTAACAGACTTTTCAAACCAAAAGCACGTGAGCAACATGCGTTAATGTGTGATAAAATAAATGCCGGCATTAATAAATTAACGCGATAATAACGCATTAACTTGCCCAGCCCTGAAAAATAGGTTAGGGATATTCAACTTCTGGGTGAAATGTACGCAAAACGGTGACATATCATGAAAGCAGGGTATTTAAGTAGAAGCGTTAATGATCATTTCTTCATCTCAGATTATTTACTGAAATTAAAGCCAACAACAGTTGACGATACACCACAGCGAGAAACGTCAGCAGCTCACAATGATCATCATGTGTCGTCCTCTGTCTCTGTTTAACCTGCTGATGACACTGAACAGCTCACTTTACTTCTACCGCTGCTGTACTAAGCATACGATGATTCAGTCAAACCGCTGCAGGCTCTGGTGGACGCCGCTGAGGGAGTCTCGGGGCAGACATGCACGACTAGGGCTGTAGCGATACACTAATTTCACGATACGATACGATACACGATACTCGGCTCACAGTACGATATATATCAATATTCATCTTACAATACATTTACATCATTTTCCGAAAGATTTTAAAGGGACAAAGTGATTTTGGTGACATCTTGAGAGGTGTTCCAATGACTTTGTTTGAATTTATTGAACTGAAAGCATCAATTACACATTATATGGCTGACAGGCAGCTTGGAAATGCTGGACAAAATGAATAAAAGATTTGTTGACAAAAATAGTTTAATTTATTTAAACAAATGCAAACTATTGCTTGCAAGCTTTTAAAGGTTGGACACGTGGGTTTTGAAAGGAGCTTAGAATATCGATACCCGCGGCTGAAAAATCGATACTCTCTGGGAGGAAAAAATATTGATATATATTATAGAATAAAATTGCTCAGTTCTATGCACGACTGCGTAATCTTCACATACAATTACAGCAGAGGACACAGAGTGCGTCACCACTGTCACAACATGTCGCACAATAATCTGACAATACACCACAAATCAAAACCAGCGAGCCCCGACTGAACTGATCAGGCGGCGGTCCGTAGATGACAACGGCACCTGAGAGACGGTTGCCATGGTAGAAGCACCTACTTCACAAGAGCACATGATCTTTGAAGAGGAGCAGACAGACAGTGATTGGGAGGAAACTTGTCGGAGCAGCGGGGCGACACAGAGGAAAGCTCTGATTACAGCCCCTCAGATGAAAGTGTCTCTGAAGAGGAGGAGAAGACGTTCATGCCCAAGGATTTAGAAACGAGATAAAAAAAGTCAGCCCGTTATCACTTCCATGATGAAGACGCAGGCCGACGGCACAGCAGTAACGCAGCTACGGGGGGAAGCTGAACGGACGCGGTCCACTCTGGTCATAATCGTAACTGACCGACCCTGATGCTGATGTTTACAGATGTGAGGCATTAAATCGACCGTGAGGGCTTCGAACGCACCTGCTCTTGTCTCTCCACCTGCTGTCGTGTGACGGTTTCGGTGTGCTTTATGTGGATGTAGTCTCTCTTCATCTGCTCGAGCAGAGTCGCTTTCATGAAGAACTGGAAGAACAGAAGAAAATGATGAGCCTCTCTCAGCAGAAATGAGGCCTTACGTCTCAAATCATCTGACCCCACAGGGCGGGGCCGTACCTTATATTTGTCCGATTCGTTTTTTGAATGCAGGAACTGTTTACTCATCTCTTGGCTGAGGATGGACACTGGGTTATCCAGCTGCAACACACGAACAAATGTCACACCGAGGCCTCAAACAAAGTAAAACATCGGTGGATCACAAACGCAAACTGAACCCAAAGCTTAAAGATAAGCACCTGGATGTTGAAGTGGTCCAAAATGGCTGTTAATTCTTCTTTCTTGTTGGTGATTAGGCGTCCTAAAACACAAGAATAAAGTCAAATAACATCTCTGCTGTCCACAGGGTGAACGTGAGAGTGATTTTAGAAACAAGCAACCATGTAAAACCTCTTCTGGTCCTGTCTTTTGTTTTAAAAAAAAAAGAGAGAAGAGAGGGAAGAATCAATGAGTCAATCAACATCTGAGAGTCACTACAAACCTCTTTGGTTCTGCTGAAGTGCACAGAAATCTAATGTGTCATCTGAGAGCATCGTAAAGAGCTGCAGGAAACAGTGAAGAGCAACGTTCGTTGTAATAGACAAAAATATTCAACACAACGGTACAAAGACAGCTGTGAAGACTTCACCCTAAACAAGCCGAATCCCTACAGCCTGAACACACACAACACTTGACCACGCTGGTGCTCTGAGACAGGAGGTAAACAGCCAGAGGAGGGTAGCGCCATGCTTTAATCTGAAGCTGGACATTTGAAAGCTCACTCTGAGAAGGTTATGGTGTTCCACTTGGCATATTAAATAGCTCTTCACAGAGTTGGAACTTCTTATTATTCAACATTAATCAAGGAAAATGAGATTGATCAGGTTTTTTTTTTTTTAACACAGTTGACAAAGTGGAGGTCCTCAGAGACTCAGCCTTCCTGCTTTTTGTACTAAATCATCAGTACAATGTTTTCCTGACGTCACCAGTTAAAAAACATGTTTTCTGTCACCTCCTTACTGGCACTGGACTGAAATGCAAAAATA
Organism: Hirundichthys speculiger; assembly: GCA_018398805.1. Lineage (NCBI taxonomy): Eukaryota > Metazoa > Chordata > Actinopteri > Beloniformes > Exocoetidae > Hirundichthys > Hirundichthys speculiger. Next base: position 440,699 of record JAGFBZ010000626.1, on the reverse strand, counting down.
GACACATGTGAATAAATTATGTTGAAAAGAAAAAAAAAATCTTTGATTCACAGTATCTGCAAAGATACGGAAGTCAAAGTAAATTTAAGAATTGAATCAGGTTCCTTTTACTTGTGAAATAATCAGTGAGATCTGCGGTTTACATCTTGGGTAGTGAAAGATGATACATGCTGGGGGCAGAAAATTAAAGCTATTCACAGCATGACTATTCATCTGTCAGATGATAACTGGCCAAGTGAAAAATCTGCGGTGACATCTCTGCCCGTCTTCATAACGGGGGTCCTACATCAGACGGTGAGAGAGTTCAAGACCGCTGCTGCAACGGTAAGACAACCAGGAACACTTTTCTGATGGCGTCAGATATTTATAACGATCATGCTGCAGTGTAAACGCTGCTACAAACCGCAGACAAAGAATCACAACGCTCGTCTTGGAATGACGATGACATGTTTAGATCAATGTCACACCGTCACCGCTGTGTAAAAGCTCAACAAAACTTAACAGTGTAGCTGCTTGGCCTCTCAAGTTGGCTTTTCTTCCCCAAACAGCCGAATCTACATTTTCCATCCTCATCCATCTTTTTACACCATTTCACACTCCATCCTCTCTGACAGACGTCTCGCTGCTGCTCTCACACCCACACACACCTCTTGTCTGGTTTTAATCTTATCTTTCTGGCAGCACTCAGTTCATTCAGTTTAAGTCATTCAAATCTCACTCACTCCCAGTTGCCACTGGTGTGCCTCAAGGTTCTGTCCCAGGGCCCCTGTTCTTCCTTATATACATACTCCCCCTCTGTCTCATCTTCTGCAAACATAACATTCACTTTCATTGCAATGAGGATGACACCCAGCTCTACATCTCCACAAAACCCAACGCCACCCTTCCTCCTTTATCCCTTATTGATTGCTTCCTTAAAATAAAATCTTTCAAAGCTGCCATACTGCTCCACAGTATGGCAGCGGTATGAGGAATGCTGCCATACTGGTCCACAGTCTTGTCACCTCACCACTTAACCACTGCAACTCCCTCCTGTTTGGTCTTCCTCAAAAAAACTCCACAAATTACAAGTCTGTACATAATTCTTCAGCGTGCATCATCATCCTGATCTCCATGCACCTGTCGCATCACTCTCTCCTGAAGGATCTCCACTTATCACTTACAAAATCCAATATAAAATATTGATTCCAATTGATTTATGCTTCTTGTATCATATACGCAAGTAGGCCACGCACGTACTCCATGCACATAGGCCCTACGCCAACTTTGGCATTTATACACGTGCATTGTTGTTTGCGTGACTCTGCAGGAAAAGAACTAGCACTAGCACCACCACCTAGCGGTTGTGGGTGAAGCAAACATAAAGGCACAAGAATAAACTTCAAAGACGGCGTAGAGCCCAGGCATAGCCGATATAAATCAGTCTCAGAGTACTTTGTTTCAGCTTCAAGCATGTCCGGCCATCATTAAGGTTTCAGGGAACACTTCATAAAACAGTAGATGCACAAGATATGTGTGGCAGATAAGTGAAACTATCTCCATCCGTGGAAGGTCACCTGATTTGTTCTTTAGCTTGCAGCTCCGAGATCCATCACCCGAGACGCGTTGTTCAACGTAGATGGAGTCGCCGTAAACATCCTTTTTGTAAGCGTCCGGTCCTCTGTTTCTCAGCTTTACAATTATGTCTGCAGTGCTAAGCGGTGGAATATACCATCACGACATTTGGTAAATAAATCCGCAGCACATCTATAGATAAAGCACACCTGACTCGTTACCGAAAGACGGTCCTGATCAGGCGCTGCATCGACTTACTTTTCACCGGTTTTCACAAAATCCTTCAGCGACACCCCTCTGTTCGTCACTGTGGCCTTTCCTCCGAGGCCCTACGATCAAAGCGGTCAGGATGGCACTTTTTCCACCTGAGGTTTGAAACAGGAACAACAAAAAACAGGGCGATAAAATCACTCCATTCAAAACAGATTACAGACACAGCTAGACTAAGATGGCCTGCATGCAAATAATCACAAATCACTGGTGTGCAGAAATACATTAGGAAGTCTGCGTTTGGGTAAACACATTCTCAGTCAAATAAGAGTTAAAACAGTCAGTTTGCCATGTCTGTTGGTTACTCTGGCTAAAGATGAGAGATGAGTGGAGAAGGACCACGATAAACTCCAGATATCTTGTATTTAGGGATGCATGATAACTGTTTTTTTTTTTAAACCGATACAGATAACCGATAACTTTCAGTTCCTATAGGCCGATACCGATAAATGATAACACACACACATATACCTAAGATCATTCATCAATACTATGAACAAAACAAAAAATTATTTAAATTAACAGATATTTATTTTTTCCAATGAAAAACTATTGGCAAGCCTCTCAAACATTTTCATCAAGCTATCAAACAAACCTATTTGATATCTCACATCAACTTAAATAAGGTGCATTACTTACTGATATATAAAAATAAAGTTTCCTTGAACTGATGGAAATACATGCATCAGAATTACAAACTGAAAAAGTGCATTCCTCAATGACAATAAAAAATGATGCACAGTGCATAATGTACTGACACAACTTAGACTTGTCGGTGTAAATAAACAGAAAATAGCCTCGCTGATGTGTGTAAGTTCCGGTGGCTTCTTTGCTGCTGGCTTGTTCACGTTAGCGTCTTTAGCAGCCTGGCATCCTCATACGATTTCAAAACTCTTTGAAGCGATGGTTAAGTTTCAGGTGGCTGATCAGGTTTGACATATTAAAGCTTGTGCTATTTTACCCTCCTCGTGGAATTCGCTTGGAGCATTTGTCATAAATAACCAACGAACTATCTTCTTCTGAAACTTTAACTAAGTTCCATAAAATCGATGCCATGTTTGCTTGTTTTCATCAGCACGCTGTGCAGCATGCTGCATTCAAGGTGTAACGTAAATTCCCACGTTCCCTTGTTTGCTAGTCGTTCTTTCAGCCTTTTCTATTTTTTCTATTTTTTATGTGTAACGTAGGAAAATACTGCGAATATCAATTCAAGTCAGCAACTAACAAAATTATTGCCAAGTTAACGAGTTGTTTTCTGGCATGAGGGGGTATTCTTGATTTTCCTTACTGAGGAATCGTTTTTCTGATTATGCCGACGTCATCTGAACATCCACTGCAGGTTATTCAGGTCTAAGTGGGAGCGAGGCACTGCCGTGTTGACAAAAATATATATGTTATCGGGGCTATTTGTCATGATATCGGACTTATCGGAATGATGTCATAATTTCCTGTTATAATTATCCTGCACCCCTACTTTTAATGATCCAGGCTTTCCTTCGACCAAAACAAAGCAGACATTGACTCTTAAAGGTGCCACAGATCTTGTGTTATATTTAGAACCATTAGCGCTGCTGTCAATCCTCTTTTGTTGGTAGGATTTCTGGTGTCGGGTCTCCCATAAAGCCCTTCTGTTGCCCTGAAACGTTTGCTGCTTTTGAGCCCTTTTGATTTTTACGTCAGCTGAAGAGGTCAGCCATATGAAGCCCACCATGTGACCCCCTCCCCACCCACCACGGACAGTGTTTTCATCCACCTCTTTAAAGAGCTTCTGGATGCCGTCAGACGCAACATGCCGTCTTTAAACACGTTGATCCTGCTGCACGTGAAAGGTGTCACTGAAATATTTCAATCAATCTAAAAATAAAGTCTGTTCAAAACAGAGCATCGATCTGACTCAGACTGAAGAACGCACTTCAACCTCGTCTCAAACTGCCACTAATTACTGAGAAACTGCGACCCTAAAGGAAACTTCTTTGCCACCGTGAGAAACAAAAGGTGTTTTCGCACACGTGGGTGTGATAGTTTTGTTTGTGGAGTAGAGTCATACATATGCTCTGAAACTAAAATGATAACTTTTTCCCAACAACAAATAGCCCACCAGTTATAGACTTGGAGGATTTTCTAATAGCATATTATACTTCAGAGGTTCATAACCTCTGAAGTAACCAACAGTCATCTTTAGGGATGTCCGATATTGGCTTTTTTGCCGATATCCGATATGCCGATCTTGTCCCAACTCTCAATTTCCGATACCGATATCTACCGATACCGATATATGCGGGCTATTTTTCCTCAAAACTAATTTTAGGTAACATCACATATCTCCTGTCGTGGAATTAACACATTGTCTGTGCAAAAAAAAAAAAAAAAAAAACGATACCGATATATGCGGGCTATTTTTCCTCAAAACTAATTTTAGGTACCATCACATATCTCCTGTCGTGGAATTAACACATTGTCTGTGCAAAAAAAAACAAAACAAAACAAAAAAAAATTTAAAAAACAAACAAAAAAAAAAACCTGATACCGATATTTACCGATATTACATTTTTATGCCAACATCGGGCCGATAATATCGGTGGCCCGATATTATCGGACATCCCTAGTCATCTTTTTTCCCTCCTCTAAGGTTTAATTCCTAAAAACAATATCATTTCCTTCCACATCTATGCAGATAATTTGCCAATCACAGCTTTAAAATAAAGCTACAACTGCCTCGATTAAATAAGTTTTCTTAACCTGAATGGGCTACACCAGCCCCCCTTAGAGATGATCTTGACTGTCTGAAAACTTTTGAAACACTCTGTTTAAAAAAAAAAAAAAAAAACAAGCAAACAATGAAACCCTGATCCACCTAATGTGGCTTTGCACCAGACTGTAACAGGATGCATTCACACAGTTCTCAGGATTCTTACTTCCATTGTTGCCAACGATGAAATTCACATTGGGCCCGAAGTGAAACGGACCCAAAGAACGGTGACACATGAAGTTCTTCAGAGTGACGCTTTCAATGAGGCCGATGTCTCCCTGCGGATACGAGCAGAAAATAAAACATTCAGCCGGTACAGAGATACCGAGAACCAAAGCCTTTCGAGGTTGATCTCAGGCAGTTTTTCGTGCAGAGATCCTTACCGTAGGAGGGCGGGTGAAGCTGTACGGTGGCAGTCCCTGACGGCTCGCATCGCCTGGTGCATTTTCGGAACCCGCAGCTGTCAGTCTGCGACTCTTCAAAGTTGTCGCATCGCTGATCATTAAGCCTTTCCTCTTACTCATCATGAAAGAAGTCACTGAAGACAGACCCAACAAGGCTGAAGTCAGTTTTATCACATCAGAGGTCTTTGATCTGACTTTTCAAACTGAAAGAGACTGCAGACAGAAAGAGCAAAAGGCGGTGCTTGCTGACAACAGTGTCAGGCAGATCTCTTCTTCATGATCGATTAATCCTTCATATGACTTGTTTGCAGGCCCATCTCAAATATCTGACAAACATCTGGGCAGATTAAGTCATGCTTCGTACCCCTGGTTGTCACAGGACCTCTGACACCTTACGACGACAGGCACGTTAAAATAAATAATATGCATTCCTTGACAGAACTCCTTACTGCTTACAGACGGTGTAATGCTGGACGTGTAACCCATGTGTCCCACTGAGAGCAGAAGCGCAGTCATGCAGCAGTTTTGCTTCAGGGGCGCTACTGGGAGCGCATCGCAAGCGGAACAGTTGCGAACGCTGCCTGCTTGGGAGATCACGAGCTTCCCCGACTGTTTCGAGAATCACGTTCCCGCCGCATTTGGGCCTTCTGCAAGACACGTGAACTTGTCGAACCTCAGGCTACGTTCTCTGCACTGACGGCGACGCGAGTGGCGATCCTGCCCGGTTCTGCTGGAATAACTGGAGGAAGCCACGGCGGAGAAGGTCGCAGGTCTGCGAAGCCCCTGAAGAGTTGGAGGTCTGCCCCCTGACATGCCATGTAGGTAGCCCCTACTGTTCACCCACAGCAGTTTTGTGGTATTTCTGCACATGACGCGGCTTTACAGTTACTGTGAAGGAGCGTCCGTGCATCCTGGACATCGAGATGTTGGCTGTGAATTTCAAAGCACGTCATCTCCGAGAGTTTGACCTACGTCCCCTGCAAACAGCACATCTGGTGCCATACGACCTCTGGAGACTTCAACCACACCTCTGTTGCGGTTACACTTCCAGCTGTCGGGCTGGTTTGTTTTTTCGCCCTGGTCTATTTATCTACTCACACATCCTCAATCATTTATCCTGCAACAAAATCAGCTATTCATTTTTAGTTCAACTGAACTTCACTTCAGCTTCAATGATCATTTGATGCTGCTAATGGATTTCTGAGAAATATATTTTCAAGTGAGATTTTTGTCTGTGGGCTCACTGCACAGGCTTGTATTTACACCTGGTTGTGCAACATTCAAAAACAGCAACACTTCCGAAGAAACTGAATCATCTAAACAAGCTCTTCCAGTTCTCCTGAGCTCAGAGACACTGTTGAAACCCGGCTGTAATATTTAAAACTACTGAACAGCCATCAGATACAGAATATATTTACACAAAACAATTGGTTTTCTAAAAGAATGAACGTGGAAGGAGCAGAGGGGGGAGAGGAAAGAAAAATATTAGCCAGGAAACCACAGCCTGAAGAAGGAGGCTCAACAACAACAACAACAGGTGCTACTTCTCAACATGGAGGTAAACTAACCGTTGTCAGTCAACACTGGCATCATTAACCCTCAACTACAAACTCGCTGCGTGTGAGTGAATACGGCATGTCGCGTTTTCCTACCGGTGCGCACCACTTAGGAGCCCATGCCCAAATCCCGAGAGACCCTCTCTGCATCTCTGCCTCAGAAGGTAACCGGGGACGCGCTTCCAAACACGGAAGTCACGACGAATGATGTCACTGCCTACTGCGTGCGCGCTCACGTCCAACTTCTGAAGTGATTCGTTTTACGTGATTTTTTTTTTTTTTAAGGCGACAATGGAATGGGCTGTAGTAGTTTGTGCAATTTAATGTTTCTGTTGCACAATATCTTTGTGAATCAAAAAAAAAAATAAAATAAAATCGTTTCTTCTTGTGTTTTCTACTTGTACGTCGTGACGCATTTTTTTAAATCACAAAATGGCGCTGACTAAGGACCGTCCAACCGAAGACTTTAAAAAGCCACGTGATTGGTGTCCGCCCACACCTGTGGCCACAGCTGCCGCTCACACCTGCAGGCTGCAGCCGCACGTGCTCCCACTGCTCCCGGTTGAATTCAAAGGCAGGAATAACAGCATGACAAGCAACAGACACGGTGAGAAAAGAGCAAAACTGGCCTAACGTTTGACAAAGATGTATAAAACGTCGCACTTGAAGGGCAAGAAAAAGTTCTTTAGCGCGATTAAAATTATGTTTATATTCCAATAAATTCAGATATTTTTCTTTTTAATAATGCATCTTTGTTTCTTTTCAGTGAAGTGTAATGTCTGATATATTTCTTGTTAAGTGGTAGGCAATGAGTTCTTAGAAATGTGAATCTATGGATTATGTAAAATATTGTGATGCTGACCTTTCCTACATGTCACTGAAGTTTTATTATACGTTTTGGTGGGGCCATATACCAGGTGTTTATTTACTATAGTTTATGGTGAGGTTAGGATGATAAGGGTAGCTGCTTTTGTGTCTTGATTATACAGTGAAATGGAACAGGTTTGCAGTTGCAAACTATACCACATGATTAAAGACTTATTTTTACTTTGGCCATTTCTCAACCACTGCTGATGTGGGCGGTGATGAAATGCAGACCAACACCTCTGGTTTAGATCAGCCTAACCACAAACCATTGCACCTTTTCCTGTGGCAGTCGCACATCACAGAACATCTGAGAAGGCCAATATCGTCCTGCAACAAACTTCATGCTTCTGTCTTTAACATTAACAGTTCGAGTTGGAAGTCTGGTTATATGATGTAAAACTGAAGTAGGTGTAGTCCAAAGCATAGGCCTTAGGTCTTTACAAGTCAGTCAGCTTGTCATGCGATTGAAGGCTTTTTCTACTGTGAGGATGATTTTTAGTACAGCATCGTTTAAAATGAACGTTCTTAAATTGGAAAATATATATTTCAAAATGACAGGTTTTGGAATGTTTTGAATAGCTTCACTATGCTTGGGTATAACAACGGAGACAGTGAAGAAACCCGGTCATTCATTGTATTCTCATAGTTGTTCTCATTTTGTGGCCACATGGCTTTGCTGAACCTGTACCTTTCCAGCTGAAGATCGTAATACTGCCCCCACAAGCTCGCACAGCACTAGGAAGGTAAACCAGTTTATCACTTAAGTCATCCCCGCTCTTCTTATCCTGAGGAACTGAGTATATCTGGACTCAGAAGACCACATGACCTTTATCCACCGTTCCAAGCCCAGTCTTTATCCCCTCTGAGCAAAGTGAAGCTTTTTGTTCCAGATTATCCTCACCGATTTAGCTCACGTTTAAGGATGGGAGCCTTGCTGAAAGGGAGAAGCCATGTCTCTGTGCTAGTCTTCATCTAGGTTGCAGTCTGGCCTTTGAGATTTGGAGGAAAAGAAATTATGTCATTGAAAATCTCATTTCTAGGCAGTTGACAGCACACAATTGGTTAAATGACCCAACGGGAATTTATCTTTTCAGAAAGCAAAAGCTTAGCTCTGAGACAGACTTTTCCAGGTACTGCCATAAATCTGAAGGATGCAGAGTCCTTTCTGCTAAGGTGTTGCTTTTAAGATTCAGATGAACTAACATAATTCTTCAAACAAAGCCATGTGTATTTGTTATAACATTTGGTACAAAAAATAAATGCATTAGGCATTTCTCAGAGTGTTTCCTATCTTAGAATTCTATGCTTAATCTGAATGGATGGTAAAGAGCACTGCTTTCAAGCAAAGTACGACTACCATCATGCAAAAGCCTCCATTTGGCAGCTACACTTAGTTTAGCCTTCTGTACCTTATTCACTTTTGCAAAAAAATCTCTGTTGGTAAGTGGGTCTGGTGTTCTTCACTTTCACAGCCATTTCCACTGGTACAAAATGGACTGAACCAAACCCAACATGAGTGGGTGGGCTCCAACGAATGTTTTTGCGGAGCTGAGTAACATAGTACTGAGTAAAATATACCATAACAAAATAGAATAAAACGTTTTCTCTTGAAATAGACCAAGTAAACTTTTTTTTTTTTAAATTTCAAGAAATATTCTTGGTTAAAGCCATAAAGTAACACTGCTATAGTGGTAAAGACTGAAAAAATGGACATACTGTTTAAAATTTGAATACATTTGTTTATTCATGCTGTTTGAAATGACACAATATTAAAAAATTAACTTTTTCCAAAGGTTTATTGCCCTCAGGCAACACTGTATCAATGTGGAACAGTCTGTACATATATCAAACCAAACTATCATAACTCAATTCAAAACAAGACAGGAAGTCACATTTCACAGTTTGATAATTTGTGCTACATTTAAATGCTTGTCTTAGTTTCTAGTGTGTCTTTCCTGACAGACAGTGTTTTGCTACAATTTTTTAAGTTGCTGCCATCTTTGGCAGTTATCTGTGCATTTTTCTCCATATCTTATATTGATTGAACAGTATGTAAATATAAATACACAATACAAAAAATGTCTTGGAAATCTATAATCCATAACATAACAAAGTAGTGCTACTCATGGGCGAGGCTAGGCCTTTTTTAGGGGTGCTTCAGCACCCCTAAATTGAAATTCAGCACCCCAAAAGCCTGGAGTAAGAAATGTTGTTGTTCTAAAATTTTAGTTTGCATTTGACAGGCTTAGATAATGTCCAAAGATTAATCCACAGTTTGTGGTTTAAGTCTATATTTTAAGAATGAAAATGAAAACGACCCCGCCTAATGGTATCGTCCTCTTCTCACTAATGTTACTTGTAGGTTGTGGTGGAGCTCATTGGGTGCTCAGCATCCCTAAAGCTCTGACCCTAGAATCGCCCCTGGTGCTACTTGAAGGCAACATTTACATAACAAAGTAGTGCTACTACTACTGGACTCCTTCTGGGGCACTTTGACAAATGTGCTGCGAGCCGGTTGCTCTCTGCTGCCACCCTGTGGCTGACAGTGTGTACAGCAGCACCATTCAAATGAATGCTGAGGGCGCAGGTTATGTGCGCCCCACCAAGCTCCTATCTCTTGTATTGAGAGGATCGAACTGCGCATGTACAACTTATAGCGAGAGTGAATGGACGAAAAAAAACTGCGCCCCAACCGGAAACATGTGACCTATCCGTGACTTTAGACATCATAAATTATATTTTAAGCTATATCTTATTGTAGATTACACATATTACTCACTAACTCTATGATAACTAATTACCATACTCATTTTAAAACTATACAGAATATATTTCAAAGTAATTAATAGGGGTGCTCCGATCGATTGGTGACCTGATCGGATCGGCCGATATGCATATGATCGGGATCGGTCAGAATTGTCATTAGAGCCGATCAAAAACGCTCTATTCTCGTGCGCATACACTGTGTATAGACCTTTTCGGGCCAGCCCCCCGGAAGTACCATGTCCGCCATTGTGGGGTTGTGCTACAGAGCGACACTTTCACCGGCTCGCAGATTAACCAGTGTTTTTCTCTTTCTACAAATAGATATTTTTATAATGTCGAGTCAGTCGAGTGGGAATACATGTTCCGTTATAAACTGTGCCAACAATGGCGTGAAAATTCAACAATGGAAAAAGAAAGTATGAAATACACAAGCCTTTACTGCACGAAGACTGCCTTGTTTGCAGCCATACAGTTTGCACCGATTTCCTGGGCGCACCGACAACCAAGAAGTTAGGAAGACGTGGGTGAAAAATATCAACAGAAAGGACTTTGTTCCAAATGAATACAGCCGGGTGAGTTTTCGTTAACATTCAGTCTCGTACTACTCATAGTCTCGCTGAGAATCCCGGACGATTCTGGCCGAAAGAACAGCAGTATGAGGCTACTGTAGCCCTCGGCACTAGCACAAGCCTATGAATGAATGAATGAATGAATGAATGAATGAATGAATGACTTAGGAGAATGATTAAATAAATTAAATATAACATTAACACATAGCCTAATTTACCGCTAGTGTTAACATTACAGTAGCATAATCTTTATGGCTTGTTGACGTTAGTTGTAGCCAGCGTTGCAGCGTTCCAGTTTTTAGTGTTTGATTATGGGAATAGATCATGCTATTTCCATAACCAATCATTAAAAACAGCAATAAACTACCTTCATCTGTAACTGGAGGCCACTGCCTAACATCATCAATCCAAGACATGTCTGCGTTATCCGTAACAAATGCTCCACGCTGCTGTGTTTGGGTTAGTTGGTGGAGCACCACACACTCCAGTTATGGCGGGGCCACTAGGGGGCGCATGTCCACAATTTTCAAGTCGAAAAGGTCTAAGACAGCAAGAAACAAAGGGAAATAAATACAATCGGTGATCGGTATCGGATCGGCCGATATTGATTTCGGTGATTGGCCCCAAAAACCCTGATCGGAGCACCCCTAGTAATTAAGTCTTCTTCACTGAAGTTCTTGGATGTGGGGAGAGGTGGGGCGGCACCCTAGCGCCCTCTATTGACCAGCCGCCACTGCATGCAGGAGTATTCATGAGCCACTACTCAAAACAACCAAGACAAGTGCAGAATTGCTAAACCAACAAAAGTCTTTTACCTGTGTTCACACTCTACTGCATGCAACTCTGGATATCTTTTGTTGATACTAGTCTGGCTGTTGCCGTTGTCACATGCTTCATGTCTCTGATTGGTTGTATCCTTATCCAATGGCATCTAGAGGTAATTATTACCTCCGCCAAGGAGGTAATGTTTTTGCCGGGGTTTTTGTCTGTCTGTGTACAAGATAACTCAAAAAGTTATGGATGGATTTTGATGAAATTTTCAGGAGTAGTCAGAAATGTGAAAAGGAAGAATTGATTTTATTTTGGGTGTGATCCAGAAGAAATCCTGGATTCTGGATCACTTTCAAATTTTCGATAACATTGCAGTCAATGGGGCCAAAAATTTTGTTTCTCAATATCTCTGTTAATTATTCCCCAAAACTCATGAAATTTGACTCAGGGATTGACAATGGGAACCTCTATCAAATTTTAAAGCCTGATCCGGATCTGAACCAAAAGGCGGATTTTATCGCAATCTGTAAATCATTATATGGGGTAATTGTTGCGCTTGGCGGAGGTCTGCACTCTCCAAGTGCTTTTCTAGTTTATTTTGTTTCCGTTGGTACCAAAACCCAGAAAATCAAAGTCAAATTCTTTTTTAATAATGTCAAAGCATCTGTTTTTAATTTGATATTAGATTTTCTTCTATTTTACAGGTTGATTTGTGCTGTGAACGTAACGATGTTTTCAATTCCCGGGCTTCCAACTCCTGGATCAGAAGTACCAGTTCTCATCACGAGGGTAAACATAAATCCCAATTTTGGCCTCGTGGAATTATGTGTCAATTTAGACGATGGAAGGAAACATGTTTATGAGAAGATGAGGGTGGAAATTCAGACTCCCCAGAAAAAGTTTTTCGGATCCGAAGGAAAACCGGGAGACCTCTGTTTGGTTTGCACCAGTGACACCTGGCACCGAGCTAGAATAGTTTCAATTGAAAGCGAAACTTACAATGTTTTTCTAATTGACCAGGGCCAGCCTCATATCGTCACAAGAGAAGCTTTAGCATGGGGCCAGTTTGAAAGTTTTCTCCTCCCTCCTGAAACTGAATCTTGCATACTCACAAACGTCCTCTCCCTTGAGAATGAGTTGCCCGAAAGAATCACAAAGTTTTTGAGGCATCTGCCTGGCAAGACGTTTAAGGGGCTGGTTCAACATGTGCTGATGCCGGACAGGATTATTCTACTCGAGATACCTATTCTTTCCAAATGTATGTGTCAGCTCAGAGTTGCAAAGAAGGTCAATGCAGATGACTTTAAAAGCTTTGTACAGAATAGTCTACATGTAATCAAAGGAGAGTTCCCTGAGATATTTAGTGTAACCCAGGAACTGAATCTGGATGTTGGTTATCAAATCAGCAAACATGACCAATACTTTTACCCTGAACTGTCAAGTGACACTTTGGAGAAGGTTAATGTAACAGAGGTGACTGATCCACAGAATATTTTTAGCAAGCTCTTAATTTTTTCTAAAACAATGAAGCTGTTGTCGGAACAGATTCACCAGCACTATGAAGAAAGCTCTGATTTTGAAGAGGCACAACCACAGAGCTGCAGTTATCCTTGTGCTGCCAGAGGGAAAGATGGCAGATGGCATCGCTCTTTACTTAGGCAAAGCATTGTACCCAGTGATGGTGCCGTAGAGGTCTTCCATGTGGATGAAGGGAAAGCCGAATTGGTAAATGTTGGAGATGTGAGACCACTGCTTGGAAAATTTCTGAGAATGCCAGTTGTCACATATCTCTGCTCTATGAGCGGAGTAGAACGAATTAGCAGAGAGTGGACTGCAGACGAGAAGGATTACTTGAAATCACTGCTCCTTAATCAGACAGTGATGGCAACATTTGACCATTACAATAAACTTCAAGATGTCTACCATGCTACATTTTATGCAGCTAATGGCTTGTCCATCAATGATATTTTTCTAGAGAGGGCAGGCCTTATTCCATCTTCTCAGCCTGAACGAGATATAAATGTCCAAAATGAACCCATGTCATTTCCCATGTCACTTGGAAGTAAGCGATTTATGGATCTACATTATCGAATCAATGAAAATGGTTTACTAGAAGAAACTTGGTCAAGCACAAAAACCCAAGTGGCCAGTGGCAGAACAGGTGATGTATCCACTCTTGACAGTAATGATGATTATATCAAACCAATCACTGAAGTTCCTCATCCTCTTCTAGACAACAGGCATCTGTCAGCAGGTTTCCTGTCTGAGTTGGAAAAAGCTAATGATGAAAATATGTTGCTGTAGGAAAGAGTGTTGGTGTAAAAGTATCTTGGATTGAAAGTCTACAGAAGTTCTGGTGTCAAGCAACGGAGAAGAGGGACTCCCTTGAAGACCTTATGGAAGACCTACAAAACCACTATGCTTCTGCCCATTCTCAGCCACTGGTTGACTCAATCTGTGTTGCTTGTAACCCAGAGAATGGCTTGTGGCACAGAGTGAGAATCATCACAAGTCACGACGCCCCTGTTGTAGATGTGAGGTTCATAGACTGCGGTCAAACTAGGAAGATCCCTCTACGAGATGTCCACCCAATTGATCCAGCGTTCCTGAAGTTGAATCCGCAGGCTTTTCAGTGTTGCTTATGGAATCAGCAAAATCCCACTAATTCCACTGCTACCACTTGGACTGATGCTGAATTAACCGAATTTCAAAGGTTTGTGGAATCTGGTAATCTGAAATGCACTGTGAAAGGTCTAACATCTGATAGCGAAGGCCTGCTGGTTAAGGTGGTAGACATTGAATCGGAAACTGAGAGTGCATGCAAGCTTCTGGATTGGACACGTGCACAGTTTAAAGATCAGGTGCAAGTTCCTCCACAGGTCCTATCAGATGCTTACAACTTTTCCACCCTCAATATTAATGTGGGTAGGAAAGAAAAGGTGTTGGTAACCTCTTCGGAGAATGTCGGGCACTTCTACTGTCAACTTTGTAGAAACTCGCATATGGTTGAAGAAATAAAAAAAAATGTTGCAGAACTTCTTGGCCATCCTCGGAGCTCAGGCCATCCACTTGGACTCAACAGTGTTTGCTTGGCTAAGTTCACGGATAATCAGTGGTACAGAGGTCAAATAGTAGAAATATCCCCAGAAGTTAAAGTGCACTTTGTAGACTATGGAGACACTCTTGTTGTGCATGGAACCGACATTTGCCCCTTTCCTTCCGAAGAAAGTAATGCAAAGTCTGCTCCTGTGCAGGCAATTTTACTTGGACTGTTCAATGTCCCCGCAGAGATACCACAGGAAGTCAACCAGTGGTTTGCTGACCGTGCTGTTGGGCACATTTTTACAATTTCAGTTATAGCAAAAGGGGAAAAAGGGAAGCTAATTGTTGAGCTGTTTGACGGATCCCAAAGTGTAAATGTGTTAGTCCGAGAGAAAATGACTATAATGAAACTCCACAACATGACTAGTGTTATTCAGCAGACTGAGCAGCACCTCTGCAAAAGCTCCAGTGTGGCTGTTCTGACAAACAAAGACTGTTCAAATCAAGATCTTAAAGTATTGATGAAGACAGAACAGAATAAAGTCAAAAGCAGTAAAGGAACGAGCCCTCCTCATTATGTCTCTTCATCAAAAACTGAACAATTTAAGGTTGTCAGTGGAGCAGCAAAACCAACTTTGGATGTCATTCTTGAGAAGAAAGAAAGTGAGCCAGAGACTTCTATTGAGAGTTCCCACTTGGAAATGACTCAGCTTTCCATTTTGCACTCCCCAGATGGAAACGTGGGCAGCTACAAATACACGTGGCCAAATATTTCTCAAAACAAAACTGAAGAAGTGTATGCTTCCTGTATTGTTGGACCACATTACTTCTGGTGCCAGTACGCCAACACAACAGACCTTGACATGGTATCAAAGTTTGCTCAGGAGGCAGGCCAGACACGAGATGATGGAGGTTCCCCTGAGACACTGGAACCTGATAGTGCATGCCTTGCTCTGTTTCCCAGTGACAACCAGTGGTACAGAGCTCAGGTTATTCAAAAACGTGACAGTACACTGCATGTTCTGTTTGTTGATTATGGAAACGAGTCGGAAATTGACATCAGTAATGTGAAATTGGTGCCTCAGAGTCTGCTGAAGATGGCACCTCAGGCGTTTTTGTGCCATTTGAACGACTTTAATGACTCCAAGGGC